>OX940978.1:47981155-48683236 GCA_954871275.1 Leptopterna dolabrata | reverse complement strand
CGACTTCATATTCGGTCTTCTCGTCCCCAAAAACATGGAAAACGGTACCTCAAAAGCTCATGTTACCAACATGTTACTAAAACACAAAAGGTACTGTCGTGAGTCCCTCCCGGGAACACTCCACGAGTAACTTTAAGCTCTCACCAATATCCTCATGTAAAACTTACTTTCCGCTAAAACCCCCCAAAACTCCCAACAGGGAGTTGGAGGGAGAGGCCTCCAGTTCCTATAAAACCCTGGATCCTGGGGCTTTAGCTTCATTCGACACTTCCTCTAACTAGCTCTCTCTTCTCTCCTCTACCTTGCTCCTCCTCTCAGATGATCGGTGGATTACCGCCGCCTGAGAATTTACCTTCTACCTCTTGTCTAGATGATCGGTGGACTACCGCCGCCTAGACAAGCACCTCTCCTCACCTAGATGATCGGTGGATTACCGCCGCCTAGGTAAATTCCCTCACTCACCTCTATCTCCTCCCCAAAGTCGTAGATGATCGGTGGACTACCGCCGCCTGCGACTTTTCTCCTTCACGCCACCGTGATGAACAAAATTCTAAATTCATCACAGTGGTGAACCCGACGTTCATTCAACCTTCTACCCTCTTTTACCACCTCATGTGTCGCCCCCAGTCTAGTTCAGTTCGGTGTCCCAAATTTTAAATTCAGATTCAGTCTAAACAGTCAGTGTTAAATTCGCAATTTTTGCCCCACCCTCACCGCTCAACTCCAGCTCTCAACTTTCCGCCACACGCACCTCCGCTCCCGCAAACTGCGAATTTAAAATTCAAAAATTACTCAATTTGAATTTTAGTTACAGACCTCAACCATGGACCCGAACTCACCGACGCCGCCACTCCTCCGGCCATCCACGCTGCAGCCGCCAACCGCTGCGACAACTGACAACCCATGCAGATGGCACTCGCCAGCCACCTCGACGGCCCGGACGAACCCCTTTTACGACTCGCCGATACAGTCCACGACCTCACCGCAGCCGCCGGCGTCACGGAAGTCAACGCACCCCGCACCTCCACCCCGCGGCGGGACTGGACGCCGTCGCGAGAGCGCCGCCGGCCCCCCTCCCTCCACCGGCGCCGCTCCCTCTCCACCGAGCGCCGGCCGACCCCCTCCATCGACCACCGACGCCAGCGCTCGCCCGAACGCCGCACCGCTTCCCCCCCTCAGCAACGCAGGGGAAAGTCTCCAGCCGCGGCGACCTCCTCCACCTCCATTCGCCCCACCAGGACTGCCTACCTCCCAGCGGACCCCCCCCACCGATGTTTCTATCATGTTAACTTCGGTGGGGAGGCCCGCAAATGCCAGCCCCCCTGCTCCTTCCCCTCCAAGCAGGGAAACGCGGACGCCCGCCGGTAAATCCGGCGGGCCCCCCTCCACGCCAACACGGGGGGGACCACATACAACCCCTCCCCGCCCGCATTCACACCACCACCACCCAGCCACGTTAGTAGAGTCAATATGCGGGTCCTGGCGCATTCCTGTTTCAACATGCTCGTCAGTCTAACCAGCTGCTGGGGGCCTTAGCGGGTGGCATCACCCCCTCACCCCGCCCTTACCAACCACCTCACCCACCCCTTAACCCCTCACCCCCTCACTCCCCCCTCACCACCTCACACCCCCCTCACCCCTCACTCCCCCCCTCACCCCCTCGCCCCCACCCCTCACTCCCCCCTCATCCCCTCACTCCCCCCTCGCCCATACCCTCATCCACCCCATTACCCCCCCCCCCCCCTGGACGTTGTCCTATCGCCCCCTGCCGCCTACAACCGCCCTCTGCCGCCTCCAGACCTCCACCCACCCCGCCACCTGCCACCTCCAGGCCTCCACCCACTCCGCCCTCTGCCGCCTCCAGACCTCCACCTACTCCGCCCTCTGCCGCCTCCAGACTCCACCCACTCCGCCCTCTGCCGCCTCCAGACCTCCACCCACCCCACCCTCCTCATTAACCCCCTCACCTCCTCCTACCCCTCCGCCCACAAACCTTCACCCATCACCCCCCCCCCCCACCCATCATCCACCATCACCCATCAACCTCCTACCACCCTCACCCCCCCCCCCCCCCCGCCACATCCCCTTGCCCTCGCCACCCCCACCACCTCTCACACCACCACCCCCTCACCCATCACCTCCAACCTTCTGAACAATTCTATTCCCCCCAATATCAAGCTGTGCCTACAAGGACCTGTGTGGGCAGGTCTAATCAAATTTGGAAAGGCCTGGACAATCACCCAGGCCACTCACCCACCTTAGAAGGACCTGTGTGAACAGATCTAATCAAGTTTGGGAAGGTCTGGACAATCACCCAGGCCACTGAACCACCTGCCTCAGCAGGTCTGAACAATCATCCAGGCCACTCACCGACCTGCCTCAGCAGGTCTGAACAATCATCCAGGCCACTCACCCACCTGCCTCAGCAGGTCTGAACATGCGCGCCTCAGCCCACCCTATATAAGGAGCAGTGGGCCTCCCAGCAGCCACATTTCGTTCTGAGTTCTGAACACAGCAACAGCTCTCTCTCTCTCTCTCTCTGCTCCTGACCTCCTCACTGCCAGTACTCCAGTTTCCTCAGCACCAAATAAATAGGAACCATTAAGGTATTTACCCCTATTAATTTCTTGTTAGGAAATTAATTTTTTTGAAGTACCAGCACCCCCCCCCCCCCCCCCCATCCCTTACTATTTTCCCATTAACTGTAGAAGTTTTTGTTTTCTTAAATTTTTTTCTCACTCATTTTGTGTTTACTTTACTTTGATTTTCATTGATTTCCCTTTTCTATCGTTTTTTTGTTTCATTTTTCCACGTTCTGCAATAGATTTTCTCACTAGTTGAGCCCAACTTTCGAAGAAGTATTTATTTAATTTACCCCAACACAGATTTTTCAATCCCTTTCCCATATTAGTGTTCTTTTTTTCCATATCCTACAATAGTTTGTTTTTTCCCAAGCTTTGAGGAAGTATTTATTTAATTAACCCCCAACTCAGTTTTTACCCCTTCCCTAAGTAGTGTTCAATTTTTTCTATTTGTTTTTTTTTTCATACTCCATAATTTTTTTTTCTTTTCTCATTTCTTGAGACACAATTTTGAAGGATTTACAGTTTGTTTGGTCCCCTTTTCGCGTTCATTTTTTTTCTTGTTCAGAGGTTTCATAATTAATTTATTTTCCTTAAAAGAGAATTTTCATTTTTTCATCGTTTTTGCATTTCAAAGAAGAGGGTTAATTTGATTTTTTTTTTCCACATAGAAAAAGCGTTAATTTAATTTTTCCCCCATAGAAAAGGGGTTCATTTGATTTTTTTTTTCTCTATTACCTACCTACATAAGAGTATTTTTCTATTTTTGATTGGAGCATACTATTCTTTTTTGTTTGTTATTGTTGTAAAATGGCATCGTCATCCAAAACATGTTCTTTTTGCAAATTGCTCTTCCCGTGCCACTACATGCTATTGCAGCACGAGGGAACCTGTGGGCAAAGGACGGCTGAAGATGACTTCGTACTATGCGACAGGTGTGGCAGTAATTTCAATTCTCCTGCCCATAATAGTAACTGTGACGCGCCCCCGCTTAAAAAAACGCGGTTTTCTTCCCCACCCTCATCACCACCAGAAGATAATGATATTTACAGTTTAATTTGTCAATATTGTGGGGAAGCATTTGATAGTCCGTCAGAAACAATCAATCACGAAATGTTACACACTAGGAATTTAAACTGTGCAAAATGTGGGGAAGTTTTTCGTAATATGTTAGACAAAATAGATCATGAATTAGTGTGCAAATGTGATTTGTTATGCGAAACGTGTGGTGGACGTTATGCTAGTGCAGCCCTCTTTGAAGCCCATAGGTCATTATGCACCACAGTACCATCCGCTAACAACAGTAGTCGAAGACCCACTGACCCCCATGTCAGAAATCTGTTAGCCACGCAGCCAAATAATGATTATATCCTACCATACGAGACAGCATTTACCAACCGAATTGCATCGTATTTCATTCAGTCCAATTTTACATTGGATCTACCACTATTTTTGAATGACGTGAGGCATAAAATAAATAGGATGTTACAACAATCCCTCACTGATCACGGCCCAATCAAATTTAATATTTTTATCGACTGTCTGATGGCGAACATTTTGAATGAAGGACTCGAGACCAATATTAAAGTAAAAAATGAAATTTTATTAGACCATTCAGAAATTGGCGGTATTTTAAACGAAATGTTCAAAAAGTTGAATGACGAATTATCAGAATTAGAACTGAAGAAAAGTGGGTGGAAATTGGATATTATTTATGGGCTACGATTAAAAATTAATAAGTATTCCCCGTTACGTGGAGGGGCTGGTCCCATTAGACTACCCAAGACGATATCCGATAGGAAAGCGTGTCTCGATGTCCCAAGTGACGACAACCGTTGTTTTTATTTCGCCATTTTAGCCAAGTTCCTCACGCATGATTCACTAAGAGCGTCAAAATATCGGAATATCCCTCACCGCTACGATTTTAGTTGTGTATCGTTCCCCACCTCCCTACACGATATTAAAGTATTCGAAGCTAGAAATAATATATCAATAAACGTCTTTACGCTGAATGAAAAAATGGTAGTGTGCCCAAAGAAGATCGTGGATAGGGAGTTGGATGACCACAGGGACCTCCTAATGCTAGAAGAAGGGGACAATAGGCACTACGTTTACATTAAGGATTTCAACAAGTTAGTTCGCAGTCAAATTACAAAACATGAAAAACGCATAAACATCTGTAAACGCTGCTTATGGTTCAAAAGAGTCGATCCTCTCTCAGGTGAAATGCAAAGTCATGAAAATTTATGTAACCTTAATAAGCCCGTAGCAGTCACAATGCCAAAAGAAGACAGTAAGTTTATCGAATTTAAAGAAGTAGAAACTTCCCTTCGAGTCCCATTTGTTATATATGCCGATCTAGAGAGCTTTCTTCTACCTATGCAGTCAGCCCAACCGAATCCAAATACACCCCACACATTCCCGTACAATAAACATGAACCAAATTCAGCATGCGCATTTTTATCAATTGATCCTTCTGTTGCATCGTATGCGCAGCACCTGGATCAATTATTTTTATATCGAGGAGCTGACTCAATTGACAAGCTTTTAAACTATTTAACATACATAGCGGTTGAAGTGGAGAAAATATATGCTCGAAATGAAAAAATGCTCCCTCTGACCCCAACCCAACAGGTGGATCATAACAATGCAACTAGCTGCTATTTGTGTGACAAACCATTCACATCCACAACAACAAATGTAAAAGTGCGAGATCACTGCCACATAACAGGAAGGTATCGGGGTGCTGCTCATTCCGAGTGCAACATCCGCTACCGAATTCCAACCTTTTTACCCGTATTTTTCCACAACCTTTCGGGGTATGATTCCCATTTCATTATACCCCATTTGAATACAGTGGATAAGAAGAGGGTAAATGTAACAGCAGCTAACACTGAAAATTATATATGTTTTAGCAAATATGTTTCGAATAAGTTCTACATACGCTTTTTAGATAGTTTTAGATTTTTATCCTCCTCGCTTGACAAATTGAGTCAGACTCTCTCAAATTTTAATATACTTCCCAAATATTTTACCAGTCCCCGCTTGCTGAATTTGGTTAAACAGAAGGGTGTGTACCCGTACGAGTACATGGATTCGGAGGCTCGTTTCCGTGAGACCCAACTGCCGTCAATTGAAAAATTCTATAGTAAATTGCGGCATGCGGGAATCACGGAAGACGAATACAAACGGGCCCAAGAAGTTTGGAGAGAAGCTGGCTGTGACAATATGGGCGATTACCATGACTTGTACCTGAAAGTGGATACCCTTCTTCTAGCGGAGGTATTTGAAGCGTTTAGGGACATCACACTCAAGTCCCACAAAATAGACCCCGCCCAATTTTATACGACCCCCCATATGACCTGGACCAGTATGCTCCGGATGACTGGGGTAAAGTTGGAGTTGCTCACCGATTACAACATGCTTCTTATGGTTGAATCCGGTATCCGGGGAGGTCTAGTTCAGGCTTCGGGGCGTTATTCTAAAGCTAATAATGTATACACCCCCCGCTACGACCCCACCAAAGATAGTACTTTTATAACTTACCAAGACTGCAATGCCCTTTACGCCACGGTTATGACTATGCCCCTTCCGATAGGTGAGTTCTCATGGGTTGATCCGGGTAGCATTGCACTGGACACATTGAGGGAAGACGACCCTTATGGTTATCTTCTCGATGTGGACCTAGATTACCCGGATCAACTCCATGACGATCATAGTGATCTGCCATTCCTCCCCGAGAAATTGTCCAGCGTCGGGGGAAAACTAGTGGCGCATTTAGGCGAACGAAGAAATTATGTGGCCCACTATATGACACTAAAACAAGCACTAGAACATGGTCTCATACTGGTGAAAATAAATCGAGCGATCCGCTATCGACAATCCAAATGGCTGAAACCCTATATCGATATCAACAACGAGCTCCGTAAGACCGCCAAGAATGATTTCGAGAAAGACCAATTCAAATTATATAATAATGCCATCTATGGTAAGACGTGCGAGCAAATCCGAAAACGTATTGATGTCAGACTCGCCACCACATTTGCTCAAGCCGAGAAACTCATCGCCAAATCAAATTTTAAGGGCTCTACCATTTTTAATGAAGATTTAGTGGCGATTGAAATGGGGAAAACGTCCATCCTTTTTAATAAAGCCATTTACGTGGGGCAGGCTATTTTAGATCTTTCAAAAACCGTGATGTATCGTTACCAATATGATGTCATGAAGAGAATGTATCCAGGGGATCGACTCAAATTAAATTATATGGATACCGACTCATTCATATGGACGATCAAGACGGACGATTTTTATAAAGATATGGAAGGGGAAATGGCAGATCGGTACCTCGATACCTCCAACTACCCAACACAACACCCCCTTTATTCCCCCCTGTACAAAAAGTGTTTGGGTAGATTCAAGGACGAGGCGGCAGGGAAGATCATATATCGTTTTGTAGCATGTAGGTCCAAAATGTACGGTATTGAAATCGAGGGGAAAGAATATAAGCGTGCTAAAGGTATCCAACGGACTGTAGTAGAAAATCAAATTACCGTTGATGATTATCTAAAATGTATTACATCCTCCACAATTAGCCGCCATGTCTGCACTAGCATTAGATCAAAGAACCACAATGTCCAAAGTATCGTTTTAAATAAAATATCGCTTTCCCCACACGACGATAAACGTCACATTTTACCTAATGGCATCGACACATTAGCCATAGGACATTATAGCCTGCGTGAGGAATAATGCTCCGTATACTTTTTTTAATTCTTTCAATTTAGCATTTTCCAATTGTAGGTTATCAAATTGTAGGATTTTCAAATTTTAGGTTATCAAATTATAGGATTTTCAAATTTTAGGTTATCAAATTGTTGGATTTCTAGTCATTATGTTTTAATTTTTTCAATTTTCTAGTCAATTAGGTGTAGGAATAATAGCGGGGATGCGAGGAATATTATCTCAAAGTACTCCATCCCCCACCTCCCGTGTGTGTGAATGTAATAAAGGCAGAACCAGTAATAGAGGCAACTCCGGTAGAAGACCGACGGGAGCAACCAAACTGCTGCGTAAGCAGCTGGAAAGCGTTATTCGCTTTCTCGGGGGTTGCCGGAGCAAGTGACGGATATTCTTCTGTCGGTTTTAGTCTTGTTTTGTCGAACGAATTTAAAGTATTCCTCCTCGAATCCTTAATTTTCGTTCGACTTACAGCAACCGGCAATTGTTGTATACTCCTTGCTCCACTCAAAGCGTGGGTGGGCTCGAGGGTCGGAACCGGGTTGCCCTCTCCCTTACTGGTTCTGACCGGTATGAATGTGTGAGTGAATGTAATTTATTATTGAATGAATGTGGATGAATGAATGAAGGGAGGGAACACACAGTTTTATTATTTTCAAAGGTGGTGGTGGTAGCATTGAAAAGTGTATAAATAGGGGCGTATTAGGTAGAAAAGTCACATTATCCATCATGCAATTGCGTAGACTAGACGTCAGCCTTCCCGTCGTAAATATTAACGAGGACGATGCCACCATGCACGATGTGAGAACTAGGCATAGCGAGTTGCTACCAAATAGCATACGATGCATCATATGTGCAACTTCGAATGGCGGCAAAACCAATTTAATGCTCAATCTATTGTACTCTTCATTAGGTTTGAAATTTGAAAATATCTATCTCTTTTCGAAAACGCTCTTTCAACCGGGATACATTCAGTTGTGCAATGTTCTAAAACCTCTGAACGAAATAGGATTCTATAGGTACTCGAATAGTGACGATGTCCCACTGCCCTGTCAAACCAACCCAAACTCGATTATGATATTTGATGACATTGCTTGTGAAAAACAGGAGCGTATTAGGATGTATTTTAGTATGGGCCGTCACAGCCAGACTGATAGTTTCTATCTGGCGCAAAGCTATTGTCGTATCCCTAAACATTTACTGCGAGATTGTGCGAACTTGATAATTGTATTTCGTCAAGATACGTTGAACATGAAAAAAATTTATGACGATCATGTCAACATGGATATGAGTTTCAACAAGTTCAAGGAAATTTGTTCATTATGTTGGGAGCAACATCAATATGGATTTTTAGTTATCGATAAAGAATGTGGTGTCAGCACTGGTCGTTACCGTCAAGGGTTCGATACATATATAATACCCTGAGGGAGCAGGAGGAGGAATCAGTTACTTGTCAACCATTGAAGAAGAAGTAACATGGAGAACTCAATAGCGCAAGTACGAGAGAATATTCGCAAGAAATATAATCAGATAAGGAGGAGCAGAGAGGAGAAGGAGGCGCAGCTAAAAAGGAAATACGAACCTCTTCGTGACGTAGTGGCAGGCTCAGTCGAACATATAAGACCAGCCCTACCACCATTTCATTTTAAAGAAGAAGAAGAAGAAGAAGACCAATTCAAATTCGTCAACAAAAGAAGAAGGAGGATGAGAACAAGGAGGAGTACGAATGTGCTGGACATATTCAAAACCAGTTACGAGGAGGAAGAGGATGGATCATCAGACGTCGATCTATCATCTGGAGTAATGAAGAGTGAAGGAAGAAGTTCAAGATCAACACCCTACGAGAAGATCAAAGCAGATGGTAACACTATTATACCATACATTGTGGTTTCACCGACCGATGGAGGAGGAGGAGGACCATCACCTGCTGGAGGAGAAGGAAATTTGAAGAAGGACCAGTTGAGAATAATTGAGACACCGTCTACTACTACAAAAAATGAAATACCGAAGATGGAGGAAGGAGATGGAGCAAGAAGAAAAGATGAAGACATCACATCAGAATATATACGGAAGAAGATTGATGGGGACCCTGATTTTGATGAAACATACGGGATACGATATGACAAAGCATCAAAACGATTTACAATGGGTGACAGCTACGTGGAATTCAAGAATGATAGGATCGAATTAGGGAACTCTATGAAAATCGAATGCACTCGAGGACTGTTGGAATTATTGTTTGCAAAAAGACCAGATATGAGCATAATTAGGGACCACGATTTACAGTCTTACAAGAAAATATTGAACGAAACGAATGCTCATAAGAAAAGATATAGTTCATCAGAAGTGTGTTTTGTGGATTTGAAACATCCAAAATGGCATATAATAAAGAGTCTGTTGACAAAAACAGCGAATAAACCCAAGTCAAAATAATGATTGTGCTCCTCAGTGTAGAAGAGACCAAGTATCCGAAAGGCAAGTCGCACAGCGCACGAGTAGTGAGGTCTCTATTTTTTTTTCTGAACACTTGGAGTTGAGCGATATTAGGTATTAGGGAACGCAATTATTAGGTGGGGAACGCAACTTTCCCAATTATTAGGTAGGGAAATCAAGAAATGGAAGTCTACTACAGAAAAAATAAGAATCAAGATGGAAGTCAGCTGCAGAAGAAGAAAGAAAGAGAAGAAGAAGATGATGAAGAAGAAACAGAAGAAGAAGACGAAGGAGAAGAAGACGGAGACAAAGAAACAGAAGACGAAGAAGAAGCAGAAGGAGAAGAAGACGGAGACAAAGAAACAGAAGAAGAAGAAGAAGAAGAAGACGGAGATGAAGAAACAGAAGAAGAAGAAGAAGAAGAAGAAGAAGAAAACTCGACAGATGGTACCAAGATTTAATACAAAAAAGGATGGGTACCCGTCAACATGGATCAGTACATGGCGAGACTTGAGCAATGACGGAAGTCAAGAAGAGAATTGTGGAAGAGCTTCATCGACCTGCAAGAAAGAATTACCCTAGGAGGAGAGTACTCCTGAAGGGGATAGATGACCTATGGCAAGCCGATCTGTTGGAGCTGCAACCCTATTCCCGATTCAACGGAGGACATCGATTCATACTGGTAGTCATTGATTGTCTATCAAAATATGTTTGGGTGGCATCACTCAAATCCAAGACAGGTGCTGCTGTCTGTGACGGATTCAAGAAAGTATTTGATGATTCGAGCCCACGCCTACCGCGGCATCTGCAGACAGATAAGGGAAAGGAGTTCTACAACGGGAAAATGCGGCTGTTATTGGAGAGTCATAATATTAACCATTATTCGACATACAGCAACCTGAAAGCGTCCATTGTGGAACGTGTCATACGAACACTGAAGACGGAATTGTGGAAACGTTTCAGCCTACAAGGAACCTACAAGTGGATGGATGCTATTGTGGATGTTATCAACAAGTACAACAGATCAAAACATCGCTCGATCAAGATGGCACCAATAGATGTCAAGGGGAAACGAAAAGAGGCCTTGGCACTCAAGACCCTCTACGAGAAGAAGAAAGGTACACCATCCCGCCCCAAATTCAAATTGGGTGATCACGTGAGGATATCCAAGAGGAAAGCGGAATTTGAGAAAGGATACACTCCCTCTTGGTCTACAGAGATATTCAAGATCGTCAAGTTGAAGAGGACTATACCACCTACCTATATACTGGAAGATTCGGACAAGAAGACAATTGCAGGTGGATTTTATGAAGAGGAGCTACAGATGACCAAATATCCAAACGTATATCTGGTTGAAAAGATAGTAAGGCGAGATGGTAATGGCCGTGCACTTGTGAAATGGTTGGGTTTTGACTCACGACACAATAGTTGGGTCAACACTGCTGATTTCAGTGGAGGAGAAGTATAAAAGGAGGTAGTGGCAAGAGGTCAGCTCAGTTGCGACATAGATCACAAAGCGACAACATCATGTTGAATGTACAAGAGCACCACCGAGTCATCGAAGATGGTGGGATTGAGAGGGTGGAATATCATTCTCACTATCCCTATGGATGTTCATTGGATCATGGACAAGAAATAAGGATTGCCATCCAACATCAAGACCTATTTACCCTACCATGTCAAAGTTTCTTGGATATACATGGACGTTTCCTGAAGGAGGACGAATCTGGGAAGCCTGTCTCTGCAACTATGAGCACAAATCCCTTCCCATTTCTCTTTGATGAGATACGTTACGAAATATGTGGATCGGAAATCGATCGTGTGAGAAATCCTGGCATCACTTCGACAATTAAAGGCTATGTGTCCTTCATGAGGGGGACGGAAAATCTGCTGGAGGCCTATGGATGGACCACTCAACGGGATACGGAACTAGTCTCCAACGAGGGATATTTCAACGTATGCATTCCATTAAGCATTCTACTCGGATTCTTTGAAGACTATCAAAAGGTCGTTGTCAACGTGAAGCAAGAATTGATCCTACTCCGTTCAAGAAGGGATGAAAACTGTTTCACATCGCCAGCGGCAGATGGTGGCGTCAGAGAGAAGGCGATAATCAAGTTGACTGGCATCTCATGGCGAGTACCCTATTTGACACTGGATGACACACATCGGCTACAACTCTACCGCCATCTAGAGAAGGAGAAGTCAATTAAAATGGATTTTCGATGCTTGGAACTATATGAATACCCTCTACTACCTACAACACAGAAACAAGTATGGAACGTGAAGACATCATCTTCAGTCGAGAAGCCGAGATATGTTATTTTGGGATTTCAAACGGGTAGAAAGCACACTATGGAAAAGAGTGCCACTGTTTTTGACCATTGTAGTTTAACAAATGTCAAACTATTTTTGAACTCGAAATGTTATCCTTATGATGATCTGAATGTGAACTTTGATAGGAACCAGTATGCTATACTCTACCGAATGTATGCTACCTTTCAGCAGAGTTTCTATGGTGTTGATGTAAATTACCCTTTATTGTCAATAATGAATTTCAAAAGAGCAGCACCTCTAGTTGTACTAGATTGTTCGAAACAGAGTGAATCGATCAAACCGGGGTCAATTGATGTTTTGTTGGAATTCGAGTCAACTACCGCATTCCCTACTAACACTACAGCCTACTGTCTCATTGTCCACGATCGATCTATCGAATACAACCCCCTCACCAATATCGTTCGGCGAATGGTATAAAAGGAAGGGAGGGAGTGAGTGGATTCTCAGTCTTGAACATGTCGTCACAGAAGAGAGAGGTCGTCATAGATATCCAATGCTTTCTCAACAACCACATGCGATATGTGGTGAAGGAGTTATCCCTCTACGACTTGAATCACCACTCGTCACAGCACTGGATCTTCAAACCCCCCGAAGGACTTTGTATCCATGTCAAAAAAGCGATACGAGTCAATGATTGGGTTACTCGCCACCTCCATGGACTTACCTGGGAAGAAGGTGATGTGGAGTATAATGAACTACCGAGCATCATGCACTGGATCGCCAACATCTATGACGTCATCTATGTGAAGGGACAACAAAAGATTGAGTTTCTACTTCAACAAATCTCCTCCAGTTCAAGACCGACATTTGTCAATGTTGAAAATTTGGGATGTCCCAAAATTTCTATCATTCTAGAACCATTCAGGATAGGGAACCATTGTATACATCACAACTTTGACCCCACATTGTGTACTACCTATAGATCGAAGGCCATAGGCCGTTGGATTTTATGTAATAATTATCATTAAGAAGATTTTATTTGAGAGTTATTTGAAACACATTGTTATACTTCCTGAATAAACTTTGAAAAAAAAAGAGTCCTCGTTGTTTTATTTATTTATTTGTTCATCCAATAATTTTTAGTGAAGTTGTTACATAAATATTTTAAAAATGAAGAGTTTGAGAGGAGGTAGGTAGCAAAGCTGTGGGCGAGATTGAACGGGAGCGGACAAGGTTGAACAGGAACAAACACGTGACCGCTCACGATTCAACAATGAGAGGTAGGTGGGCCCTAGGAGGGTGGAAGGGGGCGGGGCTACTGGGAGTATATAAGGAGCGGACAGCGCGAACCATTCATTTCCTCACCCGACTCTCACGCTATATGCTCTGTTAAAATGGCATCCATGAGTTACAACTGCTCCGTTTGCGGGTGCAGATGTGCATCACACTTTCTACTGAGGGTTCATGAGGCATCATGCCGAACCCCTCTTCAAGACCCCGAAGTCTCATCAACAGTACGTACCACCTATTATTTAGTTTAAACCTGGAAGCACGATAATTAATTCCTCATGATAATAATAAATACATAAAATAGATGTCTGTATTATTGATACAAATTATAGGCAGGTACCTTATGTAACAGTAATTGGGATATACTTATGATTTAATTCATTTTGCAAAATAAAACAAAAAAATTGCATGTTTCAGACATTTATTGATGAAGGTTTCTCCTCCTTATCATCACCTTCATTGTCAGACTCAGATGATGAAGATACACTCATCATCGACACAACGGATGAGGAGAGTAGAGGTGGTGAAGAATCACAAAACCCAACGCCAAGGATAAGAATCCGGACAGGAACCCCATATCCCCCTCCCCCAACACCCTCATATTCCCCAATTCTATTCGGCCAATCGCATAATGAAGATGATGATATTTATGCAATTATCACTGACTCGGGATTCAGTGGGTCATCACTCTCTTCGTCATCAAGTTGGATATTTTATTCACCACCCTAAATGTGAAGAAAGAAGAAAAAAAAAAGTTTGATTTCAGAAATGTTCGTTTAATGTATAGTTTTTTTTTTTTTTAGTCTAATAAATTGGTTCAATTGAAAAAAAAATAAAAAAAAAAATCTTTGTTTTCATTTGGTGTAATATAAGTTATTAGGAAAATAGAATACAAGGTTATTAAGAAAATAGAATACAAGAAGAATAATTTTTAGTGAAGATTGAACATAAATATTTAAAAATGAATGAGGAGTTTGAGAGGAGGTAGGTAGCACAGCTGTGGGTGAGATTGAATGGGAGCGGACAACATAGAACGGGAGCGGACAAGGTTGAACCAGAACAAACATGTGAACGCTCAACACAGCAAGAGGTAGGCGGGGCCTTGGAGGGTGGTACCCAATCAGATGGGGGGGGGGGGACGGTGAAGGTGGGTGGGGGTAGCTACGGAGAGTATATAAGGACGAGCGGCCCGCATCCACCTCATTCGACCCACCGCCACCACCGAAACAAGTGAAATCATGAGCTCACTATCTGCCCAGCTGAACGTGATCAACAGGAGAACCACTGGTATCACTAATCTTAGTGAGTTGAGAATTGGACAACCCTACGAAATCGTCGAATTCTCCCGGCTGACTACCCGCTTTGGAGAAACTATTGTTGCAACATTGGCACCCCGTATGGGATACGTGCAAACCGAACCCATCAAAGTCTTCCTACCAAAGAGGTTCACCTGCTGCTTCACCGACGAAGTTATTCAAGAATATAACAAGAGTACATTCCTCAATCATCCCATCAACCTGGTCTACAAGGGAGTGCTGAACAGAAAACACGACGTTGAATTCCTGTAAAATAAGACCATCATGGACCTCGCCAAACGCCTGAATGCAACTCTCCATGGAGGATCGAGGATTGGACAAGTAAGCGACCTACAAGTAGGGCAAGCCTACGAAATTAAAAGGTTGCAAATCATCCCACCCAAAGAAGGAAGAAATAAACCCCCTGCATTAGTGGCGCACATTAAATTCAACACCGTTGGGATCCCCTATCCCTATCCAGCGAGAATCTACCTACCTAGAAGACTCCTCACAACACTCACCCAAGATTGCATCGATGAATACAACGAGAATTTCATTTACAATCAAATAAGCATTATTTATCAAGGATGTATTGATGGAAGATATGAAATATTTTTTTTGTAATTTTGTTTTGAAGTATTATGATTTGAATAAAAAGAAAAAGAAAAGGAAACGTTTGTTTTTCATTTGGTATTCCATCCATTTACATTAAGTTATTATTATCAACGATAAGTTAATTTTGAAAACAAATTCAATGGGGAACATAGGTAGTTGGCAATGGTAATATAGAAATGGCATGTCTAGGAGGATGTAGCAAAAAAAATGATGAGTTAGATTTGGCCAAAGCTGCCAATTATAGGCGGGCCAGGGAGGCAGAGACGCACATCCGGACAAGGTGAGACCTGTCTGGTTGGAGGTGATAATTTAATTTCAATCATAATGAAATATTTTCATAGGTAGATCTCCCCATTATGTTTGGAACATTTCAAACATTCACGTTAATATTATTTACATAAGTAGGTGGGTATTAAGTCCACTGTATTGAGTGTGTCAAGTAGGTGGGTATTCATGGTCAAACAGTATTTCGAGGGGCTTTATTATGATCACCTGATACAATTAATTAGGTAGGTATTCATAATCAAAACGAAATGGTGGGAGGGGTGGGATGACGTCATTATGATTATTTGATAGGCATAATTAAGTAGGTAGGTATTCATAATCAAAACAGGAATGTTCCAGAAGGTTCTAGAGGAGGGGGTGAGGGTGGAGTGGGCGCGGGGGGAGGGGGGAGGGGTGTGAGAGGCTGTGAGGGTGGAGTGGGCGTGGGGGGGGGGGGTGAGAGGCGGTGAGGGTGGAGTGGGGGGGGGGGGGGGGTGGCGATGTGATAAGGGGTGGGTGAGGAGGTTGGTAAGGGGCGGGTGAGGGGGTGGTGCCACCCGTTAAGGCCCCCAGCAGCTGGTTAGACTGACGTGCATGTTGAAACAGGATTGTTCCAGGACATACATATTCCACCTACTGGGAGGGGGGGGGTGGTTTAGGGGTGGAGGGGAGGGGGGGGGGGGGGTGGTTTAGGGGTGGAGGGGAGGGGGGGGGGGTTAAGGCGTGGGTGAGAGGGTTGGTAAGGGGTTGGTGAGGGGGGGGGGGGGCGCCACCCGCTAAGGCCCCCTGGAGCTGGTTAGACAGACGTGCATGTTCAAACAGGAATGCGCCAGGACCTACATCCTTATCCTACTAATGGGTGGAACAAACAAGCCCCCATCCCCCGGAACCCCCCCTTTGCTTGTGCGAAAACGGTTAAAACTCCCAAAAGGCACTTCACCACGCCAAACCTGATCTACATACCAAATTTCATAAACATCGGTCGAGGGGAAACGGTTGAAGTGGCGTGACAAAGAATGGGTGGAAAAAAAAACGCTGCAAATCCCTGCACAACGGTTTATTATTTTGTACAGAATACCCTTCTGTTACAGATCACAGCTCTCTGTATAGATAACCCGTCTATATAATATAATATGTACTATTCTATACATATTATGTAGATCGCAGACCCTCCGTAGGTTAGTACCTAACCCCGTACTCGTTACTAGGTACCTACCTAAATCACGAGTTAAATGTTGCTAAAATAATTCTGCCGATGACAAACAGTACCTAACAAAAAGAAACACACATAATGAAGTTCTCAAAAGAAATTGTTGATGAGGAGTGACAAAAGTTTCAAAAGTACCTACCAACAAACTCCAGCCCCTTCTACGTAGATGGTATAATGAACCGTTGTGTAATAATTTACCGTTGAGTAATGATTTACCGTAGTAATAATTTACCCATCAATAATACTTCAACGTTTGTTCAAGTTTCACTACCTACCAACAAACTCCAAAAGAGCCATCATTTTTCAAATTAAATAATATCACAGAACAACCAACTCGACTTCATACTCCGCCAATATAATCAGGTGATCCCTACCAATGATTGGCCGTATTCACAAATTCCTATTGTGGGCGCGTCTCTGGTTACGAGATTTGGTTTGAATTGTATACAATTTCATTCACACTGGAGTCGAAAATGCCTGTCGGTGCAAACTCGCAAGTTCAAGAACTATTTAAAACCGTAAAAATATTCTCGTAAAAAAATGGTATAAGCGTTTTGAAAATTTCAACCCCTATTTTGAACCCCGTAGAGATGACTCACAGTAACGTCGAGCTTCGAGGACCAACTAGACGCCGAACGGAACCTATAACCCGAATTTCATCAATTTTTTTTCATGGTAACTAAGAAAAGTGGCCCGTACGGCGTACGGCGGACAGACAGAAATATTTTTATTGCAGTTTTGGATTCTACATACTTACCTTGAAACGTAAACCATCAAATTTTGAGGGGGGGTAAGAATTTTTTTTTCATGCTCGATTCCAATGGTTCATTATTGAAAATAATAAACCAAAATGGGAAGAAAGTCACCAAACACGTATTTTGAGCCCTATTTTTCGCAGGTTTTCGAAACACCTACCGCTTCGAATTTGGTGTCAGGCGACTCAGGGTGTTTGCCCCACAAAATATATACGCACGAATAAAATATAGAAATAACGGGGAAGGCCCGGGAGGGGGCCAAAGTTGGCCCGATTCTTCGCTCAGTTATATTAGGCTCTGGGGCAGCCGGGCGCGGGTTCATGCTTGGCATCGCTCGGCTGCCGCCTCGCTTGATAACGTCATGGACATGATGTTACAACTTCCAGACGCGCAGCTGGCACTGAACTGTTTGTACAATAAGCCAATAGGCTTCCGTGCTTTGGGGCAACCAACCCCCACTCCTGAGCGATCCCAAGTACAATCTACAATCTACAATCTGAACTGTTTAAACTGCTCGTACCTAACTAATGAGTTCATCCACGTCTTCTCAATCGGCAGCATGTCACTTGGTTTGTTCTGATTTGATTTTAGTAAATGAAATGTTTTAGTTGGAAATGAAAACACTTGATGTGAAATGGAAAATCTTTAATTTGAATTAGAAAGCCGTTAATCTTAAATGGAAAACCTTGAATTTGTTCTGGAAAACCTTGAATTTGTTTCGGGAAACCTTGAATTTGTTTCAGAATACCATGAATTTGTTTAGGAAAACCTTGAATTTGACTCGGAAATGCTATAACTGACAGTAACGCCGAGCTTCGCGGACCAACCAGACCCCAAACGGGACCATAAACCAAAATTCAATTAATTTTCATTTGTGGTAAGTAACTAAGGAAAGTGCGAAGTACGGCGGACGGCGGACGGATTATATTTATGTAGGTATTGTAGGTAGGTACCTTTAAACGGAAACATCAAATTTTGAGTGGGATAAAAAAAAATAAATTCATGCTCGATTCCAAAGGTTCATTATTTAAAATAATAAAACAAAAGGTATGTTGTTAAGAGAACCCTCCAATTTATTTATTTATTTAGTTTCGCAGGTTAAATAAGTTATACAGAAACTTGTAGGGTTTCTTTACATTCATCTCCAATTTAAGAGAGGTGGTAAAACAAAATGAATCCAATCTGATTTTCCACTGTCTCATTCTAAATCCCCAAATGTCATTCAACCGTTCGATTTGGAAAAGCTTGGCAGAAAATAAGGCGAGAAGGCCGTTATTTCGCGTGGGCGAACAAAAAGGTAAGTGAGAAGAAATGCGATCAACGAGGTCTACCGTCCTTCTGCCGCAAAGTGATAAATTCGACAAGGTTAAAACCATCGAACCGTCCAACGAATGAGAAAGATCACGGGATCTCCGCAGACGTGGCCTTTCACAGTTGGTAACATCCTTTTTCCATTCCGCTGCTCGGAATAACTTCTGTCGGTTAGACTTTTTACCTATTTTGATCACTGCGCTCTCTCACTTGAAATTGCAGAATTCTACAGTGGGCCACCTCATCAACAGCGAAATAATAAGGAAACATGTATGTTTCGCGGGTACAAATAGAAGATAAAAGATTCAGCCTAATTATTTATCAGGTATGGCACTGTCATTGACAGTGTACTGCGAAAAAAGCTGCAAATTATTTCACAGCGGTTTATTATTTACCTGTATGGATGCCCCTTCTGCGTATTCACAGTTTTCTGTGGCCAATACGTACCCTCGACTCCCCCCAGGAAAGCCCTAAATCGATGACTGGAACCAGCCCGGGAGTTACAGTTCCATAAAAATGCGTGGAATTCAGTATAATTCAATGTTTAATTATTTGTTTCTATTCATGAAGCATAAGGTAAATAATAAACCGTTGTGTAAGAAAACCGTTGTGTAATAATTTCCCTGTTTAGATCTGTGCACATCACAGTTTTCTGTGGTCAGTATCTACCCTAGTGCTCCCCCCAGGAAAGCCCTAAATCGATACTGGAGCCAACCCGCGAAATACAGTTTCATAAAAATGCGCAGGATTCGATGATTCAATCACTAATATTATTGTTTGTTATTCATGAAGCATAACGTTTGTTCAAGTTACAAAAGTACCTATCAACCAAATCCAAAACATCCAGCATTCTTCAAATGAAATAATATAACAGAACTACCAACTCGGCTTCATTAAGCCATCCGTGAGCATAATCATGATGTGTTCCCTAGCAATGATATTTATCTGGATCGGATTTATACCGTTTCATTCACGACCGTGTTGACGAAACTTTTTGGTGCAAACGAACCGCTGGTCGTACGATGCTCCGGGTGGTCTCAAAAAATTCTTTACTTTGAGATAAAGTTTAAGACGTTAAAAAAATGGAATAAAAACAGAATGTTTTTTATTTCATTTTCGGATTCTTGAAACGGAAACCATAAAATTTTGAAGGGGCGTTAAATTTTTTTGGTTTATTATTTTCAATAATGAACCATTGGAATCGAGCATGAAAAAAAAAATTCTTACCCCCCCTCAAAATTTGATGGTTTACGTTTCAAGGTATGTAGAATCCAAAACTGCAATAAAAATATTTCTGTCTGTCCGCCGTACGCCGTACGGGCCACTTTTCTTAGTTACCATGAAAAAAAATTTATGAAATTCGGGTTATAGGTTCCGTTCGGCGTCTAGTTGGTCCTCGAAGCTCGACGTTACTGTGAGTCATCTCTAAGGGGTTCAAAATAGGGGTTGAAATTTTCAAAACGCCTATACTATTTTTTTACGTAAATATTTTTACGGTTTTAAATAGTTCTTGAACATGCGAGTTTTTAAGACCATCCGGAGCATCGTACGTCCAGCCGTTCGTTCACAGTAAGGCCCCGAAGTTTGCACCGACAGGCATTTTCGACTCCAGTGTGAATGAAATGTATACAATTCAAACCAAATCTCGTAACCAGAGACGCGCCCACAATAGGAATTTGTGAATACGGCCAATCATTGGTAGGGATCACCTGATTATATTGGCGGAGTATGAAGTCGAGTTGGTTGTTCTGTGATATTATTTCGCTTGAAAAATGATGGCTCTTTTGGAGTTTGTTGGTAGGTAGTGAAACTTGAACAAACGTTGAAGTATTATTGATGGGTAAATTATTACTACGGTAAATCATTACTCAACGGTAAATTATTACACAACGGTTCAGTATACCATCTACGTAGAAGGGGCTGGAGTTTGTTGGTAGGTACTTTTGCAAATTTTTTCACTCCTCATCAACAATTTCTTTTCAGAACTTCATTATGTGCGTTTCTTTTTGTTAGGTACTGTTTGTCATCGGCAGAATTATTTTAGCAACATTCAACTCGTGATTTAGGTAGGTACCTAGTAACGAGTACGGGGTTAGGTACTAACCTACGGAGGGTCTGCGATCTACATAATATGTATATAATAGAATAGTACATATCATATTATATAGAAGGGTTATCTATACATAGAGCTGTGATCTGTAACAGGAGGGTATGCTATACAAAATAATAAACCGTTGTGCAGGGATTTGCAGCGTTTTTCATGCTTGATTCCGATTGAAAAAATAAACCAAAATCTTGAGAAAAATAATTTCTGTCATACTGGGGAAAACCTTTCGATTCATGCTTACCATCTCGTTAGCAATCTCTTGTGACCAGTAGGTAGTATGGCGTTACTTCAGGGCTTATATTCAATACCAATCAATGTTTTTTCTCCCTCATTCCAGGCGAGGAAAAAATTCTGAGAGGATAAATCGCTTGGTACTTATTCATGTATGCAAAAGGTTCCATTTCATGTATGGTAAAGGTTTTAGTAAACACAACTTTTTATGCGGGATTTCATCAAGGCTTTGTGTAGCTTGGTCCGCTACTACCTCTGAATGATTGTAGTTGATGCAAATGAACTCATTCAGGAGAACGTAAATTTTTAAAGTGTATGACTTAAACCTAAGGCTTTTGAATGTTTGACATTGTTCAACATCTACTGCTCTACTTTAGAGTATCATACAATAAAAATGCCGACTGGTACGTACTAAATTAGATGCACTAAATAAACATGAAGTCGTATAATACAATCCATTTATAATTATGTCATACGTGGGTGATCAAAAGGTCTATTTAGTAACTATTATTATTATTATTATTATTCCAATTTATTATTGCTACTATGCAACTAGAAATGAAAATTAAATTAAACGCTCCTTATGGTAAGTTTTGTCGATTATTTGTATAACTTCACTCTGATAGTTATGTTAACATATTGTGGTCCATAGATCACTAGCTACTACCACTCCTCACATCACTTCAGTGAGCTGTAGCTAGGTCCAAAGGTTTGGTCGTTTTGGTCTTCGACTTCATCTACCATCTAAACTCGAATATCGCGATGGAGGTCATCCGTTCGGACATACCAGGGGCATTTACTGCGCTCCTAACCATTTCGTTCTATGTCGTTTATATAATTTTCAAGTTGCTCTTCTTGGTGCAGCCCCAGAAGGGGCAGCCCTTAGTCCAAACTGGTTTGATCACTTGCTCGTACATTATAATTTTGTTATGCATAGGTAGTCGGGATTTTCTCCCAATAAGCCAGTACATCTTCTTGAATTTTAGGTTAATTTCCTCCTTCTTTTTCTTCATGCTTTCCTTCCATTGAACCTTGGTATCCAGAATCATACAGAGGTACTTAGCTGTTACCTGCATTTAAAACAATCCGGGAGTTTATTTCTACAGGAACTGGGCTCACCTTCCTATACCTATGTAAAATCTATGTGCGTTGACCTCGCTTCGTCCAGTTTTTGGTCCATTGATGGATGCAGTTTACGGAGTCTTGTAGTTTTCTCGAGGCTTCCTTCACTGTAGACAAAACTGCTAGGATTGATGTGTCGCATGCGAACGTTGCCGTGACAGCTGTTGTTGATTTCGGGAGGTCCCTTGTGTACAGTAGATAGAGTACTGGCCTAAGCACGCTTCCCTAGGGTACGCCAGCTTTTATTTCCCTTAATTCGGAGTATTCATCTTCATATTTTACCCTGAAATACCTATATGGGATGTACCTATTCGTCAACTGCTAGAACAGCGCTTATGGCCAACTGAGATTATGTGGCTGTCGACAAAATATAATATGTTGGAGTTTGAGGTATGGGAATATCCATGGTTCTCGAATTGCTAAATTGTTTCTAAACTTGCTTTTCGTGTTGTTTTGGTTTATTATTTTCAATAATGAACCTTTAGAATCGAGCATGAAAAAAAAAAACTCAAAATTTGATGGTTTACGTTTCAAGGTATGTAGAATCCGAAAATGCAATAAAAACATATCTGTCTGTCCGCCGTACGCCGTACTGAGCACTTTTCTTAGTTACCATTAAAAAAATTGATGAAATTCGGGTTATAGGTTCCGTTCGGGGTCTAGTTGGTCCTCGAAGCTCGGCGTTACTGTCAGTCATCTCAGGGGTTAAAAATAGAGGTTGAAATTTTCAGAACGCCGTATCTCGAAAACTTTCGATAGAAGGGTATGGTTTTCTTTAACGTTATTATATTTGTATTGAGCTAAACAATTTTTTGAGACCACCCGGAGCATTGTACGTCCTTCGTCAACACGATCGTGAACCTAACGGTATAAATCCGGCCCGGATATCATCACTGGGGAGCACCTGAGTATAATCAAGGATGGCTGTACGAAGTCGAATTGGTTGTTCTGTGATATTATTTCATTTGATAAGTGATGGACTACTAGACTTTGCTGGTAGGTACTTCTGAAACTTGAACAAACGTTGAAGTATTATTTATTGATGGGTAAATTATTGCAGAATGGTAAATTATTACGCAACGGCAAGTTATTACACAACGGTAAGTTATTACACAACGGTAAGTTATTACACACCGGTAAATTAATACAGAACTGTTCATCTACCAAGAAGGGGCTGGATTTTGTTGATCGGTACTTTTACAACTTGAACAAACGTTGAAGTATTATTGATGGGCAAGTTATTACACAACGGTTCATTATACTTGACCACGAGGGTGGGTATTGACCACAGAAAACAGTGATCAACGCAGAAGGGGCATCTATTTCACTCCAGATCAACAATTTTCCTTCAGAACTTCATTATTTGCGTTTCTTTTTGCCATTATAGTTATTGTTTGTCATCGACAGAATAATTTAACAAGATTTAACTCGTGATGTAGGTTGGTACCAAGTAACGAGTACGGGGTTAGGTACTAACCTACGGAGGGTCTGCGATGTAAATAATATGTATAGAATAGTACATATTATATTATATAGACGGGTTATCTATACAGAGAGCTGTGATCTGTAACAGAAGGGTATTCTGTACAAAATAATAAACCGTTGCGCATGGATTTGCAGGGTTTTTGATGTGGAAAATCGAATCGGTTCGCCGGAATAGCATATATTTGTTAGTTTATAATTATGTGGAAAGCGGCAATGTCGTCATTGCTGCTACTTTTTCCTCCATTCTACAGCATAGCAGAACAGACAACGAGACTTCTCGGGCATTAGTATCGATGTCACAGCTCACTTCATCTTCATGGATTACATTATAAAACAAGCTGTATCCATAGAAAGGCAGAAATGACGTCAAGACTTTCACATTTAGTTCAAAAATAACTACTTATGTCTCGTCCAGACGAGAAATACGTATCATCTCATCTCAATGTCTACGTTCAAATTTTAAACACATTTTTGAAAATACGTGGGTATTCCCCATTGTTTATTCATTTTGCAAAATTAAATTTTTCAAGGATTGGTGTGTGGTCTGCTGCTGAGAGTTGTATCTGTACCTATCCGGCACTGATGAAGACGGATTTCGAGAGCTTGGATCCGCTTCAAGGGGATGACAGAGTAACGAGTCGCCTAACCCATGAACAGAGTTAAATAAGGTCACCATCCAATCGCAGACCTGACTGACAACGGGTGTAACTGTCGAGTATTAATCGAGAGAAACTTGCGAACATGGGTCGGAAGATGAAAGTGCCCCTCAGCCCCTAGAAATACTAGTATAGTGCATGCCAGAATCACGATTTCTCAGTTCAGAGACTTGAAATACAAGGATATACCTTTGTTCGCTATTTCGGGTATAAGACATAGAACATCTTGCATGGTTATACAGCCTAGTGTGTCTTTCATGTACCGTTATGTGTAACGTGTTTAACCGCTCGAAAGAGCCTAGTGAAGTGCTAAGTTGCGTTCACAGTAACGAAATTTAACAAAATCAACACGTTCATAATCTCCTTCTTCCCAACGGAGGACATCGGAGAAAACCTCAGTTTTAATGCAACTTTCACGATGATCCACAAACCGAGATGTATTCCGCTAGTTTTCGTCTCGCTGGAAACTTCAAGGGGTCGCTGCCAACAAACTGGGAGAGGGAACTCTCTAATTGCTAAACTTCCCATGAACTTTTCCGTACCACTAAAGCTACATGATCGTGTGGGTCACGTTTCGGCTAGGTACACAGGAATTAATTTGTAACAAATGATGTTTGTCGAAACTCCCCTGTCGAAGACAGACCGCATAAGTTTTCCCTTCGGTACGGTGGAAAATGGTGGTCCAGCCAGACTGTTATATTTGCTGATTCCATTATTCACACGTATCATGCTTGAAGGAAGCAAGACAGGGAGAACTGAAGAATGAAATCATCAGAAATAAATTAGTTTTGAGAAGTTGTCATTTGCAAGAAGTAATTGCTTGAAGAGTCAGTTGTAAGTGGTTTTGATTATGTTGAAATCGGATGTATGTTAAAGTGTGTAATTTAGGTTAGTGTGCTTGGGTTCCGCAGCATAGAGCGTGGAGTTTTAATCAGATAAGTGATTTGGGGTTGACTCGGAGTAAATATGCACCTCTCTCGCACCCCTCCTCATGCTTCTCGAAGTCTGAAAATTAATAGCCTGTAAACCACGTAATCGCGGTCCTAGAGGGAAAGAGCGAGGCGTTTACATGCTCAAACATGCTCCAGCGAGCAAAAGGGTATAGTGGAAACCCTCCGAGGCGTCAAGCGGTAATGGGGCTCCTCTGGGACTTAATTCCGGTGTGATTTATCCTCGAGATCATCTGCACAATCAATTTTGCGCGAAAAGATGGGTAGAAGGTTAATAAGAACTTTGTAGATATGACGGCATTTAGCACATTAATCCTCATGCGGGCGCGCTTTTTTCATCACTCGTGGGCACACGGCGAAATTGATACATTTTGTTTTGAGGATCGGCGAAATTATTATCTACAATCGTAAGCGCAGGGAGGTAAACTACCGCAGCTAGAAAAATTTGCGAATGTTTTGATGCTGACTGACACGCGTGAACTTCTGATCCTGGAAAGGAATTCAACCGCAACTAGCGTCATATATATTGTAACATAGGAAAACACGCAGGCAGCGACGTAGCCAGGATTGTTGAATAGTGAGGAGGGATGGGGGGAGGGGTATGGGAAATAGAAAATGTAAGATCTGACTTTACAAACAAAGCTGAATATAAATTTAACGAAGCACTACATGTTACAGGTAACGTTAGGTAAGATAAACTGATAAAATAAAACGTATAAAATTTATTAGGCAGCAATGTTAGCGAATTTTCAAAGAAAGTGAAGCTATTGCAATGAGTCCAAACTTTTCAGAAAATACATTTTTGACACTGTTTTACAGGCAAATTCTTTTCAGAGCGTCTTGATTTCATCCCTTGATTTTAACAATAATTTATATGTATATTATTTATTTATTTATGTGTCATTCCAGATGATATATGACATTGGGTACATGATATATGTCCAGATGATATATGACATTGGGAAGTTGACAGGAGAGTTTAGAGGAATGAAGCTTAAATTCGGGGAATGGGGTACAAAGCTAATTCACTCAAGCTATTGATTCGGGCGGTTAAGGACAGTTATTTACCTGTTTGTATAAAACGGGAAAAATAAGTTATGGCTCCTAAATCTCCATTCTACGCAGATGTAGTGCTATGTACGTCACCAGTCATGTCAAGTACACGTCATTGCAGGCTCATGACTGAGCTTGTCTGCTCTCGTTTTGTCGTGGACACGATTTAGCTGTGCCCCCTGATGAAGATCAGAATTTGAGAATCAACCCCAGTACTATTTTTTCGCAAATTGTGTATGCTGAGACAACCGTCAGTGATTCAATTTCTAGCAGTCAGTGGTCCCTAGGTCACGGATAACAGTCACGTTAATTGTACCCTTACTAGCTGTTTTTTTAAACCCTTCGTTTGTCATAATTTTGCTCTTCTCGAGCCTCATCCGACCGCCATCTTAGCTCAAGATGTATCAGATTTCGCTTGAACTTTCTCGCTTATATCACAAGAAATGTCAATGGTAGGACCTAGCTGTAAATGATCATGTTTTCGGATCTTGTCCACTATTTTCCTTAAAGAAGTAATTTGCAGAGTTAATGCTCAAATCCTGTGGCTCTAATAGAATAAATAAATAAATATAAATAAATTAAAAACAGATTTCTTTTCTCGGTCTGATATTTTCAGTTATATATAGCACTTTCCGATCAAATGAAACCTCTTACCGATCAAATGAAACCTCTTTCCGATCAAATGAAACCTCTTTCCGACCAAATGAAACCTCTTTTATTTAATTTAAATATTTGGTTGACAATTTGATATATATTATTTGGTTCTTGACTTATGTGTGCATAATAAGTAGGAACAAAGCTAAATGAAAAATAGCAACGCGTTGTCTTTCATAACGCATAGTAGAAAAAAATAAACGTTAGAGTAACAAAATTAACACTTCTTGTTAAAAGTCATTCAATGAAGAGGCTGCCCAACAGCTGCTGCTGGCAGTTTCATCATCATATTTATTACATAGCTAGTGCAATCAGTAGTCGCGATCGCATCAACACTGCGAACGATCACTTCTTTGATGTCGTATACCGGATCAGTTCCCAGCAAGCCTCTAGCGACTGCTTTAATCTTGGAAAATGCATTTTCCACCGGATTCAGTGTTGGTGAATAGGGTGGTAGGAACTTGGCTGACAAAGGTAATTCTTCCACTGTTTGTTTCACCGCCCTACTGGTATGAATTCTTGCATTATCCATTACCAAAACAGAATCTTAGTTTGAAGCATCTAGTTTAGTACTAGATTTCACGAAGACTACTAGTAGTAGTAGTTTAGTAGTAGTTTAGCACTTCTCGCTGTGCAAGTGCCTGCGGAGACTATTTTGGATCATCTTTTGATTATTAATGGCAAGCACTAGTGAGTGTTACGCCCAAGAACAGTTGGAGCTGTTATCACTGCCCTAGTATTTCTTCGGGACCGAGCTCAACTACGGCGGAGGTGTAAGTTAAAACCAGACTCATCTACAAATATCAACTTTTCACGATGTATTGGGGCCCAACCGTTGAACTGTAGAGCGAAGTATTTCCTTAGCTTAATAGTCTGGACAGAGTTCATTCTATCCATTTCTCTACTGGCTTTTTTCAAAGTAATTTTAAGGGTAGTCAAAGCTGTATGGACATTGGTAACACCAATATTGATATTCGCTGCAGAAAATTCACGTCTAATTTCTGACAATGTGAGACTGTTGTTTTGTTCAACTATTTCCTCGATGTTCTCCAAAACTGTGGGGTTCACAACACTTCGCCTCTCTCCCCTTCTCGATCTGCTAACCACTTCACTGCCTTGGGCTTTGCAGCGGCGCAACACAGCTTTTGCAGAATTGTAGTTGACGTTCGCTTTTATTGATGCTTCTCTGAGATCAGAACCTTCTTCATACAAACGGACTAAAAATTCCTTTTGCGATTTTGTAATTTTACTGTAACGCCCTACCCGATTTCTTATGCGACGTCTTTCTGTGGATGGGCGATCAAGTCTACTTGAGGATGGAGACGAACCTTTAAGCGAAGCAGAGCTTGAGGTGTCACTGGCAATACCATATCGTCTACTTGAACATGAAGGCACACCAACAAACGGCGCATAAATCGAACTACCGCTGCCAATAGCGCTCTTGTTCAAAAACTTTGGTTCCCACTAGCTTGAAAAACTTGGAATTTATCGAAAACAAAGTAAGCAGCGAAAAAAAGAACGTGAAACACTGTCTTGTTTACACTTCACAACATAGAGTATGAGAAGGAATGCGAAAACATGCAATGAGAAGGAATGCGAAAACATGCAATGAGTAGGAATGCGGGTGGCACTGCACGAAAAATCATAAAACGCTGCAAATCCCTGCACAACGGTTTATTATTTTGTACAGAATACCCTTCTGTTACAGATGACAGCTCTCTGTATAGATAACCCGTCTATATAATATAATATTTACTACTCAATACATATTATGTGAATCGCAGACCCTCCGTAGGTTAGGTAGTACCTAAACCCGTACTAGTTACTAGGTACCTACCTAAATCACGAGTTAAATGTTGCTAAAATAATACAGCCGATGACAAACAGTAACTAAAACGGCAAAATGAAACGCAAATAATGAAGTTCTGAAGGAAAATTGTTGATGTGGAGTGCAATAGATGCCCCTTCTGCGTTGATCACTGTTTTCTGAGGTCAATACCCACCCTCGTGGTAAAGTGTAATGAACCGTTGTGTAATAACTTGCCCATCAATAATACGTCAACGGTTGTTCAAGTTGCAGAAGTACCGATCAACAAAATCCAGCCCCTTCTTGGTAGATGAACCGTTGTGTAATAATTTATCGTTGTGAAATAATTTACCTTTATGTAATAATTTACCGTTGTGTAATAATTTGCCGTTGTGTAATAATTTATCATTGTGTAATAATTTATCCATCAACAATACTTCAAAGTTTGTTCAAGTTGGAAAAGTAGGTACCGATCAACAAAATCTAGCCCCTTCTTGGTAGATGAACCGTTGAGTAATAATTTACCGTTGTGTAGTAATTTATAGTTATGAAATAATTTACCGTTGTGTAATAATTTGCCGTTGTGTAATAATTTACCCATCAATAATAGCTCAACGCTTGTTCAAGTTTCTGAAGTACCTACCTACCTTCAAAATCCAATAGTCCGTCACTTATCAAATGAAATAATATCGCAGAACAACCAACTCAACTTCATACAGCCATCCTTGATTATAATCAGGTGCTCCCTAGTGATGATATCCAAGCTGGAATTATACCGTTTGATTCACGATCGTGTTGATGAAGCTGTTTGGTGTACACGAACGGCTGGTCGTACAATGCTCCGGGTGGTCTCAAAAAATTGTTTAGCTCAAGAAAAGTTTAATCACGTAAAAAAACCATACCCTTCTGTCGAAAGTTTTCGGCGTTCTGAAAATTTCAACCCCTATTTTGAACCCCTTAGAGATGACTGGCAGTAACGTCGAGCTTCGACGACCAACTAGACCCCGAACGGAACCTATAACCCGAATTTCATCAATTTCGTTTCATGGTAACTAAGAAAAGTGGCCAGTACGGCGTACCGCGGACAGACAGAAATTTTTTCATTGCAGTTTTGGATTCTACATACCTTGAAACGTAAACCATCAAATTTTTAGGGGGGGTTGGACTTTTTTTTTCATGCTCGATTCCAATGGTTCATTATTGAAAATAATAAACCAAAAAGAGGTTTCATTTTTGATCGGAAAGAGATCTCGTTTGATCGGAAAGAGGTTTCATTTGATCAAAAAGAGGTTTCATTTGATGGGAAAATGCTTTATTTCCCTATTGCTTTAAATATTGTCAAGATTATTTGAAAGGGAGCAGAGAGCATTGTATCAAGTTTTAAAACTTTGTTATGCGAAAACATGTTGGAAAAACACGTTCTGAGGTTGGATCGAATCCGACCCTACCTTGATAGGTACTAAACGAACAAGAAATAGTTTTAGCGCATAGGGAGGGACATTTCCAGCTTTCAGTTTAAGCCTTCAAGTTCCTTCATTTTTCCCCCTCAGTATTCTGCGCCACAACTTCGAGAGCGATCTCACCAAGCTCGTAGCTCCCCGTTGCGGAGAGTTGCTCGTTGGAATATTCCAATAAAAAGCTTCTATACGATATTGTGCTGAACTTATTAGGCGTCTTGCCTCCCAAGAGGTTTGGATTCTTCAGTCCAATCCTGTTTCTGGAAATAAAGTTTATGACTTTACGAACACAGAACTATGCAACTTGTCTCCATACATTCCCATCAACTTTATTCTATTCCTCTCTTTCTGTTCTTTATATTTCGCCATCTCATTCATGACGAGTTATATGATGTGATCTTTCACCTCCAGGGGTGGTGGTCGTCATTATCATTTATAAATTATCGGATTCTTGAGCTGCAACTTCTCATAGGTCCCTTCGTGTCTACAACATGACTACAGGTGAACTAGGTATAGATGAAACTTTCTCTGGTGATGAAAGGCGAGATTGGCTGGCAAAACGAAGCGGACTGCTGTAACTAAGCCCGCAAAGTTCACCAGAGGTACGATAGCTCTATAAGTAGTCCTTTTTATTTTTTATCGAGTAATATACAAATACGAGCTGGCATAGCTCTGGTGAACGTTATGGGCTCAGTGAGTCGGTTGCTTCCTCGTTTTGCCAGCCTACCCCGCGTTTCATCACCAGGGATTCCGTTGACGTAATCTCCGGTTCGAAACTTATCGTCCAGCATGGAACAGCGTACACGAATTCATTGCCCCAGCTTGTTGTATGGTCAGACGGTCGGAGCAGATCTCCGAACATGCCCGCCAATGATGGAAAGCCGCAAGAAATTCAAGAGGCGGTCAGTACTGAGGCTGATCTGACACTACAGGAGTATACGTAGGGAGCTACTTTGAGTATAATCACATCTCCAGACATGCCCGCCAATGATGGAAAGCCGCAAGATTCTCAAGAGGCGGTCAGTACTGAGGCTGAGCTACACTACAGGATGCTAAGATCTAGAACCAAGGATCTAGAACTCCCCCTCTGCCTCCGCAATCCCAGTAAAAACGGCACCTCCACGCGGGCCATCCCGGACATGTCCATGGCATGACCAACGCCGGAGGAGGCAGAAACAGGGGTAACCTGCTGTGCAGAGAATAGGATCAACATAAGAACGAACGAAGAGGAGCTAGAACATGAAAGAGCATGATTGGTATGGGCCCAAGCGGCCTCGAAACAATCGACAAAAGCTCAGCGCACAGCAGGACAGACGGTCCAGGTCAAAGTGAAGAAAACCGACCGAGAGTCCTAAAGAAACATACCGATTTGAGTGATTTCTGCCACTACACCAAATTTTTACAGCTCCGAAGACCGCCAACATTTCTGCCTCGAAGTTGGTGTCCAACACCAAATTCTCCGTATATCATCTATTCATGTATGTCTGTCTATAACTAGCTGGAATTTATTGCACTTCGTCCACTTTGTCAGCAGCTATAATATAGGAAATTTTTCTCTTCGAACCCAAAATGAGAGGGTGGAAAATATTTCCAGTAAGTGAAAACTGGACCAGCCTATCGACATTCCTCATTCTAGGGTCCCATCATCAAATGAAACTACGATGGGATATAAATGCAAATATATTATAATGCCGACTTGGAAGTTGGATTATTGATACTCAAAAGCATTATTAACTTGGTTTATCTCACCCTCGCTAAACCGAGAGAGCTTAAATAAGCTCGAACTGTTCTATTAACTTCCCTAGAGATTTAAAAAGATAATGACTGTTCAGTGCTGGCCCCAATACCTACCACTTCAATAATTTGAAATAAATCTCGGGGTATTGCTCATTCTTTCAAACTGATACTTTATTAGTCTGAATTAATTGATCAGATTACGTCCCGAGACAGACGTATTTGCGATTTGGATAGGTTGGGTCAAATGAAAAGAAACAAGAATAAGGGCGTGAGAAAGATGGCAATAAAAACTTATATAAATGAACCCCTTCACAACAGGGTGGTAAGATGAAATATTTTGCCAATATGTTCTCATTATAGGGCGAGGCTCGGACTTTTAGAGTCGGGTCGATTTGAGATGCCTTCTCGCATATGTGTTCCTTTTTTAGGTGAATGATATTTATTCAAGGAGTCATCATTCTTTCGGAGGATAGGTATATTTTGGCGAATAGCTTAAAATATTTCACTATTATACAAGGTCTCCCAGAATATAATATGTTCCCTACCTCCCACTTGGTATTTTACTTTGAGAGACGGTTTAAAAAAATTTTCAATGAGAAAATACTCATAATATTATCTTGTTGAAATAGGATCTTCAAATGAGATGCCTTCATGAGCGCTTCCTCTATGGAACAGAGTTCATAAAGTATCCATAGCATTTGTTCTATTCTACACTATGTGTACTGCGAATCGAATAGAAAATATATTGTATAGCTCAGAATTAATCTACATGTATGTATATAACATAAACGTAATATTGTCTCTATGAACCGTTATACTTTTCGTATATTCATGTAAGGATCATATGTTTTATGAGCTGTATAGTTGGCACTATTGTCATAAGAACTGAAGTGGGGTTCTGAAAAACCCCACTCCTCTCTCTCTCGCCTCACTCGCTTCCGTATCGTTGACGCTATAGCCTCTTTCACGATCCGTATATATTCCATTTCCTCATATTTGTGCAAGTTCTCAAATATATCGTTTGTTTCGTTTAAAGTCAGTCTCGAGTGCATTATTTCGTGTACTACACACAGGATCAATCCTTCAACTCCAGATTCTCCTTTTACGGTGAGTGGTTCGTTTAATTATTTGATTGCTAAAGTAGCATCTCAGTTTTCATTAACCTCACCTCCAAACGGCTTTTGACTTTGATACGATATCGTGACAACGCCGTCTTTATTGCTTTTGGTCAGGTCGTTGAAATTATATCCATTTCCATCCAGAAGCCCAACTGAAGAAAATTAGATCGTTTGAATTTTCTATCAAGCCTTGGCGTGAAATCGGTCTCATGGCGTCTATTTTTCCCCTCCCCGCTAGGCAGCGTCCGAGTCTACACAGGAGACCGCAAGCGTCGGAAGATGGCCGCCGTTTCTCTTCGAGTAATTTCGATAAATACATCGAAAATTAGATTTCCCCAACCAGGTCACTAGGAGTTGCTCCGAATCAACGTAGATCGACGTCGTTGTAGACTTCCTTCATTCTTTTTGGGTTCGCCGGTCCGAAAGAGTTTGTGTCGGTTAGTATCCGTGATAGAGCAAATATCGGGACGCCGATAGCTTTCTGTGAGCCGTGCTCGAGATCGTTGCCGGATAGCTCTCTGTCTCCAGCGTGGTGGACGAAGTCTGAACTTTCCTGCTCCCGACAGGAAATTCAGGCGCCGAGTTGCGCGATAGATATTGAATCGCTAGCCCGAGTCAGGAAAAGGTTGATCATGGCGTGCACAATTTTTTTTTATTAGTTTCGACCTCGGATCAACAGTGCACATTAGAACCTCGCCTGGCGACATATAGGGTACCTCGAGTGACTGAGTGCCCGCTTTGTGATCGGGATCTTATCACCAGCACAGTCTCAAAGGCCGCAACTCAACGGGGTATGTGAATCGGGCTGGACCCCAGGAGCTAAGGTCCTCTGAATCAATCCAAGAGATTGAGGCACAGAGAAGATCGCAACTAAATTTGTTTCGAATTATGATCACGGATAGACCGAAATCACGCCAAGGGCTCGAATTTGCATCGGAAATTTCATTCGGGACCGCCCCTATCTACTCCATCCCTTCTGAGGTAGCCGGAGTGAGAAACCAGGTGTGCCCAATTTTGGGAATTAACACATCTCAGTTCGAACCCGAGGCTCGCTCAGTGAATATATAGAGGGGACGGGTTGTTTCGTTTCGATGTGTACCTTATGGGTAACATCGGAACTGAATGGGATAGGGGTCGGAGATCTCATTTTCTTTATGACGGAAAATCACGCAAATCGGATATCTAGTCTTCGGGGAGTGCACCCCCATGAAATTAAGTTACATCTCAAAATAATGAATCGTTTTGTTTTTAAATATGAGATTGATTTCGTTGGAGAGTCAAGTGTCGTTTGATCCTGGAGGAATATAATATACATTCATATTGATCTTACCAATTAATTTTTGAAATAACCTCTTTTAGTTTGAATCATGCTATTTTTATCTCTAGAAACAGGTTGGCCATCCGATTTTGAATCTTTTCACAGGAGATTGGATATATTCCTAGTATGTATTTGAACCAAGAGTCTTATTCATGAAACGATGAATCTTTCATGACATGTATGTTTCTATCCATTCATTGAATCGCCCTGGTGTCTCAATAAATAGCATTTAGGTTATGTGTTATTTGGTAAAGAAAGGAAATTGCGGATTTGTCAACTGAAATATTCTACAGGTACCAATATGTCTCAATCTGACCTGGACTACGATGGGGACAACATCTCGTTGGATGGACCGCTTGCTCGGGACATGTTCAGAGAACACCCTTCTCCAAATCCACTTCCGGAACACCCCCCGGAACAAGCCTCTGGGATTATGGAGAACATGTTCAACGGCCCCATATCGACCCCAGACTCTGATGTGGTGGCACTTCAGTTGTCAGCTGCAAGGTCATCCAATGAGGTATTTGCCAGGTACCTGGAGGGGATTAAGTCTCAGATGGAGGTGAGTCTTGGCCAATTGCACACCAAATTGAATGACCTAGGAAGCAAATATGACTCGCTGTCCCAGTTTGTGAATCAAGGTGCTCCAACTCCATCTTCCCCTCATCCCATGCTGAATCCACAGAATGCCCTGGTATCCCATTCTGCTCCTATGGACGAAGGTTCCGCCATGGAAGTGGAGGAACCTTCCGGTCAGGAAGTTCGGAGTCGATTGGACTGCGACGCTTCTCATGCTGGTCCTTCCAGTGGTCCTCGGAAGCATAACCCTAATTATTTTGTCCGACACTCCGACCGTCACTCAGAGCATCGTGTTCGGGAGGAATCGTACAGGATACGTAAGGTTGATGCCGTCAAGCTTCGCCCTCTGGACAAGAAGCTTGACAAAGAGGACCAGTTCAAGTACTGGAGGAGAAGTGTGGTTGGTCAACTTGAAACCCAGGACTGCATCTTCGTGCTCGACCCTTCTGAACCTGCTCCTGGCGATTTCTCATTACCCGATCGAGAGACTGCCAGGAAGAAGGTCAGATATTTCATTTTTGAGTCGCTGTCCCAGTATTTTCAAGATCTAGTCCAGGATCTCCGTGATCCCAAAGACATCATGGACAAGTTGCAAAATACTTGTGATCCCTCCTCAAAATTCCAATTGAAAAGGCTCGTTAATGAGTTTAATTCTATTCATTTCGACCCTAAAAGTGAAAAAGCGGTTGAGTTTCTCGGTCGGTTCGACGAGATTAGAAACAAACTCATCAGCATCAATGCTGACATGCTGACACCCGAGTATGTCAAGACTATCTTTGAGTTGTCAATCGATGAGACTGTCACATACCAGAAGGCTGAACTCCATGGGTTCAAGTTCTCTCTGGGAGAGCTTCGTGACATGCTCTTAGAGAAGCAACTCAGAAGTGAGCAGTCATCCTCGGGTGGTTCGAGCTTCAGCTTGATGAGGAGCCGTATTGCTTCCACTAGGGGTCGAGGTGGGTCAAGGGGTGGAAAGGGTGCCGTCGCACGAGGTGGCTCAGTTCCTGGGTTTACCAAAGCCCCTGGGGACAAGCTTCACTCGACTCAAACTTCCAAGGGAAAAGCGGGGTACTGCATTTACTGCCGCCGAACGGGTCATACCAGGGCAAAATGCTTCAAAGCCAATAAGATCTGCTTTAACTGTGGCATTTCAAATCAGCATATAGCTAAAGACTGCCCAAGTCCACCCACCAACCTAGTTACGCTCCTCAAACGTCCTAAACAGACCAAGCCTCTCCCCAAAAATTCTAATGCAGTTTCGCTTCCGAATCGACCTAAGTCATCGTCGGTAACCAGAAAGCCGAAGCTGTTCATGATGCCCCTAGGTCAAGCTAGAAAACTGGCTCAAGATTTTAGGGGACTCCCGGACTCTGTCTTCTCGATTGTCGGTTCCTCTGAAGGGGACGACGACTCACAGGTCTGGGTCACCATGGGAGACGAGGAGGAGCAGACGGTCAGCACGTTCAATTACGTCAGTGAACGCAACGGCCAGGGCACTGTCTTTCAGCTATCTGAAGGTGAGCAATGTTTCAAAGCAATTATTGATACGGGATGTACAGAGCACTTGACATCAAATAAAGCCCAATTGGTCAACTTTCAACGTTTGCCTTCGACTCGTAAATTTAAATGTGCTAATAGTAATGATAGTGCTGATTTGTCCGTAAATTATCGAGGTGACCTCGAATTTCTGAATAATGGCCAAGTCTCTACGTTGAAAGATGTTCTGTACACACCGGGTCTCTCATCAAACTTGTTTTCAGTTCGTAAGGTTACTCAAGCTGGGCTCAAGGTTGTGTTCTCGAAAGACAAGGTTGAATTCGTACAACCCTCCTTAAACAAGGTAATAAAAACTGGGTATTTTCGTGACAATCTCTGGTGGATTGAATTGCCAGTCGTTTCCCCTTCTACTAAGCGAACTGGGGTGCAGTGTACTGCCCTGGAATCTAAGAGACTTAAGATGAGTCTCAGTCTCTCGGCTTCTCAGGATCAGCCTTGCAGTTCTTCTGCTCCTTTAGATTCGGGTTCAAAATTTGATTCAGTGGGAGGGAGAGACCACCTTTGCAGTCCCTCTACATATGACTCGATGGGAGGGAGTGATTCATATATGCCTCAATCCGATATGTCCACTGCAAGTCTGGGAGGGAGAAGTGCTGAGAAGCATAATGAACATAACCTTGTCAAACCAGATTCACTTGACCTTAAGATTGCTAGATTCGATAAGCATAATTTAGATAAAATATATAGTTCACTTCAAAATTCTGACATATTGTGGCATATTCGCTTGAATCATGCCTCCAAACAATATCTCGAAGCAGCTAAGAAGTTTCTCCCTGAACTTAAAAATGTTAAAGTTACGAATGCCATCTCTAATTGTGAAGACTGTCACCAGGCAAATACGGTCAGGAGACCTCATACCCAACGTAGGCACAGGGCTGAAAAGTCCTTTGCTACTCTCTACTCTGATCTGTTGGGCCCAATCAGTCCTTCTAATTTTAGAACTGGGGATTCCTATATTGTGATTTTTGTCTGTGACCATTCGCGTTATGTCTTTGCATATTCAATGAAAAATAAGAAGGAGGTTCACGTGGCTCTCAGAAGGTGCCTCCGTGAAATAGAATCAATAACCTCCCAAACGAAAAATGTTTTTAAGCTCAGATCGGATCGGGGTCTGGAATTTCAAACTTCTGACATGAAAAAGCTGTTGTCTGACGAGGGAATTATTTGGGATCCATGTCAGCCACATACTCCTCAGCAAAATGGGTGCGCTGAAAGAGTATGTCAAGAAATCAAACATAAAGTTCGAGTGAACCTACTTTCCGCCAAAATGCCTTATGCATTCTGGGGACATGCTCTCAAGTATTCTATCTTTGTTTATAATAACATGCCTCATTCCTCAAACTTGTTTCGGAGTCCCTTTGAACTTGTCAAGGGTTATCCTCCAAGCCTCAAGTTACTGAAACGCTTTGGCTGCCTTGTACATTATGTGGATGTTAATAATAAGACTAAATTTGCTCCAAATGCTAAAAAGGGATTTTTGCTTGAGTGTAATGAAACGGGGTTTGTGATTTTCTCTGAGCAACATAAAACTCTTGTAAATTCAAGTGATGTAAAATGTATCGAAACCATAGTGTATGGGGACAGAATAAAGGATTATCCAAGGCCACTTGCGGAGATTCTTGACATGGGTGAGGGACTGGAATCAGCGAAACAGGCACCTGAAGATTCGCCAGGCACAGATTCCCAATCTGGGGAATCTTCAGCCTCGAGGCAGGTTGAAAAACCACACCTCTTGGTCGCAGTGAATCAGGGTGACCCATTAGATTACGTAGAGCCCCTCTCATACCGGGAAGCTATGGCTGCGCCGGATAGGGATCTGTGGGAGGAGGCCATACGTAGTGAACTTGAATCTTTAGAGGAAATGGGTACTTGGGAACTTGTCCCTAAGTCTAGTCTTCCACCTGGTACCAAGATAATTAAATCTCGATGGGTACATAAGAGAAAAGTGGAACCTGAAGGTTCATATAAGTACAAAAGCCGCCTAGTTATTAAAGGGTTCGCTGATACCAATCAGTATCTGATTTCTGAAATTTATGCTCCGGTGGCACGTCTTTGTGATGTTCGAGTGTTCTTGTCTGTTGTGAACAAGCTTGGTTTACATCTTCATCAACTTGACGTGACTACAGCCTTCCTCCATGGGACTCTTGAAAAACCTGTGTACATGCAGGTCCCTGAAGGTGTCGAGGAACTTGCTGATCCACCTTTTCATTTGAAAGGGGCATATGTGTGCTGTCTCAAGAAATCTTTGTATGGCTTAAAAGTCTCGCCAAATCTATGGTATAAAAAGTTTAGCAGCACCCTAATTAAGTTAGGATTCGTAGTCTATCCATTTCAAACATGCATTTTCAAATGGAAAGAAGGTCCAAAGTATATTTTGATTATTATTTACGTAGATGATTGTCTTCTAGCGTCCAATGATAATCAAATGGCCTTGGATGTTATTCAGAATTTACAGAAAGAAATCAAAATTAAGAACTTGGGAAATCCTAGAAAATTCTTGGGCTTTGAGATCGTTAGGAATGTGTCAAGTAAACAACTGTTCATTCACCAGAGAACCATGATCCAGAGTTTACTAGACAAATTTCTACACCCAGAAGAAAGTGTCAGTGAAATTCCTATGTCGCCCACAACATGTACGTTGGGTGCTCAATTAGAGTCGACTGCAGACCCGGAATCATCTCCAGATGTTCCATATCGAGAAGTAATAGGTGCTCTCTTATACATCCAAAATGGAACGAGACCAGACATCTCTTTTGCAGTCAACTTTGTCAGTAGAAAACAAATAGGATACACTCTGAATGATTGGAAGTGTGTCCTAAAAATTTTGAAGTATCTTAAAGGAACGGTGTCTCTGGGTATCATGTATACTGGAAGAACCGAGAGTCTGGTTGCCTACTCAGATGCCTCATTGGGTACTAACGCACTCAATGGTAGGTCAACTACAGGATACATGATTAGGTCTCTTGGTGATCTGGTGTCGTGGAGATCGAAAAAGCAGACACATGTGGCCCTCTCAACGTGTGAATCTGAGTACTTAGCCATGTCGGAGGCGTGCAAGGAGATCACAAGTGTACGGACACTATGTGAGTTTCTTGTAGGCATTGACATGCGTCCCACGTTGAGGTGTGACTGTGCTCCAGCTATCGCTGTCGCCATGACGAATGACTCCAAGACCCTTAAGCATGTGGTCAAGCTCTCTCTACATTTTATCCATGACCTGTTCAAGAAGGGTGAAATCCATATTGAATGGGTTTCATCACAGGAACAACTTGCTGATTGTTTCACCAAAGCTCTGCCTCGTGAAAAATTCCTTGAAATGAGAAATGCAATCTTGACCAGAATTAATGCCGTGATGTAATTGTTTCAGGGGAACAAGAGCCGTGGTCCTAAACTGGCCAAAGAATCGTCGCTGCTGTCCACCTCTACGTGTTTATCGTCATGCTTCAACACGTCATCACAATCAAGTCCAGCCCACGCATCATCAGTATCGTCGATTGTGAGCTCTACGTCTCAGCTACATGTGTCTCCGATGTTGTGTTTCGATGTGCGCGGGTCAATTTGTGATTGTGCATTAATTCAGTGTAAAACTAGTTCAGGCAATTTCTCCCTGCTAATATGATATATTTTTTTGTTTTATATTGTATTTCTAGAATCTTAGTAGGGAACCTATGTGAGCTGAATGACTTCCTTTTGCTGTAAGGCAAATGCATTAGAAAACTCTTTTGAACCTGCAATTTAGAATCGCAACTACATTAGTATCGGATACAGACTCATGATCTTGCCGCTGGTATTGATCATCCCATGCTAATATGTTGGACATCAGGTGTGACATTAGGACGTGTGTCGTTTCTGTGTGCTTTGTTACTGAAACAGCTTCTAGTCCTGTCACATTGGCCTCGTCATTTGCAGAGGAGGGAGTGTTGAAATAGGATCTTCAAATGAGATGCCTTCATGAGCGCTTCCTGTATGGAACAGAGTTCATAAAGTATCCATAGCATTTGTTCTATTCTACACTATGTGTACTGCGAATCGAATAGAAAATATATTGTATAGCTCAGAATTAATCTACATGTATGTATATAACATAAACGTAATATTGTCTCTATGAACCGTTATACTTTTCGTATATTCATGTAAGGATCATATGTTTTATGAGCTGTATAGTTGGCACTATTGCCATAAGAACTGAAGTGGGGTTCTGCAAAACCCCACTCCTCTCTCTCTCGCCTCACTCGCTTCCGTATCGTTGACGCTATAGCCTCTTTCACGATCCGTATATATTCCATTTCCTCATATTTGTGCAAGTTCTCAAATATATCGTTTGTTTCGTTTAAAGTCAGTCTCGAGTGCATTATTTCGTGTACTACACACAGGATCAATCCTTCAACTCCAGATTCTCCTTTTACGGTGAGTGGTTCGTTTAATTATTTGATTGCTAAAGTAGCATCTCAGTTTTCATTAACCTCACCTCCAAACGGCTTTTGACTTTGATATATCTCATTATCGTTTCTGGTTTATCGCATCATCATACTAATGTTATTATTATTTGTTTGAACATAATACTGCCTGCTGGGGGACACTCATTGAGAAATATTCTTTTACAGATTCTAGGGTACTTGTTAGTTACGAATAGTAATTGTTGAAGTTAAACTATAGGAGACTAATGAAATAAAACCGCTGCACAGATAATAACTGTATTAAGATGTTAACTGTATTACAGGTTTGTTATTTTCTTGTATACAGGCCCCTTCTGCGTAGATCACTGAACTTCTGTAAGGGTAAGACCTTCAATTAGCAGGGTAGTTTTTTGCGGTGGGTAGGTAGGTCCTACCCGTACATTCAAACACACACACACCCGCGCGCGTGTGTGACAATAATGCCAATAATACATCAATCATTATTACCTAATTTGGATGATTCATTTGGCCGTGAACAACTAACTTGAACCTATCAACAAATAGGTAGAAAAAAGTAGGTACCGTTAAGAAAAAAAATCCTAAAGAACCTTCCTTTTGGTTTATTATTTTCAAAATGAACTTTGGAATCGAGCATGAAAAAAAAACCGTACCCCTGCAAATTATTGCACAGCGGTTTATTATTTACCTGCATAGATGCCCCAGATATCATTGCTAGGGATTACCTGATTGTAACCACGGATGGCTGTATGAAATCGGGTTGGTTGTGTTATTTCATTTGTAAAATGATGGATCTTTTGGATTTTGTTGATAGGTACTTTTGCAACTTCAGCAAACGTTGAAGTATTATTGGGTAAATTATTAACAACTGTAGATTATTACACAACGGTTTATTATACTATCTACGCAGAAGGGGCATCTATACAGGTAAATTATTACACAATGGTTTATGATTTACCCTATGCTTCATGAATAACTAAAAATAATTAAATAATGATTGAATCCCGCGCATTTGTATGAAACATCAGTTCCCGGGCCGGCTCTCATACTCCGTTTAGGGCTTTCCTGGGGGTGGCTCGAGTGTATTGACCACAGAAAGCAGTGATCTACGCAGAAGGGGCATCTAGACAGGTAAATACTCCTAATAAACCTTTGTCTAATAATTTGCAGATTTTTCCTCTGTTTCGTCACATTAAAATAGGAATGAAGAGCTTCATACATAATTATTTTTGTATCGAATTTACAGACAAAAGATAATAAATATAACAAAGCTACGGATATTTCTTACCTTTGATGAAATCAACAGCCATTTCCAAACCATAAGTATCCCGATCGCAGTCGTCAAGTATATGAGCCCCGATTTTGAAGTGCTTGAGACGAGAGTTGATGATGTCCAGTGTGTACAACATCGTTTCCACCGCCTGAATTCCGCCCTGTGGCATAACCGGCCCGCAGATGTTGGTTTCCTCCCTTTCATGGACCATCATGAGACCTCCGAGCACGAGGTCGCCCTCGATGACCGCCTCTCTCTTGACGGGCCAAGCGGGCTTGGGCGCCATCCCGTCTTCTGTCGGAAGAAACGCTTTGTGCCTTTTCCCGTGGCGGTGTCTAACTTTGGTCGTTTCGTTGGTCCCATCGCTGGAGGCTCCCGTCCAACAAAGAGCCATGGTTAGGAAGGCAGAGATTAGGATCTGCCCCATCTGAAAGGAGACAAATTTTAAAACTCAGTTCCATTCTGTACACAGTTGCAAAAACAACATCCTATTTATTGTTTTATTATTTTCAAGGTTTAAGTTTCAAGGTATGTAGAATCCGAAAATGCAATAAAAAAATTTCTGTCTGTCCGCGGTACGCCATACTGGCCACTTTTCTTAGTTACCATGAAACAAAATTGATGAAATTCGGGTTATAGGTTCCGTTCGGGGTCTAGTTGGTCCTCGAAGCTCGGCGTTACTGTCAGTCATCTCTAAGGGGTTCAAAATAGGGGTTGAAATTTTGAGAACGCCGTAGCTCGGAAACTTTTGATAGAAGGGTATGGTTTTATTAACGTTGTTAAATTTGTCTTGGGCTAAACAATTTTTTGAGACCACCCGGAGCACTGCACTTCCAGCCCTTCGTGTGCACCAAAAAGCTTCGTCAACACGATCGTGAATCAAACGGTATAAATCCAGCTTGGATATCATCACTAGGGAGCACCTGATTATAATCAAGGATGGCTGTATGAAGTCGAGTTGGTTGTTCTGCGATATTATTTCATTTATTAAGTGATGGACTATTGGATTTTGTTGGTAGGTACTTGTGGAACTTGAACAAACGTTGAAGTATTATTGATGGGCAAGTTATTACACAATGGTTTATTATACTTGACCAGACGGTAGGTACTGACCACAGAAAACAGTGATCTACGCAGCAGGGGCATCTATTTCACTCCACATCAACAAGTTTCCTTCAGAACTTCATTATTTGCGTTTCTTTTTGCCATTTTAGTTACTTTTTGTCATCGACAGAATTATTTTAGCAACATTTAACTCGTGATTTAGGTAGGTTCCTAGTAACGAGTACGGGGTTAAGTACTAACCTACGGAGGGTCTGCGATCTACATAATATGTATAGACTAGTACATATTATATTATAGACGGGTTATCTATACAGAGAGCTGTGATCTGTAACAGAAGGGTATTCTGTAAAAAATAATAAACCGTTGTGCAGGAATTTGCAGCGTTTTTTGCATTGTGTTATGCAAATTTGAGGACTTCCGTCATTTTAAAATGGTGTATTACCCTCAAAAACAACCCTGTTGTAAAAATTTACCCTCCAACAAAACCTCCTCAGCCGCAAAAAGATTTATATCCATTTTGCCCGCCAAAGTAATATACTCGGTGCTTTGCACCTCGCTTTTGGATGTGCATATAGAGACCTGTCCCTTCTCCGTTTGTTGCATATGGGTTTAGAAACCTTCCCCCCCCACTTCTTTTAACGCTGTTTGGCGGGGACTTTTGGCCTGGGGTGCAAGAAGCTGCCCGCACCAATTTTAGGTACGCTTGATGAATATCAATAATAATATTATTAATGATCGAATTCTTGAATCCACCGCATATTTATGAGCTCACTCCAGGTGGGGAGCACACTGGTTGGTATTTTTCACAGAAAACAGCGATCTACGTAGAAGGGGCATCTATACAGGCAAATAATAAACCTTTAACCATTTGCAGCGTGATTGTTCCACTTTCGGATTCCACGTACCTTCAAACGGAAACATGAAATTTTGAGGTTTTTCTCCATGCTCAATTCCAAAGGTTCATTACTGAAAATAATAAACCAATAGGCAGTTTTGTTCATTCCCGCCCCAGTAGGAAGTTGTTTGATGTTATCAATATAATGCACCGACTTTGGTGGATTGGTTTCTTTTGGTCAATAAGTAGGTAAATTTTGGCAATGTTTCGAGAATTATGATCTCATCATCAGGCCCTTAGATGATAAGTTCGACGTGTGTAAGTGGTTGGAAGCATGAGGTATTCAGATGTAACGTTCACGACTTGCCAACTGATAAGTTATAAAGTTCGGTTTTTTAATTAATATTTTATCGTGCCTGTATAAAGATTGGTAGGCTTAGGTCTTGTAGATTTTGTGCATAATTTATGTTTTGGCAAATAAACAAAAAAGGCGGGTAGTAGCGTCGACCTCTCATCAAGTTCACTATCGATGTACTTGGAAACGCGTAGTTTGTCATGATAATTACCTACAGTGATGTCCGTGCCACTGGATAATCATGTTACGGAATGCTATCAAATGATAAGGATAAAAGGTGAGGAGATGGATAATACAAATTAATGATTTAGATGGGGATGTATGCTGATGTGATCGCGTGACCAGGATCCCTTGAGAGAAATGAACATGAGATACTTCGGTTAAATTTTAGTTATTGCTATGCTCTCAACCCTAACAGTCTCGGTATGGCGATAGTTCAGAACAGGCTTAAGAGAGAAAGGGTCGTGTTCATAATTTTCAGAACCATCGGTATTTTTCCGTTTGCACTGGAAAGTGATGAACTGGTCATAAGCAAGCTGTCATTAATGTGGAGTACGGTTCTGGTTCTTTCGACATACGTAGCTTTATTCTTGATTATTTACCTCAAGCCACTCGTGCTGAGTCGTTTTTTTACCGCGCTTCATCATATTTTACACTGTTTCTTGACGGCGGGGATATCTGTTTCTCTCTACCGAATTGTGACTTGTCGGAAACAACTCAACGACTGCATCATCATCGTCCGTTCAACACACACCCTACTGGGCCTTCCTCCGTCGCGAGATGGGAGAATTGGATTTTTAATTGCCATTCCGATGATAGTAATTGCAGGAGCCGAAATCGTGCATTTCACACACAATGACAACGTCGGTGAAAGACTAACGCACTGCTTTTTCAGCCTGTACACTGCGCTGGGAGTCTCCATATCGTGCCAGTTTTTGTGGTTTATATGCAGAATCATAGAATGCTATTCAAGCATTAATCTCATTCTGTCTAAGAACGATGAGCCGCTTGTATTTCCTGCAAATCGGTTGGTTATCGTCAATAATGACCTGATCCACAGCGCTGAACTCCTCAATGAATGCTATAGCTATCAACTCTTCTTCATTTTCGCGGCAGTTTTTTGTTCTGCCACGCTCATAGGCGTCATACTGGTTGGTAATCATAATATTTATTTGAAAATCGCGCTATGTGCGTGGGCTGCAGTGAATTGTGGAATACCTGCACTGATTATACACCAATGTGAGCGCTTAGTCAAGAAGGTGAGAAAATACCTACTGCATAATAATTACAAATTCAAGATTTTCCAAAGCAAATTGAAGGTCTTCCATTTCATAGTCACCCTCGGTACCCCACTTGGACGCCAGACCCAGTATTTTCCTTCTGGCCTGGTACTAGGCTGCATTGCATCTTATCTGATCTGCGTTTCTGGTTACATTGCCCCTCCCCATTCCAGTTTTTATCGAAAAAGAAGAAAAACAGAGAGTACCATTAACAGAGTAACACAATATAGGGAACATAGCACAGGGGTACTTATAGGTAGATATTTAATTTAAATAAACAGTGCTTTGTAAAAACATACAGAGCAAAATAGGATACCTCCACTACCTCTGTTGTATAAAATGCTGCAAGATTTTAACAACTTGTATTTATTTTTTATGTTTCAAGATAGCTTCGTCAAATTTGAGTTGCGGTTTGTTTTGTCTTTTAAACTTTGATTAGAAGATGTTATCAAAGTTCATTATTTTTTGTTGAAGTGTTGTGAAATTTACTAAGAATGTATTCCAAGTCCTAGTATTGTTGCTACTTTTTCATTAAATTTGGGGGTCATTAACTTACACTCTTCTTTTTTCTTCGGTATTGGTTTATTTCTTCTTGGAGTTTGATTTAAAATGGAAAATTTCACTTATTTATTTTTCGTGATTATATCGGTCTCCCGTTATTGCTCGGACTGCATTTTAAATTAATGGGGTACTTGTGGATCCCGCTTGTGGTAGTAGGGATGAAGGGTTAAAGTTTTTCCTTAGGTCCCATTTATTACCTAACCTTTGATTTGGAGTTCAAACCCCCTAGTTTGAATTAGAAAATTTTAATGTAATTTGAAAAACTTTGAATTTGACTTGGAACATCTATAATTAATACCTAGTTAGGTAGTGAATAGGTATGTGGATTATCCATATAATCAACCGAGCGCAATACGTATAGTTTACTTGCGCCGTATATCTATTGTTTGAGAGGGCATATCAAGACATCTTTCATTTTGCCTCCGTAGCAAATTTAAGGCGTTTCCATTTCGAATTTCGATCACAAAATATGATTTACCTAATGCCCTTGAAAACCACCGAGCCTCAGTTGCAGCTCAATTCACCGTGCAGTTTGGGAAAATAAACGCATTCGTGAAGTAGGCAGAAATGGCGCATAAAATTAGCCTAAATTTTTAGGAGGTAGAGACTAGAATCACCTACCGTACGTAGTTCATTTAAACCAACCTAGTCTGCGCCATCTCTACCCACTCAACGATTGACACTTGCCGGCTGACGGTGCAGGAATGCCGACTGACGAACCAAATGTATTCCACTCATAATAATATTTCTGTAGCGAAAACTTGATGGAATAATACATTGCAGACGAGATAATAATCGACTCCTTGAGAGCTATCGATTTTACAGGCATTTGCCATTTGCATTGTGACAACTGAGTCGTACCTTCTTGCCAACTGAGTGCGTGGAAACTAGTGGCAGTCCTGACTTGCACCTCTTCGAGAGGGCTCGACAACTTGGAACGTGTAATGTATTTCATGCAACAAAAGTATCTTTCAACTTTTCTCAAAGTTTGCTCTGCACTTGGAACTTTCCCTCTCAAGTTTGGAAATGAAGGGTGGCACCGTTCCTCAGTTAGCGTCACCGTCATGGTATTTTTTCTGCTAACACAACTCATCGGGACGGGCTCAATCTGGTATATAACGCTGATCGAAAGAGAACTTTCTATCGCACATACGATCTACGGCACGATTGAGCCTATTCTAATCATAACGTACATTATATTTCTCATGATGAAAAGAAATTTTCATTCGGTTTACGAAGAATTCACAGAGACTGTGCTAACATCCAAAGAGGTTGAAGATTATTTCTACCCACCAACAGTGTGGATTTATGCACTTTTGATGTTGGTCAGAATATTAATCTCAATTGTATGGTTCGAATTTTTGTTGGCGATTGTTAGCCACCTAGCGTTCATCATACTAATAACTCAGATGTCTCTGACTAATCTGCAAATAACGTGGTTTCTACGAATGGGATCGGATTTGCTTGAAAATATGAATAAAAAGATAATTTTTGCAAAAGAGTCGTTATCCTTCCATGACATCAATGATTTGATCAACGGTCAACTGGATTTGAAAAACGCATTGAAAAACTTCATTGATTATCGCGGACCGATCATACTTATCACGACTATCTTATCGCTAACAGAGATTACAGCTCTTTCCAGTGACGCCATCTTCAGCGCAAATTCTAAAGAATTTAAAGCATGCATCTTAACATTCGCTTGGATTCCATTCTTCGTCCTGTTTATGTGGGATTTGATTAACGAATGTGTGAAGGCTTCGTCACAGGTGAAGATTTTCGTTTTGTTATGTATAACGTCATAACATGAAATATATGTGTTCATGTCAAGCGTGCCTAAATAATTATTGTTTAATTAATTTATCAAATCGCTGCAAATTCGTTCACAACGGCTAATTATAATCGGCCCAGATCAGCGGTTCCCAACCGGGGGTGCGAGTAGGCCTCACTGGGGTGCGCAAAAAAGTATTTATTGGCTGAAATTAAAAAAGTTCCAGTCATGCAGTATAGCTATACGAGCGAATTTTCAAAGAAATAACCCGGTGAATTAGTATTGATTTTAACCCTTTATGCCAGTTTTTGCCTCCAAAAAATCCCAATTTGACCCCTATTCTGTATTAAAAACCACTGAATTTGTAGTTTTCTGTCTTTACTCACCCTTCCACACTACTTCCAATCATTTTATATCACTTTTATATCACTTGCGATTTTAGCAGTTCTTACCGATTTTTGACCCATATAAACTCAAATTTGAACCCTTTGAATTGTTTAAAATTGCTCGTCATGAAATCATCCTTTTGTTTGGCTATACAACAATTTTAGCGACATTCGGCATTTAAAGTTAGAGATGAGTTCATGATGCTCTGGAACTGATTTGACTATGAAAAATTTCAAAAATTCATGTTCTGACATTTTTGGACCCATTGCCAATTTTCGTTGAAAATTCGCTAAAAAGAAAACTTCTGAACTTCCGAATCATGAATTTTCTAGATAGTGAATGCAGTTTTAGTCAACTTCCATTATACGCCTCTTCTAAATTTAGGAATCCAAAATACGTGATTAATAAATTTATCTTGTCACCTATTTTTATAAAAGGTGTTTACCCCCAACTACCTACTTTTAGACAAAAAATAAATAGGTAGGTAAATGAAAGTTTTTTGTTTGCATGCAAAAGTTTGTTTCTTTTAGGCTGACGCCTAACACGGTGTTTATATGTCGTACGTAGTATGTGATGAGGGTGCGCCAGTTGAAACTGGTGTGTTCGGAGAAAGGTTGGGAACGGCTGGTCTAGATCACCAGTCTCTGTTCAGTAGCCTTGAACATCGTTACATGAAAACTCGTCTTCCTCAGTGGTTCATCATTTTCCGTATAGATAGCACTTCTTTTTATGTCACTGTTCTGTACCCAAGAGTTATTAAAATTAGACGCAATGGTGAGGGTAGGTAAGGAAGGGTAGGTCCCGACTTGCTTGCACGTAAAATCAATGAAATTCGACTGCAGCTCAACCTTACCGCACATGATTACTTATTTCAATGGTTTGAAGTATGATAGCTTCTACACAATAAGTAAGTACCTACCCACCGATGGATGTGAAGATAATGTTGTTGAATATGTTCGAGGTACCTACTAATAATTTACAATCATTTTGGTTTATTACTTTCAATAATGAACCTTTGGAATCAAGCATGAACCAAAAAAAAAGTGTAACCCCTCAAAATTTGTTTCCGTTTCAAGGTACCTAGAATCCGTAAATAGAATACAAATATTTCTGTCCGTCCGCCGTAAGTCGGTTGTACGCCAACTTCTTATTTTTCTTAGTTACCATGAAACTAATTAAATTCGATTTGTAGTCTAGCATTTGGGGTCTAGCTTGTCCGCGAAACTAGGCGTGACTGTCAGTCATCCTTAAGGGGTGAAAAATAGGGGTTGCAATTTCCAGGACGCCGTTATCTGAAAACTTTCGATGGAAGGGTATGTTGTTTTTACGTTTTTAGGTAGGTCTCGAACGTGTGGATTTTTTTAGACCACCCGGGGCATTGTAGGTGCGTCCAGCCGTACGTTCACAGTGAGGCCCTATGAAGATGGCACTAAAAATAACTTCGTTAACGTGAGTGTGAATGAAACGGTATAAATATCCAGTCCAGATATCATTGCTGTAGGGAACGCTGATTATAACCACGCATGAATTAATAAAATCGAGTTATTGTGTGATATCATTTTCTTAAAAATTATGGTTATTTTGGATTTTTTCGTAGGTAGGCTTTTGTATCTTGAACAAATATAATTACCTATAAGAATCACACTTGAATCCACCGCATATTTATGAAACTGTAATTGCCTGGCAGGCTTCAGTACTCGATTTAGGTCTTTCCTGGGGGAAGCACGAGGGTAGGTATTTACCAAAGAAAACAGTGACCTACCCAGAAGGGGCATCTATACCTACTGAAAATAATGAACCCCTGTGTAATAATTTGCAGCTTTTCGAACAATAATCAGTCGACCAACAACTAATATTTTGACAGTTCAAGAGTTCTTAGTTTCTACAAAACACCACCTTACAATATTTAGAGTCAGTTAATGTACAACATCGAAGTATTACCTCCATTATCTATCGTAAGAGTCCAGTTATGGCTCCCAACCACAGCTCCTGTTGATTCATTCAGTCATGGTCTTGATAGCCTGTAAGCGAAACCAATAGCCACTTTATCAAGACGAAAAACATGCTCAGTTAAACATTGATTAAGTTAGGTAGTCTATATTATTTACTAGTCAGCCTATCGAGATGAGATAACCATCGAGAAGTGTAGAACCGTCTTCATAATGTGCCAAATGAATTTGATCGACAACTATTTCTTCTTTCATAAAAATAAGCGTATATGCACATTGCTGTATGAATAGTTCGTGAGTAGAAAACGGTGAAAAATGATCATCGTGAGGCAGACATGGGATTAAAACGTCTGCCGACATGTAGCACAAGGCTCCCTTGCAATCAAAATCGGTCAATAATAGGGAACAGCTGTTATAATCACGCATGGCATTATTTATGAGATCGACTTTGTAGTTCTGTGATATTATTTCACTTGAAGAAAGATGTTAATTTATTTCGGTTTATTATTTTCAATAACGAATCTTTGGTCTCGGACATGGGAAAAAAGAAAACAATTTTACCCTCCTTCAAAATTTTATAGTTCCCGTTTCAAGGTACGTAGAATTAGAAAGTGAGTTAAACTTTCTGTCCATCCGTCTTACGCCGTACTTCGCACTTCCCTTAGTTGGGTAAAATGAAGCAAAACTCATGAAATTTGGTTTGTAGGTCCCATTTGGGGTCTAGCTGGTCCGCGAAGCTCGGCGTTACTGTCCATATTCTCTAAGGACTGAAAAATGGGGGTTGAAATTCCCGAACGCTATAGTTCGAAAATTTTCAATAGAAGGATATGGTTTTTTTTTTCTACTTTTTAAGTTTATCTTGAACTAGAGAATTTTTTGAGACCACCCGAAACATTGTACGGCCAGCCGTTCGTTTGTACCGGAAAGCTTCGTCAACATGATCGTGAATGAACCGGTATACATAAATCCGGCCCACATATCATTGCTAGGTAACACCTGATTATAATCACGTAAGGCTCTATTGAAATCTAGTTGGTTGTTCTGTGGTATTAATTAATTTAAAAAATGTTGGCTGATTTGGATTTTGTTGATAAATAGGTACTTTTGTAGTTTGAACAAACGTATGCTTCATGAATAACAACAAATAATTAATTATTGAATTATTGAATCTCGTATTTTTATCAAACTGTAATTCTCGTGCAGCACTCGATTTAGGGCTATATCAGGCTTATCAGGTCAAACCACTTTTTCCGGGTTTGTTGGCCAGTTGGTACAACAATGAACAATTTTTCGGGCAGTTTAGAATTTGAGCTGGCACAGTTTGGGGCAAAATATGAAGGAATAGCACCGCAAAGTTTCTGATTTCTGCATCCACGATCCGCCCAACTTTATTTTTGTCTGGTTGTTGGTTCCATTCTTCTTCTTCAAGTTATTTTCTTTTTGTTATACAGTATGGTAATGAGTTTTTATCACAAGATGCTGAATCAGCGTCGAAAATAACGAAAAAGAAAGTTGTTACATGAACATAGCTGGTAGTTGATGACAGCTGGTGATAAGAGAACTATGACGTCACACACTCGTCAACCAATCTCAGAGCGTTTCGCGCAGCTTCCCCTTCTCCCGATTTTCAAATTCGATTTCAATTATTAAATCAACGTTTTTATCCATATTTGGTCACATTTTCGTGAACTGTCGGTAGTTTATTGTAGAGTAAAAAAGGTTTCATACCGAATTTCAGATGGGTGCAAGTTCCTCATTGTTTTGCAGCTCTTAAAACGACAGTCAGCATCTGTGTCTAACAGAAATTGAGTCTGTCGTTTTCACCATGTTCGCAGATTCAATAATAGTACTGTAAATGAAGTGGATATCGTTCCTCACTAGGCATCCAAAAATGGTACCATTTTGATAAATATTGCTTTGTGTTTCAGGCAGAAACGTTCAACAAACTGCTGGCAAGTTGCGCTCTTAAGGACAAAACGGAAAGATTGCTAACAAATGTGAGTTTTTAATAGAGTTGCATTAATTAATACGATAATAAGCATACCAGGATGAAGCAGAGGGAAATCATGCACTGATCTAACTGAAGAGCAACAAGTTCTCATTCATGCCACTGCGGTAGTGATACAAAGGTACACAATTGAATCTGCCCTTCATTTAAAAAAATCATGACATTGATAATTTTAAAATACCTATTATATTTCAGCCACACATCGCAATGCACTTCGCTACCCAAAAACCATTGCAATTCACAGCTTGCAATTGTTTCAGTATTGACTACCGCTTGGGATGTTCCGTGAGTTTATTATTTGCGATAATACAATAATTGTAGTCTCACATGAGTAAATAACAAAACTTACCGAAATTAAAAAATATTGAATGGAACTAGAACAAATTATAGTAGCTAGTTTGCACATGATTTAGGAGTCATACCGTAGTAAGTTTCGAGTATGATTTAATTTAGCTGAATTGATTTAATGAAGTGTGTTACAGGATGATAATCTACTGTTTCAGATGGTTGCTGCCTGCGTTACGTACTTAGTGATTCTGGTTCAGATTGATGGCAGCAAGATCCTTTCGCCAACATTCTCTACGAATCTTACCACCACAAGTCCAGTGACATCAATCCAACCGTAGACCAATAAGAAATTCCTGTTACTTCTTGAGAATTAGGAAAGAATCAAAAGAACATAATGGTGTTCTGATTAGGATCCGTAGGTGATATTCATGGTCACCTATGCCTGCCAAGTCGTCATATTTCCATGTAGTCGTAGTATCCGCGTTCCTCTCTCTTTATACAAAAATCATTATGATATTAGTAGGCAGGTACACTCATCATTTTTGATTGTGTCTGCGTTTTTCTGTAAGAAGAAAATTCACTCATTTATCGCTGATTATATTTGCACAAGTTCCTTTCTCATTGTGCATGCAGGTTTTTTTTACTTTCACATTCCAACCTCTACAAACTAGAAAGGGGTGAAAATTGGAGTTTGCCTTTTCAAACTCGTAGATAGCTCTGACATTAAAAATAGATTTCAATCTCCCACAGGGAATCTTTTCCCGAGATTACTCTCTGTGCATCCAGCCGTTCGTTCATAATAAGAAATAGAAGTTTGAACCGAAGAAAAACCAACATGAGCGTGAATCGAACGGTAAAACTGTAGCCCGACTTTCTTACTGGGACGTTTCTTGTTCTGATTTACATTTCGTTTCAACGGAAAGCGAATAATAACACGTACCCACTGGAGGTGAGGTACATAACAGATGATTATGTATCAGATAGGCATCTTCGGATTTTTATTGGTAGGAAGAAGATGAGCCTAAAAAAAGTAATTTTACCCGATTACATTGGGAATCGCGTTTCGCTTATCCACCGAGTCGGTACACTCCCGGCGTTATGTCACACATCCTTTCTTCAACCAGTGAGTCCGCTGCGGAGGAGATCTACGTATATTAATGCAGGCCATTTAGTAAGTACAGTTGTTGTTTGTTGTTGTATTTAGTAAGTTCAACTAAGGGAGACAGTTTGGAGGGGTAGAGAGGTACCTGCTACGCTTTCTCATTACATGGTACTAACTCCTTGATAACTTTGTGTGATGATCACAGGACATCAAAAGGAACAGTACTGCCGGACCTTCTGGCGTTTCCGTATCGAGGGAGTTCTGCCTTCCGAAAGACATTCCGTTTTGGGACTTGTAATGTAACTCATAGTTCATCCCTCATAGGTTCCTGGTCCGGAGATTGTTAGCCCTTGTAATCAATCCGTGGATCATTCTTGACCTGTGACGGTTGCATAAGAAAACGACTGGATGATGGTGTGATGAGGTGACTGAGTTCGATACATTTTCTAGCCTACCAAAGTCAGTCGGAGGATTAGACGCGGCGTAAATTATTTGGCTTTAGCGCTCCTCCCCAGGGCAATACAACGAAGTTGTGGGAAACCACGAACGGTGTAGGAACTGGTGGTGGGCTGAGGGGATACTCGGTAAAAAGGAAGCTAGGAAGTGTGACTGGAAGGGAGCAGGGAGGTGGGATCCGAGGCTCCCTATTTAATTAACAAGGAGGGCTGAGGGGCGCGAAATTTAATCATCGAAACTCTCTGTTCACTGAGGAGAAAGCGGATTAGTCATTCTTAATGGGGCTAACGGGAGCAGGGGTTGGAAGGAAGGCCGGGAAGCCTTGAAAAGGATATTTGTATTTCACCCTGCCCTTTCCTACAGTAAGTCCCCATTGTGGTTTTTTACCGAATTACGATTGTGGGATACGAAAGCTGAATAAGTATCTGCCAAGGTCGGTATAGCTAGAAAACATCTGGTGCGACGTCGACTTTCTCCCCGACCTAAACTCACTAATCCTATCCAAGCCAGACTTGAAGAGTTTAGTACTCACCTCGTCCATTACATGAACGAGCGTGTCCTCCTCCACACTGCCGCTCCATCAAAGTGGGCGTTTTTATTTGAAATTAATAGTAGCCCTTTCGATGTGAGGTCTGCGTATATAGAGAAGGAAGACTAATTCAAGTCACCATAATGTTTTTCAATCGAATTACTGGTGGTTGGATAGGAATGCCCAGTGAATAACTGCCAAGGTCTGTACAGCTAGAAAACGACTGGTGTAACGACTTTCTTTGCCTCCCGAAACGCACTAAATCCTATTTAAAGCCTGTGTGATGAGCAGAGCCCTTTGTGAAATTATGAATGATCAATTTCATATTTGGCGCCTCTTCTCACACCTTTTCGAGAATATTATTGCAGGTTGGCAGTACTGGAGCTCCGACTCGCTCTTCTCTTGAGAGGAAGCCATCTTGCTCTTCACACCGTTTCTTGAAGTCCCCGAGTCAACAACTCTGCTTCCCAGCTACCAGCTAACCCGATCAAACGACCGCACGAGACAGACATTTGGAGCCTGCCACTTCCAACTCAAGCACAGTGGCTTTGAGCATCTCACAATTAACAACAAGGTAATTGAAGAAATAATCCGATACGGCGCCGTTGGGCAGTCTTGTGCATTAGAGGTTAATGAAATTAATTTCCCCCACGTTTCAGTCACAAGCTCATGTTGTATTCCTTGCCGGGGTCGCTGCATCTTATCCGAGTTCGTCTATTCGCTAGAAAGTATCTGGGTTGAATATCATGTATAATCAACCAGGAAATGATATTTTGGAAGCAATAAAATATAGATGATAAGGGGCTTGGGGAAATTCGAAGCCCTGGGGAACTCGGATATGATGTGATGTTGAGAGGTTAGGGTAAACAGCCAGGGAATAAATCTTTTGATGTTTGATTTACTCCAAGAAGGCTAAGACCCGAGTTGATGTTCCGAGCTTAACAATTCCTGACGTTTTTAAATAAAAGTAATAACCTCACCCACGGAATTTCACGAAAATTATTGTTGATAAATAATGATCGAAAGATCGCGTGGTAATTACCGCTTGGGGGTTAGGGTTGAGGTTAGTGGGGTATAGTCCTCGCGAATTAGGACAACAAACGAATAAATACGCGAAACAAACGCGATGAAACGAAAATAAAACCGATCAAGAGAGTTGATGAGAGATCGTTTTTCGTGTTTTCTTTTTGTTGTCCAACAGCTCGGAAGCCCACTCGATGTTTTGAAGGGCGGGTTGAGGAAAGATCGATGTTTGCTAGCAGATCTTTCACTTTGTAATTCCTGCTGATGAAATCATAGATGTGTCCATAATATATTATTGATGCAGTACTGGGGACAATCTGTGCTGGGTTTTTATAACGGATTCCCAGAAATACCTGTCTGGCTGCATGTGTAAGAAATGTTTATGAAAATTTAGAGGATGTACGTACATAGATGTATAGGTTATTGACTTCCTATGATGAAATTAGAGTCTTACCAGACAGAAGATGTTCGGATGTGGAACATAGTGCCCGGAGAGAGGGGCACAAACAGGAAGAGATGGTCCTGTTATTTGATGTCGAAGTTAAAAATCCTTTAGAGAGGTGTTAGTTATAAATAACACAATCCGCACATGTGGGCATTCGAAGAAAAGGCGGAAAGCGACCGGAATGGGCAAACATGATGTTGGGGGGGAAAGGGGTCCGCCATGGGGATTTCCTTACTTTTCACCAACCATGTTTAGGGAATACAATCATGACCCAACGTGGATTTGTTGACATATAGGGGATGTTTTCACGCTGAGGCGGTTTACATACCCTGTCAAGGATGTTTGGTTCTGGTACCAAAAATTAGCCACCTACCTTGTTGTATTGGATAGACGTACTGGTAAGCTGAGGAAAGGGGAACCATAATAGATGATGGTAACGGTTGTGTACTAGAGGGTTGTTGCATTTGATGAAGTTTGATGATGAAACTAATTAGAAGAGCTTATCAAGAGACCAGTGCTATTAGATGGAATTAATAAGAGTGGCTAAGTAGAGTTGTTGAAATTGAGTTCAACGTTGTATATATAGCAGAATAAAAAGTCAAAATCGAGGTTTGATGGTGCAATTTACAGTGTTAGCTAACGTCGATGACCGGCTGTAAGCACAAACGAATTTTAAATTTTTTTGGCCGGACATGGGCCTAATATAGATGATAGAAGTGAATTTTCTTTTGGCCGGATCTGGGCCCATTGATGTGATTGAAAATTTTAAAAGCCGGATTTGGGCTATTGATGAAATTTAAAATTTTCTTGAATTTTAAAATAAGAGTAGTTGCCGGATATGGGCGACTAAAAAGCACTGTGTCAGGTTAAGCAATAGAAGGAAAGTTTCAAATTTTTTTTGCAACAACATTAGATGTAGAGTAGGTGCTCCAGTTCAATAGATGGAACTGATTGCTCCTCTCTTTATTGCATTAGAGGCAAACATTTGATGTAAAGCAGTTTATACAGTTCAATAGATGGAACTGACTGCTTATCTCCCGATGAATGTTTATAGTGCTCCTGGAGTAGACAATTAAACACCACAACGTAGATGAAATAAAATTTTTGATTTACTTTCTATTGATGAGGTTACAATACCTAGAGTTCTGTTGTGGGTTTGTTTGTCTGTTTCTGGTTTGGATTCACAGAGCAGCAAGATGAGCGCCAGTGAGATACAGATGGAGGTAGAGGAGCAGGAGAGAGCATTATTGGGAGAAGAGGAAGAGATGGGCGAAAGCCAAACAGGGGAGGAAGGTGGAGTAGCTAGTTGGGATGGATTGGCCCAACAAGCTGCTGCACCCGAAACCCCACGGGAATTGAGTTCCGAGGAGGGGATGAGAGTGAGGCTCCGTAAGCTTGAGGAGGCTATGGGACGTATGCAGGAGTCGATCTCAGCGATCGCAGGCATTGTGGTAGGCACCTCAGGTGTCCCACAACAAGTCCCGGACAGTCGGACCTCTCAGAGGATGACTGATAGCCAGTCAATGATCTTCGCAATGAAGATTCAGTTTGCGAAACTTGATTCGCAACTGACTTACGGAGCAAACTTTGAGACTTGGAGGGCGAGGATAGTGACTGAGCTGGAGAGCCAGAACTGCGCCTTCCTAGTGGAAGAACACTCAAAAATCCCGAGAGAGTTTACTGAGGTTAGTGTGCAAGTAGCCAAACGAAAGGTGCTAGCTTTCATAGTAAAGTGCATAGATGATGAGTTGCATGCGCTAGTGAAGGGTGAGAAAGACCCGATGCAACTCATAAAGCGCCTGGAGGCCCTCTGCCAGCCAAAAAGTAGGCACTATAAGTTTGGCCTTCGTGCCAAAATGGAGCAAATGGAGTACGATCCGAAGGCTGAGACACCAACGGCATTCATGGCCAGGTTTAATGACCTGGCAGAGAAGTTAGGGCAGTACACAGCTCTCAACGAAGAGGATAAAGTTTACAACTTTCTCTTCTCAATTCGTTCAGCCATGCCCGATTTATACGCGGCGGAGGCTGACAAGACGGATGACGTTGATCTCCGGAAGCTTCAGGAGAAATTCGTTGAAGTGGGGAGACGCCAGGAGGAAGAGAACCGTCGAGAGACGGCTCCTGGTGGAGCACTGTGGACTAGGCAGCGCCAGTCCAGACAGGGCGACAAGTCCCGGAAAGCTCCTCAAGAGCAGGGGACGTCCAGCTCTGGACATGGCGGGAAGCCAAAATTGAGGAAGACGAGTGCCGGCAAGGTGTCGAAGAGGACAGTTTGTTTCAAATGCAACAAGCCGGGCCATTTTGCTTCTAAATGCAGAACTGAGGGGTGGTTTTGCTACTCGTGCAAAACCATAGGCGACCATAAAAGTCGCAATTGCCCTCGGCAAAATGGTGGATCAGTAGGCGGCAAGGCCAGAGGCAAAGGGCAGCAGGCACAGGAGAGGCTAACCAAATGGCAAGCCCAGGCGGGTGCAAACCCGAAGCCTGCGATGAATAGAATGCCCTTATCGAAGGCTAAAGAGTTGAGGGACAAGAGAGGGAAGGCTCTTGTCATATGTGGTCCGGAGGAGGATTTTGATGAACCTCACCGCCAGGTGTGGGTTGTCCAGTCCGAGGCTATGTACGCCAGCACCACATCGCCTGCCGGTACCTCTCGATCGGCGATGTTTAGCGATTCTGATGGTAAGTCTAGAGGTTTCATATCAATGATTTTAGACACTGGTGCTACAGACCACATAATAAATACTAGAGATCCGCTATCTAACATTAGACGGTTAGATGTTCCCAAGCGGATTTCGTGCGCAAATGGGGATTCCGAGTCCGATTTAATAGTTGAGGAAATGGGAGACATTATAATAGAGAATGATGGAATTCTAGGACGTTTGCGTGATGTTCTTTTTGCGCCATCTCTGTCGGTTAACCTTTTTGCACTTCGCAAAATTTTGAGTAATTCCTTAGCTGCAACCTTCACCGGTCGAGGAGTGTCTGTAAAAGACACAGCGACTGGTAGGTTGATTAAGGAGGGTAAGTTTGATGGGAGATTTTGGCACTTGAAGTTTAAACTGCCACTTGTAGGGGCTACGCCGAAGAAAAGATCTGCTATAATGGCAGAGCTTGGTATAGATGAGTCTCCTCTAAAGAAACGAGTATATCTGGGAGATGTTGCGGAGCAGCCCAATGTGTCAGACATTGTTCTGGGAGGGAGGAGCATGCAACATAGCGAACCAGATACTAGGAGACTGAACAGTGAGATAAGCGAGCCAGGTACAAGTGGAGTAGATGAAAACTCACTAGAGGAAAACTCGCATCACGAGTATGAGTTTAATACACCACCAAGTGTAGGAGAGGAACATTTGAGTCCGAGGGTTAACCCAACCCTCACTAGCACAGTTGAAGGAGTTCAGACCTCGAGAGCAAGTCCAGGGATGCTATGGCATCAGAGGCTGAACCACATCTCCAAAAATTATCTCGTAAAAGTGCTAAAAGAGATAGATGTAAAAATACGAGTTGGAGACGATGTTCTGGACTGTGAAGATTGCAAATTGGCAAAAGCTAGACGACAGCCATGCAATAAAGAGAGACAAAGGTCGAAGACACCTTTTTCGAGATTGTACTCTGATCTTCAAGGACCCATAAAACCAGCAGCGTGGACCTCTGGTTATAGATACATAATCACGTTCACAGATGACTGCACGAGGTATGCGTTTGCTTATGGGATGCCAGACAAAACGCAAGTTCATCTTGCCCTGTCGAAGTGTCTGTCGGAGATTAGACTACTAACAGGCGACAGCCGAAAAGTAGTGGAAATCAGGACAGATGGAGGAAGTGAGTACAAGACAATGTTGATGAAGAAGAAACTGTCAGACGAGAAAATCACACTGACAGTATGTGAGCCAGCAACCCCACAACATAATGCATGCTCGGAAAGGTTGAACCTGGAGCTGCAGCAGAAGATACGAGCGATGTTGATATCAGCAGGAATGCCAAACTCGTACTGGGGATATGCGCTGAACAATATTATGTTTATCCATAATAGAGTACCAAATGCCTCGAATAAATTCAAGTCACCATATGAGATGGTTACTGGGGCAAAACCCGATCTAAAATATGTTAGAAGATTTGGGTGCGAAGTATACTACCTTGTGGCTGCAAAAGGAAAAATGCAACCACGAAGCAAAAAGGGGTATCTCTTAGAGTGTCAACAAACAGGCTATCTGATAATAGATGCAGCAAACAAAAAGCTGATCAGGTCGAAGCATGTTGACTTTATCGAAGCCAGGACCTATGGGACAAACCTGGAAAAGTCAGGACATCGAGAAGGGAGGGAGCTGCTTGGAAGTGAACAGCTGGAATTCTCCTGGGGTCCAACGACTGAGGTTTCCGAGGGTCCAAACAATCGAGGAACTGTCACTTCAGAGATAGATGAAAGCATAACGGAGCCTCAACAGCTCCAGCACTCTGAAAGTGAACAAGTAGAGACAGAGGAACAACCACCACCAGTGAATGTTATAGATGAACATCATGAAGAAAAAGGTGGTGATCAATCCTCTACAATAGATGTTGAACTTGAAGAAGTCATTGGAGGAAATGAAGAATATGATTTCCTCGAGACTATAGAAGAATGTGCACACTTTGCTGAAGGCAATGAGCCTGAGTCATATGCAGAAGCAATGAGCTCGAAGGATTCAGCTAGATGGAAAGAAGCCATAAACCTAGAGTTTAAATCATTAGAAGAAAATGATACTTGGAGACTAATACCGAAGTCTGAACTTCCTCAGAACACAAAAGTGATTAGAACGAAGTGGGTTCATAAGAGGAAAGCAGAAGCGGATGGCTCTGTGAGGTATAAAAGCAGACTGGTTGCAAAAGGCTTTGCAGATAAAAACAGGTACGATTTGACGGAGGTCTACTCACCTGTTGCGAGACTGAACGACGTTAGGTTCATTTTGTCCATTGCTAATAAGATGGATCTGAACCTATATCAGTTGGACGTGACGACGGCATTTCTGAATGGAGTGCTTGAAAAAGAAGTGTATATTCAAATTCCGGAAGGGTGGATTGAATATACAAATTCAAGCAGGAACCTATCTCAGAGTCACGTGTGTAAACTAGAGAAGGCCATATATGGTCTTAAGGTTTCTCCGAAGAGATGGCATATTCGATTTTCTGAAGCCATGGAGAAACTGGGTTTTGAAGTGTATCCTCACCAGAGGTGCATCTTTGTGTGGAGACAAGACAAGGAGTTTGCCATTTTAATACTGTATGTAGATGATATTTTACTGGCAACAAACTCCACGAAGAAAGGAAAGGAGCTAAAAGAGAATTTAGCTCAGGAATTCCAAATTAAGGATCTTGGTACTCCGAAGTTGTATCTGGGAATTGAGATACTGAGGAATAGAGCTCAGAGAAAGATGTTCATTCATCAAGGGAGCTTTATTGAGAAGTTGCTGAACAAGTTTGACCCAAATTCAAAAGCAGTGGCAAACACCCCGATGGTTCAAGCAAAAATAGATGAGAAGCAAGAGATACATGGAAAGCCAAATGTGCCCTACAGGCAGTTGGTGGGGTCTCTCTTGTATCTTCAGAATGGGACAAGACCAGATATCACTTATGCAGTGAATATGTTGTGTAGAAGACAAACTTCCTACACAAGCGAAGACTGGCATAGAGCACTGAGAGTTCTACAGTATCTTAGAGGAACTCTGGATTATGGATTGCTCTATAGAGGGAACACTGACAAATTGGAGTGTTATCCCGATGCTTCCCTGGGTCTCAATGACAAACAGGGACTCTCGACTTGTGGATATGTAATCAAGCTTTGGGACGATGTTATATCGTGGAAATCGAAGAAGCTTACTCAGGTGTCTCTGTCATCAGCAGAGAGTGAGTACATATCGATGTCAATCGCGTGTCGAGAACTCGCAGGATTGCAGGAAATGTGCAATCAAATACTGGCGCTTAAGTTAACTCCATCCGTATTTGAGGACAATCGAGCAGCCATAGCTCTGGCTAAAACGGATGAGTCGAAAGCGTTGAAGCATGTAGTAAACCTACATATGCACTTTGTTCGTCAACAAGTGCGGGAGGGAAAAATTGAACTTAGATGGATTCCCTCGAGCGAACAATGTGGTGACATTTTCACCAAGCCATTGACGGGCGCGTTGTTCGAAAAATTCCGGAACAAGTTAGTGGTATCATTCATGGATGCCTAAACTTTGGGAATTTGATGTTGGTTATAATAACCATTCGAAGATGTTAGCTGATAAATTTTGATGGACGCTAACTGGTCATCTGGACCGAGGAAAAACAGTATTCTATTGATGATGGTCGTATAAGACTGATGGAATGAAGATTATGGTGTTAGATGTTTGTAGCATCCTGTGTCAATTTGAAGGATGAGAATACAATCCTTCAACTTGGAATTAAACTTAAGAATTCATATCTTAAGGGAGTGTTCTATAAACGAACACTCAAGACTCCACTGGGCTTATCCCAAATGAAGTATTACCGAGCTTGTATTTAGGAAAGACAAGCTCTTCAAATATGCCTTGAACTAACACTTGTTTTTGTTTGTTTTGTTCTACAGACGTCTGGCAGTAGAGAGAGGGTCGGCATGGTGTGAGACGAGACTCCAGTCCTTCTCTTGTACCCTAGGGTCATATAAATTTTTCAAAATTTACAATTCACTCTTAACCCTTTGAAGTAAACTCTTTGATGTATATCTCTCTCTCTCAATTAAGCTCTAAATAGATGAATAAGTGTAATTGATGTCACTTAAACTCCTTTTGAGTCTCTACCCATAAGTTCAAATTTGATGAATAAGTGATATAGATGTCACTTATAACTAGAACTAATATCAAGCCCATCTTCTGAAGAAGACTTGAGGCGCTCTAAAATTGATCAGGAGGGAGTGTGAAATTATGAATGATCAATTTCATATTTGGCGCCTCTTCTCACACCTTTTCGAGAATATTATTGCAGGTTGGCAGTACTGGAGCTCCGACTCGCTCTTCTCTTGAGAGGAAGCCATCTTGCTCTTCACACCGTTTCTTGAAGTCCCCGAGTCAACAACTCTGCTTCCCAGCTACCAGCTAACCCGATCAAACGACCGCACGAGACAGACATTTGGAGCCTGCCACTTCCAACTCAAGCACAGTGGCTTTGAGCATCTCACAATTAACAACAAGGTAATTGAAGAAATAATCCGATACCCTTCAAATGCCATATTGCCATGGCGCCACACAAAAATGCCATATTCTGCAGATTTTTCGGTAAAATGCCATATTCGGCAGGTTGATACTATTTTCTGTGCTTAGTGGGGGTTAGAAAAACTGTTTTTCTAACCACCTTAAGTATTTACTCTTAACCCTCACGTGCGCCTTTATCTTTTTGACCCTTAACCGCCACGTGCGCCTTTTCTGTAGTCTGACCAAGTATTTACTCTTAGCCCTCATATGTGCCGTAATATACTTGTGATATTTAACTGCCCTGGGCGCATTTTCCATAATCTGACCAAGCATTACTCTTGAACCCCACATGTGCCTTTATGCTTGAATCCCGGCCTCGAATTTACTCTTAACCCACATGATCACCGTTGTCTATAACTCGAACAAACGCTACCACTTAGACACGAGCCCATGCCATCTGCTCGTGTTACTAAAAAACTAGGTGTTGTTTCCGCTTTGAATTACTAATTAAAGGTACTAACTGTCCTCGTCTTTCCAATCTTACATGTATGTAAACCCCCTGCGTGTGGTGTACAGAGTATCCCTATTCAGCTTTGTGTTTTCATTGATCCGTTAATTATTGCTGGCTTAATCTGGATAAACCTATTGTATAATTGCTCCATACAGTGGGTTTCTATTACCTAACCCAAAGCCCCAGTCTCTCAGAGCTTGTTGAGTTCGCCGATTAGTAGTCGGCTTACAGGAGGTTATAATTGGCATCACTGCAACGTCAGCCAGAAGCTACCCCATGACTGGATGAGGATGACCATCATCTCTGATCATGGTATTTGGAAGACTATATATACATCTGGATAGCTCAGTATAACATCACCATTGTTCACTGAGATCTAAACCTTGGACTGGAAAGTTGTCAGTGGCATAGTAGCGAGTGCAGTTTGAAAGAGCTATAAGATATTCGAAAATTGTACAACGTGACCTTATTGAGCAATGATGGTTTTAGGGTTCCTTATGGCTTCTGTCACTTGCTTAGCTATCTGGACTGTTTCTCCTATTGAAATAATGCCGTGATATTCGGAATAAAGCCTGTCAGTTGTGGGATTGTTGGGCAGCAGGCAACTCGATTGCTGAGTCCCTAAATTACGAGTAGGTATAGTCCAAGTAAAGTAAGAATATACCGACGTTGATTACATCGACCATCTTTCAATATCAAGTCCCGAACGTGAAAAACTCTAGGAAATGGAAAATTGGATCAGGAGATTGGGATCAGTACACTGCCTTGCTATAGTGGCAGCTGGAGTCTATCCCCCCGACAATTCGAGCGTAATGTACAAGGATTTTGTGGGATGGATAGATCAAGCCTGTACTCAGTCGATTCCCTGTTACTCTGGTCGAAGTCGCCCGAAGATCCACAGCCCATGGTGGAGTGCTGCTTGCAGCAAGGCTGTTGATGATAGAAAGAGAGCGTTCAGGGAATGCAAACAAAATCCAAATTTTGAAAATTTCCAAGAAGTGAAGAAGATAATAAAGCTTTGGCGAAACGGATAATAAAGAAAACGAAACGTGAGTCATGGCAGCAATTCTGCAATTCCTTGTCCAACTCAACCCTAGTAAAAGGACTTGGGAATAAAATTCGCCAATTAAAAAATGCTGCAGCTAACGCTGGTTCAGTTTTACCTGAAGGAGAATGGATTGACAACCTTCCGTACTTAAATCCGGACTACGTGCGTGAAAATCCTGACAATATAGTAAATACAGGACCGTCGTCCCACCTTCTTGAACAGCCTTTTACAATGAAACAATTGGAGAGCGCGATTGAGCGCGAATCCATTTTCACGACCAAAAGACAATAAAAAAACGCTGCAAATCCCTGCACAACGGTTTATTATTTTGTACAGAATACCCTTCTGTTACAGATCACAGGTCTATGTATAGATAACCCGTCTATATAATATGATATGTACTATTCTATACATAATGATGTAGATCGCAGACCCTCCGTAGGTTAGCACCTAACCCCGTACTCGTTACTAGGTACCTACCTAAATCACGAGTTAAATGTTGCTAAAATAATTCTGCCGATGACAAACAGTACCTAACGAAAAGAAACGCACATAATGAAGTTCTGAAAAGAAATTGTTGATGAGGAGTGAAAAAAGTTGCAAAAGTACCTACCAACAAACTCCAGCCCCTTCTACGTAGATGGTATACTGAACCGTTGTGTAATAATTTACCGTTGAGTAATGGTTTACCGTAGTAATAATTTACCCATCAATAATACTTCAACGTTTGTTCAAGTTTCACTACCTACCAACAAACTCCAAAAGAGCCATCATTTTTCAAATGAAATAATATCACAGAACAACCAACTCGACTTCATACTCCGACAATATAATCAGGTGATCCCTAGCAATGATTTCATCTCTACCAAATTTCCTATTGTGGGCGCGTCTCTGGTGACGAGATTTGGTTTGAATTGTATACAATTTCATTCACACTGGAGTCGAAAATGCCTGTCGGTGCAAACTTCGGGGCCTTACTGTGAACGAACGGCTGGACGTACGACGCTCCGGATGGTCTTAAAAAACTCGCAAGTTCAAGAACTATTTAAAACCGTAAAAATATTCACGTAAAAAAATGGTATAGGCGTTTTGAAAATTTCAACCTCTATTTTGAACCCCTTAGAGATGACTCACAGTAACGTCGAGCTTCGAGGACCAACTAGACAGCGAACGGAACCTATAACCCGAATTTCATCAATTTTCTTTCATGGTAACTAAGAAAAGTGGCCCGTACGGCGTACGGCGTACGGCGGACAGACAGAAATATTTTTATTGCAGTTTTGGATTCTACATACCTTGAAACGTAAACCATCAAATTTTGAGGGGGGGTAAGAATTTTTTTTTCATGCTCGATTCCAATGGTTCATTATTGAAAATAATAAACCAAAATAGGATTACAGTTCTTTATTTTTATTTTGCCATAAATAAAACCTATTCAACTCAGAAAAACTTACTAATTTGATCAGAAAACTGGAGCATTGATAGACTTAAATGATTATTCCTTCAACTAACACCAGGGTTTCAAAATCCGTTCTGTCTGATAGTCCACAGCTGCAAACGAACAAACAAAAATGTTGATTTCATAGAAGGCAAATGGATTCTTCCACTTTTTATCATCCGTACTTCAGTCACTGCTTGTATCTCTAAAAGGAAACAAAACAAGGAAATGTATGAAGTTGAGTATACAGCGTCGCGTGTACGGTCGTCATAATATCAACTAACAGATATGTATAATCTGCATACTGCTAGCTGGGGACAAATTAGTTGTACGAACAGGCAAGTGGTATAGGTTCAGCAAACTAGAATTCTACATTAGAAGTGAGGAATAACTCGAGCAATTGACTTGAGCTACTGGTACTCGTGGAGATCTCTATTTTTCCATTCGTTTAAGCTTTTGATGTGAGTACCGTAGCCTCTCAAAGGGCGGAGGTGGACGAGAAAAGCTATTCCGTCTCACGACCCCTTGTGGTTTTTGATTCAAAGCTAAAGGCCCCATTACGTAACGCAATTTCGAGTTTTTCACTCTGGCTTTTTCTCGCTAGAGATCCTTGCGAGAAAGCAATAACTCGTAATAAGCCATTCCTTCCTCTGCCAACCATCACAATCCCTCTGGTTTGGGGCCACAAACGGCCTAAGCGTCGCATTTCATGATTTCACAATTCACGTTCTTCCTCTCAGAGCTCCGAGTATTATTGTTTCTGGATGTATTACAGTACCCCAAGATTCTCCAAATATTCGCTCAAGTCTTCCCTTCGCATTTTCTCACAAAGACAATCATGTTCACAGACACTCCATGGAATATGAATTACACTATACGGGCAAACAGCCTTGTAATGGAGTTTTCCACCAAGTTTATTCCGATTATTTAATATCTCAGCGAAAGCTATCCAAGCATATACAAACGTTTTCATTAAACAATTTGATTTATTCCCAACTGCAGTACGTACTTAGTTCGGATGTGCTTCACACTTCTCCCCCCACCACCCGTAGAGGAGGTTGAAGTAAACAATTCTTTCCTTCTTGGGGCTGAGGAGGTTTTCTTGGCGGGTAAATTTTTACAACAGGTTTGGTGGGGGGGGGGGGGGGGATATCACATCCTTTTTGCATTGATGAAGTAAAAATATTTTCCCAGTCAAAAACTATAGCGCCCAGTCCAAATTTGTTTGCCAATACATATTTTTTCTCCGGTGAACATATTCTCCCAGTCATCATTTTGGAATCGAGCATGAAAAAAAAATTTTTAACCCCCTCAAAATTTGATGGTTTCCTTTTCAAGGTATGTAGAATCCGAAAATTCATTTAAAAAATTTCTCTCCGTCCGCCGTACGCCATACGCCGTACTGAGCACTTTTCTTAGTTACCATGAACCAAAATTGACAAAATTCGGTTTATAGGTCCCATGGGGTCTACTTAGTCCTCGAAGCTCGGTGTTAATGTCAGTCATCCCTAAGGGGTGAAAAATAGGGGCTGAAGTCTCCAGGACGCCGTTTTCTCGAATTTTTTTTTCGGTTTGAAATAGTTCTCGAACTTGGGAGTTTTTTAAGACCACCCGGAGCATTGTACGTCCAGCCGTTCGTTCACAGTAATGCCCAGAAGTTTGCACCGACAGGCATTTTCAACATCAGGGTGAGTAAAATTGTATACATTCAGCCCAAATATCATCACTAGGGACGCGCTAACAATCGGGAATTGGCCCGAGATAAAACCATTGCTAGGGATCACCTGATTATAATCACGGAGTATGAAGTCGAGTTGGTTGTTCTGTGATATTATTTCATTTGAAAAATTATGGCTCTTTTGGAGCTTGTTGATAGGTAGTGAAACTTGAACAAACGTTGAAGTATTATTGATGGGTAAATTATTACACAACGTTAAATTATTACACAACGGTAAATTATTACACAACGGTTCATTATACCATCCACGTAGCTGGATTTTGTTTGTAGGTACTTTTGCTACTTTTTTCACTCCACATCAACAATTTCCCTTCAGAACTTCATTATTTGCGTTTCCTTTTGCCATTTTAATTATTGTTTGTCATCGATAGAATAAATTATTTTAGCAACATTTAACTCGTGATTTAGGTAGGTGCCTAGTAACGAGTATGGGGTTGGGTACTAACCTGCGGAGGATCTGTGATCTACATGTTATGTATAGAATAGTACATATTATATTATATAGACGGGTTATCTATACAGAGAGCTGTGATCTGTAACAGAAGGATATTCTGTACAAAATAATGAACCGTTGTCCAGGGATTTGCAGCGTTTTCATTCTGTTTTCTTTGAAAATTTGTTTCCAACTCTTTTATAAAAGCACTGCAGAAAAGCAGAATACGCGAAATTACAGCGCTCCAAATGTGATGTCGTCAATTATGGTATTTGAACATGTTATTTTTGTCGTTTTCATACAATCTTAGCTCGGCTTCTTCTGAATCGATCGGATTCAGACTTTGAACTCTTCCTCAGGGAGCCGCATTGGACAAGTAGGTCAAATTTCAGCTCTGAAAACCCACTCTAACCTACTCCTACAAACTGGAAATTGACAAAAGGCACTTCCTTGAAGCATATAGAATTTATGTGCAAAATTTCAGCTCGACCCGTTGTGTCTGTGAGGCTGTAGCCCGGTCAGAGAAGAATAACCAGCAGAAAAACTTGAAAAATAGCGAATTTCAACGTCCTTATTTCTGGCAGCTGATGGTCCCAAGGGCTGAAATTCGTTACCCGTCCTGAGGGCCTCCTTCAGAATGGTTGTACGAAAAATCAACCCCGGAGACCCCAGAGGTGCCGAGTTATGGGGGGGTTAAAAAACCCTACTTGTTCTGTCGTGTCAAAAGTATTCTTTGTCGCTTTCAAGCTTTTCGGTTTTCTTGGCGGGGTGGCTCCAGCAGATACTCTCTGATAAATAGGTACATTCCTACCGTGGGCAAAAAAATCTAAAAAAAGCTGAAAATTGTTCGCCTGGACGTCGTCAAGATCTTAGGGGCCCATTCATGGCCCCCTGGAATTGAATTGAATTGGTCCATTGTAATTTAAAATGGAAATGCGGTGAAATATGCATGTAGATTTTAATAAAGGACTTGTCTAAATCGTCAGCTATGCGTCCCACCTTCAGATCTTGCGTCGAATGTTTCAGTACCAGCTCTCTAAGGAGTAAAAATTTCATTTACTGTCCACGAAGACATTTTTCGCATGTACAATTCTGTTGGACTAACGCTTTTAGGTTAACGGTGCTCCATTTGAGATTTCGTAACTACCAATGGACCTCTCTCTTTTCTGCTTCAATTTCAGTCTATTGATGATGTCTAAACTCCGCAAAGGGGACAGAACTTTCCCGAGGAACGTTCCGTGGGTGGTAGAAAACCCTTAATGAGAGCTTTTCCCAAGCACCCTAAAAGCGTTTGCCAGAAAGAATCGTGTCTTGGTTATGCCATCCATTTTATAGGAGTTCTGCTGGTAAATTTTAATGCTGAACAAACGTAATTAATTTATTCAAAGCCGATACAACAGAATTTTTACTGTCGGCGCCTAATTTCAACTAAAATCTATAAAAACCAAGGAGTAGTATCCAAATGTACATCCTGGCTCACTGACTTAGATCCCTGATAAAAAGTTTTAACACAAAAGATCAGAACACATATTTTTCACTTGAATCCTTGATGTTTTTTATTTTCACTTGAATCCTTGATGTTTTTATTCTCACTTGAATCTCTGATAAAACTTTTTACCACAAAACATCAGAACCAGTGACTTTTTTATTTAGCGACTTAAATCCCTGATAAAACTTTTTTTAACACAAAACATCAGAACCAGTGACTTTTTCTTTTGGGGGGGTAAGTTAAAAGAATAACTTTTATAATAAAATTAAAATGACAACAATTGAAATTTACAAAAAAGCAACCGAAAAAACCAACTACTCATCATTCAGAGATCTGGATAAGGGAGCTTATAATCTCTTAGCAAATTTTATACAAGATACGGAATATGGTGAAACTGTTGTTGTTACTATTAATACTGAAAATGGCGAATTAAATTTATTTTTACCCAAGAAAATTTCTGGTCGACTTCTTGAACATGTTAGAAACGATCCAGAAAGTCACCCCAAAAAACTTATTTATAATGGAATTGATAAAAAGACAAAGTCTTTTCTGATTGACTTTGAGTAAAATATTGTAATTGCTTTTCATATCGTTTATATAAAGAAAATCTTTATATAAATAATCCTTTCCCTCCAATCACCACAAATTCATAAAAAATCATTTTTCTATCCTGAAAACCAAGTGAAAAATAAAAAAGATCATAAATTTGACTGGATTGAGCCAGGATGTACATTTGGATACTACTAAAAGTGTTCGTTTTAATGGAGATTCCCCATTAAAACATATTGAACAAGATGCAAGGTCGTTCTGTAGACCATTAGAGGTGGACTCCATTTCGGGGTCCACCTCTAAGAATTCAATATAAAATAACGAGACGCTACAAAAAACCTGCTAGTTAAAAGAAATAGAACTGCAAACGCTATCTACCGGCTGCTTGGCGAAGAGAGGCGAGCGAGAATGGACTGACCTCATTCGGCCTTGAAATACACTATCCAAGATTGTGGAACGTGTTTCTCCTCTCAACTGGAGTCTTGGTGCAGTGGTTATCGTATGCGCTTCTCATACAAGAGGTCGGGAGATCGCTGCACGGACAAAACCCGAGAATTTTTTTTCCCTATATAATGAGGATGCACTTCCCTCGAGGTTTTAGAGGCGTTATTAGCTGATGGGCCCTTAAGCTAATAATTAATCTAATCCCACCTCGATGGAAGTGAGAGTCGACCTTATCATCAAAATCTCCTTTCTTAACTGTTCTGCTCTCAACATCTACTTAAATGCAGCAAAAACCAAAACTTCAACGAAACTGAAAAGCCAAGTTGAAATGACTCACGGAATTGAAACTCCGTCGTAGTCGTGAAGGTTGCGTCATTCAAAGATCCCCTCCTATAAACGGAGGTAGAGATCGTTCAGGAATGAATGCTGTGTAGAAGTTGAGAAGCCAGAGAATGTGCGGTTAAGTTGGGACATTTTGCTGAAATTTCCTTTGATTTTTTTTATGGGAATTGTACCGACCATATCTATAAGTGTAATCCATTTAAAATTTCGTGAGTTGTAATTCCTCGGGATAAAAAGTTCCTTGGATTTCCTCTCCGCTTAAATCTTTTATTTTATAAGTAATTGGATTTGTTTCTAAAATTTCGGTTATTTCAAAAATCTCTTTCGTCCAATTTGCTTCGTATTTGTTTGCAAAAGTTTTCTTTGATTTCGTAATTCTTACACGATTTCCAATTTTAAATTTCTTTTTTCCATTTTTTCCACTCTTTTTGAATAAATATCTCAGAATTTCATTTTCATTTCTCGCATCGACTTGAGCAGGTGTCATTCCAATGGAACGATGAACGTCTTGTTTGTTGTACTCATTAACTAATTCCTGTAAAATATTTATCCAATTTTTATTTCTATTTATCTCGAAACGAATTTTCATTTTCTGATTTAAAGTTCTGTTAAATCTTTCGATGATTGCGGATTTTTCTAAACTTTCCGTGTGATACATTTTAATTTTATACTTGTCTAAAAGTTCTTTGAAAAGTCTATTTTCAAATTCTAAACCTTTGTCCGTGTGAAGGAGTTTAGGAGTAGAATGATTATGAGATTTTACATTTTCCAAAACGTCTTTGAAAGCTTTTGAAACTACTATTCCGTTTTTCTTTTTCAATGGAACTGACCAAACGTACTTTGAAAAAGTATCGATAATATTCAACATGTAACCGAATCCGTTGTTTTCATTCTCGTATTGTTTCATTATAATCAAGTCTGCAGCCCAAAGATCATCTTTTCCATGAGTAACAATTTTCCTTTTCTGAAATTTCTTTCTAACGGGTTTATGTAATTCTTTCGCAAATTCTAACTTTTCGTTTTCAGGTAAATTTATAACTTCAGTTTCAGGAATTACGTTAGTTTCCTCATTCGGATTTTTTATGAATTTACTTTTATTAGTTTTACATTTCACACATTTAGCAGCAATTCTCCACCTTCCGTTCGCAGTTTGTACAATTTCCGCGTTTATATTTTTCGTTCGTTTTTTACATTTATGACAATAAATTTCATCCTCCATGTTTTATTTAAGTATACCGAAAGATTTTTTAATGGAGTGAACTCCATTAAAAATAAACCTTAGTATCTAATATTTAAGCTACTTCTTGTCTGATCATATTTTTAGTTGGATCGTAAATTAAATTTGTCTTACTTACAATGATGACGTAACAAGTAGTACCTTCTGAGCTACCTGATGCTGCTGCTACAGTTTTATTGAATTCTACGTGAAGTATCAAATTACTTTTACTTTGAGATACGTTTTGAGGTTGATCCGACAAATCGATGCTATAAATTGGATAATCCCTTTTGTAAAATTCTGGTTCGATGTACGGAATTGATGGCTTGGAACTCATTGATTTTTTGAAGTCTAAAAACGCGTTGTACGCCAGAGAATAATCATTTTCATCGAAATCCAAATCTTGATTTTCCTCTGGGTATCTTCTACCTCCTAATTCGATCCAATAATTTCTTACATCTTTATGATCGAATTTAGAATTGTTCTTTTTCTGGTCGTTTGACGCGTCAGTTTGAAAAACTACGAAGCACCATAACGGATTATGCACGTTTCTGTAAATATTCGTAATATCGAACATTAAGGTTTTTCCTGTAACGTTTTTATGTTCTATACACTGCCAACTTTTGAATTGAAATTGGTACGGCACGCTTCTAAGTTCTGCGATCAAATTAACTTTAGATTCGTTTTTATATTCAATCACTGGAACTCTCAAAACAAAAGATTTTATCTCCACAACTCCATCACTAGGCATAATCGAGGATTTATCCTTATCCTTTAACCAAACGTGAATAATGTTATTATCGCTGTTTCGAATAAAAATTATTTCAAAACCTCCCTTGAATATTGGAACGGTTAAATCTTTGAAAAAACCCAAACCTAAATCACCGAGATAACCAACTGCACTGAAATGACCACCCCCTATTGCATTCGTATTAAAACCTGAATTCTTAACTTCCCCATTATAATTCTTAGGGCCTGCAAAAGTGACAAAACCCTGTACCAAGCCAGAAATGCCCGGATTCTCAATTTCATCTACTACAACATTGTGTTTTTTCACTTCTACGCTCGAAAACATTTGACCCATGAAATTATCTACCAACATGACTGAATCTGAACCTGAATATGCCTTGGTTGGATCTTTCGACTTTAAAACTCCCTTTACGTAATACTGAATGTTTTTAGACAGAAATTCGTCTTCTAGATCAATTTTGAAAGTTGTCCTTTTGTTTTCAGCATTCAAATTTAAAGTTGAAGTTGGATTTATTGTACGAAACTGCTTTCGCACAATATCGTCTTGATATTTATCAAAAATCTTTTTAGTTTGATACATACTTTATTATAGTAAAACATAATTTTTTTTGATTTTTTTATTTAGGTACTATGAAAAAATCTTTAAATACGGGTCACTTATTGCCTTTAATGGAACCCTTCGATTCGACGGGTCCCGTATTTAGGTACTATGAAAAAAAATTTTTTATGAGATTTTCTCATAAAAAAACACAACTCACTGTAATAACTAAATTTAAACATTTTTTCTAATCGAGTTTATAATTTCCACTTTTCCCAGTTCTTTTCCCTTTTCTAAAAGTTTCACTTTTTCCGTATCATTATTTTTATAACCGTTCAAAATGTTGGTTTTCATCTCGTTGTAATTTTTAATTTCTTGTTCAATATTGTTGAATTCCTCATCCGAAATTTTACCATCTTTCAAAGCATTCGTGAATTTTTCCTCTATGGAATTTAATTTTGTTCTCGCCAAAAGTTCGATGTCCGAATGTTTATTAATTTTGTTTCCCACATAACTGCCCGAAGTTCTCAGGATTGCAGAAAATGTTGTTAATACAGCTGAAAGTCGAACTCCAAAAGGAATTGCCACAGGGAGAGTGATACAAACACCAATCATCCCCAGTTCGGTTAACGTAGTGAAACACTCTATTCCGAAAAATGTTTTCGATAATTTGCAGTATTTTTTTCTCAAATTTCCCCTCATTTTCATTTCGTTTTCTAAAAATTCATATTGTTTCATAATGCGATTTATTCTATAATCGTTGGAATTAAATTCCGGAACTGGAATCTGAGGATAAATGTTTTTGTAAAACGGAGTAAATTGTATGTCATTTTCAACTGCAGGAGCAGACGGTTTTTGGTTTTCATCAATGTTGTTCATCTTATTTATTATACAAATTATTTACTTTTCAGCAACAAGTAAGCTTTAATATCGTCGAATTGAATCTGTTCGTTATTTCCCGTGGTTGTTGACAATTTTATCATTTTTATTTCTTTCAGTCCTTTTCTTAGTGGAATGAAAACTACTTTCTTTGGTTTTTCCGTGTAAACAGTATTAGGTGGCATTAGTTTCTCTATGAAAGAAACGTGTAATAACTCGTGTTCAACGTGCAAATGGGGATGTTCATCATGATTTGTAAAGCTATATTCCGTAATGTTACAATGCCATTCGACTATATTATCAGAAAAAACGAGTTGTTTCGGATTATTCTCTGATACGTAGTTGGTATTCTTTTTAAACAAATTATTGGAACCTAAACAATGTTTCAACTGAAATATATCGCAAAAATTCCCCTCATCCACAATCTTCATGTCCATGGGAAAGTATGCAGCAATTCTGTAAGAATCGTCTTTTAAATACTCGAGATCGAATTTCAAACTATTCGGATTAACTTGTTGTATTTCTTTCACTTGAGCTTCAGAATACTTTTTCATAGTTTCTTTTTTCGCTAACAAACTACTTTGAAAATTGGATAAAAAACTAATCAACTTGGCTTTGAATGAACTCACATTGAACGTTCCATCGATTTTATATTTTAGATCATATTTTCCATCATATTTTCCATCATAATTTCCACCAGTAAAAGTATATCTGTAAGCGAACTCGAAGTTTTTTATCTCAAACGTTTTCCTAGTTGTAAACAACAAAGCTGACATACCCAACTGATACTCTTTATTCGGATCGAGTGGAATCGGACTCTCAAACCTTAGTGTATCTCCTGAAATTTTTATAAACATTATTTATTTATTATATAATAAATAATGAATCATGAATACGATATCGATCCTCATCCATTTGAATCAATCAAAGTTCATAATGGATTACTACCGCTTCCTCTTCGGTGTTTAATAGTTGGAACAAGCGGATGTGGAAAAACCACTCTATTGTACAACCTGATTACAAAAACCATGGGGAATTCCGTTTGAAAATCTCTACATATTTTCCACAACTTTAGAACAAAAATTTTATAAAGGCTTGAGAAAAACTTACGAAAAAATAGAGGATAAAGTTGGAATGAAAATAGCGCATTTTTACGATAATTGCGACGAACTAATAAGTGTAGATGAATGTCAGCCAAACAGTCTTGTAGTTTTCGATGATTGCGTTAATGTTGAACAGCAACGAGTTATAAAAGATTATTACTCGGGAGGGCGTCATAGGAATATTTCTTGCATTTATCTAACTCAATCATACACTAAAGTTGATACACAGTTGATTAGGGAAAATCTGAATTTTCTGTGTATTTTCAAGCAACGTCCAGTTTACATGAGAGTGATTTACGATGAGTATGTCGGATCGGATTTTACTTTTGATCGATTCAAAGAAATATGCAACGAATGTTGGAACGATAAGTATGGATTTCTGACGATAAACCTCGAGAAACAATTAAAAAATTATCGATACATGAAAAAGTTCAAGAAAACGTTTCTTGAATAAACGATCAAAAACACCGTTAGACGATCAAAAACACCGTTAGACGATCAAAAACACCGTTAAATCACCGTTGAAACGTTTCTTGAATAAACGATCAAAAACAGCGTTAGACGATCAAAATAACCGTTAAATCACCGTTGAAACGTTTTAAAAATATACGATCAAAAAAAAAATTTTTTTTTTGTTTACTATAATAAATAATTATGTCTACTGTTAAACATTTAGAAAAAATTTTGTTGAAAAAATATAACGAACATAAAAAAAAGATTGAAACTGATGATTCAGAAACTCGTGATCAAACTGATGATTCAGAATTAGAACCAGAAAATCGAATTTTAATGAGAAAACCCAAAAAAGAAATGACTGTCAAGGAAGCGAACAAAATTCGAAAACTAGAACAAGAGTTGAGACGTGATTTCCGAGATGCTAGAGTAGATAAGTTGAATGAAAGAGAAACTCAAGAAAAGATGTTTGCACCCATCACAGAAAAATTAGTTGACATAAAAAATACCGTGAAACAAGCTGACGAAGACATCAAGAAATTGGAAATTGTTCCTTACATGCAAGCTCCTATGGTGAGTAGTTCTCCTGTCAAGAAAAGAAAACTGGTAACTTTCGAGCCTACTAATACTCTTGAAATTAAACCAACGGAAGGAGCTTCTGCACTAGTTGATACTGCTGAAACTTATGATACGACGTTAGATGAGACCGTAGTAAACACAAGAAATAGTTTATCAAACATCGTGGATATGGTAGATCGGAATGAAACCCCATCGAATAGCGTTGGTCCGAAAGGAATTGGTCCGATTGCTAGACTTTACATCAGACAGGATGATAAACAATTTGGTATATGGGGAAAAGAGGACAGAATTTACATCGGAGACCAAAAAATTCAAGTAAATGGAGATACAATCGTTATTCAAAAAGAAACGTACAAAGGAACGCATGGATTATGGCGTTTGTTAACTGATCCTCTAGGACCTGATCCTGATAAATACACTCAAGAGGATTTGAAAGTTTACAAGAAAATTCTCATTCAAACTAATTCTTTATACCAAAAGAATGATCCAACTACTAATAAAGTAAAGTCCAGTACAGGGAAAAAATGGAAAGATTTGATCGCACCTATCTGGAAAGAAATCAAAGCAAGTAAAGTTGGTTCGGGTTTGATAGAATATTCTGAAAATCCTGTAGAATTTAAATACATTGACAACCTCCAACAGCTGCAACAGCGTTTGTACTATTTGAACGCACAAGAACGAGCTGGTAATAACAATTTTCACAATGAAAAATTAGGAATTGTAAAGTTTATATACGACCAATTGGAAAAAAACATAGATAATCCCAAAGGAATAGAATATCTGTTGAAAGTTGTAAACAGTTTACCGAAAGGTATAATTAAAAATGGTTCCGGAGTTTTAAATACTTTGTTGAACAAACTTGATGGTTTCGTACCTGAAATGCATTTGTCGGGTGGATACAACTATTGTGGTCCATTTACAAAACTAGATAAACGATTGAAAAGAGGAGATCTGGGAATTAATAAATTGGACGAAGGTTGTAAAAAACATGATGAATTTTACAAGGATCACACAGACACGAAAGAAAGACATGTAGCGGATAAAGCACTGGAGGAAGTAGCAAAAGAAAGAATGTACGCGAGTGATGCAAGTTGGAAAGAAAAAACTGATGCAGCTAAAGTGGGAGCTTTAATGAAAAGTAAACAATTTTTCGGTATGAAAATTTTTTATTAAAAAAATTTACTATAATAAATAACTATGATTACGAAAAATATAGATTTAACCGAAAATCAATTAACCAAATTGCGAACCGCTTACAAAAAGCGTAGATCTGTTACAGTTCGTTTGGCAGCGAAACAAATTTCAGGAAATGGAAAACATAAAATCAGTCTGTGGGAAACTCAATCAAAAGCATTTGAAAAAGCGAGAGGAGAAAAGAAAGGAATTACGTTAACTTTGGATTATGAACAACTACATTTGAATCACACGGGTGGATTCCTACCACTGTTATTTGCAGGATTAGGAGCACTTGGAGCGTTATTAGGTGGAGGTGCAGCAGTAGCAAATTCAGTAATAGACTCGAAACATAAAGCTGCTGAAGAAGCGGAAATAAAACGTCATAATCTCGAGATGGAAAAACTAGCTCAAAATGCAAAAAGTTTAAGTATTGGGGCTGGTTTAAAAAAACGAAAAAAACGGAAAACTACCAACCTCTGAGTAATTTAGATTTAAATCGTTATGCGAAAAATTTTAAAATAAAACATTTCCGAGGTGTTTTCATGAAAGATGAACTTCCTAATCGGTCTAAACCCGTTGAATGCGGAATTATTAATTTGGAAAATTCTAATCAAAATGGTAGTCACTGGACTTGTTATTTTAAAAAATCCGAAAAAGAAAAGTATTATTTCGATTCCTATGGAAACGCACCACCTCCTAAAGAGTTGGTAAAATACTTGGAAAATAAAAATATTTTTTACAATTCCGAACAAATTCAAAAATATAACGATCCTCCAATTTGTGGTCATCTGTCTTTGATAGTGTTAAAAGAACTTTCAAACGGAAAAGATTATGAAACTGTTTTAAAAACATGCAGAGGGAAATTGAATTCTGAAAAAATCTTAGTATAATATTGTTGTTTTAATGGAAATTTTCCATTAAAAACGTTTTTATTAAAATCTAAAAAATGAGGAGTAAGTTAAAAGGATCTCTCCAATAATAGACAAAAGAAAAAGGTGGGTGTGTACCATACACCCACCTTTAAGAATTTAAAAAATCTACTTGCTTGTGTTTGCCTTAATAGGGGAGGCGATTCGCCTCTTTAAGAATTTAAAAAATGAGGGGTTAGTTAAAAGAATCTCTTTTCAAATAAAAATGAATGATTCGAAAAAAAATTATATATCCTATAATAAAATGTATGATACGAGAAGACATTGTGAAAAGTGCAATGTTAGCACTACTTATAAAAATTGGGCTAGACACCTAAAGTCTAAGCGCCATGGAAAAAACGACCCGGACCGGACAATGACTATCAGAAAACCTAGAAAAGCAAAACCTGTATTTGTAAATCCGAGGAAATTGCACAAAGTATTTAATTTTAATGAAAAAGTATTTGAAAAAATCAAAGAACCTAGAAAAACAAAACCTGTATTTGTAATACCGAGGAAATTGCACAAAGTATTTAATTTTAGTGAAAAAGTATTTGAAAAAAACAGAGAACCGAAAACGGAAGTTGTTAAAAAGGAAACTGCATTTAAATCTAGATTAGTGACTTACGACATTAAAAATACGAAAGGATTTAAAGATGCTTCCAAATTTCTGAACAGTATTGAAAGAACCGTAACAGGTTTAATCAAATGGGAACTTAGAAAAATGGAACTAAAAGTTAATGTAGTTTTAATCGCAGAATTTAAAAAAGGAACTAACAAAAATAACATGGAGTATCAGGAACTCAATTTCAAAACTAAAAACGTAATAATATTGCAGTCAGCAGAAGTTGCAAACTGTTACGAGAAAATGAAACAGAAAATTCTAAATGAAATGGAAACGTTCGAAATTAAAGGATCTAATTGGCGACTTCATAAGATCAAGCATTTGGAACTGAACGTTAACAAGTACGTTCCTTTGAAAGGATCGTCTTACATTCAACTCCCAGCTTTTCTGCAAAGTAGGAAAGCAATTATAAATGTGAAAAATGACGATAATAAATGTTTCCTTTGGTCTGTTCTTTCAGCTTTACATCCAGCTGATAAAAATTCTGATAGAATAGGAAAGTACATAACATGGGAACATGAGTTTGACGAAGCGTTGAAAGATATCAGTTTTCCTATGAAACTTACGAGTATAAAATTGTTTGAGAAAAGAACTGGGATTTCCATAAATGTTTACTGTCTGGATGAAAAAAATATTATAATACCCTTGAAAATAACGAAAGAGGAAAAGGAAAGGCACATTGACTTGTTGTACTTGAAAAACAAGGAAACTGAACATTATTGTTGGATCAAGGACTTATGGAAACTGGTTGGTCATAGTCAACTAACAAAACACCACAAACGAAGGTACTTGTGTAAAATGTGCTTGAATACCTTTGGAACTCAAGATAAACTAAACGACCATAAAGAATATTGCGGAGCTCATAAAGCTGTTAAAGTAGAACTACCAAAACCTTACGATAATGTTTTACAATTTGAAAATTATAAACGCTCCATGAAAGTTCCATTCGTTATCTCCTCGGACTTTGAAAGCATGCTTAGGAAACTCCATACTTGTCAAACTGATGAAAATAAGGCGTTCACTAATAAAATTCAAAAACACGAAGCTAGCAGTTTTTCATATTACATAAAGTATTCCAACGGATATTATAAACCTCCAGTCGAATATTCTGGTCCAGATTCTCCAAACGTATTTTATCAGAAACTGAAAGAGGAAGTTTTACACATTGCTAAGGAATATTACGATAAAATTGTACCCATGAAACCATTGACAAACGAACAGGAACAGGAATTCAAAAATGCTAAAGCTTGTCACATTTGCGAGAGAGGTTTCAACGAATTGCCTCCAATGTTAGAAAAGAAACTTGATGTACTGAGAAAAATAATTCAACACTTTATTGATAAAAAAAATGACAATCAAGCAGATATATATATTGAAGAATTAGAAGTTTTGAAGTCAAATATACCTGATAATTGTATAAAAGTAAAAGATCATGACCATGTAGGAACTGGAAAATTCAGAGGTGCTGCCCATTCTCTCTGTAATTTGGAGTATCAATGTCCGAGATTCGTACCAGTATTTTTCCACAATCTAGCTGGGTACGATGCTCACCTGTTCGTAAAACAACTCGGAGAGGATGAAGGGGAAATACGATTGATTCCAAACACAGAGGAAAAGTACATTTCATTTTCAAAGATTCTCAGGTACGACTCTGGAAATTTGGATAAGAAAGGAAACCCAGTAATGAATAAAATTGAAATAAGATTCGTAGATTCGTACAAATTTCTAGCGAGCTCTTTGGAAAAACTGATAGGATACCAAGCAAAAGATCAATTTAAAGAATTAGAAAAGCATTTCAGCCCGGAGCAATCGGAACTTTTGAAAAGAAAACTAGCTTACCCCTATGAGTACATGGACTGTTTGGAAAAGTACAATGAAACATCTCTACCACCTATTGAAGCATTTTACAGCACACTAAATAAACAAAACGTAGAAGTATCCGAGTATCAAAATGCGCAAGAAGTTTGGGAAAAATTCAGAGTAAAAAACATGTGGGAATTCACGAAAATTTACAACAAATGTGATGTCTTACTCCTGGCAGATATAATGGAAAATTTCAGAAATATTACCCTAGAGTATTACAAACTAGATCCAGCTTGGTATTACACAACTCCTGGATTAGCATGGGATTGTATGTTGAAAATGACAAAAGTTAAATTGGAACTGTTGACTGATTACGATAAAATTCTAATGACAGAAAAAGGAATTCGAGGAGGTATATCGCAATGTAGTAACAGACACACGAAAGCAAACAACAAGTATATGGTTGATAAATATGACCCAGCTAAACCTTCCAACTATATAATGTACCTTGACGCAAACAACTTGTACGGCTGGGCAATGTCAAAATACTTACCATATGGTGGTTTTAAATGGGTAGATAACTTGGAAAATTTAAATGTTGAAAAGATTGATGATGAATCTCCTAAAGGTTATATTTTAGAAGTTGACTTGGAATATCCTAAAGAACTGCATGATTTACATTCGGATCTACCACTTGCACCGGAAAACAGAATCGGAAATACAAAATTACCTAAACTGATGACGACTTTGTACGACAAAGATAAATATGTTTTGCACTACAGGGATTTGAAACAATGTCTGAGCATGGGGATGAAACTAAAGAAAGTACATAGAGCACTGGAGTTTGACCAATCGGATTGGATGAAAGTGTACATTGACTTCAACACGAACCTAAGAACGAAAGCGAAAAATGATTTTGAAAAGGATTTTTTCAAATTTATGATCAACAGTCCATTCGGAAAAACGATGGAAAATATTAGGAAAAGAGTTGATATCAAATTATGTTCAAATGGAAAGAAACTGGAATCATTGATAGCAAAACCCAATTTTGATCGTAGAACGATATTCACTGAAAATTTAGCAGCAGTTCACATGAAAAAGACGAGAATTCTTTTCAACAAACCCATCTACCTCGGCTTGAGCATTCTGGAAATTTCTAAAACTCTAATGTACGACTTTTATTGTAACACAATTAAAAAACAATACGGAGAAAATGTTAAATTGATGTACTGTGACACGGACAGTCTGATTATGGACATAAAGACTGAAGACTTTTACGTGGATATTAAAAACAACATGATTGATCAGTTTGATACATCCGATTATCCGAAAGATAATTACTACGGTATACCTCAAGTGAACAAGAAAGTACTTGGAAAATTCAAAGATGAAATGAACGGAAAAGTAATGGAGGAATTTGTTGGACTAAGATCGAAACTTTACGCGTACAAAACGTTCGAGAATCAAAAAGAAACAAAGAAAGCGAAAGGAATCAAGAAAAACGTTGTTGAAAAGGACATTAGGTTCGAGGACTTCAAGGATTGTCTGTTGACCAAGAAACCAATCTACAAAACGCAAATGTTGTTTAGACCAAACAAGCATGATATTAATACCATTGAACAGAACAAGAAAGCGCTCAGTGCCTACGATGATAAAAGACATATTCTAGACAATGGTATGGATACTCTTGCTTGGGGACATCATACAATTGGAATAGAAAAAGAAAATTTCGTAGATCATCTGAAGGAACTTACGAAAACGCAAAACGAGAAAGAAAATGGAAAATGAAATAGACGACCAGGTAGGACTAAATTATAATTTTTTTATAAGAGGATCCCTTATAAAAAACCTAATACGGGCCTACTCTTACAAAAGTTCTATACATGAAGTTTAGTAATATTTGATTATCCCCTCCGTTACATCAAAATAACTAACCCTACAATTTTTGAAAGGAGTGAAAGTTAGAATGTTTTCAGTTAGTTTATTTTTTCCATTGAGAAAGTTATGTTTCACAATATGTAAATTTAAAAACTTATGATACTTCCTCACGAAATAATCAGTCAGTTCTTCAGAGTCAGACAATTCCCACCACTGCCACTTGGAAAGACAATTTCCATCTTCCAGTTCTCTTAACGTTTTAAAGTGTTCCATTTTATTATAAAAGTTATTCTTTTAACTTACCCCTCATCTGAATTGAATACCTAAAGGTGGGTCCCGGAAAAAAAAAATATATATATATTTTCTATAATAAATAAAGAGATATGGGTTTAAATGTTGAAGCATTAGATTTATGTGAAGAACATGGAGGTTTCTGGAAGTTGGTAAAGACACCTGAATTTCAATATTATGAAAAAAACTGTTACGCACTAGAGGACATTTTACATGAATTGAAGGAGTATAGATTTAATAAATTGTTGTACAGAGAACGTTTATTTGGTGTCGATGGTAAACCACCACTCCATACAAAGGAGCAAGTAAAGGCATACCTTAAAGAAAAAAAGGTTAAGGTTCCTAAAAATGCTACTGAACATCAACTTCGAAAATTGGCTTATAATGAGGATAAAACCAAACTGAAGAAGCAGTTTGAGGATCATTTTCGAGATTGCTAAAGTTCAGAATACTTGGGGTATGAAGGAGATTTTATTTTTAATGAGCTGTGTTCATTAAAAATTCTTATGCTACTGATTTTTTATTTCAGGATAGAAAAAATGGTAGTAGTATCCAAATGTACATCCTGGCTCAATCCAGTCAAATTTATGATCTTTTTTATTTTTCACTTGGTTTTCAGGATAGAAAAATGATTTTTTATGAATTTGTGGTGATTGGAGGGAAAGGATTATTTATATAAAGATTTTCTTTATATAAACGATATGAAAAGCAATTACAATATTTTACTCAAAGTCAATCAGAAAAGCCTTTGTCTTTTTATCAATTCCATTATAAATAAGTTTTTTGGGGTGACTTTCTGGATCGTTTCTAACATGTTCAAGAAGTCGACCAGAAATTTTCTTGGGTAAAAATAAATTTAATTCGCCATTTTCAGTATTAATAGTAACAACAACAGTTTCACCATATTCCGTATCTTGTATAAAATTTGCTAAGAGATTATAAGCTCCCTTATCCAGATCTCTGAATGATGAGTAGTTGGTTTTTTCGGTTGCTTTTTTGTAAATTTCAATTGTTGTCATTTTAATTTTATTATAAAAGTTATTCTTTTAACTTACCCCCCCAAAAGAAAAAGTCACTGGTTCTGATGTTTTGTGTTAAAAAAAGTTTTATCAGGGATTTAAGTCGCTAAATAAAAAAGTCACTGGTTCTGATGTTTTGTGGTAAAAAGTTTTATCAGAGATTCAAGTGAAAATAAAAACATCAAGGATTCAAGTGAAAATAAAAAACATCAAGGATTCAAGTGAAAAATATGTGTTCTGATCTTTTGTGTTAAAACTTTTTATCAGGGATCTAAGTCAGTGAGCCAGGATGTACATTTGGATACTACTCCAAGGGATACAATATGAAATTAGTGTTAGAGGCGCCGCCTTAAAAAATTTTGTTGTATCTGCTTTGAAAAAATTACTTACGTTTGTTCAGCATAAAAATATTCTTTAATTTTTAGTTTTATGCAGTTTTTTTAAGTCACAAGTTTTTATTCACTTTTTTATTCTTTGCTTTTTAGTGCGATCAATAGCAAAAACATTTACTATTGATAGCACTAAAAAACATTTAGTTTCGAAAATATATTTACTTATGGATTATTATTTTATACTTTTTAGTGGGTTTTTCGAAGGTTTTTTCATAATCTTTTTTATTACTTCACTTTTTTTATGCCAACGCCAACAGTGACCCATACACTTTTATTATTACTATACCTCATGCTATCAAGTACTGACGTACTGTCTTTTGCGGGCTGTGTTCTGTCGTCAAAACGTGTCGTCTGTCAACGCACTTGAAACCTATGAGTATAACTGGACTAGTACAGGCCCAGTACTACTGCTTTAATTAAAAGTTAGGATGGGCTGACCAGGGAATGATCCTCTTCCACTCGAAAAAATATTCATCGAAATCGGTCCGGCAGTTTCGGAATAATCGCTGGACAACAACAACAACAAGAAATCTGGTCATGCAGCATGCAGTGTAAGGAGCGAATTTTCATAGAAAAATTTTGGGAAATTAGGAATTTAGGCTAACGGTCATCGTCCACAGCACTGATTACGGCCTGGCTGGGCACTTGTTGAGACCATAGTGGCACGTCGTCCATAAAAAGTATGTGAAAAAATCTTTTTGGGTGTTTTGAACAAAAAATGGTGATTTTAATCACTGAAGGCAGTCTGAGCGTGCTGCAACTACTCGCAATCGATTCAGTGACCAAAAGTTTTATTTAGTACGCTGGGTGCACCTAATCGGGCTGAGACTTGTTGCAATCGATTTAGCGCCCAAAAAAACATGTTCGACAACACCCCACATGCCTGTAAGGCTGAAATTCTTTCTTTTTTGATTTTTTTTTAACCTAAAATTTGTAGATCTGAACCGCTGCACGCAGTGAGATCGGGCTGGGTCATTATTACTCTTGTGGAGACGGATTTTTCTGCGCAAAGATGAATTGTTTACTAAAGAAATTAAGGGACTTACCGACGGAATGAAACGCATCCGCTTAATGTGTGTACGTCGGGATCAGTCCCATTGTCCCACATTAGCAGTTGCCCCCGAAACCGGGAGACCGAAAGGGGAAGACAGTCATAAATAAATAAAAACCGGAAAACATAAAATAGCGTATGTGTTTCACCAAGTCAACATGAGTTATCCAATTATAAATAATTCGGGTCAAGAAAATAAGAAAAACATTACAAGTAATGTGAATGAATTTAGTGAAGAGGTGATGACGCGTTGTCTTATCAATGCGCGTTTGACTGACGACATCAGCTCATGATTCGAGCTGATCTGATGGACTACTTTCGTTACCCAACTGCATGAAAAACGTCCACAATGTTTCGTTACATTTTTGTGCCTCTTTTGCTGTTACTGGTGGACCAGTAGCCTGATCAGTGTCCACTTCTTCCTCAGTTGGGTCAAATTACAGAGGAAACAATCATATTTGACTTCCGAACTGCCCAAATAAACCGACCTACTGCCCCCATTACCCGGGGTTTTCAGCGTTCGTTTACATACATTGGTATCGGGAACTGAGCGTTGGCCCACAATAGGCAGATGCCCACTGTAACCGTTGGCCCCATTAAGCGGATTCGAATGTATATATGTTCATATATATATCCTACGAAAAAGTGAAAAGATATCATTTAGATCTTCGATGCATAAAACGGATTTTGGAGGAATACTACCATACCTTCCCGAAGAGTCCGTCGTCACTAGCTGATTGAGTATTGGAGGCGAGCGCTTTCGATGTAAGGACGTCATCTTCAGGCTGTCGAGAGAATACTGGAGTCTGTTCGTCAGTTGGTCCCTATTTATGTGGATTGGGAAGTAAGAGGTGTCTAGGGGAACAAAGGAAGTGAAAGGTGTTTTGGTGTTAGTGGAACAAAGGAAGTAGTTAGTAGATTATAGTTTACCTAAGAAATAAGTTAGTCCTTAAGTTACACGGGATATAACTTAAATCACTTGCGGCGGAGTAGTGGAAATCCATAGCAAAATCCTGTAGTTTTTTACACGGGATGTTACATGTACGATCCCTATCATTTTTACTTAAGGTACCAATTAAAATAGGATTAGGCTCTTCCCACAACACAGGATAGACCAACAACATTATCCTCCCCTTCACTTCCTTTGTTCTCCTAATGCCAAAATACTTTTCACTTCCTTTGCTTCCCTTGACACCTCTCACTTCCCAATCCATATAAATAGGGACCAAATGACGAACGGACTCCAGTATTATCTCGGTGGCCTGAAGATGATGTCCTTATGTCGAAAGCGCACGCCTCCAGGACTCAACCAGCTAGTGACAACAGTCTCCTCCCCAAGGTATGGTAATATTGCTTCTTAAACTACCGGAAATAACCCTTTAGATTTAATATGAGGGTTTTCCGATGCACAGGGAGCATCTCTCAAATTTTGGAACGAGCAAAACAGCTACATTTTCATTAAACATCGCTAAAAGAACACCGAAACAGGTCGAATTGAGAACCTCCTCCTTTTGCGAAGTCGGTTAAAAAAATTAAATAACGACAGAATTTATGAGCATAATTATTGTTGGCAGCGGATATTTTAATGGTTCTAATGTTGTAATCTTTGGGATTTACCTCAGGGAATCCGAACAACGAGGCCAGTGATCTCGACAGGCACTGAAACACGCGCGTGACGCGGATCCGGGAGACCGAACACCCTCCACCGTCGGCGGACACCGGTAGATTGGAAGTGGGCGGAGGCGGCGAGCGCTTTTATAGCCGCCCCCCAGGCAGAGGTTGGAGGCGGCACCGCAAAGAGTGGAGGGAACGCTAGCGTCTGCATCCTCACTGGGAAATATCTCGGGGAATTCACAGATAAGGAAATAACGTTCGCCCACCGAACTTCCCTGTACTGCGTTATATTATATTTATGGCTATTTTATAAAATTATGAACCACGTTCTAATTCTTAGTGTTTATCGTATCTTGGTTTATTATTCTGAGAATAATACATCTAAGTATTCGCTCAGCAAAAATGTTTTATAACACCCCCTCAAATTTGTTTTCTTTCACGGTTCAAAGTTCGTCGATTCCTAAAGTGCAATGCCCGTCCGCCGTATCATCCATAGCTACTTTATTTTCGGTCTAAAAAATTTGCTCTTCGCACACAAGCTCCATTTAGGCCCTAGTTGAGTCCCAAAACTTTGCAGCCCGATCGGAATATACCCGAGGGTGTTACGGGTGTAAAAATATCGTTTTCTGGTGTTTCAATAACTAGCAAGGTATCGTTTTCCTTTTTTTTAGGTCGAGGAAACCGAATATGAACTCGATTTTGACAAAGAGTGGAAAATTGAGGATCTAACGAAGTTTCAGCCATAAATTTACATTAAATTTTCGTATAAAATCTTCGTTCTTCCGGACACAGTTTGGGTCCCCATTTAGGTCATAGCTGCGCTCCGAAGCTCGGCAGTCCGATCGCAAAACACCCAGGGGTGTTGTGGGGGAAAAAAAGGGTTTTTTTAGGTTTAGTGAACATGACCTTTTGACGTATCGTTTTTAACGTTTTTTAGGGCAAGAAGACCGAATATGAAGTTGAGTTTGACCAAAGAGTGAAGAATTGAGGTTGTAACGAAGGTTCAGCTCCCGAAATTATTTTATTATGAGTCAAAAACCTGGGAAATTGTCTGAAATCATCATAAATTTGAATAATAACACTAGAGATAGTATCAACTGGTGAATCAAGACAATTAAATGGCACTACCAATGATCAAAGATAATTTATTAAAAAATACGAGCCTAATTCTTGTTTTCGGCGGCCAAAATCGTTGGAAACCATCACAAATAGCTATTTCAATAAATTATTGCTTATGAAAGTAGCAATAAATGAACAGTCCTCATTTCTGTAGGTATGTCTAATAGAATAATAAACTCATGGGACAACGATTTTGCATCGTTTTTTAGTGCAATCTCATTTCACCAACTTTTTCCACCCTTCATCCAAAGAAAAATAGTAAAAATTCCTTCAAAACAATTTATGTTCCAGTTCATTCGAATCAGTTTAATTAGTTCAGTTTAACAGTTTATTTTTCATTCATTTTTCTTTATTTATGGGTTATATGTATACATATCTATATATATATATATATATATATATATATATATATATATATATATATATATATATATATAACTTTGTACATAAATTATGTTCGCTACTCATTAAAAAATGACAACTGAATTCTGATAACGTTAAAACTGCTTTCCTTTGCTTTACGGTAATTGAAATTGTACGCTTCGATTCAGGCGAGTGGTTCACTATGGCAGCACCCTAATGCAAGATTTTTACTCCTTGGTATGTGTGTGTTTTGATTATTATCAAACGCATTAAATTTTGAATGTTAACAACCATATTCATTAGGTATAAATTGTCAGCTTTTTGCAAATGACGAAATTTTGCTTATTTCTTTCTCTTGAAAGAACGTCTCTTTATCTTCCTCCGCTGTCCGTCACTTCCTGATTAAAAGGACGAAAAACGGCTAACTCGATTCGAAGGGACTTGGTCAAAATTCCTTCCTTTTTTTCTCTCTGTTTCTTTGAACTTTGAATAGGTGCCTTCAAAGTTTAATGGAGTTCCTCAGCTTCCTTTTCATGAGTTATTAACCATCTGTGGAGTGAATAGAAGAAAAAAAGTTCCAGTCATGCAGCATGGCTATAAGAGCGATTTTTCAAAGGACATCCATGCTATTGTGCAAAAGATGATATAGCGAGAAAACATACGTCTTTTCATAAAATTATATAATATTTACATGATTTTAGCAATTTTTTTTTACCGATTTTTGACCCTTGTAAAGTCGAATTTGACGTACTCTTTTTTGAGAAAGGTATTTCTCTCATTGAAATAGGCCCTGGTTCTTGATTCACCATCCTACACAACTTGAGGCGAATTAATATTGATTTTGGCCCTTAATACCAAATTTTGACCCCAAAAAAATACAAATTTGAAAATTCGGTGTGAAAAACAACTGAAATGGTATTTTTCTGTCTTTACTCACCATCCATACCACTTCCAGTGATTCTACATCAATTGTTCGTTGTAATTTTAGCAGTTCTTACTAATCTTCGATCGCTAAGAACACAAATTTCATCCCCTTAGAATTTTTGAAAATTGCCATCTTCGAACTCTTTGTTTGGCAGTACGAACATTTTGGCGACATTTGTTGATGTGGACATACACAACTTGAGGAAAACAATAAGGAGTGGACGCGCATTTCTTTGAATTTTTTAAAAAATATTTATTTAAAATTGTGGGCCTAACGGAGAGCTTTCCAATAAGATGCTTATGATGGGTCGGAAATGAGCGGAAGTGGGTGAAAAACGCTGCAAAGTCCTTGTCACATGGGTTTATTATTCTATTGGACATAGGTACCTACAGAAACGTTGGCTGTTTATTTATTGTTTCTTTCATACAAAATAATTGAGATAGCTATTTCTGGTGGTTTCCACCAATTTTGGCCCCCAAAACACGAATTAGGTAGTACGCTCATTTTTTTTTTTCAAATTATCTTTGATCATTCATAGTACGATTTAATCGTCTTGATCCACCTGTTGATACTTTTTCTAGTGTTATTCTACAAATTGATGGTGATTTCAGACGATTTCCCAGGATTTTGACTCATAAAAAATCAATTTTGGGAGCTGAACATCTGATACAACCTCAATTTTCCACTCTTTGGTCAAAATCGACTTCATATTCGGTCTTTTCGTCCCCAAAAACATGAAAAACGATACCTAAAGAGCTCATTTTACTAACATGTTACTAAAACACAAAAGTACCCATTTTTATACACATTTTCACTCATAACACCCCTGGGTATATTCCGATCGGGCTGAAAAGTTTCGGGACACAACTAGGGCCCAAATGGAGAATGTGTACGAAAGAACGAAATTTTTAGACCGAAAATGAAGCCTGTACACGTGATACGGCGGACGGCGTACGGCGTACGGCAGACGGACATTGCATTTTTGGAATCTACGCACCTTGAAACGTAAAAGAAAAAATTTTGAGGTGGTGTTATAAAAATTTTTTGCTGAGCGAATACATAGGTGTATTATTCACAGAATAATAAACGCTGCAAAGTCCTTGTCACATGGGTTTATTATTCTATTGGACATACCTATAGAAATGCTGGCTGTTCATTTATTGTTTCTTTCGTGCGTAGTAATCGAAATAGCTATTTCTGATGGTTTCCATTAATTTTGGCTCTTGAAACACAAATTAGGTACGCTCTTTTTTTTCTTCTTTTTTTCTTAACTATCTTTGATCATTGGTAGTGCCATTTAATCGTCTTGATCTACGTGTTGACACTTTTTCCAGTGTTATTGTACAAACTGATGGTGATTTCAGACGATTTCCCTGGTTTTTCACTAATAAAAAATCAATTTTGGGAGCTGAACATTAGGTAGAACTCAATTTTCCAGTCTTTGGCCAAAATAGACTTAATATTCGGTTTTCTCGTCCCCAAAAACATGGAAAACGATATCTCAGAAGCTCATGTTACCAACATGTTGCTAAAACGCAAAAAGTACCTATTTTTACACACATTTTCACTCATAACACCCCTGGGTATATTCCGATCGGGCTGAAAAGTTTCGGGACACAACTAGGGCCCAAATGGAGCATGTGTGCGAAAGAACGAATTTTTTAGACCGAAAATGAAGCCTGTAGACGTGATACGGCGGACGGCGGACGGCGTACGGCGGACGGCGTACGGCGGACGGACATTGCATTTTTGGAATCTACGCACCTTGAAACGGAAAAGAAAAAAGTTTGAGGGGGTGTTATAAAAATTTTTTGCTGAGCGAATACATAGGTGTATTATTCACAGAATAATAAACCAAAACCAAAAGGGGGTGGCGACACGTCATCTGGCATGTATTACCCTCTCGCTTCCGCACGTGGGATCCGGGTGAGAGGGAAATACATTCCAGATGACGTCACGCATCACACTTTTTTTCTTCGAATTCCCGATTGTTATTCGCTTCCTCAATTCTAGGCTATTATTTTCCCAGCGAAAAGACCCGATTTTTATTAAACCGTAAGCAAGATAATAAATCACAAGAAAAACAATTTTAAAGACTGGGATACCCCATTGGGTGTTTGGGTAAACTAAACTCTACATCGGGAGAAAATGGTTACCTACTCGCGAATCTTACGAAATGTACTCGTATACGGGAATATCCGCAACCAACCCACAAAAATTTCCTTCAAAAAAAATCCTCCATTCCGGCTATTTTCTCGGAGCTTGACTATAAGCAGTCGCATGTTACCGTTAAAATGTAACAAAGTTGATATGGGACCACCTCTGTCACACATACGGCCTCTGAATTTCAGCTCGTTTCGACGATTTATTCGGGTAGTTATGGGCGTTTCGAGGGAAACTGCACCTGTTGTGGTTAGACTATAGGCAGACTATCCATGAGTTGAGGAACTGCGGCACAGTGTTTGAAGGCGCAAGCGCGAGGTGTAGGGGAACGATGGAGATGTTCCAGCCAATAAAAAATGGTCAAAGAGCTTTGCCAAAGAAATTATAACGAGCATTTTAGAATGAACGCCTATTTTCAAAGGTCTCTCCATAAGGTTTCTGAATTATAACCTTGGACTAAAAACACAGAAGTTCCCAAATATTTGCAGCAGATATTAAACGGTATCGCAATGTGCAAACACACAGCATTGAGTTCCTATTAGAGTGCGTGATGAGACATAATTGACCAATATCCAATATCCACATTCCATCCATTGAATATCCAATTTGCACATCCAGACATTCCAATCACATCACAAATAATATAACAATGAGTTTGTGTAATGATGTTGGGGAACGGGGCTTACCAGCTGCTGATATACGGATGTCAGCAGGTATTTACGTAGAATATTAAAGCAATCTAACGCGGCTTCCGACTAACGGTGGCTCACTGATTATCAACTGTCTCCTGTATCGTTCGCAATGAAATATGAAGCCATCACATAAATTACTTGTACATCAAGGAGTAGGACTCATGGAAGGTCCGATGAGAGCCACGTGTCACTAAGTCAGTAATGATAAACGCAAATTAACTCATTAATTGAAACAATAAACTTAGCTATGAATATAGTGTGCGGGCAAGGCAGTTGGACGTGAAGTCCCAGCGATGAAGTCGTGGAAACCCACTTCAAGATAAACAGGACGAGTTCTAAGATAAGTAATTTTCAAAAATTCCAAGGGGGTCAAATTTGAGTTTTTAGGAGTCGAAAATCGGTAAAAACTTACAATCGCGAACAGTTCATATAAAATCACTGAAAGTCGTATGGAACGGTGATTAAAGACAGAAATGAAACGGTATGAATCCGGCCCAGATATCATGCTGGGGATCACCTGATTATAATCGCGGGTGGCTAACTGTATGAAGTAGCTGTTCTGTGATATTATTTCATTTGAAATTCTCATAGAGACTATTTCATATACATTTTCTCCGTTTTCGCGGAAAAAACTGTGAATCGTGGACGTGATTTTGGACGCACGAATTGACAGTGCCGTACTGAATATTTATCCACATTCAACGTTTTTCCGTGAAAGCGGAGAAACTTACGCTAACTTTTTTTTTGTAAACGGAGAAATTTGAGGATTGTCGAAAGGCTCACTCAGCTGATTAGGGAGGGCCCTCACCTCGTCATTCTTACTCACCAGTCCTACAGAGGCTTCGTTTCTAATTTCATCCTCGTAGTCCACACAGGAATGAAATTAGCCTCAGGGCTCACTCAGCTGATTAGGGAGTGCCCTCACCTCATCATTCTTACTCACCAGTCCTGCAGATGCTCCATTTCGAATTCCGTCCTTGCAGGTCAAAACAGGAGTAAAATTAGGCACGGGCCTTCAGCTGGTTAGGGAGGGTCCTCACCTCGTCATGTTTACTCACCAGTCCTACAGAGGCTCCATTTCGAATTCCGTCCTTGCAGGTCAAAACAGGAGTGAAATTAGGCATGGGCTCACTCAGCTGATTAGGGAGGGCCCTCACCTCGTCATTCTTACTCACCAGTCCTACAGAGGCTTCGTTTCTAATTTCATCCTCGTAGTCCACACAGGAATGAAATTAGCCTCAGGCCCCAGTCAGCTGATTAGGGAGGGTCACCACCTCGTCATTCTTACTCACCAGTCCTGCAGAGGCTCCATTTCGAATTCCGTCCTTGCAGGTCAAAACAGGAGTGAAATTAGGCATGGGCTCACTCAGCTGATTAGGGAGGGTCCTCACCTCGTCATGTTTACTCACCAGTCCTACAGAGGCTCCATTTCGAATTCCGTCCTTGCAGGTCAAAACAGGAGTGAAATTAGGCATGGGCTCACTCAGCTGATTAGGGAGGGTCCTCACCTCGTCATGTTTACTCACCAGTCCTACAGAGGCTCCATTTCGGATTTCATCAGCGAGATAGATACGCAGAAGGGTTGAGAGTCGAAATGGCTCCATTTTGAATTTCATCCTCGTAGGTCAAGCAGGAATGACATTAGCCTCACGGTAACTAACTAACTTAGTAATCGCCTTCAGTAAACAACTACCTACCTTGCATTCTAGGACATCAGATGTATGGAAACCAGTATTGTTTATCGGTAGTGCGTTACGCTTCTTGGTGTCGCTCGGAAATTTTAGATTATCCCTCAGCCCAAAAACATATCCATGTTAAATGTTATTTAAAAATTGTCTATTTCCACTAATTCACTAAAAATACACTGTTATACTGGTTTAGGTGATCAAAATTATTGATAATTGTTTTTAACTGACGATGATGTGATCACCGAAACCCGTATAACAGTTTATTTTTCGTGTAGTAGTGGAAATAGACAACCTTTCAATAACTCTGTTTTTCCGTTTTTATTGTGAGGTGCAATCAGTAATGCAGGAAAACATGCATGACATGGCTATAAATACACATCAAACTGATTTCCTAACCCCTACATAACAATAACAATACTTCTTCGTACCTTTCACTTTCTTATAAGAAAATAGGTTTTACAATTCCTAGGACTGCGCTAGAAAGCATCAAGCATCATAGTACCCTTTCTGTAAGAAACTTTAGTAATATTATTGTATAGCCTTGATGTAGGAAGTCCCCTCACCGAGGCAACTACCTATCACTCTTAGTCGGCAGAGTTTGAATCATCATAAAAATCATGTATTTTTATTTCTCAAATTATATTTTGGATAAGATTATCATGATGTGTTATCCCTCGCGTACTCTTCTTTGTCCATGTCTTCATTAGGTATGTATATCAGACGCAAAGGGATATAGGACCTACACTTGATCTTGAACGACTTTGATCATCACTGAAAGAAGGCCTGGGCCTATTTCAGACGAGGCGGTTTCAGGCGATTCAACTAGTTGAACAGGCGGGGAGGGTGACAAGGAGCAAGAGTGTAGCCAGGTAGCAAATGGATGGAAATCCCCCAAACCCTTTTCGTATTTCACATGCGTCAACTCGAGTGCCTCAGCGGGTGGCTACCAGGCGCAAGTATCGCTCACGTTCTCATCCCCACTAGCTGACCGGACACAAAATACACTACTCGCCGTCCGTCCTTCACACCAGTCGCTTGGTTGAGTCAACTGGAAGTCCCCATGGAAGGCGTTTCAGTGTCAAGTTTCAATGTGGAACAGTTCATTGATGAAACGCTTATTTATCCCGCGATATCGGGCATGAGGTGTGAGGAGTATAGTGACGAAATTAAAAAGAGTTAAGCTTGGAAGTAAGTGGCACGCAAATGTTATCCCGATTTCAAAGCATGGAGCCTTGCTCCTCGCTCCTCGTTTTATAGCTCTCTTCTTGCAGAAAAGCACAGGTCGTGCTTCTGCTCCGTACCTACTGACGTCCCGTTGGGAAAAGACGTTGATTCCACAAGTTGCCTGGTGTGTTGTACCGACTCCCAACTTGGATTGAAGTGAACAGAATTTAAGGTTGGGCTATGATTTTTATTGAAATGTATACTAATTCATGCAGCAACGAGATAAGTAGTGCGTAAGTATAACACTATTGGCGTACTTTCTGCGATTATGCTGTAGTTTCATACCGATTAGCAAGTAAGCCCTTCATCAGTTTCTACTAAAAATATAAAGTGCGTAGATTCTACCTTATGTTGCTTTACAGTTTCCTTAGCTATCAGCCCGTCATGACTTACACGATGAAAATAACTCTGTACGGCTCAGTCGATGTATCGTAGAAAGTTTTGTGATTGGATAAGTTGCTCAAGTTCTGATACGCTAGGTGCATCAGTGTACAAAGTCGAAGTTTATTAACTAACCCCCAAAACGCAGTCCTGAGATTGAGGATCAGTGCCAGTTCCTGGAACTTCCTCAAGTTCCCTTGACTCACAAAGCTCTCTCTTCAGTCACTTACCTAGCTCCCAACTACTTCACCAATCACCCACGTTCTATAACAGTGCTTTAAACTAGATCCAAATTATATCTGATTGCTGCCCATCACCTTTTTAGTTATTGGTTTATTATTCTGTGAATAATACACCTATGTTATCGCTCAGCAAAAAATTTTTATAACACCCCCTCAAAAATAATTTTTCTTTTCCGTTTCAAGGTGCGTAGATTCCAAAAATGCAATGTCCGTCCGCCGTACGCCGTATCACGTGTACAGGCTTCATTTTCGGTCTAAAAAAAACGTTCTTTCGCACACATGCTCCATTTGGGCCCTAGTTGTGTTCCGAAACTTTTCAGCCCGATCGGAATATATCCAGGGGAGTTATGAGTGAAAATGTGTATAAAAATAGGTACTTTTTGTGTTTTAGTAACATAGTAGTAAAATGAGCTTTTGAGGTATCGTTTTCCATGTTTTTGGGGACGAGAAGACCGAATATGAAGTCGATTTTGACCAAGGAGTGGAAAATTGAGGTTGTACCAGATGTTCAGCTCCCAAAATTGATTTTTTATGAGTCAAAAACCTGCGAAATCGTCTGAAATCACCACCAATTTGTATAACACTAGAAAAAGTGTCAACACGTGGATCAAGACGATTAAATGGTACAATCAATGATCAAAGGTAATTTGAAAAAAAGGAGCGTAGTACCTAATTCAAGTTTTGGGGGCCAAAATTTGTGGAAACCACCAGAAATAGCTATTTCAATTAGTTTACATGAAAGAAACAATAAATAAACAGCCAGCATTTCTGTAGACCAATAAAATAATAGAATAATAAACCCATGTGACAAGGACTTTGCAGCGTTTTGTTACTCTGTGCTGACTACAGAACGAAATTGTCAAGAATTTTAGAATTCAGAATTGTACATGTACAATAGACACGATTCTTACTTAAATCACAGTTGTAAATACACACCTTACTTCTTTTGTCATGACTGCATGTACTTGAGCCCTCACAGATCGCAGAAAAACTGTTCGATTCGGGATTCACCATTGGAAAAGCCCGGTGATTAAGCATCGTGTGCTCATTAACAAAAGCCGTAAATATTAGCGTTTGTGAAATAGAGAAACCAGAATTTTTATCTTGAAACACCCTCTTATCCTTATTACAAGTCTTCATGTCGACAAGTTTGAGTAACATTGTGAAAATCTGCTAATATTATAGAACCAAAAATTCATACACCTATTCTAGATCGACGGGGTGGCGCAATCCTTTTGATGATAGTTTTATCAGCGTGAGCGACTGGTGTCATCCAAATTCATTGTGCGTTTCCATTCGCATTTTCATAACTAAAGATTCTCTTCCTCCGATTTTCATTCACGGTACAGGATCAGGCAGTTACTTCCTATCTAGACGGTCCCAGATTTTGGTCAAAATACGACTTTCACTGTTTATAATAATTGTCCTATCGAGTGTGATTGTAAGTCTACACCACACCGGAACACCGCTAACAACACTGCTTTACTTACTCTTCCTTATTTGATCGGATGTCCATATGAGATGGTCTTGGGGGGTCACAGTACATCTGCGCATGCACAGCAGGGAATTTTCTTGAAGAGCAAATTAACTTGTACCTATTTAGTTCTATTAATCTAATTTGATGGGATTTTAATGAGTTTCAATACCCATGGATGTCTTTGTAGTCCTACTGAGGTCACCAGAGGAAGCAACATGACGACACACCAAGGCTTTTTAGAATAGGCAACTGAGTTGTATTTTAAAAACTCTGCAAATTATTACACAATGGTTTATGATTATTGTTTAATTAGTGTAAGGCTCCGATTTAGTTGGGTCATTTTTTGCGGTGGATACCTACCTACCTACCCATGCAAGTACACACTCAAACACTGAGGGAGGCACGACAAAATCCCACCAGATTCAAAGTATAAGAAGCTCTTTAACGGTCGGTAATACTGTTACATAAATTTGCATTTTTCCACAGCCCCCATCTCCAGTAACGCGCCAACCGGCCCAAAGAACTCCCCCTCCCCCCCTAATTTTTTTAAATTCTAATGGTCGCTGAACCTAAGTAGTACCCTTGACATATTCCAAAATTTTCACCCAATATGGTTGATTCGATTGGCCGGAAACAACAAGCTTATATCAACAAATCATTTAAAAAAAGTACCATAAACTAAATCCAAAATAACCATCTTTCTGCAAATAAAATAAAATCATGGAACAAAAACTCGATTTCACAAATCCATGCTTGATTACAATCAGCTGTTCCCTAACAATGATACAGAAGTTATTATTATTACCTGTTATCTGGGCTGATGTATACCTTATCATTTACACTAATTTTGACGAAGCTTTTCGGTCCAAATTGCAGGGCCTGTGAATGAACGGCTGGTACTTCCAATGCTACGGGCGCCCTAAAAAAATACTCAAGTTCGGAATAATGAACAATGAATGGTTACAAAAGTCCCTTTCAACAAAATCCAAAAATTACCGTCAGTCTTCAAATGAATTAATATCACGGATCAACAAACTTCGTTTCATAAAGGCATGCCTGAGTACAATCGGCTATTCCCCATCTATGATAATCTGGGCTGGAGTTAGGTATATCGAATGATTCACATTCATGTTGACGAAGCTTTTCGGCTCAACTGTGAAGGAACGGCTGGGTGTACAACAGATGCCGCGGGTTGTCTAAAAAAAATCCTGAAATTCTGAATCAATTTAAAAATGATAAAAACCGTATCCTTCCATCGAAAGTTTTCGACATAAGACGTTCTGAAAATTGCAACCCCTATTTTTCATCCCCTAATGATTACTGACAGTAACGTTGAACATCGTGGATCAGCTAGGCCCCAAATGCTACAAACTAGGCTATTACAAAAATATACGAACTACTAGGCTACAAACCACATTTCATTCATTTTGGTTCGTGGTATCTAGGGAAAGTCTGTAACTGAAAAATCTGGGCTGGGGATTACTGCCAATTATTTCTAAAGGGGATAAAAAATAGGGGTTGACATTAAAAAACACCGTAGGTCGAAAAGTTTCAACAGAAAGGTAGGGTTTTTTTTGTATGTGTGATCCCAAACGAGGATTTTTTGAGACCCCCTGAAATTTTTACCGAAAAGCTTCGATAACATGATTGTGAATCATAACGTGTACATCCAACCAAGATATCATTGCTAAGAAAATGCTGATTATACCAAACGCAAGGCGTTTGCTAATCCGTGATTTTATTTCATTTGAAGAAAGATGGTTATTTTGGATTTGGTTGATAGGTACTTGTTGATAAGTACAAGTTTGTTGTTCCTGGCCAAAGGAATCATCCAGTTTAAGTGAAATTTGGGTAATATGTTGAGGGTCTTACTTAGATTCAGTGACCATTAGAGTTTCAAAAATGATCGGATGGAGGTTCGTGGGGACGAAATGGTGCTTCGCTAGAGATGGTGGCGGAGGGAAAACGCATAATAATATATTAAGGCTTTCCTGGGGGAACCGCGGGGGTAGGTATTGACCAAAGGAAGTAGTGGTCTACGCAGAAGGTGTATCTACGCAGGAATAATATATAATAAACCATTGTTTAATAATTTCCAGCCGTTTTTTTTAAATTTGAAAGAAAAATTTGAGATAATCTCGGTACATACGAATTAAAAGTAGGAATGTAAAGTATGTTTCTAATTTTGCTTCCGAGTCTGCGAAGCAGCGGAAGCCTTGTGTTCACTTTCGTGAGCCAAAAAATTTTTGTATTCAGAAATCAAAATTTCCACTTGCATTTTGCGTTTCAAAGCCTACTGAACAAATTTGGTTCCGTGTCTGTCGGTCTGTGAGTCTGTGAGTCTGTGAATCTGTGAGTCTGTGAGTCTGTGAGTCTGTGAGTCTGTGAGTCTGTCCGCATTTCCTTGTTACAGCCATAACTTCCACGATTTTGAATTGATTCAGCTCAAATTTTGAGGGATGGTGCGGATAAGGCCCCTTGAGGTCCCATACAAATTTCAACATGATTGATCCAGCGGTACGCCCTGCGCATGCGCTAACGTTAAATTCAACAAACACGCATAACTTTCACAATTTTGATTCAATTTCGCTCAAATTTTCAAGGGTTGTTTGGACAAGGCCTAGTGAGTTCCAGTATGAATTTCAGCATGATCGGACCTTCGGTGCGCTCTGCGCATGCGCTGGCGTGAAATAGATTCAATTTCCTTGTTACAGCCGTAGTAACCAAAGATTTCACCCAATTTCAATGTAATTCTCAGGGATTAAGCGGGTAGGGCCCATTGAGGTCCCATATAAATTTCAACATGATAGAGCCAGCGGTTCGCCCTGCGCATGCGCTCTGTCTGTCTGTCTGTCTGTCCTTCTATGCACGGCCAAACGGCTCGACGGATATCGACCAAATTTGGCACGAATATCCAGTAGGCTCCCAAGTTGTGCAACGTCGCATTTTCAATTCCCTGACCATAGCGGAACTATGGTCGACCATGGTCAACTCCTGAATGGCTTGACGGATATCGACCAAATTTGGCACAAATATCCAGTAGGCTCCCAAGTTGTGCAACGTCGCATTTTTAATTCCCTGACCATAGCGGAACTATGGTCGACCATGGTCAACTCCTGAATGGCTTGATGGATATCGACCAAATTTGGCACGAATATCCAGTAGGCTCCCAAGTTGTGCAACGTCGCATTTTTAATTCCCTGACCATAGCGGAACTATGGTCGACCATGGTCAACTTCGTTAATTGAAATGGTAACCCCATTTTTTATCGCGTATTCGTAATCTACGTGAAATTCTATCTACGATCGACCCTTCGGACTACCCCCACGGTCGACCATAGCGCATCCATGGGCCCCTCCATGGTCGAATCCCGAATTGCTCAACGGATATCGACCAAATTTGGCACGAATATCCAGTAGGCTCCCAAGTTGTGCAACGTCGCATTTTTAATTCCCTGACCATAGCGGAACTATGGTCGACCATGGTCAACTCCTGAATGGCTTGACGGATATCGACCAAATTTGGCACGAATATCCAGTAGGCTCCCAAGTTGTGCAACGTCGCATTTTTAATTCCCTGACCATAGCGGAACTATGGTCGACCATGGTCAACTCCTGAATGGCTTGATGGATATCGACCAAATTTGGCACGAATATCCAGTAGGCTCCCAAGTTGTGCAACGTCGCATTTTTAATTCCCTGACCATAGCGGAACTATGGTCGACCATGGTCAACTTCGTTAATTGAAATGGTAACCCCATTTTTTATCGCGTATTCGTAATCTACGTGAAATTCTATCTACGATCGACCCTTCGGACTACCCCCGCGGTCGACCATAGCGCATCCATGGGCCCCTCCATGGTCGAATCCCGAATTGCTCAACGGATATCGACCAAATTTGGCACGAATATCCAGTAGGCTCCCAAATTGTGCAACGTCGCATTTTTAATTCCCTGACCATAGCGGAACTATGGTCGACCATGGTCAACTCCTGAATGGCTTGACGGATATCGATCAAATTTGGCACGAATATCCAGTAGGCTCAAGTTGTGCAACATCGCATTTTTAATTCCCTGACCATAGCGGAACTATGGTCGACCATGGTCAACTTCGTTAATTGAAATGGTAACCCCTATTTTTTATCGCGTATTCGTAATCTACGTGAAATTCTATCTACGATCGACCCTTCGGACTACCCCCGCGGTCGACCTTAGCGCATCCATGGGCCCCTCCATGGTCGAATCCCGAATTGCTCAACGGATATCGACCAAATTTGGCACCAATATCCGGTAGCCTCCCAAGTTGAACGTAGGCGCATTTTTAATTCCCTGACCATAGCGGAAATATGGTCGACCATGGTCAACTCCTGAATGGCTTGACGGATTTTGATAAAATTGGGCACAAATACCCGGTAGGGTATGGGATTTTTCCGTCGTTTGTTGGTTCCACGATACTGCGTACAGCGAATCTCGGATAGCGAGCGAAGCGAGCGGTCAGGCTAGTTATGTATAATGGACGTAATGTATTATGGAAGTCATGTTATGTATAATATGTATATTTCATGTAATGTTATGTAATGTTATGTTATGTAATGTAATGTTATGTAATATGTATATTTAACGTTATGTAATGTTATGTAATGTAATGTTATGTTATTTTGCTTCCGAGTCTGTTCTATTTTATAATGGGTCACTCTGATTGTGACGAGGAAGCTCCTGTGCCATCACCTTGGCAGTGTATTTAAATTGTGAATGCTTATTAAAAAAATCCGCACCGCTTATCACTGGTTGTATTGACCTAAAACTATTGTTTGCTACATTCCACCAACTCGGCGTACCTTTACAAGCCAATAGTTGTGTCAATTATTCGCACAATAATTACTTTTAATTTTAGGTACACTCCGAGAAGGCATTGGGTGCTCAAGACGTTGATTACAGACAAGACGATCTCAAAAGATTGGCTCAAAGGAGCCGATGGGTATCCAAACTCACTTCGGTCACAAAGAAGGAATCGGAGGAAACAGAAAAATTACACATGGTGAGGAGTTTCCAAAAATGTAAAATTATCTATAATTGCATTTTTAGCAATGTTAATAAATTCACAAAGAAACTAGATAAATACGGCTTACGATTATGTTTACAGAATATCAAAATCCCCAGATTTGCAGGTTTTGATGAAAACCATGCCTCTTTTCTTTATTTTTCTTATTTTAATTAACATTCAAATGTTGATTGAGGTAACCGGCGTATTTTAACAATAATACAGATTCCAGATATGTCTGGTTACATGGAGGACCAGAATCAATAATATCTTCACAAACATTGTGTGCAAAAGTGATCGACATTTTAAAGCTTACGATGTTTTTCCCTATTTGATTGACGTATATTACCAAGCAGCCCTATTTTCTTAAATGGGGCTGCAGTATCAAATCAACAATGCAATAGAATCAATGCCTAGTTGAGGAACAAGAAAATCATAGGTAGTTCGTTACGTGTTCACGAGGATCACCCACCCGTACAACAAAAATACAATAATGTACCTAACATTAACATTCAATTTCAGAAATAAATACTTAGAGGTCTAACACAGTGTTAACGACAAAAAAATTAAATCTAACAGGAAGGGAATCTTCCAGTATCACTGTTAGCATTATTAGCGTTCTTATACTTTCTTTTTTTTTCAGTCAATAGGCTAATATTATCATGGTCATTCTATTTTTCAACTTTAATTTTGAATCCGGGTTGTAATGATAGAAAGGTTGTTTTTTGGTCAAAAACTGAATATTTTGTGCAGTTAATTCGTCTACGCCCATGTAACTACCTCCATAGTGAATGACGTGAATCATCATTTTTAGGATAAGTAACCTGGACAATAATAGTTCTTATTCATTGTTTTGATGGAAACTTCAATCAACCCTGTAGTTTTATACAGTATCAACGCTAACAATAAGTACAACATTTGCATTAACTATAGATCTTACGAATTTCAATTAAATCAATGCGCATCATCATTCTAATCACCGTCATTCCTCTAAAGTCCCTAGTTCGGTAATAATTTTTTATAACTCAAATCTCCTCATGGTCATCTATGTACAGCTAAACTACATCACTAAGCACAGCCATGATATTTTGCATTAATAATTTTCCAAGTATTTCAATATGATTTTAATATCTCACCCGAGTACCCCTTCCCCATTCTTCTTTAATCATATCAGCACCTTTTTCAGCAATCATGATTGTTGGTGCATTTGTGTGAGCTGACATTATCATAGGAATGATTGATGCATCAATAACTCTCAACCCTTTAATTCCTTTAACTTTCAACCGGGGGTCAACAACTGTGGTTCGGTCATTCACTGGTCCCATTTTAGCAGTGCCGCACTGGTGGTAGTTAGTGATCGTCAAGTGTCGGGCGTGACACGCCCAATACGCGTCAGTGTCTCTTCCATGTTGAGCACACTGTGGAATAGGTTTGTCGAACAGTCTTGGATGAAACTGCTCAAACGCACCAGTGGATGTCAAATTCTTGGTGAACTCCACACCCTTCACGAGAACTTTCACGTCATCTGGATGCCTGAAGAATCCTAAATCTACATGAGGATGTACAGATGGGTCCTTGCTTTTCAGCCAAAGCCGTCCTCTGCTTTTGGGCCGCATGACATTCATAAACATTAAGAAGGAGTGTGTTTTCCCGTCACTCTTATAGACTTTATTATAAATGTCTTGACGAATGCCGAAATTAGCATTAACCATTGACATTGTTAGAGGGGAGGAGACGCAAAATTGAATTTCCAAGTTTGGGAATTGCTGGTTTTTAGGACCGTTGAAAACGTCGACAAACGCCAAGCCTTCCAGACCTCCTGTGATTGAAAGTGGGCCTTTCCTGTTGTTAAGGTAGTCAGTCACAACTCCGAGATCAGTAACGATGAAATCACTGAGTCCGACAGGCTGATCCACCGTGTAAATCACGTATCCGATGACTGGATGGTCTTGCAGATTGTAACCAACAGGCAGGTCCATCACCAGAGGGATTTCCATCTCCTGCAAATGATCTCTCGGTCCGATTCCTGACAGCATCAGCAGTTGAGGGGAATTGATAGCACCGGCTGACAGGATGACTTCTTTAGCGGCTTTGACGCTGTACCGCTTTCCAGCTTTAGTGTATTCCACTCCTACGGCCCGACCGCCTTCCATCAGAACCTTGGTGACCAGGGCGTTCTTTACTACATGTAAATTCTTTCTGTAGCGGATCGGGTGTAAGTATGCTTGAGAAGTACTCATCCTTGACCCATTCTTAGTTGTCGACTGAAAAGCGAGAACGAAATAGAATAATAATTGTCCATTTTACCAAAGTTTGTCTTATTCGACTTCTGAGCTAACCTAAATATCGTCACCCAAACTGTAACACTGCCGCAAGCTACTGTTCAGTTAGTCACTGAGCTTTCAACATTTAAACTGACAAGCCTGCAACTAATTTTATGAATTTTTACCACAGTCAGCTGCTGGAGGTTGTTATGCAATCTGTGAACGAAGTAGGTATGAGAAAAAAGATGCCAATTCGACTGACAGAAAATAAAATTCAGTGACTTGCGAGTCAAAAATTAACTTGGGATGTGTTGCAGTTTGGGTGGCAACATCATTTTTTTGTTCTTCTAGGCGTTCTTAATGCTGTATATTAATAAGAGGAGATAATGGGGAAGCTTATTGGATTTCACTTAATTGTAGACGTTTTGGTGGATCAGTTCGTCGAAGGTAACTTGAACTTGAAGCTATAGGAAATACGATGCTGTAGTGAGAAAATGATAGGGATGCAACAAGGGTAACCGCCATCTCAATTTGGGAACTGTGGGTACCGTCCAAGCATGCGGATGTTCGGTGATAATAATATCGATTTCAACACCTATTCCCCCTCATTAGGTAGTAATTATAACTATTTGGGAAAGTTCTGATATTGTAAATAAATGTCATGCTCCTTCCCCGTCCCCAAATGTTAGGAAAGGTCCCTACAGTGGGATTTCTTATATGCCCTAACATCCTTCAAGTTCATCTACTAAGAGTATAGAATCAAATTTATTCTCAATATATTATTTACCTGAACAAAAGAAAATCCTGAGATATCTCCTCCGTTATAATCGGCAACTTTATATCCAAGCTCCCCTCCAGCTTTTACGAAAGCTTTGACGAGAGGAGTTTTAAAAGGTGCTGTATCAACAGAAAGGTAGCCTCCTTTTCTATGGAAACTGAAACAGAATTAAGCAATGTTTTTAGCACGTATATATGTACATTTCTCATGTTGCTTCATACGTGCTCGTTGTGAAATATATCGTTGGCATGTTGACTGAAACAAACTAATATAACTGTACCAATCTACAAAAATATCCACCGCTTGAATTATTAAAAATTATATGATTTTGACTTCATAATTTCGAGAAAGTAAGTCTGCCCTTAAAATCTCCAGACTTGTTCTTAATTTTAGCGACTTTTCAAAGAGTTAATATGCTATTTGATAGTCCATTAGAGTCTTGATAACTGTGAATTACGAGTTACATTTTCCACTATGTATTTGTCTATCGGTTTCTCTGTTCGAGCATCAAACAATTAATTATAAATTGGGTGAAACATGAAAATTAAATACGGCTAGAGGAGTTCAGCTTGATTCTCTTTTAACCTTTTTGTCAGAGCCGATTTAACAATAAATTTATCTTCTCACCGGCTTGGCATTTTCGACGGCGGTCTCGATAGCGATCTAACTGGTAATGCTGATGCAGGAGGTGATCGTCCCACCCGGGGCATACCCCCACAATGAGGAACTTGAACCCATCTGACATTCCGTATGAAACCTTTTTTACTGTACACTGTACAGCTCACAAAAATATGATCAAATATGGATAAAAATGTTGTTGTAATAATTAAAATCGAATTTGAAAATCGGGAGGAGGGGGAGCTGTGTGAAACGCTCTGTGATTGAGTGACGAGTGTGTGGCTTATTCATCATTCAGTCTTATTCATGTAAGAATCATGTAACAAGTTTACTTTTCGTTAGGCTGCAATACCACTCTCCCGTAAATCTATTTAAGTTTGCGGAGATCATTTTAATATATAACTAGGTATGAATATCTACTAATATAGGTACCTGACGGTGATCAAATCTCCGTCATACCTTTGCTTTCATTAATGAATTCAGGTAGGATAAAATTAATCGTCGATTTTTTTTTCTTCGCCACGTAGGTACTTAACGAATGTAGAAAATCATACAGCGTTTCGCTGGGCTTGACGTTTACGAATGAGCAAAAGGTAACCATACATTTGATTGTCATCAAATTTTATATGATGAACCCCCCCAACTACTCTGAACCGCAAGTAAGAAAATGAGTGGTTGACTTCGAAGCATCCAAGCTGTTCGAAGATACTCTTTTGAGGACGTGTGTTGGCGAGTCCTCACCTTTCCCTATACTTTACTAACTTAAGTCAGGAATAGTTCGGAAATAGGTAACTAGTAAAATTAGGCTGGCCTAGGTATTGTGGCGAACTGATAGGCTAGGATAAAATACGCTTGTGGTAACATAATAATGGTGAACGGTACCTGTGAATTACGGTAATCACTGGGGAAAAGGTTCAATAAGAACTCAGTTCGTTAGCACTCACCTACGAATCCTCTAGCCGGCAAGTTAGTTAGTTACATAGGTAATTGTATAGACAACTACATTAGCTACTTGTAGCAGTTGATTCAGATATTAACGGCTTACCTCCTCATCACTCCTTTCATTTCGAAATTCCCCAGTTTTATTTTTGAGAGGAACTCGCGCAGGCCAAGTGAACTGACATGAGACCCCAACACTTTATTTGGGTACTATTTTGTCCACTATTGTGAATTAGTTTTGCATCAATATTGATGACAGTTGAATGAACAGCACCAAAAAGTCGCGAAAACACAACCAACGATTCAGTGTACAGGGGCAGTGAGCGGATGGTGGATCGAGACAAAGACACGCGAAATGTGACGTCACGCTCGGGTAGTGGGCCACATGAAAAGATAGGATTTCGTTCGGTCGCATTTTTATGTGCACCGATTTTTGAGGTCGCACAGACCGGTATAGGTCATAGGAAATAAACCGCTACGTATCTAAAATGCATAGGCTCACACTTTTAGAACGAATTAAAATTGAACAGGTATCTGAGGTGAGGGTGACTATTTAAGATAGGCACCTCGGTACACTCCTGGATGGTCTGATTTGAGTGAACGTCAATTAAAAAGTGGTGAGGAGTTTTTGGATAAGATGAAACCAGGATATTCAAAATAAATCCCAAGTTACTCAATTCAGTTTGCTGGGTCCATTATTCAGTTCTTCTTTCCTGCTTTCAAGTCCACTACTTGGGCAATATATTTAGGCGTTACACTTTCACGTTTCTCTAGTTTCACCACATCTCTTAATCTTATGAATTTTCATAAAATCTGACGAAATGAAGTACGCGCAAATTACGTGTAAACGTATCGTTTCCTGAAATTTGTTTGTTGAAAACGTTTTTGGTAGCATTTGTTCCACCATTTCTGTTGTTGCCTTTCCATCAGTTAACCATAAGCTCCGTGGTCATCATTAAAATGGAACACGGATGGGAGACTTAGTTGGCGTAGGTACCTATTATTCCAACAGTTTAGAGCCCTAGAATTATTGCAGAACATATTCGAAAATAGATTTTCTTTTTTTTCCTAAGCCGTAAAGTCGGCTTCCTCCTGATATGGATGAGGAGGCATAACTAGCCGGTCATACAGCGAAGTTTCCCCTTCTCCACTCAGAAAGGTAGGGAGGCAGTATGACATTGTTTTGATTATTAAGCAATGTTTCCAGGAGTTCAAGATTCGTTTTAGCGAACTGACCGCCCCATTAGGCGCGTATCAAAAGATTGCTACAGACTACAGAATGATTGTTGGTAGGAACATGAAATTAAAAAAAATCTGTAGTATCCGTTATGCCTCTTATTTATAGATTTCAGCACATGCCGTGACGTGTTCATGGTTTCTCAGCATGCTACATACAAAAATGTTAAGGTACCTGTTGGTGATACAAATTATTTATGTTTAAGAAGCAAAAATTGCAACCATGTATCATGTTATTAACTCGAAAAGTGAAGGCTAGGTAGAAATCTACTACTTGAAACGTATGTGCTCGTTTCTTCTGACGATGTCTTGTCTGCATTTCTTGAGCACCATAGATGATACATGTTAAAACGTGACAACCAAACAAGCGTCATTGTTTACTATATATTTATAACATTCATTTATATAGTTATAGTATGAAACTAGGAAATAAATACCAAGAACAAATACGAAATAAATTCGTGATAAATCAAGAGCTTTCCAACGAATGGAAAACGATTTTTGTCCGATGAAAATGAAAGAAGTTTCATTTCCCTAGCAACTAATCGGTTGTACGTGAAAACCACTATGCATTGTGCGCGAAAAAATTTGACGCTTAAAATTGACGCTCAAATTTGACGCTCAAAATTGACGCGCAAAATCGACTCGCAAAAAATGCTAGTACCCCAGGGCTAAAACATGATACATGTTAAAACATTGGGTAAGAGCCCAGATCCAATAAAAATTGGACGGGATTTCCATAACACCGTCACACGCCATAAGACCACTTGTAGTAGCCCAATTCAATTCGAGTCCTCGTAGAAAGGATGGTGAAATATCCTAATTACTCACGTTTGAATTGAGTGGCGCGTCAAGTGCCTGACCTTAGTCTCGCATGACTGTCGGGACGATGTACCGATGACGATCCGTTCCGAGAGACAAAATAGCAGTTATTACGAGAATATTGTGCCTTGAAGGACTAAATAAATTAAGGCGTCCTTCTCAAACTGTGACTATCACCGATCTTGCTGTCATTCTTTGCGTCGTCATTCTGTCAAGGAGTTTTGAGCTAAGTTGCGCTCATATTCAAGCGGCCGGAAAGGATAGATTGGTTCTATTTACTGTAATGACCATGACCTTTTTGGGTCGGTTCTACGGTACCTATTGAGTGTAGGCAGGGGTTACTCCTGTCGCACTTCAATCGTCAGGGAGATTAATATAAATGGGTAAGACCAACATAGTCACGATCCAAAACGCTAGTAGTGGGTATTACCATCGTATACAGACGTAATTAGGTAACACTGCATTAGCATACAGAGCTGGAAGACGCAAGACGAGCTTTCCTGGTATCCTATCATTATTTTTACAAAGAAATTAAAATTTGCAACGACCTTGAGGCTTATATTATGTAACTACCAATGTTAATTTTGGTTTATTATTTTCAATAATGAACCATTGGAATCGAGCAAAAAAATTCTTACCCCCCCTCAAAATTTGATGGTATACGTTTCAAGGTATGTAGAATCCAGAACTGCAATAAAAATATTTCTGTCTGTCCGCCGTACGCCGTACGCCGTACGGGCCACTTTTCTTAGTTACCATGAAAGAAAATTGATGAAATTCGGGTTATAGGTTCCGTTCGCTGTCTAGTTGGTCCTCGAAGCTCGACGTTACTGTGAGTCATCTCTAAGGGGTTCAAAATAGGGGTTGAAATTTTCAAAACGCCTATACCATTTTTTTACGTGAATATTTTTACGGTTTCAAATAGTTCTTGAACTTGCGAGTTTTTTAAGACCATCCGGAGCATGGTACGTCCAGCCGTTCGTTCACAGTAAGGCCCCGAAGTTTGCACCGACAGGCATTTTCGACTCCAGTGTGAATGAAATTGTATACAATTCAAACCAAATCTCGTAACCAAACGCGCCCACAATAGGAAATTTGGCGGAGATGAAATCATTGCTAGGGATCACCTGATTATATTGGCGGAGTATGAAGTCGAGTTGGTTGTTCTGTGATATTATTTCATTTGAAAAATTATGGCTCTTTTGGAGTTTGTTGGTAGGTAGTGAAACTTGAACAAACGTTGAAGTATTATTGATGGGTAAATTATTACTACGGTAAATCATTACTCAACGGTAAATTATTACACAACGGTTCATTATACCATCTACGTAGAAGGGGCTGGAGTTTGTTGGTAGGTACTTTCGCAACTTTTTTCACTCCTCATCAACAATTTCTTTTCAGAACTTCATTATGTGTGTTTCTTTTTGTTAGGTACTGTTTGTCATCGGCAGAATTATTTTAGCAACATTTAACTCGTGATTTAGGTAGGTACCTAGTAACGAGTACGGGGTTAGGTACTAACCTAAGGAGGGTCTGCGATCTACATAATATGTATAGAATAGTACATATCATATTATATATACGGGTTATCTATACATAGAGCTGTGATCTGTAACGGAAGGGTATTCTATACAAAATAATAAACCGTTGTGCAGGGATTTGCAGCGTTTTTAGAATTAGGACGCTAGCGCACAGCTCAAGATCCATGGGGATTAACAGATAATATAGCTGTAGACAAGTGACTCTCGGGTTGCAATAACTGTAGAAATAGTAACTTCCTGGAGAGAACCACGCAGGAATGAAAGATGAAATCGGTTCAAACCGTTAAGGATAAACCATTTTTGAAAGAGTGTTCAACACTGAGCGACCTCAAAATGAGAATTACATTAATACTGAATAAGAAAACTGAATTAATACTGACAAGATGGAATTTGGTATATTATTTTAAATACTTGAATTGAATTATTAGACGAAATAATGTGGATGCTAAATTGATATTTTTGTTTTGTTTTGAGTTAATAGGTACATTTTCTATACCTACGCCAAAAAATTGTAAAAAGTGTATAATACCAACTCTCCCTGTAACAAGCCGATTGGCTTCACATACAGTACTTTTCTATCTATATATATCTCTATCTAGCATACAGTCCAATTTCATTCTCATTGTAAACCACATGTACGAGATGTTATTGAAAGTGTTTAAAAATAAATTAGTAAAAACAACACCATTACGGTAGAGAACCTCATGGGTCGAATAACCAATGCATTTTCAATTTTAACTAGTGGTTCGGAAACTTCATTTTGTCTACCTTTGATCAAAATTATTTCGGAGATCACTCGTTATTCCCGTGTATTATTAATTTACAATTTAAAAAAGTGGGGGAAACAAAAAGAAAACAAAATTTAGTTTCAGAATCACTGGTTAAAATTGGTTTTGTGAGGAGTAATCAACGTTTGAAAATGGGGAGCTCAAAGGAAGAACACCCAACCTGCTTGTAAAAAAAAATAATAATAAAATAAATTAATACATTTAAAAACATTATAACTTAAACTCTCGAGGAGACTCACTTTGGATCGATCCAATTGGCGTCAATATTAATGTCTTCGCTTTTCAGAAAATACGGATAAACGTCTTTCCAGCCCCAGCCAACGTTTCCCATCTGCTCCCAGTTATCGTAGTCTCTTGCGTCCCCCCGGGTGTAGACCATGAAGTTGAGAGAGCTAGAACCTCCCATCACTTTTCCTCTCGGTATTGGGCATTTACCTTCTTTAAGACCTGTAAAAATAAGATATATTTCATAATTTTACAACCATACGTCTGATGATGTATGAAGGGGAATGAAACTCCAGTGATGGCGCCTCCTAAAGTCCCAGTTATAAAGACCCGTCAGTCTTGTCCCACCAATCCAATCCCCTAGTTGCTAAGGGATCGAGCTCGCGCTAAGTATCGTTGGTAGTGTCAAAGATATTCAATATTTTGATAATATACCATAATGATCACTGACAAGTTATAATTGACACGAACTAACAAGAATAATTGAACTGAATTACTGGCTATTATACCAAAACTCGAATATAATTACATCCATGTTTAAATCATCTTCCGTTGTTATTTTCAAATACACGAGTGTGAATATCTCGTGCAATAGTGACTTCATATGTCGTAGTAGTCCTTCCATTTACCTCTAATTCTGATTCATTCCCATCTAATATTGATACGTCTCTAGTATGACCTTGATAATTCGAATTGAAAGTGACGTGGCATGAAATTACGAATCATTTCGTATGGTTCTATTACCAGAGCTCGACCTGGAATGATAAATTAGAGAATTCGATAGGAATAAATCTAGAACCGCACAGATATCGTTCAATTCGTCCATGATGTCCTAGTTACCTCCCTAGATATAAGGGGTTGGTAACCGTACGTTATGTGCTTCCATAGTGTTTTCTTTTCCCAAGGTTTTTGAACTCAATCATCTCTCAACCTGAGACTAAATAACGTTTTCTTTCAGTTGAAGAATAAGGAAATGAAAGAAAGCGATCCTTGATCGGGCTATTCGACATTTCTTGACTGGATGAACGATTGGGAAACGCAGCTATTTGATAAAACGATTACTGTTTTCGACTAAAGACGATCAATCATTGTCAAGACAATTTCATTGTTGAAGGCCCTACCGTTATACGGTCGTTAAAAACAAAGCTGTTAAGATCGTTGGCAGGGTTCATCCATCTACATTTTCCCATCACTTGTTAATTTTTTTTTCAAATCTTGATTAAAATTTCCTTCTTTTTTGTAAGCTTCTATTGTAGGTAATTGGATCAGTCTTGAATTTTTTCGTTATAAAAATTTTTTGTCTGCTTGGATGTTTGATAACGCGTTACTATTACAAAAATATGAGTTGGATGAACTAACGTCCCAGCAGTCCAGGAATGGTCGTTATTCAAGAATGAACAAGGATGAAGGGAGACGATTTCATTTCAGTACAACCAACAGTTTCGAATGGCTGCCGATCTCTATAGGTACCTACCTACCTAAGTATTATCAGAGTGAGAAAACCCTGAAATACCTATGACCACTGAAATCTCCTAAACAAACCTGGAGCGGGAGTGCGGGACATGACCATGATTCAAACTGGAAAACTTCGGTTTTATTTTCGTAGTGGGGGAAAAGCAATCTGAGATGCTTTTCGTACCCACGAGAAGAGGGGAATTTCGGATATTTTTTGTATGTATGTACTTTGGTAGGGGTAGGGACTTCGTGTTCATTTCCAAGAATAATCTTCAGTCTACTACAATCCATGAATGGCCCGGAACTTGGCTGGATTTCCATCCCAGCGTGGAAACGAGTGGTACGCCGAGATATTTGGCTTAATTTACGAGATAAGTACGACGAGTTCATATCAACCGGGGACCTTTATCTGTAAAAGCTTAATTTTGTTTTCTTTCTTGAGATTATTTTTGTGTTAGTATCTGTAGAATATTAAGTAAAGAATTTGATTCTTTATTTTTCTACTATCTTTCTTGTACCTACTAATACTCTGTTTCGCAGAATAAATTCTATTCTATTCACATCCGCTTTTAACCTCATTCAGATTTATCCTATAGCGGTTCGTCCAATTGATAACATTAAGTACTTTTCGGATTCGTGGGCTTCCTCGGGAAAATTTTGGCACGCCAGCGTTGAACTTTCGGCTGGGAATACCATGCATACCACGGGCACGATGAATACCATGCATTATGTCGTAACTGTCCGTCTGAGAGATGCGAATTTAAGGTGTGGAATGGAGTCGGAATATCCATATTCAGTTTTGTCAGCTATCCCTCGTGCCTGGTACATAAAATGCCAAACATAAACCCTATTCTCTGTTCTAGTCTCTCTCTAGTCTAGTCAATGTAGTTCTCTCTAGTCTATTGATGATGAACAGCCAGCAAATATAACGAATGTGAGAAATTGGCCATTAGCCTAAGAATGGCCAAAGCCTTGAAATGATGATGCTCAATTAGTTTTCATCATTCTTAACCTCTCTGTACCTTCTTGTATTGGTTCTTTTTCCGCCGGCAAACCTTGAAAGAGTCAAGAAAGCAAAAGGAAAAACAATTTCAACGACGCGAGACTAATGACGCATCATACTCGTCGACACCTCTGCGTTTAGGATAGTGTTGAGGTCAGCTAGATAATCACGCGAAAGACATTACGGGACTTATCTTAGTCATTGCAATCAGGGGGAATGAATCAAGGAAGAATGCCTCTACACCGGCTGCTTGGATGGTGGTATTTCTAAGATGAGATTTTCAAGTTGATTTTGGATAAGATTGGGCCATTCATGATCGCAAAATCAATACAAGCAAATTCAGTGGCCAGTCACTGAGAGTTTCCCCAAACCTTTTCGAGAAAAGTTAAGTGCCTGGCACCAATTTTCTCTGAAGTGCATAAAATGGTTTTTCCTTCACGATGTAAAAATTGAGTTGTTTAAAAGAATGGATTTGGGAGCAGATGATGCACGTTATCAAGCACATCCAACTTCTGAGGGTGAAAATAAATGTTTTTTCCAAGATAGTGAAAAGAAATCACAAAAGGAAGACGGTAAAGAAGACCATTATTTCTTACATAGATTACTTTTAAATTGGTATTACCAAATGTCAAAAGTCGTCGCCACGGCTTGCTAAGGAAGACAAGCAGAAGACAAGATTTTGCTTATCTCTGATCCTAAACTACATCAGAAGTGAGTAACTAACAAATTATTTGTTGATGTTCCCAAAATCGCAAAAGTTTTTGATTGTAGAAATCGATCAGAATATTATATTTACGGTTGCATTTCTGATAATATAAGGAACTCGTAACTAGAGGAACTTGTTACGACAAACTTGTTCTTTGGCAAACTTTATCAAGATTGGTAGAAAATGATTAAAGGGCATAGCCTAGGAACATTAGGTACCTATTTTCAAAAAGCAGAGGGCCATGGTCCCAATCCAAAGTTAAATAAAAAGGGTCGTTGGGTGTTTCAAACACTCAGTGCGGCTCCGTAGGATGCGATTTCATCATCTGGATTTCAGTCATCCGGTAGCATTCAGATAGGCAATCATACGTGGGAAGTGTACTTATTCCGAGAGATATTCGACTGGTGGTATACAGGCTGCAAAAATGTGATGATGACGGTTAAGGTTTTTACGTAAAACAAAGATCGTCCGGAATGAGTGAGGGACGACACCGGAATATATTTTAGCAAATTTTCAAAGAAAATGAAGCTATTGCAATGGGTCTAAATTTTTCAGAAATGTTTGAAATTTTTATAAGTAAATCCGTTTTACAGGATCCTGAATATGTATAATATATAAGTTTATGAGTCACTCCAGACAATATGTTAATCCAAATTTCACTAAAATGTTTATTAAACAAATGGTTATCAAACAAAATGATGAATTAGAAGATGAGCAATTTTCAAAAATTCTAAGGGGGTCACATTTGATTTTAGGAGTCAAAAATGGTAAAAACGGCTAAAATCACTGAAAGTGGTATGGAAGGGTTAGTAGAGACAGAAAAACACATTTCCGTTGTTTTTTGTATATAATAGGGGTCAAATTTGGATTTTTTGGGGTTAAAAATTGGTATTAATGGTGAAATAATAATATATAATAATATATTAATTCACCTGATGGTCATTCATGACAGAAAGAGGGACTATCTCGATAATAAAATATTTTTCTCGCTCTGAAAAAAAACGGTTAAATTTGATGTTTTGAGGGTCACAAATCGGTAATAATGGCTAAAATCATGAAAAAATTGAACAATTTTACGAAAAGTGTTATGGTTTCTCGCTATATCATCTTTTTACACAATAGCACGTAGGTGGTTCTTTGAAAATTCGCTCTTATAGCCATACTACATGACTGGTTGGTTTTTTGCTTTCATCTAAGTAATCGAGAAATCGACTGGGCAAATTACTCTATCAAGACTGGTCGAAAAGAATCAAAGGTAAAAAGTGCAATACAAAATTAAGATAAAAGGACCACCTGGGGGCTGGGGCAACTCCATGATTTGAGTGAAGTTATATAAAAAATGCAACCAAGGATTTGAAGACAGAAAGATATGAAGCCACATAGATAAATGGTGCGACAACTGCCTTGGCAAAAATTTGGTTTGCCCCCCGTGAGTGACCACATGTTTTTTTTTTTTTTTGGTAAGCCTGGTAAACTTGATACCTAGAAATAATGTGTGCCTATGTAATTAGGCTTTTACTCCTAGTTCAAACTTTAGTTTCTTACTTCAAAAAGTGGTAGGTATTATCAATATTCAACATGAGTTTCAAGACAGCTTGGACAATTATTTAGCTCGTACTTGTGTTAGAATTATCTGTAAAACCATCTGCTAAGATCAATTTGGAGAATGACCATTTCGGCATCATGTTTCCTAAGCGGAGTCATCCATTCTTGACAACCGATAAAGTGGCGGTGGTTCCACTTAGTAGATTCTTATGGTAATAAGACTCAGAGCGTCACATGTCAAGGTGGCTCGGGTGTAAAGAGGTGGCTCAACCCTTTTCATTTTGATGCTTCAAGTTATATACGAATTGACGAAGGACAGCAAATTGTGTAACTGGAGTTTCGAAAGACAGTTTTCTGAATCGTTCGGAAAGTTTTTATTGCACTACCTACATGAAATCTTCCTTTAGCCTTTAGCACCTTCGCTTAAAAAACGCTGCACGTGAGTGTTCACTCAGTGTCGACTAACACATCAATATAGTTCATTGATATCATACGTGGTTAGCGCTATAACTAAAGAGATTTATTAGTAGGTACAAAAGTATTTCTTTACCACTTAAGCTATAACTATTGCTACACCATTTTTATGTCAAACCAGTAATCATATTTGCTGACTAGTTACTCCTTAGTGAATAGGCCGCCAACACAATGCATACTAAACTAAACTAGCGAAACGAACATGTTCCAGTCATGCAAAATGACCATATGAGCGAATATCCGAAGTAACGTAGGTACCTATCTACTTGAAAGCTACCATTCAACTCACTACATTATTAAACATTTCTCATGGTTTACAATCATCAAATCCAAATTGGAACGCTACACCCCACATATTTTTTTGCCATTAAATAACGGTTTTACCACCTACTCGAATTACCACCTATCCCTTTTTATTTCTCTGGTTTTATACAAAATTTGACCAATTTGTAAATAATTAGAAAGAACTCAATTTTTGATCTGTTTTTTGCGTACAAATTTTTTTTTATTCAACATAAGCTTTATACAACTAATATAATGATTTTTAGAGAGTCTATATACATTATACAAGTTCTAAACTTATGTTGATTTATGAGACTAACGTCAGGACCCGTCTAGGCTCGTCTCTTCCACTGCTGCGAGTATTTATTACTGTGTATGTATATTATGCATAAGTAGTTTCATTGACAATGCACACCATAAGTGTTTGGCGATTGAGTTACATTGATCAAGAACTAACAGTATACTTACAGAATTTATAACCTGTAAAGACAGGTTATTCCTAAGTAGTTGATAAATACAATTCGTTTATATTCAATATTATTCAATATAAATGTAAAAAAATAAGATAGCTACGAAGGCTGATTTGTATTTTTATCCAAATTTAAACTTGTTTATAACAATACTTTCGTTTTTTCAAGCTCAAAATATCCTAGAACTAGTTTTTAAATTTTCCTGTTGATGTTGAAGTCTTGGTTAGGAGCGGTAACTGTTCAAATAGGGCTGCAGCTAGCCATGGAAATTGTCTAGTGTAGAAATCATTATGTGCCTGTGGTATCTGGAGGACATAATTTGGCATTTGTTCGCGTCGGTCTAATCACCGCTTGCTTAGTAAATAAATGCAGGTGTTTAAGTACATATAAAACAGTTCTATGAATACAAGCCATTCTGGGTGTCAGAACATCGAAGTGTTTATATCTATGACCATCGAGTTAGTCGCTTTCTGTCAACAATTAATACCCTCTACCTACCCCCACACTGGCTTCCTTTCATGAGTACGATTGGAATTTCGCAATCGAACTCATGTAACTCTCCATCGGCCTCACGAACCCCCACCCCATCATTTTTGAAATTCTGATGGTCGCTGAACCTAAGTAGGACCCTCGACATATGCCCAAATGTTCATCTAATTTGGATGATGAATGAACAACAAACTTGTAGGTGCTAATTTCAAACAGGTAAAAAAGTACCTATCAACTAATAAATTCAAAATAACCATCTTTCTTCAAATGAAATATCACGGAACAGCAAACTCGACTTGATAAAGCCATGCATGATAATCACCTGTCCCCAATCAATTATCAGGTTTGGAGTTATATAGGTTACGTACCTATCGTATGATTCGCACTCATGTTGCCAACGCTTTTCGGTTCAAACTTCATATCAGGGCGTTACTGTGAACGAACGGCTGTACAATGTTCCAGGTGGTCTCAAAAAATCCAGAAATTGGGAATCAATTTAAAAACGTCATAAAAACCATACCCTTCTATCAAACGTTTTTGAGCCACGGTGTTTTGGGAATTTCAACCACTATTTCGCGCCTCCTGTTTCATACTACTGGCAGTAACCCCGTGATTCGAGGGCTAACAAACCACGGTTCAAACGGAACTTGCAAACCATATTTCACTGATTTAGTTTTGTGGATTTTGAGGTTCAGTCAAAGAAGAAGCGAGATTTTTAGCCGACATTTTCGACGTTTGACGAATTTCATTAATTTCGGTTCATGGTACTAAAGAAAGTGGCAAGTACGGTGAACGTACAGAAATTTGTTTATTCTGTCTTCAGATTCAACGTACCTGCCTATCCTGAAACGCAAACCATCCATTTTTGAGGGGAGGGTTAAAAAAACAATTTTTTTCATGCTCGATTCCGAAGGTTCATATTTGAAAATATTTAAGTACCTAATACGCTAAAACTAAATAGGTAGGTAAGTACCTAATAAACCAAAATTAATCATTTCGATTTAAAGCGTCAGAATAATTAGCACCCTGGCGAGATCACACGAATGCAACAGGAGGCAGCTGTTGATCGTTTATCGACTCATTAGGAGTGAGTGAAAGTGTGCCAGCAGCCTTGACATTGGAATGGGCAGTAGGTTGAGGTCTTTGAACTTTCCTCCCACAGTAAAGAGCCCCCTGGCGGCGTTTTACGCTTTATTCAACCCATTGTGTAAAACCAGTGTAGCGTAGCTGACCTTCAACCTGTTTGGACTCTAAATAATTCTCAATTCTACGCTTCTAACAGCTGGAGCGTTAATTGAGTAGGTATACCGTAGCTAATGAGAAGAGACATCAAGATCAGACAACTCGTACGCAGAAAACAGAAATTAAGCTTTAAGTTGATTGTACCTAACCGAAAATGAACTTTAGTGTATAAATAAATAATAAATTTATTTTATAACTCTGGATTTGACCTCAATGTGTACCTACCTATATCCCGGCGGGACTTTTTATTCGAACGTTATTTAAATATTTTAGTCCCTGTAGGTTTCACATTGTGATAAGAGGTGAAGAGCTAATCGCTGGTCGGTTTTTACGCTGGTACCTCTGGTAGCATACGTACTCGTACTTTTTTTTTTTTTTTTTTACAAGTATGAGAGTATAACTCTTGTGGTTGGAAAGCGGGGAACATTTTGTATTGTCTTGCATCCGTCCTAGTTTCCTGTGTTTTGAAAGTATTTGGCGTGTCTACCGATTTTAAAAACGTCCTGGAAAATATGATTTTGGGTGTTTTTGGATTAGTGTATGATAACTGATCATCTTGGAAGCGCAAATACTGTTTAAAATTTTTGTGGGGTGGTACCAAATTTAAACTTCCGCGCAGTGGGCAAAATGGCCATTTTAGCTGGTATGATAACTGATCATCTTGAGAGCGCAAAAACTGTTTAAATCTTTTGTGGGGTGGTACCAAATCTAAACTTCCGCACAGTTGGCAAAATGACCATTTCAGGTGAACAGAATTCCGAATTCTCATTCTACACTTTGTTCAATATGACTTTTTGACCTCGAAAACGTGAATCTTATTCACCTTGAGTTGTTTTTAAGCGATAAACCGAATTTCCTATTCGTGTGTAAACAAGTGCTCCTGCCCTACCGTTATGGAATCCTTACGCCTTTCCCTCGCAATATTTATCATTTTTTTATTGTCTCTTGGTCGTGAAAATGGATTCTATGGGCACAAGTAAGTACATTCACGTCACTGTTATGCAGTTATTACTGGTATCTCTTCATTTTTTCATATGATAATCAAGCTACTTCAATTTTTCGTTAATTCTTTTTAGAACTACGAAATTACATAGAGAAAAGGTAGTACACGGCCAAGAGTTGCCAAAGTGAATCTTTCAGTTTTCGTTTCCTCAAACTATCTAGTTTTGATATACACTTCTCTTGTATTTTCGATTCTCCCCATTTTAGCCGAAATTAGCTGCAAAACAGCTAATTTTGGTTCTTGGGACATGAAATGTGGAGGGTTTACCTGAATAGGTACAATAAGAATAATCTGTTAGTACTTGGTCAGTGGCGCCAGTGAGAAAATTCGTGTTTGGTGTCGTTGTTTACCGTTTTCCCCCTGTTTCTTCAATTGAAATTCTTTTCAAGGCATTTGAAGTTCGGTACTGGTCGACCTACTCACTAAAGACTAATTTATTGGTTTCCAGAAGTACCTAACAATCGCCAACCCACGAAAAGGATTCATGGAAGTTTGGCTAAGTTGAAAAAAAAAACAAGATTTTTTCCCCTTTTGTATTTTACTATAGGTAATCAGAAAAAATTTATTTTTTCGCCTGTTTGTACAGTTTAACGTGCACATTCATTCGACATACAAAATCTGTTTGTCTTAGGAGCCAATCTCAATCATTTTACTCGAATTCATAGAATGCGGTATTCTTCGTTCATTTCAAAACGATCCAAACTCATGATTTAAGGTAAGTAGATTTTTTATTATTCATAATTATATTATCTTAATTCTTCATTAAATGAAGAAATGTTATGATGTTATTCTTAATTCTTCATGAAATAATTTCTTTCACCGATATTGGTAAAAAAAAATTTTCGAACAGTCCGAATGCAAATAATAAATCTTGACCTGTAATTTGACTGGATGCTGTAGTATGGTTTCCTTTTTGCAAACCTTTAAAATTCGATTACTCTACAACTTTTCTGTTGACCCAAAGGGTTTTTGAGCGGTCCCTACCGGGTCTGCAGTAAAAAATGTGTGGAAAACCCTATTTTTATTAGGTTTTTTGGTTTAACAACTAATGGGCGATTTTAGGTATACGAACATGGGGTATATTGGGAATCATCGCAAAATTTCCTATAAGAGTAGCTCATAGCTCATAAAATAATTTTGTCCGCCTAGATCTCGATGTTTGCCCACTGTGAGCCGCCACTGCACTTTTCCTTGATTCTGTTATGCACTTGAGTTCTTCTGGTTCATAGGTATTTTCTTTTCCTTAAAATCGCGTGCCATTCTTTGCCAATGGCTATTTTACACGGTTGATGAAACGAAATTGATCCGCGCGGGAATTTCCGAAGAATTAAAGCCCACAATTATTATTATTATTTGAATTACTAACGTCTTTCGTTGAGTCAAAGGTGGCGAATATTGGCCAACTAGTATATTCGTGCAGCGCATACACATGCGGCCGAGTGTTTGGCGGGTTTGCTCCCCGAGGGAAGTTGAAGGCGCAGAGCTCGCATTCATTAATAAGTGAACCCAGAGTGCGAATCACAGGAAACATTTTCCTGTGACCCACACTCTGAGTTATTGCTGTGTTGTTGATCCGATTATCCAAAAGGAATCGATTTGGCCGCCACCACCACGAGTTCATCCACTTCCATGTTGTTCCAAGTTGACAGCGAAACTGCGCTTATCGTCACTTGCCCGAATATGCGTCGATGCTCGGGGTTGAGAGCCAACACCGCATGTGTGTGCGGGGTGCGCGCCAAGATTCGGCAAACTCCGAGCATAGGGCGAGTATGGGCGAATATTCGGAGTTGGGCCCAACACCGCTAGTGTAACCGCGGCTTTATGTATTTCTCGAAATGCACTTCGGCACTTGTATTTCACTAGTCAATACTCACTCAGTTGGTATAATTATATATTTACAAGACAGGTACATCGTGGGCTGTTGCCTAAGCCGCGGTTACACTTGCGGTGTTGGGCCCAACACCGAATATTCGCCCATACTCGCCCTATGCTCGGAGTTTGCCTAATCTTGACGCGCACCCCGCACGCACATGCGTGTTGGCTGTCAACCCCGAGCATCGACGCATATTCGGGCAAGCGACGATGAACGCAGTTTCGCTGTCAACTTGGAACAACATGGAAGTGGACGAACTCGTGGTGGCGGCAGCCGCGTTTGTTATACTAAGTGGTACTTTACTGCTGCAGCGAAGAAGATTGAAGAAAAAAGAAGAAGAAGATGGTGGATTTTGTCGCACAAACTGAGCAGGGTACGGTAATTCCGACATAAAGAATAATATTCTCCGAATACAGTAGGCACCTATTCCATTTTATCACTGAGTAACCTACACTCTACAAGGTGTGAAAACTCGAAAAAGCCGCGAGCTCTGCGCCTTCAACTTGCCTCGGGAAGCAAACCCGCCAAACACTCGGCCGCATGTGTATGCGCTGCACGAATGCACTAGTTGGCCAATGTTCGCCGCCTTTGACTCGGGACAAAAAACCGCCTTTTGACCGAGCATCCCCGAGCACCAATATTTGCGCGCATTCGGGCATTTGTCCCGCGGTTACACTTGCGGGAAGAGGCCGACGAATATTCGGTGTTGTGCCCAACACTGCAAGCCCAACCGCGGCTTAGGTGTGCCCTCCTTTTTATAAAGGTACCTAGATATAGTTATTGTATGTGTGCATGCTACCTGTGTTTAAGGTAAGTACCTAATGTGTAAGGTACCTATGTTTCTGTGTGTGGTCCATAGTAAGTTTAGATAATAGTAACTGTTCCCATCAACGATTCCACGTGTTTCCACGTGTGGCCGTATTAGGACGTTGCTCTCGACGGTCTTCGATCTTGACCTTGGGTAGGTATCCCCGAAAGTTTCAAGCCAGTAGAAATTCCCGTGTTCCCTAAATTAACAAAATGAAAGTTAGGTACCTGTGAGCATTAAGTACTCGAGTGAGAAACAGATTTGGCGAATGTAAACTAGTGAGTTCTAAACATTCTTTCACGAAGGCAATGACACCATAAAATCAACAAGCCGTTCATCCTTTGTATGTTTTGTGTCTGTCCGTCTTCACTTGTCTAATTGTCTTTGGCAGATCCATTACGCCGGTTCTATTCAAACAATTTAGACGAATTTCCATAGCGGTTGGTTCAATGTTTCTGCGCAAACATTGAAATATTTCTTAAGTGTTTTGTTTGATTCACAACCGACTAGGTACCTACTAGATATGAAATGTTCAAAAGTCATAGGAATGTGGGCTGAAGAGGACTACGACCTGTGGTGGTCCGTGAACTTGGGATTCCGGTCTGCGGCGTTTAGCCCTTATATTTTTCACATTTGAGCTCTGAGGAATCCCTCAGGACACCGTTAGTCGAGTTCTTAGACCTCCATTATGTTAATGACTGAACCTAGAACTATCTCGCTTCTTCACAATTTCAACTGAAATCCACAGATGTTGCAGACATCCCAAAACACGCCAGGAGCTTTCGGTGCTTCAAATTTGCAGCGCTACATGTGCTGGGTGCGGGAAACTTACTGTTGAAAATAGCGCTGGGAAAGTTGTGAGGAGTTTGTTTCCAGAAGTCGTTCTTCAGCATGACTTAAATTTGTATGAAGATAACTCCAGACATGTAGGTACACTCTGCCATATGAAGTTGGGTCATTCCTAAGGGTATTACAGGGGGAAACAACTGCCACATGTGATTGGAAGAGCAAGAGTGCTTGTAGACATGTACATAAAACAAGAGTCATTCAGTGCGAGAGAAAAATTAAAACACACGCGAATTAAGTACTGAAAAATGTTGTAGGTACAGAAATTCGTTTCAGAGCGCCCTGAATCCATCCACAAACAGTGAGTAACATGTCCATAATGTTAATTTCATGAGTGAAAACCCGCTTAAAAGCTTTTTTAAACATCGCCTACTGAAACTCACCAAATTTCTTCAATTAACCAAAAATGGTATAAGATGGTGACGAGATTGGTGAAATAGACTCTCTAATACCCTTTAAAAAAGTTTTGCGCGCAATATAGTTACATCAGACATTTAGTTTTTGTACTTTAAAATTAGGGGCTTGAAATCTGTACTTGTTAATTTCTTTCAAATCAACAGAAATGGAGGGAGTTATTCGAGTAACAAAAACGTTTATAGGTATATAAATTGTTATATCCATCCTCAGCTCTATAAGGGCCGCGTCACACATACTTGGGGGCAAAAAACCTCTACACAGCTTCCTCGTATCGATAACATTATCATTCTGATCACTAACACACTCAAACCCTTCCATCATGATAAGAGAGAGGAACAGCTGTTTTATTAAACTAAAAGAGCTACAAGCAAGTATACTGTAAAGAGGTTCGCGCAAGTGCAGCGGCTATACCAATCATCCAACCGCAATGAGATTCATAGGGTACCATCTGGAAGCTACAGCCCAACTACCCACCGAATTGGGCCATTGTGAAATTGGGCCATTGGTTTGTGGGGAAATGATCACCTCGGATTTGGTGTTGGCGTCTGCTCAGTGACTTTACCAATTAGGAGTACCCATAACTTCTGTTTATACTTTCGAATGAAAACAGGTTCCATTCTAGACAAATTTGAGACCAACCGCACTCCCCTACAATGAATAATTATTTTTCTATGACTTTTCAAAGTTTCGGCAACAAGTGACGTCACACTGGGCAAGGGTGTCCCGCCCAGGCGGGAGGGGTGTAATGGCGTCACCTGTTGCCGAAAAGTTGAGAGCTCATAGAAAAATAACTATTCATCGTAGGAGAGTGCGGATGGTCTCAAAATTATTAGAATGGAATCCACTTTCATTTAAAAATTGGAATGTAGTATAAACGGAAGTCGTGAGTACTCCTGATTATCTGATCATGATAAAATTCATAGAGGACAATCTAGGACCTAACCCGCATGATCCCTTAAAAATTACACCAAAATCAATAATATGTTCGTGAGAAATTTAGTACTTCGTTGCGCGCATGCGCAGTGGCCATACCAATGACCCGATCATACTGAAATTCGTAGGAGACCATAATAGGGCCCATCCCACATAATTCAATTCAATTCAATTCTTTATTCAAAAACATATTAAGTACCCCTGAAAATTTCAGCAAAATCCGTTGAATTGAGGAAGTTATGTGGCAAAGTTTTGCGGAAACACTCCGACACAAATTTGTTCAGAAAGCTCTAAAACACCTTCCTTTCAAATTTGAAAACAGAGTTTCGGCTACCTTGGTAGACTCGGGAGCAAAAATACTCAATCAATCCTAGCGATGTTAATTGGAAGTGCGGTGCGCATAATAATTTTGGTGTTTTATTTCAGTAATAAACTTTTGTAACAGCTCATATAAAACATGTCGACCGCCCTAAGAATTTGATGGCTTTTGAAGAACAACAACCCACAAGCTATAATAAAATTAAACATCCGAAAGTTCGCGGAAACGAAATGCATTTTGCAGAGTACTTACTTACCAGAAATGATAAAATGACTACTCTGTTTTTGGATTTCAAGCTCGGGGAATAATATCAGTTTTCATACATCCGGATTTCAAGTGGCAGTTGTCGGTTGGAATACTTAGTAGAAGTTTTTGAAAGATTCGCAATGCGCATTTTTTCATAATGTTAATAATGTAAATAATGTTAATGCTTTTTCTCATCGTGAGCATGAATTTGTCTGTCAGATAGGCCGATTGCCACTGGACACCAATAATTTCGTCCATAGGTTTATAACAGATGACTTCAAAAATGGGCAGTTAAAAATATGAAATTAAATTAAATTTCAAAAAACTCAATAAATAAAGGCAAATAAGAAGAGTCGAAAGAAGTATTTCTCAAATAAGGTGGGTCAAGTTTCGAGTTTGGGGTCATAAACCACTAAAAGTTTACAATAACTGCTATAATCCTCGAAAGTTGAAAAATCGACCAAATGTGGCAAAGGCTTGTTCCGTAATCATGAGTACTTGTTCACAAAAAGTGGGTCAAACTATAGTTGTTGGGATTCAAAAATTTCTAAAAGCCTCTAAAAGTAGCTACAAGTTACTCAATTTTCGAAATTCACCCATCATGCTGCTGGACTAGAACTTTTACTTATACAAGAGTCAAACCCATTGGAAATTGTCGATGTCCAAACGAGACCGTCTGTATTATGTCCGGCGATCGCAGTTCCGTGAAATGAGCTGGCCTTGTTTACCATGTCCAGTCTGTTTCGATTCAAGTCACGAAACTCCCTTCTTCAGTTTCTTGCTTCACACAACCTTAGTCATGGAACAACATTGAGGGACCAAACCCAAGGTGCCCTGATTGGCATGATCCAACATCACATCATAATGGCGAAAGACACATTTGTGCATTGATTTTTTATGGTCTGGGTATACTGTGACGGGTTATGTTATAAAAAATCAACTTTATTCAAAATTATGACTTATTCAGCCAAATTTCATTTTTGGAATCGACAAGCGATTTCCAGTAAGGTCCAACAAATCGGCATCTAATCTAGAAATGTTAAAAAGAAAAAAATATTCTAGGCATGTAGGCGCAATGAGCGATGATTATAACCTTAACAACATCCAACCTACAAAAATATTGATTAGGTTTTGAGCAATTAAATCCAAAATTTGAACTTTACTCTTTTCTATGTAAACGTTGAACAGCCCTACCAACACCTTATATTTCCTTAGTGACATTTATTTCAAATTTTTGGGGATTTTCGAGTTAAAAAAAGGTAGATAGGTAGGTACTTACCTAAATAAAAATATTAATAATTTTTTAGTAGAAATAACTTTGTCATAAAAATATTCTTTTCCCATCTAAACTCATCATAAAATACATCATTTACATATAGGTTTACAAAGCATGGGTTTTTATAAGTAAGTAGGTACCTGTAGATTATAACTAGGGACCGGATTTGTATACCTATTTTTTTCCTTGCTACAAAATTGAAAAATAGTCGAATATTAATATGGTTCAAGTAATTTCGAATCTTGTGGGTAAATATGGCAGGTCCTGCAAAAACCTAAATTGGATTTCCAGGCTTAAAATCCCAAAACGTATTTAATATTATTTACGGTACTTGCGTATGTTTTCAGCCGCTGATTATAGAAACAGCTGACGAAAGTTAAAATATTTGACCATCGACAGTTAATTACGAAATTGGAAACTTCTTCTTCCGAAATAAAAGATGCACAGGCATTCTAGATGCACTCGATAGCCAGCAAATCCCAGACCCCTTGGGTGAGGCTGTACAATGGAAACTAAAAAATTGCTCGCCAGGAATCCAGGGTTTGAGAAAATGAAGAAATTCTTTTCCCCACGATGAATTACTGCCCTGGGGACCTACTGATGTGGCGTGATGTTGAAAGGACATTTTCGGCATAGGTATAGACCGATTCTCAGGGACAACCGCCAAAACAGCACTGACGAAAATTTGGAAAATGTGTTATCGCCTACTGTAACCAAAAACAATATTAACCAACAAAAATTATTATGTTTCTTTTAGCTACCTACTTTCAGTAATAATTATTATATTTTTCGCATTTTAATTGTACTAGTGTTCTTCTTTTTTCATCTGAAATCTATATAACTAGTGTCTAAGAACCCAGTAGTGCCTAAAACCGAGAAACCCTAAAATAGCCTATTATGTATTCTTTAAAAACCTAAAATTGCCTATTCCGTATTCTTTAAAAACCTAGTTCGATTTTTTTCAACCTAAATGTCCGGTCCCTAAGGATCCAGAGATGGATTCAGAACGTTCCAAAATTGTAGTTTTGAAAGAAATCAGTAGGTAAGTACTTACTATAAGCACTAAAATGCCCCTTCTCAGTAGCTTATCCTTGGAAGAAAAAAAAACTGCAATTCTCCTTTAGTTTGCCAAGGTGGGCTGTGAGTCTTGTCGGTTTCACTCGTAAGTTTACTCGTGTCTTTTGTATATGTAGTCACATAAAAATATACTTTTTTTCTTTTATTTATCAAGTTAGCAACCTCGAGGTCATATTAAGTAAACTTTTTGGTACCGGAAATTTTACGACGCATAAGTAATGACTATATTTAGATAGACCCCCTAACAGAAAAATAGGGAGGTATATATTCATGAAATCGTACGGGTGTATTGCTGCTGCGATCTTTGTTTGCATTTTCAAATTTAGTAAGCTCTTTTCCTCATTTTATGTCGCAAATTAAATTTCATTTGCGCTAAACCTAGAGCAGCGCATAAATTAAAAGTCGGATGGCACCTTGGATTGCAACGGTTGTCGATTTAAAAGAAATTAAATCCCAACACGATAGTCATTCACTGTGTGGAGGGTTTGCATATCACTCGGCTGATCGAGCGGGATTCCCGAATGGGCCTGAAGTCACCACCCTACGTAGCTTTCTTCTAAATCCCGATCACGGCCCCTCGTGGGAATTCCTGACTTGGACGAGGTCCCGAAGCCAACGTGGGTCAACGTGTTGGGCGGTAACGCGACGGGGTGATTCTCTGTCGTCCTAGTCCAGTTCGAAAATCCAAAAATCCAAAATTCAATTTCAATGCCACGTCCAGTGACGACAGAATACCGCTCGATCAGCTTGGGATGAGCATCACAGCAGTGCACCTACTTACTGAATTCATCTAAGTTAACCATCGTGAAGCTTGTTTGCATTTATTTTACTTCATTAGCAACGCAAAAATTTGCAGCCAATACTTTTCCAGCAACTGTTACCTAGGTATTTTATATCATTAATTAACCTTGCAATAGCGGAACTAATAGATATAAGTGACTCGCCCATCAAGTCAAGTTGAATACAATATTGACCCCCAAACTTCTAACTGCTCCCGTCGCGGCAAACGCCTGACATAATGATGCCTATTTGTTATGCGGCTTCTTTCAAGTCCAGCGGAGGTCGCCTTGCCGGTCTTGCCATTGAGCAACGTTCCGTCCGCAGAATCCTGATGTGATGACCGATCGGTCTGCAGACTGGAGTTCCCCCGTCAGTATATTTACATCTCGAGCAGCTAGTAGACATTGACTCGTGGGTTGATTGGAGTTATGGGTGGATGAAAATGGGTTTTCATTTAATGGAATCTTTTTACTGAAAAATTGGAGAGTTTTCATTGCAGTACATCCCATCTAAGCAGCTCGGAATATCCCGCTGTTAAACCATAAGTAGGTACTGCTGATAAGTACCTACCCAGTATGATGCGACCCTGTACTACAGAAATTCATTTTTCGGAATTCGTTCAAGGTCTCCGTCTATCATGAACGAAATCATTGTCAACAAGCAGGCCAACGAACGATAGTATGAACTAAGAATAGTCTACACCTTCAATGATGTGGAAGTAGGAATAATCCACCTAACTGGACTTGGTTACAAAAAACTTGGTAAAAAATCGAACGGGACGCGGATACGAAGTGACGTACCTTAGCCGCGTGTGTAGCCTTGAATCGGATATACTCTTTAGGTTTTCCTCCTAAATAAAGGCGGTGCTCTTATTGAATTATTACAACTCATATATTATGGATCTGATGATTTAATTGAGTTGCAATAAATATTAGTGTTATTGTTCGAAAAATTTAGTTACTGCTTTCAACCATCTAATTGGCATATTTTGCTCATATCTCACTTTCAGTATTTTTAGTGACTGTGCGTCTAAAAGAAAGTACCTCAGGACATGAGCTCAGTGTTTAGCTATTTTTGAAGATGTTCAGCGATTTTTTACTCATAACAACTCAAATTTTACCGGCATCTTAAGAAGAAGAACGTTTTCAGTAATTTAGCATGGCCATATCAGCGAATTTTTGAAATAACGCATCCACTCAATCCACCCTCCAATTTACTACATTTTCAATATCCTTACCCATGCAGGAGTAGTTCGATGGTTCGCTCATGTAGTTCCAGTTGGTGCCGGTGAACTGCAGAACTGGAGCCAGAAGAGGTATGTTCATAATCAAGCTCTCGGGACCACCAGCTTCTATTAGCAACACCCTCCAGTCACCCACCTATTGGAAAATATAAGATGATTACATTTTATATAGGTACCTTAAACATGTATTTTAACAGAGTATGATATTCATATGGTATGCTGAATGGCACGCGACTGAAGACGATCAATTTGCTGAAACAATCTCCACGTTGGCCGAGAGGACTGTGACGTCACTTCACACTAGCTGGGACTATGGAGGATCCCTGGGTACCTAGATACGTATTTTTAATGAAAACCTAGATTAGGTACATTTTTTAAAACCAACCCATACTTCACGATCACAAGGTCGTTTTATAGATGTTTAAAATATTTGAAAGGGCCGTCGTGGTAGTTTTGATTTTACCACGAGGGAGGTATACGTAGGAAAGCAGAGTCATGGGAAAGGGCCCAGAGGGCAGTAGCAAGATACTGATTTCACTGGAAAACAAAGGTGGAGGCTATCTGTGGGCGAGGTAGGTACATAGATATATATGTGTGTGGGTGTTATGTAGGTATTTGCAAGGGCAGGATAGTGAGTATGACAGAAACAGGCTGGGGGCTGTTCATGGGTTGGGGATAACCTGAAGAGGGGTTATTGTGGATGGAAGGAGTCAAAGGAGGGACCAAGAGCCTAAGGCGGCGTAGCTTTGGAAACTATGAGAGAGCATTTAGGCCGTATCATAGAGTGACAGCCATAATAGAGGGACCTCGAGTTTATGTTCTGTCCCTGTCGAAATTACGCAGTTATTCTATTTTTAGTAGTTAGCCTTCTTATCAATAGTAAGTTATTCTATATCTATTCTGTACTATTTTATCATTGTGTAGATGACAAAATATGTAGTGCATTGGAACGAAACCTCTGACTTAATTATGATCTTCTTTCCCATACAATTACTGTCTTGGATCATGTGCCCTGAACAGCAGCAATGATTGGACGATTTAATCATACTTGGATGAGGTATCGGGAGAAGGTGTAGCGGAAGCTTTCTCAAACATGCAGTGGATGGCTCACCTTGACCACGGCCTTTAAATCGCGGGACCAGACTCCTGTAACCTGCAGTCCGGTGAAGAAAGTCGAAAACTGTGCGAATTGACCGTTCCATACAATGACAACACCTAAAGTTGCCTGCAGTTTAGTCCCTATTCTTCTATTAAAAAAAAAAGGTAGGTACTGACGTTACACACTATCCCTTTCCGTCCCTCTCGCTCATCCAAGTGGGAATATACATCACTGGCCTTTAAATACCTGTTGAATAATATAAATGGCGGAATCCTTCGGAAGGTAACTCTACTGACAGCAGAAGCAGAAATAACCCTTTAGATTTAATATTAGCCGAGTGGGAAATTGAACTACCAAACCCGCTGAGTGGCAAATTGCGCTTCCAAATCTCCTGGGAGTAAAAAATTGAGCTCCTAAATCTGGTGGGTGGGAAATTCAAATTTAGTAAGCCAAGCGACTTTTAACGCCAGAAATACATCCATTTCCATGCTTTCCGTTCAAGGCTAATGGGAAGGAAAGAAGGGAGAACTCAACTTGAAATTCAGGAATATGTATCTACTGACTGCTGGGTAGCGCTCACAACTCTCAGTCCACAACTGCTACTTTGCAATACAGTGAGTGACAGTCTGGACGTATGCGTGTCAACTATGGGGTTGCACACAGAAAATCAATGTGAAAATCATCCAAAAATGGTTTTCACAAGGATGATGTGAAAATCATCCAAATAAAGTGCTTCGGAGCTTCGTAAATGCATCCTGGTACACTCGGACGGCTGATCTCTACCAAGATTTATAAGGTGTCGACTGTCGAAAAAACAATAGTCATCGTGTGACGGAACACGAGCAACTGCTCCACAAGCATGAAAATGTTGAAGTATCGAGCCTGCTAGACAACGACAGGGAGGTACGGAAGCTGAAAAGGGCCAAACCGCTTCCCTCCGCTGGAAATTCAAGCTCATCGTAGAATAAATATACTAACCACTAAACATACTAGGTAACTCAGCATTCACAGAGATCTTGATTCAATGTGTGTTGCGTAGTGAATATAGGTAGTGAATGATCCACATCAATAACATTACGAGAGAAAATTTGCTGTATCTATAAACTACACAGTTTCAATATTGACGCGGAGAAAATTTATCTTCAGATATTTTTAAGTAGACTGAGAAGGTTTTTCAAGGATTCTGGCATCTTGATGACCCCGCATGAATTTAATTGAGATCGGAGGCGTTGGTAAAGCAGCCTCCGAGCATAAGTACTTTTTAGAAATCTCTGATTGTCTGATCCGAGACTAACCGTGCATGATTCCTGATTGCCTTCCTCCATTTTGATTCCTAAGCTTAAAATACCCATAAATTATTTTTCTTTGGATTTCCCAGAGTGATTATATACAGCGTTCACTGTCCATCTGCTTCCTTCATAATAGCTACGTCCATGAACCGGATGTAATTTATCTAGGGAGGTAACAATTATACCGGATGTAACAATTATCTAGGGAGGTTCGGTATCTTGAAAAGTATCCATATATCGGATTAATATTTTTCAAAAGTATCGCATCGATATTTTCACAATTTTTCAATATTTCTAAGTACCTAGATATACTTTTTCTCAAAAATTAGTTCTTGTGTGAAAATCATAATACTCTAATATGAATTATAAAACATCGTTCTAATAGGAGAGAGGAAATCTTTTTGTAATGATGCGTGTGAAAAGTATCGATACTTTTCCTCAGAAACGAGTTGTTACCTATGTCAAAAGCTATAATGAATAATATTATTTATAGTATGATAAGACGTTCAGCGTTATGCACTAAGACTTTATGAGCGATTTTAACAATTCTTTGCGATTATTGCTTGTGTTATATATGCGGGTAATAGTGAAGACGAAAGAAAATGAATATGTAATAATCAAGATTTTTTATGAATTGAAAAGGACAAAAAAAAATCGCTTTCAAAACAGGACATAAAGTACATAGATATCGAATCTTCAATACTTTTAAAAGAAAAAGAATCGAGAAGTTTTTATCGACAAATTTTCGTTCAAATTGGATAGCACAGTTGTTGACTTACCTACCTATTTTTTGACAACAGCTTTTCCCCGCCCACTCCATTAAAACCCACGAAGCAGGAATCTCACAATTCTGATAGTTTCAAATTGAGCCAGGCCTTCTCCCCCACACACTCCACAGGCCAACATTTTTTGTTAATCTGACGATCTGAACTTTTCACGTGCAAATATTCCCCTATGGTTCCATTCAAATCGGAACATCCTGGCAGGTATTTTGCTACAGTTATGCGGTTTTCACCACCTGCCTCTTCTGCAGTGCCCCACTCGATGCCTCCTTCCCATCCTCCTCCTATCTAGCTGATTTTTCAAGTTAGAGTACCCTCGAGATATCCACAAGTTTCATGTATTGTATAATGTGCAAACCTACAGAACGACAAACAAAAATAACAAATAACGGTGTTCATCTTTTTTAAATAGCATAAAAGTAGAAGAAATAAGAAATTTCTCGATTCCAATCAACGTAAATAATTTCAATTTTATCAATATTTATGTTAAATGCTCCGTTTTTCACTACTTAGGAATTGAAGGTCATGACACTATCCTGTGAGTCTGAATTGTATGTATGTATACTTGCATAGCCAGAAGGTTTACGATTCTTCAAAGGATTACAGAAAATCTGATCTGAAATCAAGGACGGTTAAAGATAAAACCAAGTAAGCGAACAAAATATTACAGGCAATAATTACTTTCGGAGTGAAGTAAACGGCATTTTCCACTTTCGAGTTTGAAAGGCGATTCAATTACTTGTGCCTACCTTGGTAGATATCTGAAATAATTATTACTGAACATTCAGTTGTTCAACACCACTGATTTTCTCAAAGACTATTTCTGTGTTGGTTAACCGTTTACTGGAAACGAGTCCACAGAAATGGGCCTTGTACCGCTGTATATTCGCTGCTCAGTGCGGATGTCAGAGTTCAACCTACATTTCAAAAACACTGCAAATACTTTCACGACTGTGTATTGGTTTCTTTATAGGTGACTCTTCTGTCTGGCCAGTGTTAGCAGTTTGAATCCCCTCCTAATAATTTTTTTAGCTCATCATAAATTTGAACAATGTTTGATACGGAGCTCCGTATTAAACATTATGAAGGACGGTTAAATAGTGATCTCAAGGGCGGAAACACTGTTCAAATTTATGATGAGCTAAAAAAATTATTAGGAGGGGATTCAAACTGCTAACACTGGCCATCACGGATGGGAATGACTATATAGAGCAAGAGCACATCATGCTTCAACCAGGCGCCTATACAGATTCTTGGACATGGGTGTTCGTTGCATATACTTGACAGAGAAGGAGCAGAAAGCGTCAATGTTCGTCTTGAGATGGGTTTGCAGAGTTCGGCGCGACCTACTGAAGCTCAACAGTCGACCGCACATGCCACACGAAGAAGACGGACAAACACAAATCTGCTCACTCTGCAACATGGGTGTGCCTGAGGACCTCGAGCATTTCTTGGCAGTCTGCCCAGTTCTTGCGGAATTTCGTGTGCCCAATTTTGGTACACCTCAGCTGACTCGGGACGCTCTTCTGAATGTTTTAAGTGGTGAAAACTGGCTGCCACTGGCTAGATACTGCCAAAGGGCTTGGGGATACAGAGCAGAATTAATCCAGTACTTTAATTGGGACAACGATTAGTTCGATCAAGTTCCGTGTGCTGTGGCATCCTTCCATTGCTGCCTTGATTGTTCCTTGGGGCCGGGGGTACCTTAATGTCAAACTGTCTCTGGCACTATTTCACAATAGTTTACGCCCGGCAGCTTAATAATACAGGAAAATTAGCGAAGGTGACCACTAAGTATGGAATAAATTATATTAAAATCGCAGGAATTCAAAAATATCATTTACAAAAATGCGCATACTCTGACAGACGGGCATAGCCCATAGTCAACATCCGTGTAAGTATATATACACACATATATATATATATATATATATATATATATATATATATATATAAATTCAGCGAAGTTGGTAGACAGTACATACTGACAGTTCCACTACCACGAATGACAATTCAAGTTAGCTGTGATTCGACGGTTCATTCATTACAAATGGACCCTAAGTAGGGGTACTTATCAAACCACCAATTGCTGATCTCTTCATATACGTCCTCCAAATTTCAGCTGTTTGGATCGCTGATTCATTCCGATACGGTACCTACTTATTATAGAGGAACTGAAGTCATATAGGCTGTCGACTAAAAAAGGAATTGAACATATAGGAATTTAAGACATATGACCGACTAAAAAAGACATGGATCCAAATTTTATCATCAACATTTTTGAAGTGCACACCTATTTTGATTTTGTAATTATTACAAAAGTGAAAACTGGTACCTACTGAAAGGTCAAAGCGTTGAAGACAGAACGTCAAACATTACCTGCATCTCATCTAAAAACGGCGTACGGCGGACGGACAGAAATGTTTTTATTGCATTTCGGCATCTACATACCTTGAAAAGTAAACCATCAAATTTTGAGGGGGAGGTTAAACTTTTTTTTTCATACTCGATTCCAAAGGTTCATTATTGAAAATAATAAACCAAAATTATAAACACATGACCGTGGCATAAGAGAAAATCTTATCCGAAGCTATTTGAGCTAGAATAACCAACCAACAGACGGCACACTGTTATTGAACGCTGTACAGCCAGCCTTCGAGGCCTTGTCTTCTTCAAGCTCCGGATCTAATCCACATGCCGCGAGTGTATCCAAGTTCTTTACCGAGCCTTTCAATGGACACTTCATAATGATCTTCATTCAACGCCCTTCACACCCCTCGAAAAAAATTTGTATGGAATGTTGGGTATTGAGCTGGGATAGGAACGTTAAGAGAGAAGTTCGTGAGTGAATTCCATCGAGGAGCCAGTGATGAAATCTTCAAGTCACCGAGCCCTCAAACGCAGGAGTCACTTCTTAATGACATTCAAGGGCTCTTTAAAAGTAGAAAACGCGATATTTTAGGTTACTGGGAAGTCATCCACCCTAATACTGGGTATTTCCCTACCTCGCCTTTTGGTTTATTATTATGTGAATAATACACCTATGTAATCGCTCAGCAAAAAATTTTTATAACACCACCTCAAAATTTTTTCTTTTACGTTTCAAGGTGCATAGATTCCAAAAATGCAATGTTCGTCCGCCGTACGCCGTATCATGTGTACCGGCTTCGCACACATTCCCATTTGGGCCCTAGTTGTGTCCCGAAACTTTTCAGCCCGATCGGATCTTTCATACCCAGGGATGTTATGAATGAAAATGTGCACAAAAATAGGTACTTTTTGTGTTTTAGTAACATGTTAGTAACATGAGCTTTTGAGGTATCATTTTCCATGTTTTTGGGGACGAGAAGACCGAACATGAAGTCGATTTTGACCAAAGAGTGGAAAATCGAGGTTCTACCAAATGTTCAGCTCCCAAAATTGATTTTTTATGAGTCAAACACCTGGGAAATCGTCTGAAATCACCATCAATTTGTATAATAACAATGGAAGTAGTATCAGCACGTGGATCAAGACGATTAAATGGCACCACCGATGATCAAAGATAAATTGAAAAAAAAGGAGCGTACCTAATTCGTGTTTTAGGGGCCAAAAATTGTGGAAACCGTCAGAAAAAGCTATTTCAATTATTTCACATTTAATAAACAATAAATGAACAGCCAACATTTCTGTAGGTATGTCCAGTAGAATAATAGACCCATGTGACAAGGACTTTGCAGCGTTTTTTCTCTTGTTGAAGCAGGTTCATACAATCAGCTTATTACCCATTCTTGCAAGCAAAGTATTCAACAACTCAATCACCTAACTAAGAAATTTCTCTGTAAGCAAATATTTAATTGACTGACTGGGGCAATATAGATTGTTAGTGCATGTGTAGGCATTACATAGGTTTGTTGTTGGAAGGTGTGAGAATAAAATTTACATTTTTTCGATTTTACTCCAGGTCCGATTTGTATTTTACGGACAACCCAACCCTAAAATGACTGGTGAGGGAAAAGAGTCATGGGACCGGTGGGAATTCCGGCCTCAATATTGCAAACTTCGATATTATATTACCACCAACTCTTACTACTTCCTTCAACATTATGTTACCCGAAAAACAAGTCATAAGATCATCATAACCAATGGTGGGGCGATAATGTTGTTCCGATATCTAGGAAAAAATCGAATAAATATAGAACAATCTTGGATAATTTGACGTACCTACATAACGCGTCATTCCCCTCCCTCATCCTTTCGTCTCGTCGGACGTGATTATATATACAGGGTGGATGGGGATCAGTGTGAAATTTTTTTTGGGTAAAACTACATCAAAAATGGAGTAGAATGCCGCCAGAGTGGGGGTCCTATCTCAGTCCATTGGATAGTTATGATTTTTTTAGTGTTTTCACGGTCAACTCCGACCTCACGTCATGAAATCGAGTTTTCTGGAACACTGAAGCGTCCATTTTAATTTTATTATACATTTTCGGATTCAGCATTAAATTTCCTATAAGATAAACATAATTTCAACCTTATAAAATTTCGATAACTCTGTTCATAATCGCAGTGAAAGAGAAAAATTTATAAATTGGAAATTTTTCGATAAAATTCGAAACAGAGCCGATGTTCCAAAAATAGGCCAAGAAGTTGTCAAATCTCATAAAAACTTCCTCATTTCATGAGCTTTCCAACGGTATACTCAATTTCAGGATTACGACATTTTTTCTTGGAGAAATTAAGTGTCAAATACAAAAAACCAAGGTGGGGGCGTCAATCTTAGTAGGGAAGGGGGTGCAAGGAGTTAACTCACGTCCTCATTTCATTCTGTTTCTTTATTCTTATTTTCTGTTAAAAAACCTGCAAATTACAACAACAACAAATGAATTTAGGTTAGCATTTGTTCGAACTGACGTCCCCTGTTACGAATGCACAACCTAGCTCGTTTTCGAATAGCTCCCACAGTAACTGAGAGTGTTAACTTCTCCTGAAGTTTTTGAGCTGCTGCTACAATTTTTCCCCTCAACTCTTCTTCGGTGTTCGGTGTTCGGTGTGCGGTGAACACCGAAGAAGAGTGGAGGGGAAAAATTGTAGCAGCAGCTCAAAAACTTCAGGAGAAGTTAACACTCTCAGTTACTGTGGGAGCTATTCGAAAACGAGCTAGGTTGTGCATTCGTAACAGGGGACGTCAGTTCGAACAAATGCTAACCTAAATTCATTTGTTGTTGTTGTAATTTGCAGGTTTTTTAACAGAAAATAAGAATAAAGAAACAGAAAGAAATGAGGACGTGAGTTAACTCCTTGCACCCCCTTCCCTACTAAGATTGACGCCCCCACCTTGGTTTTTTGTATTTGACGCTTAATTTCTCCAAGAAAAAATGTCGTAATCCTGAAATTGAGTATACCGTTGGAAAGCTCATGAAATGAGGAAGTTTTTATGAGATTTTACAACTTCTTGGCCTATTTTTGGAACATCGGCTCTGTTTCGAATTTTATCGAAAAATTTCCAATTTATAAATTTTTCTCTTTCACTGCGATTATGAACAGAGTTATCGAAATTTTATAAGGTTGAAATTATGTTTATCTTATAGGAAATTTAATGCTGAATCCGAAAATGTATAATAAAATTAAAATGGACGCTTCAGTGTTCCAGAAAACTCGATTTCATGACGTGAGGTCGGAGTTGACCGTGAAAACACTAAAAAAATCATAACTATCCAATGGACTGAGATAGGACCCCCACTCTGGCGGCATTCTACTCCATTTTCGATGTAGTTTTACCCAAAAAAAAAAATTCACACTGATCCCCATCCACCCTGTATATATTATTCCGTCAATGTGTTGCACACTTCACCCTAAATTGATTCGATTGCAATAAGTAATAACTGTGCAAATCGGATAAAAATTACAGTCTAGGCATCGCACAAAAATTTTGTCTCACACACATTTACGTTCCCACATACTAAAGAACTTAAAATGCTCTGAAACGGATCTGTATATGCGATTGCTTTTTTCTCTGGCCTTGGGTTAAAACAAGTGTGCAATGCTGCTCTAGAAGTTTAGCTAGCGTCTTAGGTCACAAGGCTTTTTCTTCGAATGGACGACTCAGTGCAAAAAAAGAGCATACCTATGATCACGCGTTTTTCTTATAATGGGAGGTTTCGTGATGTATTATACAGACTAATACCGGCACCTACCCCCTCCCTAGGGCTGTTAACAAGGCTAAGCTGGCTCATATTTAACTATCGACGTAACATGAACGCAGATAAAAGAGTAAAACCATTCGAGAGTTACTTCTCCGTGAATGGAAACCTTGGAAATGGAATGGAGCGTTTAATACGACTGCTTGATTATACGTCAAATTCAAATCCTGAAAACTGAAATTGATGGTTAGAATCCCAGATACTAGAGTTCACTAGAGTTCTTCAGTGTTATTCCTAAGCGCCTTGGCAGTTACCTACGTTGAATTGGCCAACTAGGTACTTGATATTCTAACGTACTCGTTTCTTCGCCATTACCAGTTCGCGACACTACCAAGTGCCCTGCAATCTCAATGGCTGTTTGTTTTAGTTTGTCTCTAGTTAGTTGTCATCCATGCGGGTCTGATCGCTGTTTGCCGGACGCTAATTTCCTACACAATCGTAGCACTCCTCTACAATCTATTTTCCACATGAACTCCCTCCAATAGCGCTACCGTTTTTCGTCGCCTTTGTCACTCATGTCCCGGTAGACGTTAATTAGATAGGTGCCTATTTAACGATACCTGACAATTTTACACCATCCTACCGTCCGTCATTAGATGTTTTCTCTTGCGGAAGGTTTATATTCACCAGTGGCACGGTCTGCAAAATGGCAAATTATAGATTTATTTAGCCAAATTGATGAGGAGACTTCACTGAAGTTTGACCTGCTTAGACTTCTTCATCTGGAAAATCTTTCGAATCGGAATGTAGGATCCCAAGGCACAAGAGCATCGTATGAGCTTCAGATCACGAAAATGAGCCGACGGAGGATGTGGATGGATCGGAATTTTGCAGTTTCGACCTCAAAATTGGTTGGACCTAGAGGTTGACAATAACAAGCGAGGAGTTCCCCTCCCTTTTTCAATACAAATCTTGATAGTCTAGAAGTTTTGGAGGATATATAGGAAACAAAACGCTGCGAAGTCGTTGTCACGTGGGTTTATTATTCTATTGGACATACCTACAGAAATGTGGGCTGTTCATTTATTGTTTCTTTCACGTCCAATAATTAAACTAACTATTTTTTATGGTTTCCACAATTTTGGCCCCCATCAACACGAATTAGGCTCCTATCTTTTTTTTGCAAATTGTCTTTGATAATCGATAGTGCCATTTAACTGTCTTGATTCACCTGTTGATACAACTTCTAGTGCTATTATACAAATATATCTGGTGATTTCAGACAATTTCCCAGGTTTTTGACTCATAAAAAATGAGCTTTGGGCCCATGGCCTTACACCCATTTTTCTCCCATAACTCCCCTGGGTGTATTTCGATCGGGCTGCCGAGCTTTAGAGCACAACTATGACCCAAATGTGTTCCCAAATGGGGAACCCAAACTGGCGTGCAGAACGACGATTTCAGACCAAAATTTAACGTAAATGTACGGCTGAAACTTCGTTAGAACTTCAATTGTTCACTCTTTGGCGACAGTCGACTTCATATTCGATCTCCTCGTGCTAAGAAGCATGGAAAACGATGCCTCACAAGCTCATGTTACTAAAACACCAAAAACCCTATTTTTACAACAATTGTTCACCCATAACACCCTTGGGTATATTCCGATCGGGCTGCAAAGTGTCGGGACACAACTAGGGCCCAAATGGAGCCTGTTTTCGAAAGAACGAATTTTTTAGACCGAAAATAAAGTAGATATGGATGATACGGCGTACGGCGGACGGACATTGCATTTTTGGAATCGACGCACCCTGAAACGTAACAGAAAAAATTTTGAGGGGGTGTTATAAAAAAGGTTTGTTGAGCGAATACATAGGGTGTATTGTATTATTCACAGAATAATAAACCAAAATTTAGAACTATCTCTGCGCCGCGAGCCTCTAGCTCTAGACCATCGACTCAAGCCACTTAGGTACCTATTATACCGTTTTAAAGTCCTTTATGTGCAATAGGTAACCATTGCGCAATCTAAAGGTATACAGCTGGCCGTATCCTAATAGCTATCCTTGCCGTAGCTCTTCAAGACGTGAGTGCATTTGCCAGACTCAAGGCCAGTAGTTGCGATTTTTCTAATAGGAAACGATTTGTCTCTGCTTTCAAAGATAATAGACATGTCATCTTATCCTTAAACTAGCCTAGTAAATGAGGAGGTTATCATACTTGGGGGTCAGGCATCAGACTCTAGTCGTTGACTTTTTTTCTGGAATTCGATTCATTTATTATATTCCCAACTGATCAGCCGTACCTATGAGAGAACGGTTGATGATCTGATGGGGAAAGCATCCCGTCTTACCCTATTAAAGGGGAAAAGTTTCTAATTACGAGTAGATCACTGTTTTCTGTGGTCAATACCTACTCCCGTGCTTCCCCCAGGAAAGCCCCATATATAGAGTAAGGGCCTTACTGTGAATAAAAACGGCTGGACGTAAAATTCTCCGGATTGTATAAAAAAATCCTCAAGTTCAGAATCAATATTGAAAAACATAAAACCATAGGTACCTACTCCACGGTGATCTGTAAACCTAATTTCACTATTTTGGGTTCATGGTAACTTGAAAAAGTGCGAAGTATGCGGACGGACAGAAAATGTTTATTGCATTATCGCGCATTGCATTTGCGCGCTAAAATACCTAGGCATATCTCACCGACCAAGACATTAGGGAGCAATATCAATATGTAACGCTTCAAATTATTTTTGTTACACAAGGTATATAATATAATACCTTGCAGAAGAGCCACCTCCTTCGATCGCTATTTTGGAATACCACCAAGTTCATCAATCAGTGTGAGCTACAATAATTACCTACATCACAACAATGCAATAAATTTGGCTTGAAAGCATATCTGAATTAAAAAGTGGGTAGCCGATATAGCTTATTTTTAGGAGTAAAGGATCTTTGATGATATCGAAACACTTTTTCCCTTCAAAGGGTTAAATCAGTTTGCCTAGAAATCAAGAGCGCTGGCCACAAATTTTGGTTTATTATTCTGTGAATAATACACCTATGTATTCGCTCAGCAAAACATTTTTATAACACCCCCTCAAAATTTTTTCTTTTCCGTTTCAAGGTGCGGAGCTTCCAAAAATGCAATGTCCGTCCGCCGTCCGCCGTACGCCGTCCGCCGTCCGCCGTATCACGTGTACAGGCTTCATTTTCGGTTTTAAAAAATCGTTCTTTCGCACACATGCTCCATTTGGGTCCTAGTAGTGTCCCGAAACTTTTCAGCCCGATCGGAATATACCCAGGGGTGTTATGAGTGAAAATGTGTGTAAAAATAGGGACTTTTTGCGTTTTAGCAACATGTTGGTAACATGAGCTTTTAAGGTATCGTTTTTCATGTTTTTGGGGACGAGAAGACCGAATATGAAGTCGATTTTGACCAAAGAGTAGAAAATTGAGGTTCTACCAGATGTTCAGCTCCCGAAATTGATTTTTTATGAGTCAAAAACCAGGGAAATCGTCTGAAATCACCATCAATTTGTAGAATAACACTGGAAAAAGTGTCAACAGGTGGATCAAGATGCCTCCAGCGTGGTTAGTACTTGGATGGGGTGACCACTCTGACACGTGGTGACATGTCCAAGTATGACCCATGGAGCTGTTGGGCGAAACCTTCTCCCACCACTCAGAGGGATGAGGCACTGAGTAGCCAAGTAAAGAGCAAAATGATCAGATCGAAATCTGATCCTCTCATTGTAGGACAGCTATCACGTCCACTGGCAGGGCAGTCTGATTAAAAGCCCCATCCTGGAATGACGGTTTAATTTACTAACCTTACTACTTTTACCCTGATTAATCCGTACAAGTGGTATGAGTATAAGGATGGCAAATATGGTATTAATTTACCAAAATAATACCAAATTAATTTGCCAAACTTAATCTCCAGGCATCAGTACAAGTGGTATAGGTGAATTTGCCAAAATTAATTTAGGGGAGATTTTAAATAAGAGAGAAGGTAAGTTAAATAGTAGCAGGGACAGGTACAGATGGATATAGGTATGACAGTGTGTATTTTTTTGCTCGTCTATGAGTAGGAAACAAAAGCTGCAAATTATTACACAACGATATATTATTATTTACTTGTATAGATGCCCCTTCTGCACTGATCACTTTTTCTGTCGTCAATTCTTACCCTAGTGCCCCCCTCCGGCCACATCCACGGAAAAGCCCTAAATCGAGAACTGGGGCCGGCCCGGGGAATTACAGTCTCATAAAAATGCGCGAGATTCAATATTTCAATAATAAATTAATTTTGACATTTTATGTCTTTACTTTGGCACATGGACCCGAAAAGCGTTATACGAAACCGTTATGCGATACCGGTAAACAAGCGTTACAGTTGATATTCTGATGATTTTCGCTTACAACCGGTTCGTTTCTACGGAACTTCATGTTCGCCATTTTTCATCGTACAAAAACCGTTCACCACTCGTTGGAATCATGTGATTTTATTGAACATTTTCTTGTTAACCGTACCCCCGTACCTGGCGCGGTAGCTGAGCTGAGCATGATGAAAAAAAGGCTGGTAAACAAGGTAGTCAGCAACAGACTAGTGAAGAAAGTCATTACTTACTAGAATCGAATGTGGTAACCTTGCACCACCATGTAACCCGGATCGTGGTAATCTTGCAACCCGTAAATAATGATACCGTCAATTATCCCTAAATGTTGCAGACTCGTATGCAAGCGTTTGATTAGAGATTCGGCGGGCGAAATGGATATCAGCCGGGGGGGGGGGGGGGGGTTAAAGCAAATTTCGGCCTTCCAAATTTATAATCACTTTTAATTAGAATCTTGCGTTTCCGATTTTTTAAGTAAGGAAGTTACCTAAATGTTAAAGAAAGATTACGTTTCAAGGTTTTTTTATTATTTGTTGTTAGTCATGAAGCACAACGTCTGTTCAGGTTACAAAGTACCTATCAACAAAACAAAACAAAAAACCAACAAGAACGTTTTTGAGTTACGGCGTTCTGAAATTTTCAACCCCCTATTTTTCACCCCTTAGAGATGGTAATTAAGGAAAGTGCAAAGTACCTACGGTGGACGGACAGAATTTTTATTTTTTTAATTACATTTTCGGATTCTACGTACCTTGAAACGGAAGCTTTTCACGCTCATTACAAAGGTTCATTATTGAAAATAATAAACCAAAAGAGAAGGTTGTTGACAGTTCATATTCTTCTTAAGAATCAAATTAATGAAAAAGTAAATACTCACCTCTGTTAATCTGTTTGCGAGAACGCAACCTGCAGATCCTGCTCCAACTATGATGAAATCGTACTTGGGGTTTGGCACCATCATGTCTTTGGGTTCTTCATTCATATACACAACTCCTCGTGTCATGAAGCTGAAAAGACTGGGGATGAGCATCCACGGTGCTTGGGCAAGAGCAACTTCAAGTATCGCGCACCATAACGCTAACGTTCTTGGCTGCATCCTGAAATATAGTTCACAGATCCATTAAAATTCACCTCTACACAGGTTTTATATTGTAACACAAAAACGCGAAAATCTGGGAATATGTGAAGGGTCTACTTAGGTTCAGCGACCATCATAATTACAAAAATTCCCGAGGAGGGGGGGGGGGGGTCGTAGGGCGTTACAGGAGATGGGGGCAGTGGAAAAATAGATATTCAAGTAACGAACGTGAGCGAGACTTAAGACTTCGACTCTGGTGGCATTTTTGTTGTGTCTGTGTATTAGCGCGAGTGGGTAGGCAGGTAAACACCACATAAACGATCCTAATAAATCGGCACAAAGTCTATCGGAATTCATCTATACAGGAAAATAACAAACCGTTGTGTAATAGTTTGTAGCGTTTGATTATTCCATACCATGATTTTACGTACCTTTAAACGCAAACCACCAAACTTTAAGGGGAGTTGAAAATTCCAAAGGTTTATTGTTGATTCTGAAGGTTCATTATTGAACATAACAAAATAATAATTATGGGAATGAGATTATCGTCAACGTGAAAGGTTTTCTTGAACTGAAATCCGTTAGCGTCAGATAATGATGAAATAGGTGCATATTAAATGGGACCATTTTTGAACTATCCCGCACATTCATGATTAGATTTTTTTCTTCCAGAAAATCTATGGAATTTACTTAAGCCTTTATGTATTATGTACAACCGAAATTTTGGAGCTCATGAATTCAACCGTTGGTCAAATATTGCTAGGAAATTGCCAATTTATCAGCCATTGAGTCTGACTCATCATCACAAACCATGTTTATAAACCTCGCGAAGATAGTAGTGATAAATTCCATGTTGGGTTCGTCATCGGATGAAAAATGAGAATTGTTGTTGTAACCTTCATCTCAAGTTTCGATGTGTCTCATATTGTCTCCCTCCGCCCTTCCACCGGTTTGGGCACCTCTCCTTTAAATATGCAACAATTATTCACATTCTCCTGTGTTGCTGTACTAATCCAGTAGCGCAAATTACTTCGCGTAAATTAGTCGTAATATTATTATGTACCTTAAACCTAGGTAGCTAGGAGCTCAAGGAGGTACATACCAGGATGGGAAATATTATTCATTGCTCTTCGCCCAGGTACACTTCACCTGTTTAGAAGTTTAATCATATTAATCGACGCGGCATGCGGCATTCAGAGACTGAGATTTTTCCATCTCTCTATTAACTATGACTAGGTGATGCAGCTCTTCTATGAATGATGAGCCCTATTAGAGATTGTGACCTTTTCCGCGGCCCACTTCCGCTTCCTACCAAGCGTCAAGTGGGTGCTTAAATTTTTCCGAATGATTTATCCTCAATCGATACTCTTTGGTAACATTGTGAAACAGGAACATGTCATTAGAGGTTGAAAACCGGATACAATCACTATAACTGTCGACACCTCCGCAGGAGTACGAGATATCAGATTGCTGTTGGGCCCCTACTAACACTCAAATGATTTCGTCCTCTAATCACGTTAATCTGACTGATTTCGCCATTCCAATCGATTGTTCGGGGCCGTCTCCGCCAACGTGATTTAGAGCTGAGATAGTTTACTGACCGGTATATCAGGCCATACGAATTAATATTATTGTAGGATTTATATTCATTTTTCCCCTGATTATAATGACTTACTGGTTGATTTTATAGAATGTAATTGGAAAGTGAAATAAAGAAATAAGAAATAACACAAAAGACAAAGGAACATCAGTGTTATGAAACATGATTATATGTGTGCAGAATAGTTACACGCTAACCTTCATGCAAACTAACGGCAGTCAGTCTCTCATCATTCTCTCTGTTACGGAAGAAGAATATATAGGTAGCGTCCTCAGAGAATTTTCCATGATGAATGGAAAAAAAAGTTTGGGAAATCACCTTTTTAATTTCCTAAATTCTTTATTAAGGTTAGGTACGAATAATCTTTTTGATAAGGAGAGGTTTTATTTTTATACGGGAATGGTTAGGACCATCTCCCGCCCAAATGGCAGCCTGGAAACATGAATTCAAAATCCTACTCAAAGCATAGATAGCCAAATTATCACGGCGGATGGGAGCTCCAGAAGGAGGCTAATCTGGTCAAAATGTCCAGTTCCGATTTTGTAAAAACTTATACGCCCATCCGTGAGTCTGAACATTTAGAGACATAGCACATACCTGTGACATGCTCTGGCAAAATTTTCTGACGGATTTCAATTGATTTTACTTGGCATCAAATGATGATCTGTCCACAGTTGCTCACGTATCCACAATATTTCAGCTTAAGATAGTTCTTCTTCATAGTGTTATGGATGGTGCTAAGTTAATTCAACCATCTTCGTACCGTTTAGGCAATTTGAATAAGGTTCGATAGAGTTCATCTCAGAAAGTTTGATTCGATTTGAAAGAAGCTACACGTGTCTATAAATAGCTATTTCCACAGCTCCATTATTGATTTGGAGTGTTTGGCTTCTAATATTAACGACCTTACACTGCTTTTTTGGAGGGGTTTGTTGCTCAACAATTTACAAAACACAGTGATGGTATAAGAGCTGGTTCCTCCTTCACTTCGTGGTAGGTTCAGCTCGTCACAGAATGAACTCATCGAATGGGAGGTCAAGTATACCTCGGCATATAGGTATGCCATTCAAGATGGAGAAAGTACGAACGTACACAACCGGTTTTGATACTTCGTCTTTCAGTTGCTAGACTCACTCACGGTGACAAAAAACCTAACCTTGTAGGTACTCTTCCGCGATCCAGTGATAAGTTCTAACCACCGAACACTTCTATACAATCGATACGAATCTTGAAAGCTTCGTCGTCTTCGTTTGTCCTGTCAATCGCAATGCAGAACTTGGTCATTCGTATTCATCAACCATTAATATCAGTCTTGAGGATAGAATACGGTTGTGGCTGGTGCTAGATGCCACGGATCATTCCATACCACCGGCCAAGAAACTGCATCAACTAAAGAACTCAATAAACAATAAGACGAAGAACTTCAAAAACTTAACACTTCTACCACAAAAGTAAATCTGCGCGACTTCGGACGGTGATTTCCGGATAACTCATAATGTAAAATAGTATTTTTCTTAGTATGTTTCCTGCTTGCAATAAATGTATGCATATATACTTAATATTTCATAAAGACAAGTATGTGCGAGATTTGTGAGTTAAAATACACCACCTACTGAAGCAGAAAAAATGAATGTTGAATTGAAAAAAGAGCAGAAATGAGTGGGTAAGTGTTTATTAAGTTACGGTAATATTATGCTTTTGGGGTGTTATTAGCAATACATCTTTTACTGATTTCAGAATATCAGATCATCTTAACACCCCACAAAAAATAGTTTTTGTTAACTGTAATATCAGTGTTCTGTAGCATGATCTCTTATTTCAATAACGAACCTTTGGAATCGAGCAGGAAAACAAATTTTTAACCCCCCCCACCCCCCCCCCCCCCACCCCTCTCAAAATTTGATGGTGTCCAATTCAAAGTATGTGGAATCCTAAATGGTATAAAAAACGCTGCAAATTAGTACACAACGGATTATTATTTACCTGTATAGATGCCCCGTCTGCGTGGATCACCGTTTTCTGTGGTCAATACCTTCCCTCGTGCTCTCCCCAAGAAAGCCCTAAATCGAGTACTGGAGCTGGCTGGGCAATTACAGTTTCATAAATATGCGGTGTGTTCAAGAATTCCATCATTAATTATTTGTCATTATTCATGAAGCATAACGTTTGTTGAAGTTACGAAAGTCTATCAACAAAATCCAAAATAACCAACATTCTTCAAACGAAATAATACCTCCGAACAACCAAATCGATGTCATACAGCCATGCGTGATTATAATCACCTGTTCCCTAGCAATGATATCGGGGCTGGACGTATACCTACCTACTGTTTCATTCACGATCATGTTGACGAAGCTGTTCGGGGCAAGTTCAGTGCCTCAGTGTGGGCGATCGGCTGGAGAAGTACAACGCTCCGGGTGGTCTCAAAAAATTGCCAAGTTCGAGAACTATTTAAAAACGTAAAAGAATACGAGATAGCGGCGTCCTGGAAATGTCATCCGCTATTTTTCACCCTTAGAGACGACTGACAGTAAAGCCGAGCTTCGTGGACCAGCTACCCCAAATGGAAGCCCCAAACCAAGTTTCATTAATTTTTGTTCATGAAAGGAAAGTATGAAGTACGGCGAACGGACAGAAATTTGCGTTTTTAAATTGAACTCGAACTTGAGAATTTTTTGAAACCACCCGGAGCATGTCCAGCCGTTCGTTTGTGCCGAAAAGCTTCATCAACATGATCGTCAATGAAACGGTATAATATATATCCGGCCGAGATATCATTGCTAGGGAACACCTGATTATAATCACGGATGGCTGTGTGAAATCTAGTTGGTTGTTCCGTGATATTATTTATTTTCATTTGAAGAATGATGGCTCCATTGGATTTTGTTGATAGGCACCTGAATACACTTCATGAATAACAATAAATAATTAATTGTTGAATTATTGAGTCCCGCGCATTTTTATGAAACAGTAACTGTCCGGCCGGCTCCAGTACTCGACTTAGGGCTTTCCTGGCGGGTAGCACGAGAGAAGGTACTGACCACAGAAAACAGTGATCTGCGCAAAAGGGGCATCTACATAGGTAAATAATAAACCGTTGTGTAATTTTTTGTAGCGTTTTTCATAGCAATCAATGATTCAGATATATTATGCAAAGTGCTAGACTCATGACCAGCAGACCAGATACGTATGTTCATTACTCCAATCCAGTTTCCCTGACTCATTTTCAAATGATTCTTGTTATTCATTTATGAAGTTTTATTGACATAATGAAGAAATAGGTGGGCGTTCTATAAAAATTATCGGTGTAAAGAGAAATCCCTACGCTGGTTCCGAGAAATATGTTAACTTCGTATCATACAGGTTGAGGCGGGTAGAATGAAAAAGTCCCTGGACTATAGCGGATCATTCGCTTTTACCTGCCATTTACCAACACGGGGAGGATGTTGGGTTTATCTCACTTTATCTCACTTTATCCTTAATGGTTCTGGCTTCTCTGCTTTACTGTTTTTAAAGTTTCTTTTGCCCCCCCGCAAGGTTGCGGTAATGGGGATCGACAGACACTCTACCTCCTGTAGGGGCTAAATCGACAGCTAATTTGTGGGTATTTGGTACTGCAGGGTGAGATTACTTATAATGACTTATAACGTACATCAAGGCTTCCCATTGTTCTTTCTGTTAGTTTCTATTGGTTAACTGAAACCTAATTTCATATTATAAATAATTTATGATCATTGTCGTGTTATCCTCCCAGAACCACTCCTTGTGAAATTAAGATCTCGCCAAATAAACATAGAAGTGGGGAAGGAAGACGCAGGGGAACCGAGGAACCTAGTGGGGATCCCCACCATCCTCCACTAGCTGGAGGATGGAGGGAGATAGCCCTAAGGGCTATAAATACTCGCCTCCTTCACCTTTCCAACCATTCTATGCTCTCCTCTAGTCGTTGACTACTCTCTCTCTCTCCTCACTCCTCATCTCTCTCCTTAAACCTAAAAGATCCTGGGCATGGTGGTCGTCTAGTACGATAACCAAACCAGGCAACGCCTCCTAAAAGATCTTGGGCATGGTGATAGCTAGCCTATAACCAAACCAAGCACACATCCAAAAAGGTCCTGGGCATGGTGGTAGCTCTGCACTATAACCAAACCGGGCACAACCTACCTCGACGCCTCTCATAGTGGATGTGCGTCAACTATACATTCACTACAATCATGGTAAATGAAACCTTGGCCAAATGAAAATGTCTTATTTTTATCAAAATTTCGAAGGTATTGCGTAGATAACAGTGATCTAGTCACAACTATTACCTACCTATGGAGAAAATAATGAACCACTGAAGGAGAATTTGCAACGTTCTTAGAAAGGTAGATATATCGCTTTGATAACATGGTTTTATGCAAGCGCACTACAACTTTCTACTAACTGCCAGATAGATTTTTACTTTTCCTGAAATCCAGCATAGCAGGTCTGGGTCTGGAAATTGAGTGGGATCTCGGATCGACTCGACTGGCACGCAGTGTTCGCCATTTCTGTCATAAATACCTACGCTCAAGGCTCGCAGCTACGACTACATATCTGTTACTATAATGAAACTAAAGCACTATTGACTTACCTCTCACATCAATTCTGTGTTACTCCTCGAGAGTTCTGGTGCGCCATCGAAGTAACTATTCGTTCAACGGTCTACCCCGTTGGTTCCCTATAATAATATCCCTGTTAGCTCGAGCTATCGTTCACGGAAACGGGTTATTCCCAAAATTAGAAGCAATTGCAAATAGTTAGCGGTCTTATCTACCTCAGTCGTGAGACTCGGGGATTTTCGGAGTGATTCATCCCGATGTCGAAGAACTTGATTCGATATTAATGGGAATTATTTTATGAGTCGGGGTTTCCTTTGGCCGATCATTAATAAATTGATTTGTTGCACACTACTGAAATGTGGTTCACAACAGGCAGTAACAATAGATTTACTACACGCAGGGCCACCGGTGCAACGATTTAATTCACAGTTAATGGTTTCAATCAGCACTTAGTAGGTAGGTATAATCAATTATTATGAACAGGCCATCATTGGTTTTGAATGTGTTAATCGACCTGTCTAAAACCTTATCAATGTTTACATCTTCTAATCACATACTTCATGTAGTTACAATACTTTGTCTACTACAACATTGCAGTTAGCGATGAGAGATTATTGGTTCACTTTCAATTACTTCGGAAGAATCAAATTTCATTGGTAAATAATCTTCTACATTTGGATTGATAGTGATTGATTGACGAGTGTTCAACATGATTATATCATTATTCTGGATATTGATTCAGCAGCAACACCCTCATCAATGTTCACAGAATTGACTGTAGGCACCTAAATACTTCTACTTGATAACCTGAGAAATTCAAGGATAAGCTGACAGCAGCTTGAGTCTGAAACCTCACCGGAACCTGATGAGTGACTCCTTCATGAGCTGTTTACGAATGTGTATTTAAATCAATCATGGATGGCCACTGCGAGTTTTAATGACCCTATCTCGGCAATGTCGATCCTCTCGAAATGCCTTTCTGCATATGATATATTATATTATCCTTTTCGAATGATTCATTGAGTCCATGTGAAGATACTTTTTGAATGTTCACTATTCCAAACCACATACATGATCCGACGTTATAATCTGAAGTTGACCTGTTGAAACGTGGTGATATAAATAATCATCATACCTCCTACTGTTTGGGTAATTAATGTACCACACAGTGCCCCAAACCAGTTTACACCAAGTCCGTCGGTCATAAAATTAAAGTAGAACTACCTATCTACTCTTTGTTGGCTGTTCAAGGTTCATTCAGTAATATGCGTGACTTAGGTATTTTAATTATCAAATATGTCAACCACTTGATGATGATTGAAACCCCTATGTAAAAAAAATTGTTTAATGAATGTGGAGGTAAAAACCCGTAAACAAGGTTACACAACAGTTATTTTCCCGGTTTACCTATCGTTTATTCAGATCACTGAATTCCTGCTAGTGTAAGACCCTGATTTATAGGATTTAGTAGCACGTTCTTCGGCGGATACCCTCCTTTCCACGCGCAGACACACAGACACAAGATCACCACAAAAACTTAAAATGAAAGTTTTCGAGATAACTGCATTCTGGAAATTTCAGCCCCTATTTTTCATCCCTTAGAGATGACTCTAACACAGTAACGCCGATCTTCGCGGACCAACTAGACCCCCCAAAAAATGGGACCTAAAAACCAAATTTCATCAATTTTGGTTCATGGTAACTAAGAAAAGTCGAACGGTGCGGCGCGGCGTACCGCGGACGGACAGAAATGTACGAGTCCAATTGTGGGGGGGGGGGGGGGTTAAAAAATAAAAAAGTTCATGTCCGATTCCAAAGTTCAAAGTTCCAAGTTCAAAGGATCCTTGTATCGAAAATAATAAACCAAAAATTTCGAGGTAGGTATAGGTACATTAAAAAACTAAAAGTCCTCTAATCGTAATAGCTATTACTATAATATTGTATACCGATTATTTATTGGATTTCATCAAATGTTTTAGGTAGGTATCGACTATATATTGGTACCGATTATTATGTACCATTTTTTTACTGGTACCGATTATTTATTGGTACCGATTATTAGGTAGGTATCGATATGTATATCGATTATTTATTAGTTTTCAGCTAAGGTTTTAGGTAGGTACATGCCTATGTCAAGTGCAGAACATTTCGCCCCAATTCATTTAGTGTTAGGTAGGCATACCTTCGCTATGATTTCCGAGTAAAACTATTTCATCTAATTCGAATCGAACGACATCAGAAATGACAGCCATTGTAGAATAAACTGAAGCGAGTGCGTGTATGCATCCGACTTCTGTCGCTGTCAGTTCCAGGCATCCACTAAACGGATTCTAGTCTCCCAACCATCGATGTCTACTGGATCGATACATACTCCCAACACAGTAGTCTCACGGAACATAGAAAAGAGATATTCCGTGTTCTGTGGTACGTTTGCCAAGACAGATATTTTCTTATTTACAGGAATGGTTTCAAGAACTGTACTGGTCGACGTCATGGTAAGCGCAACTCTTGGACCACTAACCGTCAAAAAACGAATTGTTGTGGTTCTTGAGCAAGTGAGCGGATTGGCCAAACTGTTGATAATCGTTTTACGTCGAAATCTGACTATTGGATATATAATGAGAAAGAGTGTTACCTCTATTGCCCTATGCATGCTCTATACGTGAAATGATGGTATATTTCTGAAACTCTTTTTCACAGTTTTTATGGACAACAAGCGACGTTGCTTTGACGCTCATCCAAGTAATATTATTTCATAGGTACTTGAAGGTTCGCATCCTATGCACCTGAAGTACAAGAGCTTTTACTTTGGTTAAGGATTATCTGGGATAATAAGGGTTATTTTGACGTTTATAGCTACAGATGAAGAATCAAATCAAGCTATGAGAAGTTGATGCCAATGTAGCAGGTGCATATTTCAATGAAGCTCACGTGCAGAGGAGAAGAGCTCAAACAACGTCATAGATAAATTCTTCTTATTTTAGTAATCTATCTTATTTTGATTTTGATTTGGAATGTTCAAATTTTGTGAGGTTATATTTTATTAAATAAAATTTACCTACACTTCAATGTTAGATTCGAGTTTTTACCTTTGCTGAGGCAATTTTCTCACGATAACATCAAATAATGTACATTACCCGGCATTGATACATTTTTCATTCTAATAATAAAATTCTATTATAATAAATATATTTCGCGAGTTTCTGTGTGTGTGTTTGTTTTGTGTGTGACGGCATCAAGGCCAAACGGCTGAAGGGATTTTCAAGAGGGTGGTCTCACTGTGATCAGCGAGTGAATCAACTCGATTTCATACAGCCTTATACAGTGATTATACTCAGGTGTTCCCTAGCAATGATATCAGTCTGGTCTGTATGTATACTGTTTCATTCACGATCATGTTGACGAAGCTTTTCGGTGCAAACTTCAGGGCCTAACGGTCAACGAACTGCGGTATGCGGTCTCAAAATCGCTGCAAATTATTACACAACGGTATTTACCTGTATAGATGCTGTTTTCTGCGGTCAATATCTACCCTCGAGCTCCACCCATGAAAGCCCTCAATCGAGTACTGCCGCCGGCCCGGGAATTACAGTTTCATAAAAACCAGTATGTAAAATGGCTAAATTCATATGTAGCTATGAAGGTAAATTGTTGATGTGTGGAGTGAAAAACATTTTTGGGGCCCGGCTGGGATTCGAACTTGCGCCCTTCTAAGTGGGATTCCGACGCATATCCCACTGAGCTAAGGGACAGCGTAAGCCGTTGAACTTATGTGATGTAGAAGCGATGATGCAAGTGATGTGCGTTCTCAATCCATGTTAATGCCAGCATACACGCTGCTGTTTAGAACAAATTAAATTTTACGGAACGTCGTAGAATGATCCGGATGGTCTCAAAATTCAGAAAAAAATCAAAATATTTAAAAATGAGAGAAAACCCACACCTCAAAATACAATTTTCCCAAACGGGTCCAATATACTCGTACCAAGTTTCGTGAATTTTGGTTCATGGGAACTAAGGAAAAAGCCGCGTACGGCGGACGGACGGAAGTTTTTTATTCGATATTCGTATTCCACGTCCCTTGAAAAGGAAACCATGAAATTTGGGGGGAGGGGCGGGGAATGTTTTCATGGTCGATTCCAAAGGTTTGTTATCGAAAATAATAAACCAAAAACTCCCAAGTTCGAGATCAACTTGAAAACGTTTTAAGAAAAATTGAGATAATGCCGTCTGGGAATTTCAACCCCTATTTTTCACCCCTTAGAGATGACTGACAGTAACTAAGTTTTTTAAAGAAAGTACGGTACATGGAGGACTACAGAAATTTTTTATCCCATTTTCGGATTCTACGTACTTACCTACTACGTTGAAACGGAAACCATCAAATTTTGATGGAGAGGGGGGGGGGGGGGTAATTTTTATTTATTTTTTTTTTTTCCATGTTCGATTTCAAAGGTTCGTTATTGAAAATAATAAACCAAAATTATAAAACAAATACCTAATGATTCACTAGTACTGTCATTCTATTTTTTCCAAACATGAAGGGACTTCCAAGGAGAGGGTAAACCCGACTAACGATCGCGATGAATCTGTTAGCGCCTAGTAATCTGATTTTAAAGTTCCGATAGCTTCAAACGGGTAGCTTCAATGGGTGCTAAGTGATTAGTGTGTAGTTCAATCTTCAAATCATTGGGTCGGCTCCAAGCCATGGTCCACTACACCTCCCAATTTCCATTTCCATTACGTAATATATTATCAAAAAATAAAATGGAATTTGTAAACGTGCCAAAGAGTCGGATGAGGACAGAAACGTATCCACGTACCTAGCCATTCCTAACTTCATATGAGTACGTTCTCAACAGCAGAAAAGGGCAACAAATGTATGAATTGCACACAATTTCATCTTCATTGCATTAGTTTTTCAGTGTCGATTTCATCACATCAGTACTATTTAAACATAATCTCATTCCATATTCAAATAATAGGTTTTTTTGGGGTAAATTAAGTAGATAACAACCTACTTCAGACCTGCAACTAAAGTACTACTACATGAAATGATGTGCAATGGAAGTACTTAAAACACCTACCAAAATAACTAATTACCAAGTTCTACAAAAAAAACCTACAAGAACAACAAAATAGTCATGATTTAATTTAGTTTAAACGTGGCTGACAAAGAATGTAGGTACATTAACAACCGCTCACCAACATTAAAGAACCAGGAACATATTTCTTCCGAACGCAGTTTCAATCTTTCAACTCTTCTTCCATTTGGTTTATTATTTTCAATAATGAACCTTTGGAATCGAGCATGAAAAAAAATTTACCCCCCCCCCCCCCAAATTTTCATGGTTTACGTTTCAAGGGACTGTAGAATACGCATATCGATATTTCCGTCCGTCCGCCGTACGCCGTCCGCTGCCTTTTCCTTAGTTCCCCTGAACCAAATTCCACGAAATTTGGTATATGGGTCTCATTTGGGCTCTAGTTGGTTCTCGAAGCTCGGCGTTACTTCACTCGACTTTATGGGGTGAAAAATAGGAGTTGAAATATCTATAGTATAACCTATCTCGGAAAATTGTATTTGGAGGTGTGGGTTTTTTCGCATTTTTAAATAGTTTGATTATTTTCTGAATTGTTGAGACCATTCGGAGGCATTCTACGATGTTGCCATAAATTTGCCCTAAAGAGCAGGGTGTATGCGGGCATCAACCCCAGTTAAGAACGCACATCACTGATCCCTCGGCCAGGTTGGCAGTGTGGCGCAGTGGTCTAAGTGATGGACTGGAACGCCAAAAATCCCGAGATCGAAACCCAACCGGGACTGAATATTTTTCACTCCGCATCAACGATTTCTCCTCAGAAATTCATTTGTGTTTCTTTTTGCAATTTTAGCTACTGTTTGTCAGTGAAAGAATTATTTTAACAACATTTAACACGTGATTTAGGTAGGTACCTAGTAACGAGTAGGGGGTAAGGTACTGTGATCTTTAACAGAAGGGTGTTCTATACAGAGAAGTGTGATCTGTAACAGAAGGGTGTTCTATAAAAAATAATAAACCGTTGTGTAGAGATTTGTAGCGTTTTTGTTCAGACGAAAGAGTTGTTAAAATGTGAGTCATTAGACGAACTTTAGAGATCATTAAACTTTCTGAATTAGCATACTTGTATTATTTGTATAATATGTATTTGTATAAGATACATAAACCTATAAACCTACCTATAAATCTACCTATAAACTATAGGTAGATACTAGGTAGTTATATCTATACCCAGCTGAAAACTGGAGATAAAATCAAAATGCTCTGAAACGGAAAAGAAACGGCATTTCTCTATCAAACATTTTGGACCCATTGCAATAGCGTATTTTCCCCGAAAATTCGCTAAAAGTTAAGGGTGTGCGCGATGGTGTTCGCAGGCAGCTTTGGGTGCGCAGCCCAAAATTTCTCCGGAAATTATATAAAATGTTAAGAACCACTCATCAGTAGGTAATATTCGTTTCTTATTCACCGATTCTCACTACAATTGAGATATGCTGCACGAAGTTTCAACACATTTAGCGAAAAAAAGTTCTGAACGTAGAGCTGCGTAAAGCATAGCTAGATATTTATGTCACTTTTTTTGTACTTAGTGTGGTAGGTAGGTACCTACAGAAAAAAGTAAACTTGAATCCCTACCCAAACCATAGACGTCATAAAAAGCGACATATCTGGAGGAAAAATATTCAAATGTAGTTTTGCTTCACCGGGAAGTAACGGCAGAAAACGAACGATCTAATAGAGTTGAGTAGGCGAGTTTTTTCGAACTAGTCAGTGACGTATACAGCGGCTAGTGGCTATCAGCCAATGACATCATCACAAGCCTTCCTATAGCGGGTTTTCCTCAGCACAATAATGTGATATGTAGCTATCAATGACGTAGGTAGAACGAGACATTGAGGTTTTTCAGTTTCCTCGTTCAATCTTTGATCCACTAAATATTTATGTACTCCACAGTGGTAACTAGAACAAAGATAACGACTAACGTGATCTAGTAATTATACATTCAGGCTGTTGAACGTTCTAATAGATTCCGAAGCGTACTGTTAACCATGGTACCGCTGAACGAAATCTAGTCAACTGAGAAAGAAGTGTCCTTTCAGAATCAGCGCGAGGATAACTACAAAACATAAATATAATAAATCCACAATAACATAAATGTAATATGGAAAACTAAGAGTAATGCGGAAATATGGAATTCTTTTCCTGTATAGATATATAGGTATCCCTTAAATGCGTAGATCACTGTTTTCTTTACAGAAAAGAAGAAGGACGAGAATTAGTAGGGTCACTTTTTGCGGTGTATACCTGCCCAACAGCGCACGCACTCATACACATAGGCACGAAAAATAAGCCACTGAAGTATCGAGCAGAAGTCGAAGTATTGTTCTCTTACCTTTAATGCTCGAAAGGTTCATTATTGAAAACAACCAAAACAGGGTTTGATCAAGCATTAGAATCTAAACTCTGAAGCAAAATAATATTTGGATATTTCACTGTAGTAGGACCTGCACGATTAGGCTGCTGTCACAAAGTTTGACAATCCGCCGTTGAGTAATTCAAGACCGCAACAAACAATCAAGAATGCAATAAAAGGATATCCTTGGAGAAAATATTTTTACGTCAAGTGAAGGACACTAAACGGACACTAATTGTGTATTGGTACAATTGTTTACAAGGGAAACACGATGCTTTCATTGAGTTGAGACGTTCCCAATCATTAACTGCAGATAGGTTATCTCGATTCGTAACTGTAAGTACCAATATAATACTAAAATTCAACGTTTGTTCCTAAGTGATACGAAAGATTCCTAGTTTATGTTATAGTTTTTTCTATAATGAACCTTTTATTGCGATCGAGCATGAAAAAATTAAATGAAAATCAAAATAAGCCCCCTCAAAATTTGAGTTATGTAAAATCCGAAAATGGAATTTAAAAATTCTGCCATCCGCCGTACTCAGCACTTTCCTTTGTTACCTACCATGAAAAAATATAAATTGTATTTGGTTTATAAGTCTCATTTGGGGCTTAGTTGGCCCCAGCTGTTGGGCGAAGCTCTGCGTGACTGACAGCCATCTAAGGGGTTGAAAAATATCGGTTGAAATTTTCAAAACGCTGTACGTCGTAAACTTTCAACGAATGGTTGGGTTTTTTATTTTGTTTTTAATTTGATTCCAAACTTTAGGATTTTTGAGACCACTCGGAGCATTTTACGTCAAGCCATTCGTTCACATAAGGCCCTGAAGTTTCAACTAAAAGGCTTTAACTAGAGCATGCGGAATACATAACTCATCACCCTCGATGGCATTGATAGGAAGCAGCTGATTATAATCACGCATGGCTTTATGAAATCAAGTTTGTCGTTCCGTGATATTATTGTTTCATTTGTGTGTTTCGCGGGGGGGGGGGGGGGGGGAGAGAGAGAGAGAGAGGTTGTATCACTGTAAGAAACGACCCTACTAAATCGGAGTCGTAGGTAATAGGAATAATAGGAGAAGGGCTATCTGTAGAGGAAAATAATAAACTGTTGTGTAATAAATCACTTCTATACAATAGGTAGGTATGTACTAGATAATGTTAGTACTATTGTCGAGGTTCCCCTTAAATCTCTACACTCACCACTCCTATGTAATATAGAACGATTTAACCAAATAAACGAAGGGAACAACGAGCCGGGTAGCGCCAAGGGAGAAGGGTCCTTTCATCAACCGCCATTGCTCCTCAACGGTCATAACGGCCGATTTTGGACGGGGGACGGGTGGAAACGGGCCTATATAAGCAAACCTTTTGGCCCAGCTCGTCATTTGACCGATCACTCTCTGACTTACGACTTCTCTCTCTCTCTCTCCCTCTCGCTTACCCTTCTCCTGCACTTGCTGTGGTTCATCTGCAGGTTGCTTCCCTCTAAGAACACATCCGCGGGGTATTCATCTACTTCCTCCTGGTGCCTGCTGTGGGTCATCCACGGGGCGCCTTCCTCTCTCTCCTCTAGCACTCGCTGTGGTTTATCCGCGGGGTGCTAGCAAAAGACTCCTAAGGAGCACCTAATACTCGCTGTGGTACATCCGCGGGGTATTAGTTACCTTCCTCTCTTTCATCTAGCACTCGCTGTGGTTCACGCGGGGTGCTAGCAAAATTCTCCTAATACTCTCTGTGGTACATCCGCGGGGTATTAGTACTAGGTTCCTTCCCATCCGATCCTACCAGACCGTAGGGCGCACCGTTAGCGAACACCATGTGCTGCAATGTTGTTGCTGAGATATGGGATTAATATTGTGTGATGAGATAGAATCATAACTGTAAAGCTCCATAAATTGATCTATAAAGTTTATGTAATATGCATGAAATTCAGTGGGGTTGATGAGTGAGATGGTAGGTAGAATTGTCAAACCAGTTTCTTCTGAATCTGAAAGTTTTTGTCCTCTAATATCGAAATTTTCACTCGAAGGAATGTTAGCTGGCCGCATCTTCAGTGGGTAAAAACGACTTCAAATCTGTTTTGATTTGGGGGGAAGATTTTAAAAACAGTTTGTAGCAATGGTGGCTACAGCGTTGTCCTTCAGCAGACTTATGAACTTCAGCTTCCCCTTCATGCATGAATGTGGCTGATATTCTGATCTTCTCAGCAATGTGGCTGCTACACCAAATCATGGACGCAGACCATGTTGAGGTTTCAGAAACCTTCCTCAAGCCAGACGCCACTCCTGAAAAGGTAGGTATGCAGAGCCAACGAATTTCCTGGCTCTGTAAGGTGCACCCCTCAAGTTAATCCTCCCTTAGCAATAATCGCTAAAAATTGTTTTTAAAATCTTCCCGCAAAATCAGAAAATATTTAGTCATTTCCACCAAATGAAGATTCGACCAACCAACATTCCTTGAGGGTATATCACCAGGTACACCAGTGGTTGGGGAAGGACCAGCCCCCAGACCTTAGTGGTTGGCACGGAAATCAGGGTACCTAGAGGCGATTACATCAATGCAGCCTATTGCGTCGAGTAGCATACTCAAAATGGTTTTTTTTTCGCGTGCACTATGGGTTATGGACCTAAATGTGGGTGCCGTAAGATAAGGGGTATACTATGCTATGTGAAAGGCTTTGCCTCGACAGCCTTCAGACCACCGAAGAAGCTTCGTGGACCAACTAGACCCCAAATGGGGCCTATAAACCAAAGTTTATTAGTTTTGGTTCATGGTAACTATAAGAAAATTGCGAATTAGGGCGCGGCGCGGCGTACGGCGGACGGATAGACATTTACTTTTAACTTCTACGTACCTTGAAATGGAAAAATTTATTATTGAAAATAATAAACCAAAATGGTAGAAAATTGTTCAGTAATGTAGTGGGATGTGAAGAGATGCCTATTAAATTAATATTATGTTACTTCGAAAATTGGCTCATCAGGTCATGCTGTTCGAATGGAACTTTGTAGCTGAACGACCTCGAACAGTATCAGTAGAAGCTGGTAGCTGAAGATAGTTTACTTACATTACTGCAAACATTTTCGCGTTCGGTCACGCTGCAAATTAATTTAAATTTTCTCGGTTCCGGAGTTTTCTCTGGCCATCCATTTAGAAATCGGTAATAGCAGTTCGCCTAAGAGATATCTCTTGAAACTACGAGGTCTCCCAACTTAACGGCTATATCCAGGGCACCAAAAACCTGGGCTTCCTTTGCTGGTAATTTGAGTTTATTAGAGTACCGGTAAGTATGTTTCTCGAAAATATTGGTAATTGTGTTCCAAACGTGTGGGTAGGTATAGTTCGAAAAAGTGCTAAGGCGGGGATGAGGATTAGAAAATTAAAAGGTAAACGCACATTAAAAGGAAAAGGTACATTATTCTTCTTATCGGTGTTTTGGACCTACATTTCGCTGTAGTGGTCCACCTTGTCTGAGGTTCCACCGTATATTTACCCAAAACACTGACGTTGGTGACGGTCATGGTTACGAGTAGACACACTCCAGGGGTTTCATGCGAGAAGGGCATTGCCAAAAATTACCGAAATAATGCTAGTTTAGCGAATGAGAACATGACTGGGCCCTCAATCTAGACAACACTAAGGTGCTATTTCTGTGATTTTACGCAGGTACATACACAGTTCACCACCTACTTTTAGGTGGGTGTGAGGGTGTTTTACTGCTAATAATCCAACCTCTTGAATTGTGATTCCTCTTTCTAAGCTTCCGTACCAGCGAACGTTGCCGAACTTTTTGCGACATGAAAATACCGATATCAAATGCGCCACAATCAAGCGCATGAACGAATCTCGTGGGCGAAAGAAACCCAAACCACAGCCTGGTGAATGGATTATAGTTGGGCGTTATTTTTGTTTCCATCCAGCAGTACAGCGGCTACGTTTTCAAGTGCTATCAGCAGAAGTGTTTCGGTAAAGTAAGAAGGGTAAGTAAGGTCAAAATAAGCGATCATTTGACAAATCTCCTATACTATAGCATCGTCATTTGGAATTTCCTCAAAACGATCGAAAGACTAATCATTCAACTTTCATCGAACCTGTCACTTTCCAACGTCAGGGTGTGTAATAATATAATATATAAACTATACAGACGGCGACATGAACACATAGAAATTTGCTCAGTACATTTCTCATAGTTGGACACCATTAGAACTCGTAGTTTCACAGAAAACCCCTTCTAATTCCCTAGAAATGTGGAAGAAAATGCATGATTAAAAAGTAGATTTTCGAATGATTATCGTCTACCGTTCATCAAATCATTCTGCCATACAGGTGTATACCTATTTAACGAATCTTCATCAGGCAGCTGGTTAAGTGGTTCCGGAGAATATGGTATAATACCAGTAATTTGTTTCCCCCTCGAAAGTAACTTGCTTGGGGTTAACGAAAACCGGGCCTGTGCCACGAAAATGTTAATAATATATACAATTTAGGAAGGAAATAGAAAACGGGAGCTGGGGAAAACGACTTGATTAATGCTGATGAACTTTAAAAGTAGAAGAGACGGTTAAAACCACTGATATCCTGTAGAAACGGTAGAAATCATGGTATCGGCAAAAAAGAAGAGATCACATTGGATTTAAATTATAATGCTCAGTAAAATTATGTATCTGTATGAATACTAATTTATATTATCGCGTCCATGCCTCATTGAGATCTCGCGTGACGGAAACGTGTTTTCCCGCGCTTCTCATACTCCTATTGTGGTTTATTATTTACAATGATGAAACCTTTTTCAATATTAACCTTCGGAATCGAACATAAAAAACAAAACAAAACAAAAATACCTTAAATTTCAACAAAACAAATTTCTGTCCGTCCACCGTACGGGGCACTTTCCCTAGTTCTTGGTTCATCCTTTAGAGCTGACGCAGAGCTTCGAATTTGTTCGTAGGTCCCAATTTGGGGTCTAGTTGGTCCTCGAAGCTCTGCGTCAGCTCTAAAGGATGAAAAATAGGGCCGTTGAAATGTTAAAATCTTTCATTAGAAGTTTATGATTTTTAGTATGACATTTTTCAATTTGATTCCGAACTTCAGGATTTTTTGAGACCAATCATTGTACGTCCAGCTGTTCGTTCACAGTAAGCCCCTGAAATTTGAACCGAAACATGAGTGTGAATCATACCTTGTAAACTCCAACCAGATGTCATTGAGGGAACAGCTTATTATAATCACGCATGGATTTATGAAATCGAGTTCGTTGTTCCGTGATAGTTAGTATCTCATTTTGGATTTTGTTGAAACCTTCTGGAACTGTTTTACCTATTTTTTTATAGGTACCTACAAGTTTTTTGTTCACGGCCAAACGAATCGTCCAAATTAGCTGACTAAACCGTTGTCTAATATAATAAACCTTTGTCTAATATTTGCAGCGTTTTATAAATTTATTGTAATTCTTTTCTCCTAATATGAAATGATGACTTTTCGCACTCCTTACGTACTTTTTACACTCCCTTTAAGTGGAAACCGCCAAAAACAACATCCTATTTTCAGACCCCCATTAACTATTACCTATTATGGGGTGGAATACGTACCCCATTAGCAGTTTTAAACGATACTTTCTAACTTCAACGCTCGACAGAATCATAGAAGCGGATTTCTGTGTTATATTGAATCATCTCTGAGTTTTTTATTAAACTGAATTGCGTGCTATCTTTTCGTTGTTTTTGTTTATTGATATTGTGTGAGAAATAGAAACACTAAAATACACTAGGTATTAGCAGCAGTTACCTCTAACAGTATTTTGTTTAGTGAGACATGAGGCAAAATACAGCAAACTAAACGCTCGTGTAGCTTACGTGGAGAAACGAGACGATGAAACAATAATTATTACGTTCATTCAGGCTGGATTAAGTTGGCCTTCAGTGTATTATGTTTGATATCTATATGTATAGAATGCCCAAAAATCTCCTGCGTGCAAGGGTCATGTGAATTAGTCGACTGTGACGACCAAGGGCGTTGAGCAGGACATGAGGAAGGTAGGTGCGAGAAACTGGAAGCGGAGCAGTGAACCGTTCTGAATGGCAGAAGCCAAGGCCCACCCGGGCTGTAGAGCTACGTACGTAGTAAGTAAGATATTAGATGGATGATAATTATTATTATATAACTGCTCATCTTACTCTACAACCCTTCAAAATTAATCACAACATAACCGGCGGAAACTGGAAAATTTTTCTTGGGTTACACTGCCTTTTCTCCCTCAGTCTTTTCTCCCTTGGCAATTGATGAACTGGCCCTAGAGATTCCTCCGAAATTGGTAACTTAGAAGGATCAACTACCTAGGTATTAAGCTTAATCAGACTAGCACGGATCGAAGTAAATTATTAATATAATTAATTTTAAAATTAAAATCAAACTATATACCGATGAATGTGTAGCGCACCCACTAGTGTGAGTTACGCCTTATATTCTTCCTTAAAAAAGGATCGACTCACCTTCGTTGTCTAAGGCCGCTGTTGCACAATTCCTGTGGAAAAAAAATATTGGTAACATAAGACATGGAAGATACGCAATGTGAGATCCAGTTTTATAGCTAATCCCAATCCATCAATAAATAACGTACAACTAGTCCTCGTAATTTGTATGCCATGTGTAGGATAACTAAATTAGGGGTCTATACAATTCCATTGCCGTAATAAGTACCTAATTACAACTTATCGACTCTCACATTTTCGGTTTCTGGGACCCATGGGGGGTAGGGCGTATAAAGAGACGTAAGTATTAGCAGGTTAGAGAGTTGAGACCTACTGGAAATGCCTTCCACAGTATAATACATCCAGCCCTGTTTCCCGTAATCACATAGGTATTTAGTAGGTATTATATGATCTGCCGAGGGTGCACTTGAAAGTTATGTCCTAATGTCCTAGCAACAATGGGGTTCTCGTTTTATCGGCGAAGGGGAATATTTCGAGGAACTCTAATGGAAATGAGATTTGAATAATACAGAACTTACCAATTTTCGAAAAGAAAGTAATCACTCGGTCTACGCATATCGATGTCGAACTACTTAAGTTGGATGCGGAGGTTTCTCGGGTATTGTGCTAGAATTTAAAAGGATCTATTTATCAGTTCAAAAAGCTAGCACATCACTGACTGTGTAAAATAGAAGTTTGTCAGGCACTCAGTTGGTACTTTCCCAAAATAGGTAGGTTTCCCATAACTTATGCAGACATCAAAAAGAGATGTGATGAACTGCAACGCGCCCAGAATGAGAGTATTCGTTTCATTTCATTCGTAACAAAATTAATACGCGTTACAACAGGTTTTAAGAGTTTATTATGTCTGAAACTCAGGCAACAGACGAGGACGTGCCAACAGGGGATCGTCCTAACACAATTTTTGAAGTTGTTCAACCTGCGTCACTGCAATTTTTTCCACTGAATCGTACTATTAACATTTTAATACCTGTAAATGTATCACAAAATTACAGATCCTTTGAGTTCATTGAAAAGCAATTACCTCAAAATGGACTGACTATTATAACGCTACAAATTATTACACTACGGTTTATTATTTGCATACGCTTACTTCCCTCACGAACGCCCTAAATCGAGTACTAAATCCATCCGGGCAATTAAAGTTTCATAAATATGAGGTGGATTCAAGAATTCTATCATCAATTTATTATTATCGTTGTTATTCACGAAGCGTATTCAAGTACCTATCAACAAAATCCAAAATAACCATCATTCTTCAGATGAAGTAATATCCCGGAACCACCAACTCGATTTCATACAGCCATGCGTGATTATAGTCAGGTGCGGCGTTCCCTAGCAATGATATGTGGGCTGGATGTATACCGTTTCATTCACGATCGTACAGACGAAGCTTTTAGGTGCAAAGGTGCAAACTTCAGGGCCTTAAGGTAAACGAACGGCTGGACGTACAATACCTCAAAAAATTCTCCAGTTCAGGTCAATTTAAAAAAAATAAAATAAAAAATAAAAAATAGGAGATAACAGCGCCCTGGAAATTGCAACCCTATTTTTCAACCCTTAGTGGACAGTCGCTCCGAGCTTCGCGGACCAACTAGACCCCAAATGGGACCCAGAAACCAAATTTCATTACCTAATTTTCGTTCATGGTAACGAAGACAAACGAAGTACGGCAGACGGACAGATATTCAATTTTCGAATTCTTCGTACCATGAAACGGAAACCATCAAATTTTGAGAGGGGGGGGAGGGTAGTTTATTGGTTTTTCCATGCTCGATTCCAAAGGTCCATTATTGAAAATAATGAACCAAAATGATGAAAAGCTCATTCACGAATTTAGTTTGCATTCAAGTAAGGACGTACAGCACAGACGGATTTAGCAGCTAAAGATTAGTTATCTTGGTATATTCATGTGCAAAACTGCCATAATGGTGTGCGTGGGCAACTTAATTTAGCATAGTGGAAAGCATCCTACAACGTCATCAGCTAGTTGCTATTAATCATCGACGTCCATTCGAGTAGCGATTCGAAAATGCTACCAGGTATCATCGCGGTATTTATGTCCATCCAATCATGTGGGTACCGTTTCATGTTTATTCACAGCTTGTAATCTTTCAATTTCCCATTGCAAACAGAGATTTTGTGCGGGACGTCCTAGTCGTTTTACACTATTATTGAGCGAGTTTCACGACATTTTCAAAATGTTTACCACTGAAAGACACTAAGGAGACCAGCGAGTAGTTACATACTAAAAATTGTAATACTGCTGCACCTGTCACACAGAGGCTAAACACATCACCCTACTTTTGGCTAAACTGTCCCTAATCGCCCGAATTTTGGCAGAGTTTAAAAAAACAGTTCTTTTTTTTACATAACTAGTCAAGTAGCCAGATTATTTGTGTAGCTTACCAAGAAGTGGAAACCGTTTTTGATGGATTCCTATTTGGATTTGGGCATCACGTTGACGTACGAAACCGAAGTCGCGTATTCAATATCACTTGACAGCTCACCTGCTTCTTTTCGGAGGGTGGCGATGGTTTGGACTGACGCCCTGACGAAGCACTCGCGGTACGAGCAAGGTAACATCGGGTTCTCGACCTTGCCCCCCGTGAGCCCCACTCTCTGAGCTGCGGTAGGGGACCTGCGAAGTCTTCAGGAGCCGGGAGGACTTGCCGGCATGCGTCATCACAAGTTGCCTGTGGCCGTTGCAGGTTGCAGTTGCTGGTGAATTTCGGCGTCTCGTACGCGTCAAGTCTTCTAGATCGGAATAATGTAAAATAAAAACGTATCAAAGTGTGAAATATCGCTCTCTTACAAACATAACCTACACGATCGTGATTAATACTTTGTTACAAACGGCGTCGCTACTGTGGACGGTACATTTGAGATGTTGGATTGTTCGTGGCTGTATCACGACCTTCTACCAACAAGAGATTGAACCAAATCGATGTTTATATGGGGTAGGTTTCCACGATGACTCGGCGTGCTCAGGCGAATATTATAGCCCGATCTTGATGAAATTCATACACGGCTACCCACCCGACTACCCCCACTCACAATCGGTTGAGTAAAACCAGAGTTGCGTAGGTACGTCTATGGCATGGGTTTCCCGCCTGCGCATGCGCTGGCGGAAGAAAAGTCGGATTGGATGAAACTCATATGATATGAGTCTATCTGAGGCCTAACTGCCAAAGGCCCTGTATACCATTATCAGCTAAATACGACCATTCTTTCTTATGGCGCGCTGCAAAGATTTGCGAGCATAGATACTGGATCGAAATTGATCAAATTTGACAGGAAGACAACTGTTTGTTTCCCTCACAAAATTAATCACAAGTCATCCTCTATCTTAGGAGACTGGAGAGCAGAAAACAACTCGTTCGTAGGCTGAGGGAGAAGTGGTGGCAGCTTAGAATCCAAATTACAATACAAAACATGACAGTGCCGACTAGTGGCCCATACCAGAAAACTTTCCTTGACGCGTCTCACGGCCGCGCAGTTCTAGCCGCTTCGACCGGCGTGTTTTCCTGCGTCTCACAGCTGCGCGGCCGTCTCGTTGTTTTAGCAGTTTTCTTTCAGTTTAGTTCACAGTGTCGCTGAGTAACCTTGCTCTTGCATTACTTTTGGAGGAGGAAGAGGAAGAGGATTTCATATTGTTGGATAGGGGTGGACATGCACCAATTTTCAGAAAGAGAAGTAAAGAAGGATATTTTTCAGTTTTTTCCTCAACTATTAACAGGATGTCCTCAGTGTCCGTAAACTTGCTCATTTTGTTCATGAAAAAGGACCACTCAGATGGGCAGTTTGAAATCAAGGCGCGGAGAACGAAATGCCGAACTGAATCACATTTTCTACCCCGTGTGATTCACAGTATTCCGAGTTGAGGGAAGAGAGGGAGGAGTTGTGCGGGCTTGCATACTCCGCAGCGCGGTGGCTGGGAGCGGCCACGGCTCGCCGCCTCAAGGAAACCCCACCTTATGACTGCATTCCACAGTGTTCAGAACACTCTGAACCCATCCCTAGATTTTAATATATAGTTACCTACCTACTCGTATATATTTATTACAGTGACAATAATAAAATTCAAAATTTCGCCAAAATTTTCGTAATATCAAACGGTAATTTTCAAAAATGATGCAAGTAGTTTGGTTTCGAAAAAATGAGTAAAAATTGCTGAAAAACGCTGGAAATAACCAAAGGTACCATGTTGAAAAATTTGCACGGAAAATGTCACACAGACATAACCTCCTCCATACCAATGCTCATGATTTTACAAAGTTTTCAACAATGAATCACGAGGTGAAGTTAATTTCTCATTTTGGAACTTGAGCAAGCAATATAATACCAACTGGTGGTTGAGCTTAACCAGAAATCGGTGGCACAGAAATAATAAGCTCAAGTACTTAGTGATTAAATCTAAAGGGTTATTTCCGCGATTAGTGAAAATGAAATTAGTATACCTTCCGGAGAAATCCGTCTTCACTAGCTGGTTGAATACTGGAGGCGAGCACTTTCGATGGATGGACATAATCATCAGGCCGTCGAGAGACTCAATGATGGAGGTAGTAAAGTCCACGCTCAAAATTAAGTTAGGTAACGTAAAGAAATTTGTTAATTTATTAAAAAATTAGAAGAAGAACCTATCAAATTATTACATAACGGTCTATTATTTACATGGATAGATGCCCCTTCTGCGTAGATCGCTATTTTCTGTGGTCAACACCTACCCTTGTGCTTCCCCCAAGAGAGCCCTAAATCGAGTGCTGAAGCCGGCAGGGCAATCACATTTCATAAATAATATGCGGTGGATTCAAGAATTCTATAAATTAGTTATTTATTGTTATTCATGAAGCATAAGGTTTGTTCAAATTAAAATACCTATCAACAAAATCCAAGATAACCATCATTCTTCAGATGAAATAATATCCCGGAACAACCAACTCGGTTTCATACGTGTGATTATATTCAGGGGTTCCCTAGCAATGATATCTGGGCTGGGTGCATACCTTTTCGTTCACGATCATGTTGACGAAGCTTTTCGGCTCAGCGGTTAACGAACGGCTGCTTCGGGTGGTCTCAAAAAACGCTCAAGTTCGAAATCAATTTAAAAACCCCTGCTATTGAAAGTTTTCGAGCTACGACGTTCTGAAAATTTCAACCCCTATTTTTCACCCCTTAGCGATGTCTGACAGTAACGCCGAGCTTCGCGGACCAGCTAGATGCCAAGTGGGCTTACAAACCAAATTTCATTAATTTTTGTTTATGGTACTAACTAAGGAAAGTGCGAAGTACGGCGTACGGCGGACGGACAGAAAATTTGTTATTCTATTTTTGAATTATACGTCCCTTGAAACGGCCGCCATCAAATTAATTTTGAGTGGTATGGGGGGGGGGGGGGGGGTTAAAAAAATTGCATGATCGACAAAGGTTCATTATTGAAAATGATAAACCAAAAAGTGAAGTGTCAAGATTTAATTTCTGTGTTTTTTTAAGCTTCATGATCATGGCCACTGGTTGATGCCAGTTGAACGAGTAGGGTTTCTAAACAGGGTGGGGTTTAATAGGATAGGAGGAACCGATTTGATTGAAACTTGAGGTTATTTCATTCCAAGATGATAATGATACAGTTGAGTCATTTTAAACAAAGCATAAAATTGCTGGGCGAATTGTTTTTGATGGTTACAAGACATGCAGTAGCACTTCAAGTTTTGGTAACACTCTGTTTGAAGGAGGACGTTGGCTGTTATTCCGACACCCTCTAATCACATAAATGCCTGTAATAACTTATTTATTTGTTTAAGATCTTATTTTTTCTCAATAAGTAAATTACGTTGGATCCAATTCATTTACACATTCGACTAATCTGTAATCGTTTACATAATACAGCACTCCTCCAACAGTAGTTGGCTGTAGGATATACCGTTCTAACGACTTGGGGTGGACAATCTGAGGCCATTCCCCAGAATAAGGAGAGGTAACAAATATATTACTAGTTATTGAAGATTACTTGTCCAAGTGGCTTGAGGCCATTCCATTAGCGAATCAGGAAGCACAAACAGTAGCTACAGCTGTAGTGGAGCAGGTTTTCATCAGAAGAGGGGCCCTAGCAGAAATTCACACCGATCAGGGTCGTAACTTTGAGGCAAGACACACGCAAGAAGCTGAAAGTCTGATGGGGAGTAGTAAAACACGACCCTCGCCTGTCCACCCTCAATCGCACATTGAGCAAAAATGTGGACATTTTCGGTAGTACCCTTTCCTATTCCTTTCTTTCTCTTGGCACACTGTTCTGCGACACAACGAACTACGGGATTCTCTCCAGCACAGCGTGTGTGTGACCGTGAACTTCACCTGCCAGGGTCATTGCTCCAGTGACCACCACTAAACACCCTGTACGCACCCTGTACACCGCTGTTCAACAGTGAAGCGGTTCGGTAATTCTCACGATTTGAAGCACAGATTCTCATGGCAGCGCGGATGGAGACATAATAGGACACGTGGAAAATGCACAACACTATAAGCAGAATGGGCCGGACCATACAAGACAGTAGGGAAGAAAAACTATGTAGTGAACCTTCGAAATTAAGATGGAACGTACTACTCGCTTGTTTCATGCGAAAAGGTTGGCCAGAGCTGAGATCGGGAGCAGTGTTGGAAATCCACTCTGTTGATTATGGAAATAAACATTTCGCACTGCGAGAATACAAGGGGCGCAGCTCAAAAAACACTACTTTCGGAAAACGCTGTCAAAGTTTGTGATCTTCTTCAAAACTCCATTCTGTCGCTACTGAACTAGTTACTTCCTTCCTTCTTTTTGCATTTGGTAGTAGGTAGAAGTATGTAAATCTACTTCACGGCTCGCCTTTTTTTAAACTCCCATTTTCTATTTGCTTCACTAGTTTTATGTTAACGTTGTCTCAACAAACAGTCCCGAATTCGTTAACCCCCAATATTTGTAGGTAGGTACATAGGTACTTTTTTTTTACTGGAATACTGCATTCCCTTGTGTCTTGTGAAAACGACGCTTAATTGTCTAACGATCCTTTGCTAGGGATGATTAAAAGGGAAGATCGCTTCAGGGAGCCCAGGGTCTGAAACAATGGCATATTCTCCCCCAGCTAAAGGTGCCGTAGGGGATCAAAGGTCGATGTTGATATTCAAGATGCTCTCAAGGGGTAGATTCCTTCCGTTCGAGATTAAACTCTTGTCACTAGAACGAGGATCTTCAGCTGCAAAGTGGGAGTTCAGGGATAGCGTCAATTGTTGGGCCTAATGTTGGTCTATTAGTGAATAAGACATGTAGATACCTAGTTACGTTAATTAATAAACATATGAAAAACTACTGCTGCTATCGTTCAGTATGTTCAAGAAAATCTGTTATAGAGCACCGGATGTGGAGTGATCCAACTTTTCAACAGCGCTTATATTCTCCATGTTTGAACGATTGAAACTTCATTAGAGATTGTTAGTGTATACCGGTGTATAATTGAAGTTTAATTAATTTAGTCAAATAATCAATGCCGTTCAGAATGTTTTCGAAAATCCTTTAGAACCAAAAGGATTGAGAGGAGTAAGAGGGTCACAGACCAAACAAATTGGTATTCGTGCAGGTGCGGAAGGCCAATGCTAAGGGACTCGAGCGACGCTTTACCACTCACGTAATCCGGAGCTGGAAATGGAGCTATCATACGCTCGAGTAACGGTGAGGTGAAAGGTGTTCTGAGAATATGCCTACGACTTCAAAGCCATGCACACCAACTCATCACTTTCTCAAGGTCCTCATCTCAAAAGATGTTCTTGCACCAAGGTTTTACACTGTGTTTCATTTTGAAACTCCTTGCTCTAAAATCATAACTTGATTAAGTGCCTGCTACCTAACCTTCCGATGTACATGCAACCCTGTTGTATGATAATATTATGATAGAACCGATAATTATGATCAATATTAATTGATGGAACCGATAATTATGATCAATATTAATTTATGGAACCGAAATGATAACTGATTTCCTCCATTATTGAGGACATTCATTATAATAGGACACCTTCAAAGAATGAAAAGTTTCCCGTTCCCGAGGATAGCGTAAGAAACTGTGGGCTACCCAATATTTTATTGGTTGCAGATCTATATTTCATCAGTATGAAAGGCAACGATTTTTTTCAGTAATCGCACGTAAATCATTCGAGTCCTCTCGAGGGCAATCGGTTATCATCCACATAGTAGGTATTAGGTACCTACTATGTACTTAGGTAGCACCTATTTACTTAGGGTACATAGATTCAGGAGGATAGGGTAGGTACACATAGAATATAGGAATGAAATTAATGCTCAGTCATCGCATCATAGTATCATAAAACACTCAGAGGAGTCAAATTTTTCCAAAAATGATTACAACTAAATTACCTACATATTACTAGGAGATCTTTGCATTTAAGAATCAAGTAACTGGCCAACGGTAGTCCTGAAGTAGCGGCTAACGGACAGCACCGAATGGAGCACAAGAGGTTTTTGAGTGTGCCAAATGCCAAATTCCGACGCTCGACGCTAAATTAGTATCCCCGATTGCACGAATATCCAAGGATATAACCGCACCATTGTTTTTCTTATTCACTTCAAATACGAATTTCTGGCTACGTAGTACATACCTATTTTACAGAGTAGCAACTCAATATGAGGAGAATGTGAGATGGAGAGCATTTCGCGAATCGCCCTTCCCGTCTTTTCAAACGGAAGCTTGGCATTGACACACATTCGTCCACTGCCTTACCCGGACGGTCAGTCCATCCCAACGTGACGTCTCCTTTCATCCTTTGATTTGAACAATCTGAGCTTGGAATATCAATTCTTACTTGGTTCCTATGACCACACGTGACTTCTACATCTTTCCATTACGGATCCATTTGGGGAAGTGACCTTAAATCCGGCAAACGCGATGGGGGGAATGGCACCTACTACTTATTGAAACGATTCATTGGATCAGTTGATACCTCAGTTCTCAGTAACAAAATTGTATGTGTTCCTACATTTGAGTATTCTCCTAGCAGACTGGCGCCCTGATCTAACTTGAGTAAACGAAGTCTATGCCTCATTCTCACCAGCGTAGCATTTACATAGGTACTATTATTAAACGTACCTAATCAAATTATGCAATCAAATCAATCCCCACCCTTTCCTCAAGGTCATTTCGAATTTTCGTAACTTGCAGCTCCATTTGCAATACTCTTGAAGTAGGTACCTACCTACTACCAGTTTCAACCAGACCTGAAGCCATCTATGATGTTCAAAAAGTTATCCCTATATTAACATAGTAACGCTGCAAATCCCTGCACAACGGTTTATTATTTTGTACAGAATACCCTCCTGTTACAGATCACAGGTCTCCGTATAGATAACCCTTCTATATAACATATGTACTATTCTACACATATTATGTAGATCGCGGACCCTCCGTAGGTTAGTACCTAACCCCGCACTCGTTACTAGGTACCTACCTAAACCGTTGTGTAATAATTTACCTGTATAGGTTCCCCTTCTACGGAGATAGAATAATGAACCGTTGTGTAATAATTTGCCCATCAATAATGCTTCAACGGTTGTCCAATTTGCAAAAGTACCTATCAACAAAATCCAGTAGTCCATCACTTATCAAATGAAATAATATCGGAGAAGAACCAACTCGACTTCATACAGCCATCCTTGATTATAATCAGGTGCTCCCTAGTGATGATATCCGGGCCGGATTTATACCGTTTGATTCACGATCGTGTTGACGAAGCTTTTTGGTGCTCACGAACGGCTGGACGCACGATGCTCCGGGTAGTCTCAAAAATTTTTTTAGCTCAAGACAAATTTAATAACGTAAAAAAAACCATACCCTTCTATCGGAAGTTTTCGAGCTACGGCGTTCTGAAAATTTCAACCCCTATTTTGAACCCCTTAGAGAAGACTGACAGTAACGTCGAGCTTCGAGGACCAACTAGACCCCGAACGGAACCTATAACCCGAATTTCATCAATTTTTTTTTCATGGTAACTAAGAAAAGTGGCCCGTACGGCGTACGGCGTACGGCGGACAGACAGAAATATTTTTATTGCAGTTTTGGATTGCAGGTATGTAGACCTTGAAACGTAAACCATCAAATTTTGAGGGGGGGGGGGGAAGAATTTTTTTTTCATGCTCGATTCTAATGGTTCATTATTGAAAATAATAAACCAAAATTATAAGGGTACTTCAAAAATACGAATGAGGTAGGCAGTTAGGTACCGTCTAAAACATCCTGTTTCATTCCAACATCGCTACACTACAACGGAATGAGATGAAGTTTCATTTTCACACTCAAAATATTGGAGATTAAAGCGCATAGGTAGTACTTACCGAAAGGTCTACTTTAGTTCATGGTCTATAAAATGCCTGGGCCTATAAAAATAAGAGCAATAGTACCTGCTTAGACAAAAATTAACTGAATTTCTTTCGGTCATTATTTCATCAAACCTTGAACTTACATAGCGCTCAGTCGAATCTACGCCTGTTTCTTCCAACAGTTGCACTATTTGCAAGAATAGTGGGTACTTAAATCCGCTCACAAAACAAGCTGATGACGTTATCCAATTATTTACAAATTCCAGTAATTCTGATCGTGGGAATAATAATTTCCGTCTGCTGTAAAATCACTGTCTCGTCAGGTCTAGCTAACTATAGGTTGCAACCGGTCAGTGATGATGTGAATTTTTCTCTGTAATTGTCTCCTTTCGTGATATTCATACAGAACAGTAAAATGCTGTGATGAACCTAAATTTAATACCAACCAAAGCATCCATTGACGATATGTTGGCAACCTTGAACTTACTTTCGGAATTAAAATTCAATGATGTTGTAGGTTTTTATTCCGTTAGTAAGTAGTAGGTGTAAATAATAATTTGAACCAAGTTCACCTGATTCCACCTGGGCATCTTGGATGTGATCAAAGTAGACCTGACGTCCATTTGTGACGCAATGCCATAAATTATTAATTTTGACCTTCCACTTTTAAGACAATCATCAAAGTTTGAGGATTCTGGTATGCCTCAGTTTTAGCGGTTCAAAGATGGGTCCGTAGGTAATGGATGGAAGGGCCGTGCTCGGGTTGAAGGGCCCAAACTTCATTTTCGCGAAACCCCTCGTTCCTTCACCCACCATTTTAGCCTCCCTGCACTTCGCGCGAGAAGAGGCCTAAAGCCGTCTCCACACTTATACATATAGTGTAGGAATGGGGATGAAAAACGTGTCACAATAAACACACTTGGTGGTCTCAGTGACAGGAGGTATTTACCCTCACTCACCCCTAAGGGCAAAAAGGTCATCTGACTGAACTGTGTAGGTACTTCAAGGTTCATCAAGTACTACATACGTTTCCGTTAGAGATGTCTTGATCCCATGCTTGATGCTATACATTCAGTTTTGATTCCGATAATAGGCAAGCAACTAATTTGCGATAAATACAATGAATGTCAATATTCGATATTATTGATTAATGGCTTACCACGGAAGGTCTGCAATTAAATTCGATGAATTTATGAATGTCAAAATTTCCAATAAATGGCCTATCGTTCTACAGAAAAAAATTACAAGGCATTACTCCTATTGCCGAAGCATTCAAACAGAATTTTTAGGAGGTAATGCGCAATGTGTAAATCCGCTATTGAATTTCATCCCGCCGAATTCTGAGACCTCAAAACCCATAACTACTTTTTTTTCAATTTTGGTAAAATTGGTCGAGTTCTCTCTTCAGCCGGTTAATTACATTCGACCACCAAGGGTTCTTACTTTAGAATCAAAAGTTCACCAATGTTTAGCGTTTCAGGGCTTTCTAATCGATTTATGGTCTCATAACGATTTAATCAAATCAAAACAGTTATACCTTTTAACTGCCAGCTGCTCCATTCGACGAATGCGATCAGGGAAAAAATATTTTTTAAACATGGGGTCTAACTTATTACTAATTACCTGCCTCCGCTACCAGTATTGTAAGATCAGCCCTCAACTGAAATCTACGTCGGTAGAAATTGTGTTACAGTCAGAAATCGATGGAATTTATATGAGTCTATCTGGACGCTTCACTTGAGCAACCCTAGACAACTCTCACTTTACCTACATACTCCACCTTTTCACTAAAGTTGTTTCTGATTATTTATGGAAATTTCAAGGACAATATGGTTGCGAATGTTACTGTCCATTTTTTATTAAGCGAACTTCATTAAGGGACCAGATGGGCACCAAACCGTCCACACACATACACAGGAAGTAGAATAATTTGAAGATTTATAACATAGAATTATGTATTAAAATATGCCGAATTTTGGGTCATGACAGAGTTCAGCAACATAAAATATATATTACAGGCCATGAAAACATGTTACTAAAAACACATGAAAATCTATTAATGATTATTATGTGCGACCACTCCATAGTTTGGAACTGTTACTCCGTCAGTTGACACCCCACGAAAATAGTAATTTAATCACTTAGCTCATGCTGTCTCATAATTTCACGCTCTCTCTCTCTCCCTCATTCGCGACCAACTCCATTAAAATCATAACCTTGTTTTCACCAATAAGTTGCCGTCAGATTTATATCCAGGATGAGCAAGATGCAGAATATAAATGCTGCATCAAAATGTTTAAGTTTATCTAAAAAGTGGCTGAACACCTAAGTAACCTTCTGAGGACCCAGCCTTGAAAAATTTTGCAATGTCTTAGATTTTTCCTGGACTGGGGAAGGGACATTATCAATTGAATTGCTGGAAAACTACAATTTTTATTCGTGAAACAAGAAATGCAGTATTTCTGTTAGATGGTCGAATGATGCCATCCGTCCCTTTGTGTAGTATGACGCACAGGTTCACTTGTTTGATGGTACCGCCCGTCCTCTGCCTGGTAACTACCACCTATATCAGTGGTGCTCTGTACTTAGCTTGTTTTGATGCTTGATTGGAATACATAAATATAGCCTGACTTGAAATTTAAACACCATTACTAGTTTTGATTTTATAAATAGAATCAGTAGATGAGGTTTTATAATGAGGAGGGTTTCCTTATGTAAATAGCACAACCTAAAGCTAACCAATACATTTTGGTTTATTATTTTCAATAATGAACCATTGGAATCGAGCATGAAAAAAATAAATTCTAACCCCCCCCCCCCCCCCCCCCCACCCTCAAAAATTGATGGTTTACGTTTCAAGGTATGTAGAATCCAAAACTGCAATAAAAAAATGGCAAAAGAAACGCACATAATGAAGTTCTGAAGGGAAATTGTTGATGTGGAGTGAAACCGTAGTAATAATTTACCCATCAATAATACTTCAACGTTTGTTCAAGTTTCACTACCTACCAACAAACTCCAAAAGAGCCATCATTTTTCAAATGAAATATCACAGAACAACCAACTTGACTTCATACTCCGCCAATATAATCAGGTGATCCCTACCAATGATTGGCCGTATTCACGAATTCCTATTGTCTCTGGTTACGAGATTTGGTTTGAATTGTATACATTTCATTCACACTGGAGTGGAAAATGCCTGTCGGTGCAAACTTCGGGGCCTTACTGTGAACGAACGGCTGGACGTACGATGCTCCGGATGGTCTTAAAAAACTCGCAAGTTCAAGAACTATTTAAAACCGTAAAAATATTTACGTAAAAAAATGGTATAGGCGTTTTGAAAATGTCAACCCCTATTTTGAACCCCTTAGAGATGACTCACAGTAACGTCGAGCTTCGAGGACCAACTAGACGCCGAACGGAACCTATAACCCGAATTTCATCAATTTTTTTTCATGGTAACTAAGAAAAGTGGCCCGTACGGCGTACGGCGTACGGCGGACAGACAGAAATATTTTTATTGCAGTTTTGGATTCTACATACCTTGAAACGTAAACCATCAAATTTTGAGGGGGGGTAAGAATTTTTTTTTTTCATGCTCGATTCCAATGGTTCATTATTGAAAATAATAAACCAAAATGTCTGTCTGTCCGCCGTACGCCGTACGCCGTACTGGCCACTTTTCTTAGTTACCATGAAACAAAATTGACGAAATTCGGGTTATAGGTTCCGTTCGGGGTCTAGTTGGTCCTCGAAGCTCGACGTTACTGTCAGTCATCTCTAAGGGGTTCAAAATAGGGGTTGAAATTTTCAGAACGCCGTAGCTCGAAAACTTTCGACAGAAGGGTATGGTTTTTTTACGTTATTAAATTTTTCTTGAGCTAAACAGTTTTTTGAGACCACCCGGAGCACTGTACGTCCAGCCGTGAATCAAACGGTATAAATCCGGTCCGGATATCATCACTAGGGAGCACCTGAAATATATTATTTCATTTGATAAGTGATGGACTACTGGATTTTGTAGGTAGGTACTTGTGAAACTTGAACAAACGTTGAAGTATTATTGATGGGTAAATTAATACACAATGGTAAATTATTACACAACGGTAAATTATCTCATAACGGTAAATTATTACACAACGGTAAATTATTACACAACGGTTCATCTAACAAGAAGGTGCTGGGTTTTGTTGATCGGTACTTTTGCAACTTGAACAAACGTTGAAGTATTGTTGATGGGTAAATTATTACACAATGGTAAATAATTACACAGCGGCAAATTATTATACAACGGTAAATTATTACATAACGGTAAATTATTTCACAACGGTAGATTATTACCCAGCGGTTCATCAACCAAGAAGGGGCTTGATTTTGTTGATCGGTACTTTTGCAACTTGAACAACCGTTGAAGTATTATTGATGGGCAAGTTATTACATAACGGTTCATTATACTTAACCACGAAGGTAGGTATTGACCACAGAAAACAGTGATCTACGCAGAAGGGGCATCTATTTCACTCCACATCAACAATTTTCCTTCAGAACTTCATTATTTGCGTTTCTTTTTGCCGTTTTAGTTACTGCTTGTTATCCACAGAATTATTTTAGCAACATTTAACTCGTGATTTAGATAGGTACCTAGTAATGAGAACGGGGTTAGGTACTAATCTACGGAGGGTCTGCGATCTACATAATATGTATAGAATAGTACCTACATATTATATTATATAGACGGGTTATCTATACAGAGAGCTGTGATCTGTAACAGAAGGGTATTCTGTACAAAATAATAAACCGTTGTGCAGGGATTTGCAGCGTTTTTTTCTATTTCAGAGGTAAAAATAGAACCGCGAGATAAGATGTCCCGCATTCACCAATTCCGAGTTCCCCCCGAAGCGATAAGTACTGATACTGCCACATTCACTCACAAGCCACTCATCACGTATCCCTCAGCGATGCAAACCCGCTGGGAGGCCGGGCGCTGATAACATTGTCGTCATCCCGATCTTTCTGACGAGAGAAGTTCACAGGGGTAGTATCAGGATCGATGGCACATGGTGCGATGGAATGGATGGGGGGGGGGGGGGGGGTGTCACAAGACCTGAGGAGAGCGCCCTATCGCCCTCAGATACAAACCAGGGTAATTAACATCCATTATTATCTGATATCATCTCGCCTCCTGCAGCGTCTGTCAAGTAAACCGAGTCAAACGCTGGTCCAAGGACTCACGTTTGCGATCAAATTCGCTAATCAGTCGGGAGACGACCACTGGGGATAAACTACCGCTGCTTCAAGTAGGTAAAAGAAGGCGGACAGATGGACCTAAAGAAGAAAAATCTTGACCTGTTGCACTTCCTTCTTCAACCACTGCACTTGATTGCAAAGAGACTTGTTCATGCAAACTGTATCGCTGCGACTGGACGCACAATGGGAGTGATGGAAGTACTAGTATCATAGTAATTTGTAAATTTTACATAGCGAGTGCCGGTATAGGAGCTATCAATGCAGCCTAAATGAAGAAGGGGAAAAAATTCAATAGACATGAAATTTATTTAACGATGAAAATTTTCATGTTTTGCCTCTGAAAATGAAGTTGTTTCTTTAATGTACGTAACGTAGTTTAAAGGCGGTTGCTGGGAGGGAAAGGAAAAAGTATGAATTGAAAATGCCATCATTTTACTACTTATTTTCAAGTCCTTCACTGAAAACTTGACCGAATACTCGCACAGCTACTCAGGAAGCCCTGGAGGTTCCTAGTTTTTTCCCCCACAGTAAATCGCAAAAAATAGTTTCTATTCATGGATGAATAGCTATTTACGGGTACGACCGAATTATTCTTATAGTTTTTATTTAGAAAAACTCGCACAGCACAGATCCTCAGAACGAAACGGGGTTGAACAGTAACAAAGAAAGAACGCTAATAACAGCCGTGAGCCGAGGAACCGGTAGGACAAAATGGTTTAGGTACCAACTAATTTAGAGATGATGAACTTACTGAAGTTCATAACCAAAGGCGTAAACGCTTACCTAAACAAAAACGCTCAGCTGAACCAAAACGTTTACCTTACTATGTCCTGGTAAATACTCTGTGAACCTGACATACCTACCTCCACATCAAAATCTCATTTGGATAGTTCACTTGCCTACCTACCGTTAAACATATTTAGATTCAGAAAGACCAACTTGTGATCATAAGTCCTCTGGCTCAAAGCCTGACGAGATGTAGTTAGGTATAACAACGTACCTAGCAGCTAGACGTAGTTTAGGGAACTCATCATGTCCACACAAAGACTACCGCAAATTGAGTTCCTTAATCTACTGGAATTCATTAAGGCTGCCAGTTGGCATGACCAAGCAAGCTCATGTTCTCACCTTGAACTCACGAAAAATACCTACCTACGGCGGAATCCAGGAAAGTCCCGAAAATTTTGACAGAGGATTGTATGATTTGTAGGTAGGTACATACCTACTAACATATACAACAGTAGGTATACTATTGAGACTTTACATAGTGTGAAGACTGATTTCTTTCACTGCGAGGAGGAGGTCTTCTGTCTCAGTATTGTATACCTACTTGTTCATCAACGGATGCGGGAGCGTCCGGACCGCCAAGAAAACCGAAAACTTCCCAAGCGGCCAAGAACACAGTTTACATGACAGAACAAGTAGAGTTTCTTGCCCCCCTCCCCTTAGCTCAGACCCCTGGGGGTCTCCGATGTTGATTTTTCGTACACACACTCGAGGGGCCCCTGAGGATATGACCAAATTTCAGCTCTCCGGGCCACCAGGTGCCGGAGTTCTGGAAGTTAGAAAATCGAAATTTTTCAAATTTGTCAACAGTTTTCCTAGTTCTTGTCATTGTCATTGTCTTCTTTGACAGGGCTACAGCCCCACTGACAACGGATCGAGTTGCACACACACTGCTATACTAAGTGCAACCCTCCTCCCTCACACCCATTTGGTGGGGTTGTGTGGGTGGGGGCTGATTGTGGGGGTGTTGGTGGCGGTGCAGTTTTTAGGAGTAGGTTAGAGAGGGTTTTAAGAGTTGAAATTTGGCACACTTTTTCACTCGGGTTCCCTGAAGAAGTGTCCAGAATCTGAACCCGATTGGTCTTAAAAATGTTTACTGAGAAACATTTTTCTAGGTAGGTAAGTAGAAAGGTAGGTATGTACCTAGGTATTGAGAAAAAAATTTTAGGTACTGGGACAAAATATTTACTTCAGTATTGCAAAAAGATATGATCTAAAATTAAAAATAACCGAAAACCGAAATTAAATAAAAATAAATCATGTCATTCTTAATTATACATAATTCTTTCCAGTTCAACTTTTAATTAGTCATGTCGAACGTGTATAAATGAAAAAATTCGATGACTAATAGTTCGTATGTTATATTATTGGGTACCTTTTTTTAGAAGTTCTGTGTACATACGTCGTTTTGAAAATTTTGTCTTTGCTTCATTAAAAATGGATTCGTTTTATTATTATATGTTCTAATAGCTTCTATTAAGAAAGATTTACTGCACATCTCAGTTCTGTGAATGGGGATTCCTAATTGTTTATTCGCAAGTCGGGATTGGCTTGAATGAGTTCTAAATTCAGATGTTCTTCGAAAATGTACAAAAAGATACAGTGGTTGTTCTGTTTTAATTATCTTATAAGTACGAGTAAGTGTGGCAACGAACAGTTCTCTTTGTTGGCCAGTCAAGTTTTTTGAAGTAAGATGTCACATGTTCATTATAATCTAAATCAAATATAAAACGAATAGTTCCGTTTAGGGCTTTTTGAAGTTTTTCGTTATCAGTTTCTGACATGTCTGTAAATACACACGAGGCATATTCAAAATAATATATTATATGGTAATAATAAAGCTTGAACGAGCCGGGCTTTGACATATTGCGGGAAATGAAATGCAAATTTTTTCAGTTGATGAGGGGCTTTGAAAGTTTTATTACGAACTAGCTGTGTACCCGCGCTTCGCAACGGTAGAACCGACGCGTGTTGCTGCGATTTAAATAAATGGAGCCAACGGTCATGTATTTTAATATGCCTGTATCCCCCCCTCCTCAACTGATCAGAAACCTTCCCCAATGCCAACCCTAACTGCCTTTAACCCCCCCCCCCCGTATCCTATGAACCCTCCCTACCTGGTTAGAAACATTCCTCAATGTTCACACAACAAATTCCCAAAGTTGCACTCCAATTGGTCAAGTAGTTTTGAAATTTCTGTAGACCCCCCCCCCCCCCCTCTCATAACCTGTACCCCCCTCCCACTATCATCCTGATTGAAGTACCACTTGAATGTACTCGTCGAGCTGAATCCAGAATCTAATTACAATCGGATTTACGTCCAACCGTTCAAAGTTATTATAAGCATAAACGTCCTCATAGAAGTGATTATAACACGTTTTTTAGTAGTATTTCATTCATAGCGTTTCAACGGATGGACAGATTCAAATGCGGATTTTTCATAAACCTTCCCAGATAAATTCTGCGTCAAATGGTACCAGCCGCAACTTTCTACGTTCAGCCGTTCTCAATTGATGCCGAGACAAACAGACAGACAAACAAACAGACACTGTTTTATTATATGTAAGTATAGATAAACGTGACTTGCGAATCCCATGACCAATTTTTATGCAGGATTATTATCCACATATGATGAGGCACAAATTTGGAGCTCAGGTCACCTGCATACAGCATGTATCATCGCAGATCACTAATCCAAGACTTTCAGCTATCCGATTAATGAAGAGTACGAAGCACACTGACGAGAGTAAAGAGCCCTGCGGTATTCCATTTCTAATATAGTTCTAGTATAGTTCTCCATTCAGAGAATTTTCCGTCTGGGGTTTTGACTCTTTGCGTTCTGCCAACTAAGTAACACTCAAACCATTTAATCACCCGATCCCCCAAAGGACCCCGCACTATTTCAATGTAAAAGTGGTTTCACTGGAATGCTCCCATATTTTGCAGGGATGTAGCCCTTTGGATTCTGAACAATAGTCTCCATAGGCACAAAAAATTCTATGACAGGATTTTAGTTATTGGCCTATCAGTTTGGCCAAAAATTGAAAAACAATTTTTTCGCCAAAACAAATGTTCCTTTAGGTTTATCGGTCGATTTTAAGACGATTTTATTCATGCACTTTTTTTCTCTAAAATGCTTCCTTGTTGAGATAGCGGTTTAAAATAGATTTTTTTGACATTTTCAATTGCTTATATCTCATCAAGGAAGCATTTTAGATAAAAAAGTGCATGAATAAAATCGTCTTAAAATCAGTCAAAAAACTTAAAGAAAGCGTTTTTTTTTTTAACCAAAAAATCGTTTCCTAATTCTCGGGGGGGGGAAAACTGGTGTGTGTTACTGTTCCAGTACATGCTGTATAGTTTATTTATATAGGTACTCTCGCTCTCTCTTATGTTAAAATAGTCGTGAATATAAACAATCCGCCGAATATTATCGAGAGCGTCAATCTAATGTTACCGAAATGGCAATGAAGGAGTTGATTTGATTGATTTGTAATCACTCGAGAAGCCAAAAAGTGGAGTATAGCGGCTACAGGCGAAGAACCACTATAATAAAACTTGTACACTTTTCTACCTATATAAATAAACTATACAGCGTGTACTGGTACAGCAGGCATGTCAAACTCAAAGTTCCTCAAGGGCCAAATGGCTGCTTCTTAAAGGTTGTGTGGGCCGCAAGAAAATCACTAAACGGAATTATATCAAGTTTCTATATTAGAAGTTTACAAGAAGTTTAACAGCAAAATGCAAGAAGAAAATAGGATCTTACCTAATATGTTTTCCCTGACAGTTGACATCTTCTTCGTTCCACCAAATTGTCCACATCGGGAACAATATTGTTTGCTGCGGCCACTCTGAGAGTCGAGCTTAGATGGCAGTCTGTAAGCCTGGACCTTTCTGGAGACTTATTTCGTTTCATAATGGAGAAGAGTTGTTCACATAGGTAGGTACTCCCAAACATAGAAATTATTTCAGCCGCGAAATGCCGAATTTTCGGGAACCGATGATGAGGCAAAAATGTATAAATTGCGGTTGTGCCTATTTCAAGAACCTTGTGTTTCAGAGTTAAATCACACTGCATTTCAATCACCTCCAAGAGGGCACTTTTTGCACGTCAGCAGAAAAGGGAGCAGAAAAAAGGGCTAGGTCATCTTCAACACCTTTCACATCTTCAAACCTTCTGTCAAATTCTTTTTTCAACGATTCAATAGGTATAGATATTTTTTGAAAAGAACAGGAGTGAACTCCCTTCTCCCTTCGCCTTCCCAACTTCTTTTACTTTTTCATGACATTGTAGGGCCGCATTGCACTGATTGCTAGCACCGACTCGTGGGCCGCACATTAACGTCTTGTGGGCCGCACGTTTGACATGCCTGTGGTACAGTAACACACACCAGTTTTTTTTCTCCCCCGAGAATCAGGAAACGATTTTTTGGTTTAAAAAAACGCTTTCTTTAAGTTTTTTGACTGATTTTAAGACTATTTTATTCCTGCACTTTTTTCTCTAAAATGCTTCCTTGATGAGAGATAAGCAATTGAAAATGTCAAAAAATCTATTTTAAACCGCTAATATCTCATCAAGGAAGCATTTATGAGAAAAAAGTGCATGAATAAAATCGTCTTAAAATCGACCGATAAACCTAAAGGAATATTTGTTTTGGCGAAAAAATTTGTTTTTCAATTTTTGGCCAAACTTTGATTGGCCAATAACTAAAAATCCTGTCATAGAATTTGTTTGTGCCTATGGACCCCCTCGCGTCTACCACCTTGCCGTTGGTGGGGGGGCTTAGTCCGCGGCGCACACCATCTATTGCACGATCGCACCTCCTTGGAGTGTGTTGATCACTGGATGGTGTGGGCCATTGCACACGGCAACTAAGAGTAGACAACCCTCAAGACCAAGGTGTACACGCCGTGCTGATGGTCTGCATGGTGCAGAGGGCAATGTGCACATCTAACGGCTGCCCCCAGGGTACCGGCCGACCCCCTGGGTGTACTTAGGCTTGCCTATACATGCGGGGCTCTGTATGGGTGGACGACCCTTTCCCTAGCTTCTCGTGGGATCAAAACGAAGAAGAACGAAAATAAAAATTTACATTTACCAACCACTGTCAGTGAGGAAGAGAGCTGCTCTGAACTCTCCACCTCACTGACAGAAATGGCAATCTCGGAAGTTGGGGCTGAACAAACCCCGACATCCATGGATTGCACAGGCGCAGGTGGCGCTTCTCAAGAGCAATCCACCAGCACACAAAGTTTGGGCCGCCGACCCTCTGGCGCTCAGCTGAGGAAGGCGGCCAGACAAAGGGCTCTCGATAGAGGGGAGCCCATTAAGCCTCGTAGGAGAAAGAGGTCGGGGAAGCCTGTTCCTGATGCCGGAGCGACGGGGACCCGTGAAGGAGCAACCACCTCACAAGGGGCAGAAACGCTAATCAGCGTTGAACCCCTTGTACCCGGTGGCGTCTCTGGAGCGGGTTTCCGCCCACCTCTGGCAGTGGGACCGGGTGGGAGTGGAGTGGGGGCGAGTACGCCGGGTAAACGGCCACGCACCCCCCACACCACCCCCCCCTCGGCCTCAATGCCTAGGATCAAGAAGGCACGGGGAGAGACCGTGGCCCAATCCGGAGCATCACCTCAGGGTGACAGCTCTGGCGGGTACAGCGGTGCACTCTCCACCACCAAGATGGTCGTAGTACACGGCAACCACCCCGTGGAACGACTATCGGACGTGGAAGCCAACTTGGTCCTGGGAGCAATAGTGCAGGCAACGTTCCTGGAGGCGCCCGGCCAGGGTCCGCAGTTCACAAACGGCTATACCAGCAATGGTGTGGTCCACCTGACCTGCTCCAACAGCCAGTCGAAGGGTTGGCTGGAGGAAAGGGTTGGGGTGCTGCGGCCTTGGGATGGTGCCACCCTCCGGACGGGGCACGCAAAAATGCTGTTGGAGGATCAGGTGAAGGTTGGGGTCTGGATCCCCACCGACTTCCTTGATCGATCCGACGCAAGGAAGCTACTTCCTTTGTTTGAGATCCAGAATCCTGGACTCTCAACGAAGGAATGGCGCCTTTTGTTCAGCCGAGCGGATGAGAGAGGGCTAGAGCTCGTGCTGAAAATAGATAAGGGCTCTCTGGAATGGTTGAAGGGGCACAACTTTAAACCCCACTTCCACACCCGGAGAGTCACCTTTAGGCAGCTGTCCACACCACCGAGTGATGCTGCGGGTCATTCAGATAAACCTGCAGCATAACAAGGTGGCGACAGCTGCCCTATGCCAGCTGCTCGCAGCTGGCAACTACGACGTCGCCCTGATTCAAGAACCCTGGGTCTACCGGGGCAGAATCATGGGCCTCAACAACGCAGGAGGTAAGTTAATCTACAAACGCGATTGCGTGGATGATGTACGTGCCTGCGTATTTGTCAAAAATGACATCAATTCACTAACTATGTCTGAGTTCTGTTTCAGGGATTTAGTAGCAGTGAAGATAACCCTCTCTGAAAATGGCCAAAGGGAGCACATAATAACTGCCTCAGCCTACTTTCCGGGAAACTCATCGGAGGGGCCACCACCCGTGGAGGTGCCGGACCTTGTCGAAAAATGCCGCACGGACAATGTGCAGCTCCTAGTCGGCGCGGATGCCAACGCCCACCATGTTGCCTGGGGAAGCACCGACACCAACACCAGAGGTAGATGCTTGTTTGACTACCTGGTAGCTAGTAATCTATATGTAGCAAACCGGGGAAACAAACCAACATTTGTCACCATAAATAGGAAAGAGGTCCTTGACATTACCATTATTACCCCTCCACTAGATCAAAGAATAAAGAAATGGTTCGTATCCGATACTCCCTCCTACTCGGATCATAGGTATATTGTTGTGGAAATCCAAGGTGTGGGTAAAACGCAGCAATCCTACCGCGATCCTCGGAAGACGAACTGGGAAGCCTATAGGGAGGAAGTGGAGGGCTGGTTGAGAGGAACTCGGACCAAATTACACAATATAGTTGATATTGAGGCGGTAGCGGGAGAATTAGAAGAGGCACTACTCACCTCATTCAATAATCACACTCCTATGACAACTAAACTCTCAACCACCGGGGTCCCCTGGTGGAATAGGGAAATAGAAGTCACTAGGCGTGAAACACGCAAACTATATAATAGGGCGCAAAAGACGGGCAACTGGGACGCTTATAAGACCAAGCTGGCCCAACTCAGGAGTCTTATAAGGAAATCACAAAGGGACACATGGAGGAAGTTCTGTGAAGAGGTGGAAAAAACCTCGGAATGTGCAAGACTCCAAAGAGTCCTTTCTAAGGCTCCTATCAATCCAATTGGCACACTAGTTAAACCAGATGGAAGCTACACCACAACAGCCGGGGACACTCTAGCGCTCCTACTAGAGACTCACTTCCCTGGCTCGGCGGTGACTGACGTTCGGGGACCCCCACCTCAACCACCAACCGGCGCTCAGGGTATGAGAGCAACCAGGGCAGACTGGGAAGTGGCAAAGGGTGTGGTCTCCATTGAACGCACAAAGTGGGCTATCAGCACCTTCAGCCCATACAAATCGCCGGGCCCAGATGGCATTATCCCCAAACTGCTTCAGGAAGGGGGCCATGGGGTAGCCAGGATCCTGAGTGCACTCTTTAGGGCCTGCCTGGCTACAGGCACAATACCCCAAAGATGGAGCAAAGCAAGGGTCATCTTTCTGCCTAAGCCAGGGAAACCTTGGTACAACCAGGCAAAGGCGTTCAGACCCATCTGTCTAACGTCCTTCATTTTGAAGACATTAGAGAAACTGGTTGATAGGTATCTGAGGGAAACCTCTCTCACAGAGAGGCCTCTACACACCAATCAGTTTGCCTATCAACCGGGCAAATCCTGTGAGGCAGCACTGCACCACCTGGTGTCACAGGTGGAATCGGTGCTAGCAACTAAAGAATTTGCCATAGGTATATTTCTGGATATAGAGGGCGCTTTTGACAATACCTCTGTAGACTCAATTATAAACTCAGCGCGCCGGCATGGAACAAACACCACCCTGTGTAGGTGGATAAGTACCATGCTGACTAGCAGGACAGTAGAGGCTGAGCTCCTTGGGGAGTCCGTGGGGATGTCTGTGGCAAGGGGTTGCCCGCAGGGCGGGGTTTTGTCCCCCCTTCTGTGGGACCTTGTTGTGGACTCTCTGCTGGAGAAACTCAGTGGTCAAGGCCTCTACGTACAGGGCTATGCTGATGATGTGGTAATCCTAGTTAGGGGTCCCTTTGTCAGCACAGTCTCAGATCTGACACAGTCAGCTCTGAAAGCAGTGGAAGACTGGTGTGGCACAGAGGGCCTAAATGTAAACCCAAATAAAACCACGCTGGTTCAATTCACAAGAAGGAGGAATCTGAGAGGTCTCTCAGAACCCCGGTTTTACAACTCAAAGGTGTCATTCCAGCGTGGGGTGAAGTATCTGGGCGTCTACCTGGATGCAACGCTCACCTGGAACAAACACCTCGAGTACATAGCAAATAGGGGCAAGGGAGCCCTTATGTGCGCAAAACGCAGTTGCGGAAAAACATGGGGCCTACAGCCGCGGATGGTCCACTGGATTTATACCGCGATAGTACGACCCATTCTTACGTACTGCTGCGCTGTGTGGTGGCCGAAGGTCAGTCAGGTAGGGGCCTGCCAAACCCTTACCAGTGTACAACGACTGGCCTGTCTAACCATCACAGGTGCAATGCATGGTACACCCACTGCAGCCATGGAGATTCTACTGGGCTTACCCCCAATAGATATCTACATTAAAGGGGAGGCCGCAATGGCCTCCCTGAGGCTGAAATGGAATGGTACCTGGCGGGACACACCCCACCCAGGCCATACCAATATACTAAAGGCTATACAAGAACCACTACTTGACATGGTGGCGGATGTTATGCCAAAAACCCTCCATCAACCACACCCATACGCATCCGTGCTGATGTGGGCGGGGCATGGTTGGAAAAAATGCTGCTCCAATGATATAATCTGGTACACAGATGGATCAAAAATGGATGACGGCACTGGTGCCGGAGTATACGGGGCAGGACCCAGGTGGGACTTTTCAACCCCACTGGGGAATTTCACCTCTGTATTCCAGGCAGAAATAGTGGCAATTGATGCTGCGGCTTCTGAGAGCCTGAGGAGGGGACACCGTGGATCCCACACCCGCATACTCTCGGATAGCCAAGCATCAATAAAAGCACTTACAGCCCCCATCGTCTCATCTAGAGTGGTCTGGGACTGTATGCAAACCCTCAACGCCCTGGCGAAACACAACAGAGTTACTCTGGAGTGGGTGCCAGGCCATAGAGGAATTATAGGCAACGAAAACGCCGATTCACTCGCCAGAAAGGGCTCTCAAACACCCTTCACTGGCCCAGAACCAGCGGTCGGCCTACCAAAAACCACCATCAGAGGGGCCATCAACCGGTGGGTTCGCTCACAGACCACCAAAAGATGGTCACGCATAGATGGACACGCTCACAGTAAACGGATGATGGCCAGACCCAACTCCAACGCTACTGAGGAGCTCCTTAGACTGAACCGCAGAGAGCTGAGGCAAATAGTCGGCCTATTAACCGGCTTCCTCCCCCTGCGCTTCCACCTAAACCGCATAGGGGTCACACAACAAACAACCCAATGCAGACTATGTGAGGAGACAGACGAAAAAGCATCCCACATAATATTTGAGTGCCCAGCACTCGCTCAGCGCAGGCACAACCTCTTTGGGGCCTCAACCCCAATGAGGGAATTTCCCAGCGAAAATATAATCAAAAACCTTACAACCCTCACCAGGGGACTGGGGTTATTTGATTAAGCTAGGACACTCAGGAAAAGTACAATAAGCCAATAGGCTTCCGTGCTTTGGGGCAACCGACCCCCATTCCTGAGTGATCCGACTTACAATTTACAATTTACAATTTTTGTGCCTATGGAGACTTTTGTTCAGAATCCAAAGGGCTACATCCCTGCAAAATATGGGAGCATTCCAGTGAAACCACTTTTACACTGAAATAGTGCGGGGTCCTTTACACTCTCAAGTATTGTTAGTAATAAATCCTACCTCACTGATTCGAAAGCTCGAACCAAGTCAAATAAAATTAATACTGTGGTGATCGCAAGAGGGTAGGTGTGGATGGCTAGTTGAGTGAGAAGGATAGCATGGGTGTAGGATGTGCCCAGGCGGGACCTTTTAGGTTAAGCTAGCGCCCCAGGTTGTCACCACCACAATGGACGCTAGAGGAGAGATGGAAGCTAGTGTCCCAGGTTATTACCACCACAATGAATGGTAGGTCTTTTGTGAGGCATATCTCAGGTTGCTACCACCACAATGAATATGCGAGGGATAGGTGAAAGCGAGGAGGCATGAGGCGAGTGAGAGAGAGAAGTCGCAGGTAAGAGTGAGCATGGAAGAGTGAAGAGTTGGGCAAGCCGGGCGCCTTATAAAGTTGCCTCCACCTCGTCCCCCGACTACCAATGGCCGTTATTGACTGTTGGGAGTTGATGGAGGGAGAGCCCCTTGGGCTTCTACCGAGGCGTCGCACAGCTGGTCTTTCTCCTTGCGTTTATTGATTATATCTTATTACTATTTACATCGAGTGGTATAATTTGCAGGGTACCTACCACGACAAACACAGTTACCTTCTTGTTGTCTATATTTTTACACAGGGGAAGGAAATGGTTTCTACACAGGTATTATCCAACAGAGGGGAAAGGAACAGGTTTGTGGACGTCCAAGAAAGAGGTGCGAAGCACCGACTAGGTATTCTATTTAGGCGAGCAAAATGTACATAAATCCTTTTTGCGGCTGAGGAGGTTTTCTTGCCCACAAGCATTAGTTGATTTGAGAATACGGGCTCAGCAGTGTATCTATTTCACGTTTTGGGGAAAAGTACCGAGGCTTAGGTACTACTCATTAAATTACGCTGTTTACTCGTAGAAAGGGATCAGTTTTACATCGCAGTTTAGATAACTATAGCGTGGAATTTCATAATTTTTGGGTATAGTAACATGTGGACTGCATTATGGAATTGCAACTCTGGTATAGAATATTACAATCCAAAAATAAATAATAAAAATAAAAATGCTTAAATAATAAAAAAAGTATAATAAATAATTAAAGATGCTTGAATAATAAAAAAGGAATAGCTTCAAATTTAAAAGGTAGTTGGGAACAGGCCCTCTGATGGGTTTATTGAGTTCCGGGCAATTTTGGCAGTGAGAGAATTCACTAGGCAGGTACCTACCGCTCCTGACGCCTCGGTATTACCGCCTACAAACAAAGAAGACAGAACAACCGAACTTGCCATGAACCGAGGTTTTTTGTCTTGCCAACAATTTATTATTTTTTAAATTTATTTTTATTTATTTGTAAATTACATGGTACCTACATCTTAGGATACAAAGTCCCATTACATGATAGCCAAAATTAATGATATGTAAAAATACCATTATGGCAAGCTTAGGACAAACTCGGATGAAAAGGAAAGAGGTAGGTAAGAGATAAGGTGAAAGAAGGTACGACTTTTCTTTAAGAAGGTTGGAACGGAAGGTTACGAAGAAAAGTGAGGAAAGTGGGAAGAAGATTATGGTTCTCTCCTGCTGATGATGAAGTGAGTGAGCCCTAAGGGCACCAAGCGATGGCTTCGAGCGAACAGATAGTACCTACAGTGGAAGCCAGTTCCTATTATAGTAAATATGTATTAGCAAATTATCGATGTAATTCATTTTCCTCAAAGACCTAAGCAGGTTACCTTACCTAGTACGACCTAAAAAGTTTACCTAGGTAGGTAGGCAATGATGGCTATATATTTACGGAAAATTTCACATTTTTTGAACCATAACAAACCTACCTACCCAAATTTGCAAAATTTTTCGCGTTTTCTTTTTTGTGTAAATCTCCGAGGATTTCATAAAAATCGGATGAATAGAACATCGAAATAAAAATGCTTTTCAATGGAACATAAGAGGAAATATTATATATTATACTTAGCATGGTCGTGTAGGTAGCACGCAGACGTAAGAAGCAGACAGCAGTGACAAAAATTAACACCATAGCTACCTAGTACGATACTTAAAAGTACCTACGATACAGGGTGGTGTGATAGTTTCCAAATTAATGATAAATTTCTTGTCTTCTCTAGGGCGAGATTATACCTACTTACTACTTGTGGGCAGGGGCGTTGCGTCCATAAGGCCACTTGGGCCACTGCTCCGGCACCCAAACACTAGGAGAAAAAAAAACTCCAACCACTGTTCAGTTGACATTTGAATTTCCCTCCGCACAGTGTACCTACAATAATTTTTCACAAAGTTCAATAGCGACTCGCCAAATTTCTCTGGCTATGGATACTGAATATTCTAGCAGAGCATCCATGGTGGTTCCTTCATGTTAGCTCCATAGACCAAGCATGTTATCGGAATAAAGCAACAGTAATCGATGTCCTGCAATAAATCGAAACCTAGGTTCCTGAAACTGGCAGGTCCTGGGACCTACTTTTCCCATGGAAACTGAGAAAAGTGGCCCGTCTACGCATGCGCAGTTGAGTAAAAAGGTTGTTCACCACGCCCACTTTGGGTCCCGTTCCAGAATCTGTTTTCCACCCCAAAATCGTTCCTTTTCACAATCGACGCGACCTCTTCGATTCAGTTTGTCATCTTGATACGAGATGATTCGTCTTCTGATTTGTTTTTGTTGTCTCGTCTCTCGTGCACATTCGCGTTGTCTGCTGAGTCTGTTCAGTTTTAAATTTTTTGCGTTTTGCGTTCGGTCCGGTTCCAATGACAGATTTGTATTTGTGGTACTTACGTGCGTTTTGTCATGTTTGCTGTTTGTGGATTGATTAGCGTCGTAACACACAGTTAACTACCTCGCTTCTAGTCGAGAGTTCCTAAGAGATAAGTTCATTAGGGAACGGCCATATCTTTTGGCCACATCTAAGGCGAGCAGCCTTTGGATGCTAACCAATAAGTCCGGTTTGACAGAAGTGGTGGGGGTAGGAGTGAATTAAAAAGTAACGTCACTTAACTTAGCACAACGTGAAATCCATTCAATTACATAGCATAGGTAGGTATACTCACTTTTTCATCCTAAGTTGATATCGCAACAATCTAGCAAATTCTTTGAAAGACGCTTGGAGTAACTTTGAAAGACGCTGGCGATGGCGAGGACCGACAACACATGACGCGTTAAAAAAAAACGACAAAACGCGGCAAAAAGCTGTGCACTGTTACCCCTGAGTAAGGTTAAAGACGATTCCTAAAGTTTGTGCCCTGGGAGATAACGCGCCTTATGTATAAGGCCGAATAAGTCGAACTTAAGGAAATAAGTTTGAACTTGGGCGACGCGCATGCGCAGTTGAGATAAATCCGAACACATCTTCCCGACTTTAGTCTTTAGGAACTCTCTATAGCTTCTCCATTCAAGTAAGTACGTACTGGCCCAGGGGTCATTGTTATGTTGTATTTTAGTTGACCATGTTTTTGTAACACATGAATTAGGTTGCTATTTGCAGTAGAAATCGTCGACGTTTTTGTACGACGATAGAGTGTTGATTAAAACAGATAAGCTTTGCTGAATATCACTCAATCAGTAGATAAGGGAAGGGTCATAAACAGAGTTATTGAAAAAATAGTATATTTCCACTAATACACGAAAAAACGCAAAAAACCACTGTTATGCCGGTTTCGATGATCAAACCATCGTCAGTAACAAACAATAACGTTATTTGATCACCGAAACCGGTACAACAGTGTTTTTCGCGTTTTTTCGTGTAGGTACTTATTAGTGGAAATAGACTATTTTTTCAATAACTCGTTTTTCTTTGAAATGGGTTTCCACGATTTCTTCGCGAGTGATTTAGGTCGTAAGGGAAGGGTGTTGTTGCCTTGGGGTATTCTCTAGACTCTAGACAAATCTGTTGGTTTTGTGTTCTGGTTTGGTGCCCCACCGTTTTCAGAGCCCACCGCTACTGCATGGAATAAACGGAGAATCTCCCTTTATTCCATGGCTACTGCTTGTGGGGTTTGGGTAAAAGGACGGTAGATAACGCTAGAAGTCGGCATGCGACCCAAGCCTCCCGCCTTTTCTTTCGATTTTAGTGACAACATCCACCGCTGTAGGCTCTGCTGTGGTATTATTATCTAATCTCACGTCAGCTGTTCAGTTTGATAGTCATTTCCATTTGACGTTATGTCTATCTGTCTCATGTCTGCTCGAATTTAAAGTGCTGTTTCTCGTAAAGATGTGTTCATCCTCTGTAGTCTCTGCGGTGAACTCTAGTTTTCAAACGCCGGTTTCCTAACTCAAATGTCTTACTGGCTGAATATCTAAGTTGATTTTTCTCTGGCGAGTTGTCCTAATGCAAAGCAAAGATGGTTGACAATAGAAGTATTGTACCCATGGAAATATTTCGAACTGATGAGTTTTATGTGCTGATGAACAGTGAATCAAGTTTATGGTGTAACAGACGGACTGGAGAAATCGAAGCCAAACCAGGTAGGTAAAATATTTTATTGCATTTCGGATCGGTCACTTTAAGGGTCACAATAAGCCATTGTTACCATCGGTAAGTATTGCATTGTAGGTAGGTACGTTGCGAAACCATTGTTACAGCTAACAGCGTCGAGAGGAGACTATATTCTTGTTTACTCACTAGTCTCCAGTGAATGATGCTCCCAAATTAATTATTGCAACTGATGGTAGTGTAACGTAGAGACCCCGTTGAGCGGATTTGGCTAGATAAATATTGATAGTGGTCATGCAGAAGAGTCATTGCCTGGTTTCTCCAGGCCTGTGAATTTTGTATTATTGTACCTAGGTGCGATAAACCGATATCTCAGCTTATGCCCTAGTAGGTACGTTGTTCGATTGTGGAAGGCCCTGTTCGTCATCCTTGGTCATTGGGCTTCATAATACATACGTTTATTTCAAACTGGGGAAAAACATTCAGTGTTGTGCCTTCTGTCCTCCTGTTTTTAGGATGGGAACTCGCAAACTCCGGAGATCCAGAGTGTCTTGGAATCTTCTATGGCCTGATTGGAAAAGTCGACTTCCAAGGAGAAGGTGAGGCTAGAATTCTTCTTGTCAAGGAGACTGACCCAGTCGGCGCACTTCCGGATGGAAGGGAAGTCGTCAAAATCCGATCTGTTGCCTTCCTTCACATCTGCGGTCCGGAGATGACAGCGGCTGAACTTGGACTGCGTTCCTGCAAGAAACATAAAGGCGGGAGCCTAAATGTCTTCGAATTGCCACAGAAGGCGTCCCTAGCAAAAACTTGGGGCTCCATAAAGTCAGCTACCAGTTCTATCAAGAACACAACTCAACACGCAGCTGCAATGGCCACTTACCAAGTACGTGGAACCATCATTACTTGAATATTTTGCGAGTAGGATTCATGTACACCCCTAGCATATTATTTGTTGTTAACAATAGGAGTTCACTCTGTATTGCCAACCAGAAATGATGTAAATTCATTCTTCTATTCAATCTAAAGGGCTTGTGCCGCTAGCAGTATAGTTACAGTATGAGCATACCTTCCAGAAAAACTCTTTGTCACTAACACTGGAGACGACCGCTTTAAGAAAAAAAAACTGTTCTAAATTATTGTTACCACTGATGTTACATATCCAAATGATGATAGGATTTGTCGTAAACCCCTTATCGTCAAAGAAATCTTTCTCCTGCAGCCCTTCACTTTCACCATAGCTGCCTTTCATCCACCTTTCCATCTAACATAATATTTATATAGAGACGACCTGACTTTGGTATTCCTCGATGTAGTGGCCTGGTGATGTCTACAACGAAATAGCTCGACTCCATGTGAGACAAATGTTGTGACAGTAGATTCATCTCGAAGTTTTGTCATCATCATTAGTTTATGTATGTGATGATTGTTTTTTCCATAGGTGAAAAGTGGTTTGAAGAAGGACATCAAAGACAAAGAAAAATTTGAGAAGAGAATACTTGATGAGCTCTCTAGAATATTCACAGACACAGAGTCTTTCTATTTCTGCGTTGGACCCCCTGGCAGCAAGCAGTGCGACCTAACAAACTCCCTCCAAAAACAAAGTCCGAACTCTTCTACTGATGATAGGTTTTTCTGGAACAAGTACATGCTGAAAGACATAATAGAAATGAATGTAAGTATGTAATCTGAAGTTCCATCATTACTTTTGATCTGCCTGTGTAAATTGCAATTGTGCCCTAACTACCAAATTAGAAACAAGGTATTATTGTACTGAAAAGCCGCAACTAGTACAATATATATCTGATATTTTGGTAACAACCCAGCAGTCCTTTGAGAATATGGGTTATATATATGGGCCAAGACCACTTGTCATAGTTCAGGTAGGTTTTTTTGCACAGATAAAAATAGTCTTCACGCTTGCAAAACATCCCGTTCATTCGTCTTACAGATAATATTTATGTTGTTTCCCTACCGAGAACGCTGTAGTGTATATGGCTGCATCCCGTGCCTGTTTTTCTACCGCTATCTAGAAAACGTTCATTGCGTAAAATTAATTGTGATGAAGTATCCCAATTTATTGTTGTGCTGTTTCTTACCTACGTATATTTCTTAACTACCTGCCTACCATAATTATTCCAGAATGATCTCGCCAATGCTTGGGTGCTTCCTATTATTCAAGGATATGTCCAAATCGAGCATTGCAACTTGGAAGTAGATCCTTTCGCATTTGGTAGTCAGCGGACTGAGGTAAGTGTGCTGTGAGGTAACTTGTATTCTTTCGTGATTATTCATCACCAGAAGCAAATCAATGCAGATGTTGTTACTGATTGAAAATCCATTAGATCCATTTGAAATTCGTTATCCAGAGAGTTTTTACAGTAGGTAGTTTCTAGAACCTATTATTTGATGAGTCTATTTCAAAACTGTCTTGTTTATTTCAGTTCATCACAGTTGGAATAATCAGTAGAAGAAGCAGGTACAGAGCCGGCACTAGGTACAAAAGAAGGGGGCTAGATGAAGATGGAAAGTGCGCAAATTATGTCGAAACAGAGCAATTCCTTGCTACAGCTAATCACCATATTTCGTTTGTAATGGTCAGAGGATCCGTCCCTCTCTTCTGGTCTCAGCCAGGCTACAAGTATAGACCTCCACCACATATTGACAAAGGTGCTGTAGTTTTTACTATATTTTGTATAATATTCTTTGTATCTTTGTAATTTACCTGCCGGTGAGATCTCTCCCTTCTCTGTAACTTTCATGGCGAAGATGTTACTAATTGAGATTGTTGTAGTGAGAGCCCAGTACCTAGTTCTGTGTTATTGCAGCGGAATAGAGTAGGTCTATTATCAGATATTGGGTATCAACACAATTTGTCAATCACCAAACAGCTCAGGGGTATATCCAGTACCTGAGGTACTGGATATATTCATAGCAAAAAATATTATAAATATTATGCTCAAATGCTTCGGGCATCCATGAACTAAGCTACGACAACTATCCGGTATTAATGACTGTAACTGCTCAGCATGAAAGTAACCGATATACCGGATTGATCGAACACCCTTTCGACTGGGAAAATTCAAATCGTCTAATCTCAAAGAAGTAAACCCTTTTCCCATCCTTTCGTTCATGAGTTCATAATTCTTTTCAGGTGAGGCTGAGACCAAGTTGGCATTTGAAAAACACATGAAAGAAGAGTTGGAATTGTATGGACCTGTATGCATTGTGAATCTAGTTGAACAGACTGGCAAAGAAAAGGTTATATGGGAAGGTTTCACTGAACAAGTCATTAATTTTGATTCCCCTCAGATAACCTATGCTACGTTTGATTTCCACGAGCACTGGTAAGAATTTTCAACTGCTTTGGTGTAGTACAGTAATACATCATCATGACGAAAACCATGAATTGGAAATTATGGTTAGTACATGTTTCTGATGGTATCTGATAACAAAATGCTAGAGGCCTGTTGTAGTAATAGTTTTTTGGTTATAGAATCTAGATTATGAAAGCATGATGCGTCGCTGGCCATCTGTTACCTCCATTATCTTCCATTCTCTTAGTACTATCTTCCGTATTCTGATCAGTCATACATGTTTGTTGCTTGTAGCCGTGGAATGAAATTTGAGAACGTATCTTATCTCATTGCCCGCTTGGAAGAGCCTCTGCAAGAAATGGGATTCTGTTGGAAAGATGAGCAAGGAGTCATCTGCCAGCAAAATGGAGTATTCAGAGTCAACTGCATCGACTGCCTTGACAGAACCAATGTTGTTCAGGTGAGACGAAAAAATTATTTTTCTATATCATCTTATTTCATAAGAAAGGGTAGGTACTAGACGCTGTTTTGTCAACCCAACTTCCTGACTCCGTAAATACAAACTAAGGCATCTAATCCACTAGAAATTGCCCAATTTATGCAAATTATCGATAATTAGACTGTTTCGGAAGGAAGGGTTTTGAATGTTACTGCAAAGTTGTTTGTGCATTGCACAGAATATTGTATTGTTCGATGTAATTTATGTAGTGGTCATTATGTGATTTCCAGACTGCTTTAGGTAAAGCCATGTTAGAAACTCAGCTAACGAAATTGGGCCTACTTTCCCCTGAAGGGATTTTTCCAGCTCCTCTACGGTCTACTTTTCAGTTACTATGGGCTAATAATGGTGATATCATCAGCAAACAGTACGCTGGAACTAATGCTCTAAAGGTAATCTATAGTTTTCCTTTCATTTTCGAATATACTGTATCAAGTGAGAATACATTTTTCACAAATATGGGTACTGTGTCTGATGTGCAGTAAATCCCAATCAACAATCCCTATAAGTCCAAATCATCTATATTAGATTAACGAAATTATTCACTTGAATTGTGGTCCCTTCATTTTGTCTGTGATCTATAATCCCTCGTAGAGTTGCAAATTCTTTTTTTGCATCAAATAAAGTAGAAAGTACTCTGATTCTGGTTATACATTTGACATTTTATGTCTTTACTTTGGCACATGGACCCGAAAAGCGTTATACGAAACCGTTATACGATACCGGTAAACAAAAGCGTTACAGTTGATATTCTGATGATTTTGGCTTAGGGCAGACGCGCACTAGACCGATCACGACCACGACCACGACCAGTCGTATGCGGCCAGTTTTATAATGGAAGCAAGTGGAACCGCGCGCACTAGCCGACTTGCGAGGCAGCGGTCGGACCCTGGTCGGACGACCAGAGTCTTGGGAGTTTGGTCGGGCCCGACCACGACACGACTGCAGCCGAAAATAAGATAGGTTAGAATGGCGCGTCGCGCACTGCCACCGACAACACCCCCGACCCGACCAGTACTGAGTGGTCGAGCGAACTGTGTACACCTGTCTTTGCGTGTAGTTTTTATTAGCATAATGTCACTTATCAAAGCTTTTAACCGACATTCTTGTGTAATTGAAAAACCGTTCTTCATACTGACGTAATTCTCCATAAAATGTTGCAAACTGCCCTCTCGTTGACGTGACAGCCAACATCGGATGCACCCAGTACCGCTTTCTCCTTCGCCTAACGTACCTACGGTGCAAATGTACAACGACAGCTAACTCTTCAACGCCCATCTTGTATACTGAATTAGCTACTAGCTTGGCATTCGTTGTCGTGGTCGTGGTCGGGCTCAGCGGCATGGCTATACGGCCCGACCAGTCGGGGTTTTTTGTCGTGGTCGGTCTAGTGCGTCTGCCCTTACAACCGATTCGTTTCTACGGAACTTCATGTTTGCCATTTTTCATCGTACAAAAATCGTTCACCACTCGTTGGAATCGTGTGATTTTATTGAAAATTTCTTGTTAACCGTACCCCCGTACCTGGCGCTGTAGCTGAGCTGAGCATGATGAAAAAAAGGCTGGTAAACAAGGTAGTCAGCAACAGACTAGTGAAGAAAGTCATTACTTACTAGAATCGAATGTGGTAATCTTGCACCACCATGTAACCCGGATCGTGGTAATCTTGCAGCCCGTAAATGATACCGTCAATTATCCCTAAATTCCCATTGGGACATAAAATTTCCCAATGTGTTGCAGACTCGTACATGCAAGCGTTTTAGTTTTTCTGACAAGAGCGGGGAGAACAATTTCAGTGGTTTTTTTTCTATGCCTAACCTCAAGGTGGCGTGCTTTTTCAACTTTTTTTTCCCACGTTTATACCACAATTTAATCAAGTCACCTATTCAAGATAGAAGAACATGGTTCATACGGCACCAGCAAGGCTTCACCATAGTTCACCATATAGAAATATGTCAAATTATTATTTACCTGCTACCTGCTTACCTAGGCAGTCATCTTGGTAAAAAGCCCGATGCTCGACATTTTCGTGGAGTAGGTATTTCGGACTCTTGTGATGATAATGTGGTCAACGTTTTTGGCCGTTTAGCAGTGTCGCTGGTAAATGTCAACATTAACCGGGAAGTCTTGGGTTTAACCAGTCGTCGAACTTTGACAGTAACATTAAGTATCGTTGTTAACTACCAAGCGAAATAACAATCCAGAAACCATTGTCTCTAGGGTGACTACACGAGGACTGGTGAGAGGAAACTCACTGGAATGATGAAAGATGGCATGAATTCTGCAAATCGGTTAGTACTGCTATTATTTCATTTCGTTTTTGACTATCAATCTTGAAAGTTTCTCCAAAGTATTGGGTTGTGGAGATTATGCCCGAAAGTTGCTTTTTGTTAGCATTCGCACTGTGCAGTAGGTTTCATCATCACCACTTACTTTTTCCTTGAATTGCATTTTTCTGTAAATTTATTCCATCTTGTAATTTTTAATTAGTGTTTTTTTTTACTTGGCCTATTTAAATCGACATTGGGTAAAAACTGCTGCAAATTATTACAACAGTTCCATTATTTTTTTATTTTATAGATAACCTATCTGCACAGATCGTAGTACTTCCTTTGTTCAGTACCTTCACAGTAAATTGTTACCCTTATAGGTAAACTTTCCCGGGTATTAAGATCAGCAATAATGCTGGAGTGTAGTGAGATTCACAGTCAAGTACCTACGGACCTAATTCGTGAACTGCCATACATCAAAATAGTTTTCTTGGTATATCCCTTCAGTCTGATCAGTTTTCGTGAAGAAGTACCTATGTACTGAATATGCACTGATGACTGGGCTGGAGTTGACTCATGCTCATGTTGATGTTGTTCAGGGCCATACTAGTTAGGTCTTACACAATTCTGAGTGGAACAAGCAAAAATAACCCCGAGTAGAAATAATGGATTGATTCGACATGCAGTTCTCTTGTCTTACGAATAGAGTTGAGCAACTCTGTCAATGAGAGGCTGTACCTAAACAAAGCGTTCAGCTGGGAGCGACAGGTTGAGCGCAGTTGATCTTGTCGGGACTGTATTTGTATTCAACGTCAGTAGGGTTAGCATGTGCTGTGTGCTCGCTCTAGGCTCTGCTTGCACTCAGATGGGACCTGCATGCCGAATTTCGTTATTTTGGTCCAGTGTCCAGCAGTTTTAGAGAAATGTGGAGGAAGGATTTTTAACCTGACCCTTCAGGTTTTTGCGATGGGACCCCCCGCCGAAAAACGACAGGAAAAAGTGAGACCAAATAGTGAGATAAAAGTAGCGCGAAATTTTCTTATGATTTTCACGTACAACCGAGTAGTTGCTAGGGAAATGAAACTTCTTTCATTTTCATCGGACAAAAATCGATTTCCATTCGTTGGAAAGCTCTTGATTTATCACGCATTTATTTCGTATTTGTTCTTGGTATTTATTTCCTAGTTTCATAATATAACTATATAAATGGATGTTATAAATCGATAGTAAACAATGACGCTTGTTTGGTTGTCACTTGGTTGTTTCGATGTGTATAAGCGTGGCTAAAGCTTATATAATACAGCGAGGGGGACAAAAACCTGAAGGGTCAGGTACACCACATTTTAGCCGTCAGGCTTTAAGCGGAAGTCATCCGGGGGTGCAGGGGGCGAAGCCCCCGCCGAGGCGCGCAGCGCCGAGTTTTCATTTGTTTTTCGGATTCTGTGTTCAGATTTCAAGGGGGAGCAGAAGATTTTTTTTTTTTTCGTCCTCAAGTCTAAAGGCTTTTAAAACCCTAATAAACCAAAAATGCATCCATCACATTTCTATCTATCAATATTCGTATTTTGTTCGTGATGTTGGCGGTATGGCAGGCTAGATAGAAATGGATACACTCAACTCTTGTGTGCGCTCAATCTAGCGCAGCATGTGCATAATCAATTGCTGTTCTTCATTCTCTTCTTATATATATATATATATATATATATATATATATATATATATATATATATATATATATATTGGTTTTTTCGTCTTCTTCATTTTTGATGTGAATATCGATGAATAGGAGTGCTAGCAGTGGGCTGAAAGTATGGAATGACTGAAAATAGTCTAACTTGTGGCGCATTGTTTAAAAATAGTGGGTTTTTCGTGGTGGTGGGCTGATTTAATCTAAGATATCTTGAACAGTAAATGAAACACGATCTATTTCTGCCCCGTAATCAACCTAGAGAGCAACCTTTTCAATGCTCTAGTGCTTTCCAAGATATAGTAAGAAAATTAAGGCGTCTCTCTGACAGAGTTATGAATATCAACAAACTGCACATTGCTGAAGCACGTCTTGCAGCTTTTCAAATGCGTGGCATCGTCTGTACTCCACTAATACCCATGGTGATTTTGGTTTAGTTATCTCCGAAGGGTGTTGTTGGACGATTTAAGGCAGTTGAGCATAGAGGTCTGTATGGGATATGAATTGACCCCCTTGACATACTCCTCAACGGTTGCCTATGAGTTCTTAGATGTGGTGTCCATGCCAGATTATTCTTGTCCCAGTACTTATCTCGAACGAGAATTGTTATTTGGAATGGCAGTTTATTACTTCTCCAGGTCAGTCTTTTCCGTTTTTGTTGTTTTGTGGCATTCTAACGCTCCCGGTTTTTTTTCTCTCCTTCATTATGAAATATAACTTATTAATTTACTTTCACGTTTTGTACAATTTAGGGCCGGTTTATCAATCACAAATAAGAATTAGTTAGGGGGGGATTTAACCAGCAGTATGAACAAAACGGCTTTTTGCTTCAATCTGAGTTTTGTCCACCCCCATTTAAGGGCTTACTGAAGTTTAAATTTATCTGGTCTGAGAACGGCCAGATAAGAATTATAACTGATGTTTAGTGAGTTCATCCAACTTCCTAAGATCAAAAATTGAGTCCGTTTCATGCAATTTCAGTTTTGTCCTACGACATTGTGGCATTCTTAGACATTATTATGGATACCATCGATTTTTATTATTCCGATAGCAGCGACGACGAGAATAGTACATTTTCAGAGTTTTTGGTGTAAGGAATGAGGTTGTACACGGTGAGAAAAGAGTCGACCTGGGTGTTAGGTAATTTTTGCGACAGATTTATGAGTGAGGTTTGTCAAATAAATAAGGTATCAAAACAAAACAAAAATTGGTTGGTCGCCCTTCTGACGGCCGAGCCTAAAAATGCTACCTTGCATCATTGAAATACGGTGGTAGGTCCCTACCTCGCTACGTAGAAAGTCTAAGAATATCACGGCCGAACGTTCAAGGAAATCTATATCTTTGGTAATCTATACAACGACTACAATACGCTATCTTTGACAGTTTGACGGTTCAGCCCCTATCTTTGAAGGCCAAATGACAGGCCCTACTTTTTTGAGGCGCTTCAAGTAACAACATCAGTGCCTCACAACAACAAAAACACCCTCGAATCCACAAAAATTGGCAGCTTTAGCTGCGGAAACTGAGAGTTCTTCGGGGTTACCCACGGCCTTCTACAGCAGTCAGTTAAGTTGGCGTTGGTGAATACTCAGTTCGATAAGCGACAGTTACTCATAATTGGGGTTTATTTAATAACTGCCTGTTTAGCGTTGCAATTGATAAACCGGCCCTTAATGTGATAAAAATGATCATGTCATTTGGTTAACTTAGGGTATGTAAGCTTACCTGAAAGTATAGGTAGCAATCAAACCAAAACACATCATCAATCTATAACATTAGTTTTGCATTTTTGTAGCATTTTCCTTGTCACCCAATCATCACAGGGTTTGATGCTTGTGGTTAATAAATAGGTATATGGATAAATACAACTTCAACTTTCTTGGCTAATTAATGAGACTATTGCTAAAACCAACTCAGAACAAATCAAAAATCTCTGGATAAGCCTACAGTCATTGATAGCATAATGGAGCCTATCAACAGTACATCCAAAAAATCCTCAAGTTCGATTTTCCCTTGAATCAAGGTTTGACTTTCTAAAAATATGAGGCTCCAGACCCACTGCGAATTCCTTTTTCGAATGGATGATTAGTTTCTATAGGATTGTTTAATAGCCTCCAATCAAGAAGCTACAAGAGTACCTAGTGCTTACTACCAATTTGCGAGGGTGTTTTTAGATTTCTCCTGTGAAATTTTCATTTTGGAACTTAGGAAGTTTCTAATGTATACTATCGCTAAGAACACGCTTCATTAAGAACGCACTATTTCCTCCATAAAATGTCGTTAAACTTCTTATATCATTAACACACCCCCCCCCCCCCCCTATCCGATTTCGTCGTTTGTTAACAGGTAAACATAATAATATATGAATACCATAATATAATTTAATGGGCACCCATAGTTTTCACTTTAGTAACATACTTGTTGGTTGAATTTTTATTATTATGATTATTAAATTATTATGATTATTAGACCATTTAAATCAATATTAATCCATTATGTCGATTTATATTCGGAGGTTTTAATATGTAATTGTGCGCATTGGATATTTTATATTTATATTAAATGAGAGTTGGCACTTGGATTATATTGCATGTTCTACTAGACTTGTGTGGTTAATCTTTATCCAGTAACTTAGGGGTTTTCATTTTTCAATAGCTTTTATATATGAACAAAAAAGTTATGTATAACTGCATCATTTTAACCTACTAATCTTGATTTGCTTCATTGCTAAAACGTTGGCTTATTAACTAACAGTCTCCATTCTGTAAGTTTCCAGTAATTCATTTCGCTTCTAAAAACTTGAATGTTTTTAGTGCTGGTACTTACCAAATTATGTTCTTTGTTCTTATACCGATTTTGTCCAATTTATTCTAAGAGAGGGTAAGTAAAAGTAATACATAGGTACCCATATTTTTTCATAACAGTTGTTCAAATATAAATATGATAGTCAGCTACAAAAGTCATTGGTAAAATTGAAGATTTCTGTACAACTATGATAGCAATAATGAATACTATGAAGTTATAATATTATCCATCTTTAATCAAAGGATAATTATTGATGTTCTTCCCTCCTCCCCTCAAAAAACTCCTTACTTCGGTCGTTCGCGATTTCGCTTGGAAAAGTTTCACGTTTCGTACATATTGGGGTATTCCAGTGCGTCTGAAAATGAGATGTTTGTTAGTTCAGTTCAGCGAAGTTTGGAAGGTCCGTTGAGTGAGGGAAAAGGTTATAATTTCATATTAGGATGAAGGAATTGGAAAATAGAACAATTGAAATGCGCCATCTGCTAGGAAATACAAATCTCGAACTGCTCCTTGAACCAAGGCGAAATGGAAACGTTAGAAGACTGGAGTACAAACTGCCTTTACAGGCCATGGGTCACCCACATGACAAGTCAGTCTGATATGGTACCAAGGTGCTATGCCAGACGTTTCAGGAGAGCAGTTGAAAGCAGACATTTGGTGCAAAGTTGCCTTTCAACTCCTTAGAAATCCTAAACCCAAACCGTCAGTTTTTGTGTGATTAATGGATTTTGCAATCAAATAATCCTACCTAATTATCTGAAAATACAGACGTACATTTTCTTCAGAAGTCTATTGGCAGGAGGTGTCGCCTCAACACCTATTCCATCCCTAAAATGTTCAACGTCGCATTTGTTTAGGTTCTTATTTCACCAACTGCGTTCTGTGTTAGTTGTCTCAATCATACCTACCTGTAGTCAATGTGTAGATTTTTCACAGCTTGGTCTTAGATTGGTAGGATACCACCGTCCTGTGCAACGCTCTTGTCATGGAGATAGCAATCTTAATATATGTGTTTCAACAAAGTAAATTTCAACACATGTTTACTGTGTTTCAACACAGTAAATTTCAACACATGATTACTGAGTTTCAACACAGTAAATTTCAATTCATTGATCTTTACATCAGGATTCCTAGAAAGCTACAGGGTGTTCCACAAGTAGTGCCAGATTTTAAGTTGGCACCATTGTTTCCCAAGATGTTTGGTATCCCTGATTTTTATCATTTTCACAATCTGTTATCATCCCTATTAGTGATAGTTTTTGAATCCCGTTGTTCGTTGCGTTGTTTATGTGATTTTGAAGCCATGGAGTAGTGACGGAAACGCCGTCACTGAATGGGAAGAGGAACAGAAACATGATTTCTGAGTGGTATTGGCCTCTTTTGGAACAAATGGAATTCTAAGGATTCTGGTTCCAGCAGGAAGGGGCAGCTTGCCAAACTTCGCAAGAAACGATTGCACTTTTGCAGGAACATTTCCCTACCGCATCATCTCACTGTGAGGGACCCGGGAATGGCCAGCACGGTCCTGTGACCTGATCCCACTTGATTTTTTTCTTGTGGGGATTCATCATGTCAAAGGTTTATGCAAACAAACCTCAAACCATCCCCCATTTGAAATAAGAAATCAGGAGAGTGATCGCCGCCATCGATCCTGAAACCTGCCAGCGAGTGATGGAAAATTTCAGCGGTCGAATGGCACACTGTAGGGCCTCTTTAGGAGGACATATGCCCAAAATGATTTTTCACTTTTGAATCGGAGATGTTGGAGAACATTTTGAAATGAAAATTCTTTGGTTTGCGTTAAAATTGAGTATTTTATTGCAGTTTAAAATCCAGCGCTACTTAGGAACACCCTGTAGAACAGATATTTTAGAATACCGTGTTTTAATCTCGGAAGTCAGCCTAGCATACGCACACACAAGTTAGACACTAGGCTGCTGGAAGCCGGTTCCATGGTTTTATGTTATATTCCAGTAGGTATCCATCTGACCTTCGAGGCTCAGGTACCTACGCATCGGTCAAATTCACCACCGTTTTCCAAACTCCAGTTTCGTCTCACCAGTTTTATGTTGACAAAAACGCAGGCACCTAATTTTCGTTCACTTCAAGCAAGGTAGGTATCTGAAAAAATAATATTTTTATAGGTACATAATACGCGTACAGTACGTGTGTACTATAAATATGCGAGATACCTTTATGTACCACAGATACTGGAATACCCCATTCGTTAAATTCCGTTGAAAATATACATTGAACCAGTTGTTCGTCTGTTAAACCTCAAGACCCAGACTTCAGTTTATTAAATCGTGGAATTCCTTGAATCAAGAGATTTGCTCGAACTGTGCATTGCAAAAATACGAAATAAAATCTATTCCAAGTTCCTACTGATGAGGCTTATTTGGAATGATTACTGTGGATTGCTTTTCTTCCCACCATGAGCATTATCTGCATTTTGAATATTTTTATACATGCATGCTAATCATTCTAGGTATTACTTGAGCCGCTTCAAAGATGTCTACCGTCAAGCCACGATTGACATCATGCAAGGTTGGTACCTATTGAAATGGGATTCGTATCATTAACTTATTTAATGAATTTCTGTTAGTTTAGTTGCTCCTGGGGGTATTTTACTTTTGTATCTCTGATCGACTTCTTTGAATACTTTCTTATTTATGCATATCCACGTCCAAGGCGTCAACTTTACATTCTATGTTATTCCGTTTCTATTGCTTTTGCCATACCCATTTATTATCCGTATATTTTTCAAGTGTCTACTTTTTTCATGCTATTGCCTGTTTCGAAGACCACAGTGTGCGGTTATGCATACGTAGGTAGGTAGCTTCATGTAAATTTAGGGGATTCTCAAGACATGAGTTTATTAATTATTTTTTTGGGATTTGGGATTGCGGATCAGCTTTTTTGCTACCTTTTGCTATCCATCAGCATTGCGTATGGGTTTATGAAGACTGCATGAGGGTTTATTAAAATTTACTCAGCCTCGGTGAAGACACGTGAGGTCATTTTCAAATAATATCGTAGACTCGTAATAATGTAGTAGACTGATGGATATAAAGAGTCTTCATTTATAATACATTAAATAATTACATAGCGTAGAAAGTGTGCATAAACATCGTAGGGCATGAGCAGAGTGCCGTCTGCCTGGAGAGTCAAGGGCACTTTAATATCTACACCATATTATGGTAGGTATCCCAACTAAATTTGACATTCCCCCTGATGGTTTTATAGGACAGACATGTCATAACAATTTAAATCCTTTTGCCTATCCCTCCCTTGCCTATCCTTCTATTGCCTTTTCACCTCTCGTCTATAGATACATACCTGTCAATCTGTGATTTGGTTGATAGTTATTTCTTAATCTGTCATTTTGAACTAATTTCTTGAATTATCTAAAATGGCGGTAATATGGAAATTTTGACACTGTTAATTATTATTGTTTGGTGAACCTGCCTCAAAGTCCTTAATTCATGCTGACACTTGAGTGTTGTAGGTACACTTCACCTCACCTGTTGTTGTTGTTGTTGAATATTTTTTGCTTCGTGCTCGCACCTCTTCTCTTTGTTTATTTTCCATAATACATTCTTCTGTTCTAGGTCAACTCGTCTCAGAGGAGATGCTTAATGAACATGAAGACGCTGATTCAAATGCAACCGCAGAGCATGTAAAGCTTCTTATTGAAGACTGTAAGAAGCTGTTGATATCAGACTCGACCTTAATTGTTGGAGCATGGGGCCTCATTAATGCGGATCCTGTGTTAGTTTTCTTTTTTTTTTATTGTTCTTATCAACGTAATATTGTTAATTCACGTGGTTTTGAATTCATAAGGTCTACAAAAGCCCCGAACAATCCACACCAAACGTGCGAGGATTAAATAAACCAAGCTCCTACGTTTCATTACTGAACTATATATATTATTTCGCGATATCACTCCACCACGATCAACCCATTACCTTTTACTCTGAAACCTCTCTTGGCGCACATTTCTGAACTTCCTTTCTCACTATGAAAACGGGTCATGCAACATATAGGCACCATCAGAATTGCTGCCGGTTCGAACGTGTTAAGGTTAGGAATGGAATGGTTATTACTAATTGCATTGCTCCCTGTTTTAGAATTTACAGTTGTCACTCAAATCCCCAAGGTGGTCTTCAGACGGCCCTTTATTGAAACTGAGATTTGATGTCTGTTATGAATTCCATCCTAGGTAGTAGTTAAGGTTCATTAATAGGTGTAGGTATATAATATATGTTGATTTAGCAGTTGGTAATGAAGATGGAACAAGGGATATAAAAGAAAGAACCTAACTTCACCTCTCTACGACCTTTTATTCTTACTCCCAAGAATTAATGCACATGAAAAAGATAAAAATACCATTTTACAAGCGATTTTTTCATACTCTAGGACTGGGGATCCAAGTGAGACTGATATGGACACTATTTTAATCCTCACCCGAACTTCTTACTACGTCGCGGAGTAAGTAACGATATGTATCAAGCTAAAAATGTTCCCTTCAAGATATCTTGTCTATTAGTAAATTGCCTGCTAAATCGTAAATTACGTACCAAATGAGATTTTGTCTTATTGCTTTAGCTATGACGATGAAATTGATCAAGTCATCAAGTGTCAGAGAGTCTTACTCAGTGATATATCCATGGTAGAACTAGGACCGATGGAATTCAGTCAGTCACAGAACCCTCTTCAACTATTCAATAAGGTAAAGATTTTATACAGTTTTAGATAACATCACATGATTACAGCATGATTTTCAGTCTCAACTATTTATAAGTAGGTATATACCTACTTGGTATACTAACTGCAACATTTTTCTATTTTTACAGGGAAAAAATAAGCAAAACGGCCACCATTGTTTGCGTTTCAGGTATAAAGTTGATGGCAGCTCAGGCTATTCACATACCTTTCGGTCCAGTAACTTGAGGTTCTTTAATAATGTGGCAATTGTGATCAAAACAGAGGAGGAAATGTTAGGTTAGTTCTGCCTTATTAAATGAAACTGGAGTAGTTTAATCTTAGATGTGTCATTGTTAAAATAACAGTCGTCTCATATTGATCTTTTGAGGGGAATGTGGCTGTGGAAATTCATCGACAACTATCGTTGTTAGTGTGGGAACAACCCCTTGTAAATCCTTCGTTTTTCACCCTTCTATTCAAGTATGAAACGAACAAAACACGCTGCAAATAATTACCCAACGGTTTATTATTTACCTATGCCTTCTGCGTAGATCACTGTTTTCTGTGGTAAATTGTTGATGTGGAGCGAAAAATGATTTTTTGGTCCCAGCTGGGATCCGAACCTGCGACCTTCAGCGTGGGATTCTGACCGCTATCCCACTGAGCTACGAGGCAATTGATGTGCACGTCAATCCAGGTTGATGCGTGTGTACACGCTGCTCTTTAGTGCAAATTCAATTTTATGGCAACATCGTAGAATGCTCCGGATGGTCTCAAAAATTTAGAAAAAAATCAAACTATTTAAAAATGCGAGAAAACCTTCACCTCAAAATACAATTTTCCGAGATAGGGATACTCTGGATATTTCAGCCCCTACTTTTTACCCCTTGATGTTGAGTGAAAGTAACGCCGAGCTTCGAGGACCAACTATAGCCTAAACGGGACCCATATGCCAAATTTCGTGAATTTTGGTTCATGGGAACTAAGGAAAAACGCTGCAAAACCCTTTTCACATGGGTTTACTATTCTATTGGACATACCTACAGAAATGTTGGCTGCCCATTTATTGTTTCATTCATGTGCAATAATTGAAATAGCTATTTTTGATGGTTTCCACCAATTTTGGACCCCAAAAAACGAATTAGGCTCCAATTTTTTTACAAATTATCTTTGATTATTGATAGTCCATTCCATTGCCTTGATTCACGTTTGATCTACTTCTAGAGTTACTGTACAAATTTATGGTGATTTCAGACAATTTCCTAGGTTTTTGATTAATAAAAAATGAATTTTGGGAGCTGAACCTTCGTTACAACCTCAATTTTCTTCACTCTTTGGTCCACATTGACTTCATATTCGGTCTCCACGCTACCTCACAAGCTCATGTTGACTAAAACCTCACAAAAAAAACGAAAAACCCTATTTTTACACCTATCCCCCCCCCCCCCTTAACACCCCTGGGTTTATTCCGATCGGGCATCCGAGCTTCGGAGCACAACTAGGACCAAAGTGTGTTCCCAAACGGGGACCTAAACTGTCTACAGAAGAGCTACGATTTTAGACCAAAATTTAACGTAAATTACCTATTGGCTGAAACTTCGTTAGAACCTCAGTTTTCCACTCTGATCAAAATCCGGTCTTCTCGCCCTAAAAAACATGGAAAACGATAACTCACTAGCTCGTGTTACTAAAACACCGAAAACCCTATTTTTACACCCATTTTTCACCCATAGCACCCTTGGGTATATTACTATCGGGCTGCAAAGTTTCGAGACACAACTAGGGCCCAAATGGAGCCGGTGTGAGAAAGAGCGAATTTTTTAGACCCGTAATGAAGTAGATACGCATGGTACGGCGTACGGCAGACGGACATTGCATTTTTGGAATCTACGCACCTTGAAATGTAAAAGAAAAAATTTTGAGGTGATGTTATAAAAATTTTTTGCTGAGAAGAATGCGGATTCACAGAATATTAAACCAAAAGCCGCGGACGGCGTAGGGATGGAAGTTTTGTTATTCGATATTCGTATTCTAGGTCCCCAAACTTAATACTTTCAGCCAATTACCTATTTATATGATTACCATGAATGGGATTGTGGGTTACATGAATGAGAGGTGAAACAAATGGAGACCATTTGTTAGAAATATGGTCATGTGTCTTCTTTTTCTTTTTTTTTTGAAATGCCATATTGCAGCTGTTGGGTAATGTGCTCCTCTGCCCGTTATTCACCCAGGGAGTTGTTACTATTGCTGATGTAGTTACTTGTGCTCAACGTGAAAAACTTTTTCTTTTTTTTTTCAGAATCACTGAGAGCTATCTGTGACTGTTTTCGAGTTGCTCTTGAAGTAGCTAATGAAGAAAACGTGCAGTGGCATGTTGGTGCTCCCCTGAACAAGTTGACCACACCTGTCACTCCGAATTCATTGTCGGCATCTAGTATGCCCCGAAACGTTTCAGAAACCCAATTAGTCAACTTGAAGAACGTTGGTAAGAATTATCAAGGCTTGATCTATTGTTACACGGCTGCCTCTAACGTTCAAAATTGGATTGTAATTTGACCTCTACTTTATTCAGGTACCAAGGCAATATCGAACATGACTTCGAAGTTCAGCAAAATTGGAAGTTCTATGAGGCGTAAAAGTTCTGCCAATCAGGAAATGCTGTTGCCAGTAATGATAAAACCTAGCATTTACTTGCAGTCATTTCAATAATTTTCCATGGAGCTGTCACATAGACCTCACTTAATAACTAGTATCATGTTTAAGCAAAAACGATGGCGAATTTTATTGTTGAAAGAACAGCAGCGTAGCATTAATTTAACTATGACGATTCGTTGTCCATAATCTCCATTCCTATCATTTCAGGAGTTTGCTATGGATGAAGGTGAAGTTGTTATGGCTCCTGATTTTGAAGATGATGATCGCAAGTCAAAAAGAGAGGGCGAAACAAAGAATGACACATTCCTACCAAATGTTGGTATTGTCATGTCCAACACAGTAATACAGCATGAAGAGGATTTGGACGCTGATGATGTTATTCTGGAGGGTGATATCACAGATGGATCAAGGCCATCTTCACTCACTGTCACCAAGCCCACAGAACTCAAAGTACGTGATTTATTCACTTTTGGTTCCCATAGGGGGACAAGTACCTAGTGATGGGAAGAGCTGTTCCTTCAGTGGAACGGAGCTGGATTTGTTCACTCTACTTAATTTCCATTCAAGATTAGTTCATCAGAGCCAAATTCATGGATTCTATAAGTAAGAAGGTATTGTCTATCCACGATGTCGGTTCAAGGAATCTGAAACCCTGTATTGTGATTGAGAGAAACTGGAAAATTTTGGAGCCGTTTATGGGCTCCGATCCTAAGGAAAGTTTCTGGTCGATCTTTAAGGGCCGGTTTCACCAACGTAAACAAAGGTGTTGATCTCAGTTCAAATCGCAGTTCAAATCGTAAACGGAGATTGTCCGTCAGGTTGGGTTTCACCACTGGCGTTTAACCCTGAAGTCAGTTCAACGGGCGTTCAGCATTGAACGCTCGATTTTGGCCGGTCAGCAGTGATAAACTCAGTTCAAGTTTTCTTTTCCCTCCCGCTTAACCATTCACATCAACAGTGTCCCGATCACTAGTGCGAGTTGTTAACATGGTTTTCGACAAAGAAGGAATTGATGAACTCGACAATATTATAATTCGCCGCCCGAGGCAATTCCGGCAGAGGACACAACATTTTGATGAGTGACATTGTGTCGAGATACAGACTCTCGGAAGAATCTACGAAAAACAGGTAACTACAATGTAAAGTGAATGTATTTTCAGCAGGCAAACCCAAACCGAACCATTCAAAATCACGTTTTCGGTGTGCATAAATTATTATTCAAAGAGCTGATGATAAGAATTCAATGAGACTACGCAAGCTGTGTGGGCTACTCCACTGCACAAACCAGAAAACGTATTTTGCAGAGAGGAAAAGCCGACGTAATGGGGAAAACGGGTCATAGGATAAAAATCAATGATGCCATAAGTAGTCGTGACATTGAATTATAGCGTTTATATTTATTTTCCATCTACAGTTAGCGGTCAAAATAATCAAATGCTCGCCATTTAAGCAAGTGATATAAGGAACGTTGTCACTTTCTGAAGGTTCAAGTAATCACCAAATGTAATATTTGTCATAAATGCAAATTTGGTGACGAAAATGAATGCGTAGGAATTGGTGGAAGAGATTCAAAATAGTATCAAGTAGGTATCTCCCAGTAGCTTTCTACTAGGTCTCAGAGAACCTCGCGCTCACTGGCTGTGAAGATCGGTTCTCTCTTGACTCGTTTTGGTTCCATTAGGAATCAGGAAAACGGGACACAAAACACGGAAAAACAACTATGTTTAGTGAGAGAAAAAAAACGGGGAAAAACAGTGTAGGTAGGGAAAGCAAAAACAGAAATGGTTAGCTGGGCTTCTCGTTCCCGCTTTAATCGAAACAGCTGACACCCCCAATTTTACCTCGTTATCACCTTATCGAATCATCGTTATCACCTTATCGAATCATCGAATAATCGAACCCCTGCCTTCCAAATCAGAGTTCAAACTGTGGATCAACAGCAGCTCGAACTTGGTTTTCGTTGATCTCAGTTCAACATGAACTCCGATCCTAGAAACTCATTTAACTTCGTGAAACCCAAAACTTTTTAAACTGAGATCAATCCATCGGTTACGTTGAACTAGGTTTCTGATAAACAGAGTTCATGGTTTAGTGGTGAAACCGGCCCTAAATTTATTGAGCAAGTTTGGTTCTATTCCGATAGTCTTCAAACAGGAGGTGTTGAAAAATGAACTGTACTGTTGATGTTGAGGAAGCAGACCGACACTGTTTGAAAACAACTGAATCCATGTGCATGCTGCACCTAGGATTTCTAGTGTCCCAGACCGATTGGTCATATTTGCTGGTCAGTTCCTGGTCCATTATTGACCTTTATGGACCTTTATGGACCATTATGGACCTTTTTATTCCAGACCGACACATCACTAGTGAGAAGGCCACATCCAGCCTGTTCCGTCAATAGCTGTCCAAAGTCCTCTCGTTACTAAGAACTGTAGTGCATCCCGCACCAATTAGTTGAACTAGGCTACTCCAATCCATGAAAGGAGTCCTTTGTGCAATCTGCCACTGTCCCACTCATCGTAGTCCCTCTGCTCTATTTTTAGCAGGGTGGAGTAAAAAAAAAAATTATTACACAACGGTTTATTATTTACCTGATAGATGCCCCTTCTGCGTAGATAACTGTTTTCTGTGGTCAATACCCTCGAGCTCCCCCCAGGAAAGAGCCCTAAATGGAGTACTGGAGCTGGCCCCGGAATTAAAGTTTTATACAAATGCCCCGGATTCAATAACTCAGTCATTAATTATTTGTAGTTATTCATGAAGCATAAGACAAATAATGAACCGTTGTGTAATAATTTACCTGTATAGGTGCTCCTTCTACGTAGATAGTATAATAAACCGTTGTGTAATAATTTACCCAATAATACTTCAACGTTTGTTCAAGTTGCAAAAGTACCTATCAACAAAATCCAAAAGATCCATCATTTTTCAAATGAATTAATATCACAGAACAACCAGCTCGACTTCATACAGCCATCCGTAAATATAATCAGGTGCTCCCTAGCAATGGTATCTGGGCCGAATTTATACCGTTTGATTCACGATCATGTTGACGGCTGGTCGTTCAATAACTCCTGGTGGTCTCAAAAAATTCTTTAGTTCAAGACAATTTAAAAACGTTTAAAAAAACCATTCCCTTCTATTGAAAGTTTTCGACCTGTGGCATTCTGAAAATGTCAACCCCTATTTTTCACCCCTTAGCTAACCCCGAGCTTCGAGGACCAACTAGACCCCAAACGGGACCTACAAACCAAATTTCGTTCATTTTGGTTCATGGTAACTAAGATAAGTGCGAAGTACGGAGGACAGACAACCATTTTTTTATCGCATTTTCTGGTTCTACATACCTTGAAACGTAAACCTTCAAATTGTGAGGGGGGGGGGGGGGGGGGGGGGGGTACTTTTTTTTCATGCTCGATTCCAAAGGTTCGTTATTGAAAATAATGAATCAAAATGCATCTGGTAGCCCTTGAAATGAGCAAATCGTCTATTGTGAGTTCCGATTTCCAGGTTCGAAAATTTTCACATTCTTCAGGAGAGGTGGACCTTGATAAAGATCATTTAAAGCCTGACGACGCAAGTACTTCGATTTCAAATAAACTCGAACTGAGTTTAGGCAGCATTACATCTTCACAAAGTGAAAATGCATTGAAATCCTTGAAGTCAGGTTTCTCTAATGCTACCACCGTTTTGACTAGTCCTTCGGCTGTTGCAGTGCTCTCTCCTCTTACCAAGTTAGCTAAAGGTAAGAAAAGACTTATAATTGGTAAGGATTGCATGTTATTTTGATTGAAAGATACCTATAATGCTAACGTCAAACTCTGCCAGTAGTGTAATTTCTTAATGCAGAAAATTGTGTTTCTTTTCTTTTCTGTCTTACGCATTCGAGTTCTTCAGTGCACATTAGCTATGAAAATTGTAGTTTGTAGCTTCAAATGCATTTTCAACAGATTTACTGAGTCACTCACAAGGGGAGTGAGTCTACGGTGGTGGGGTCGCCGATTTGGTCCATTTTTTTCCTGGTGATTCTACATCAAAAAATAGTCGACACGTGTCCGAGCGTTTCGTCCAATGGGGCTTCTGAAGGCCGGAAATTTTTTTTTTAGTTTTCATGTCTGCAGCATTTTTTTAAGCGATTTGAACCCCAAAAGAGGCTTTTTTCTAATATTTACTCAAATGGGGTATCGTACAACGAATTGTTTGGTGCAGAATCAATTGCGAGGGGTCCCAGTCCGTTTTTCTGCCACCCAGTGTACTAAATTTACAAAATTTTGGTTAAAAACCCGGGAAAATTGCGTACCTATTTTTGATGTTGGCATGTTTGCGAGGTGACCGTGTTTTTTGGTCACTGAATCGATTGAGAGTAGTCTTAGCACACTAGAACTGTTACCTATCTTTTGATTGACATTCATGATTTTCAGTTCAAAATTACCCAAAATGATTTTTAACGTCATTATCTTGCCAAAATATTCAATGTACCTAAAAAGTTGTTCATTACCTCCATCTCTTCCACAAAGTTTTTCTCGCGTGTAAATTAATTTTATGGGGCCCATTTCCTCGTTTCTTTTGGCAGAATAAGGAGAAAATAGTCTCAAGTCAGAGTAATTCATCTTCTTCTTACAAAAAATCATTTGAAACTTCAAACGAACTGGGTTTTTCTCGATGATCTATATCAGTGGTTCTCAACCTTTTTAAACCTGCCGCCCCCTTTAGGAGTTGAATATTTTTGAACGCCCACCTAATTGGAAAATCCTTAAGTTTGGGTATGGAAAATTGTGGGGGGGGGGGGGTCCAAATAGTAAAATTCTAATTAAATGAATAATGTAACTGAACAGACCATCAAAACAGAACGTAATTTACAAAAATAATAGTATTTGTTATGCATGTAATACACACAGCTGTGTGTGGGATTTTTGTGGTTCAGAGCCAATTATTTCTTAAAAATGAGGTTTAATGTTAGTGAGATGAATGTGCAAGTCTCATTTACTAGATGTCGAGTCGATTTCTTTTAGCATGGGCCTACCGGCCGAAAAACGTCACGTCATGAAAAACGTCACTGAAGTGACTCATTAACTGTTTCGAGTTTCTCTCGCGTCGTTCTTCCTTTTCACCGTCGTTGCTCCGTTGGTACCAGACATTCCATGGAAATTTGGAAGAGGTATAAAAATGGTTTGTGAAAGGGAGGTTCCGACACAACTTTCAACCAGTACGGTTGTGAAATTTTCTGTCGTTTCCCGGAAAACTCACGGGTATAAATGGATTCTAACATAAGGACCTCCCATTTAGGATCCCCCTAGAACACGATGCAAAAATCTCCATCAAAATCGTTCCAGTCGTTTAGACGTAGGGCACAACTTTGAACCTTGAATCGTCTCATTATCGGTATTTTGAGCAAGAACACATACACACCATGTTTCATAGTTTCATTCGAACGAACTAAATCACTCCCGGCGGAATCGTGGAAACCGATTTCAAAGAATAAAAACGGGGTTATTGGAAGTTTGTATGTATCAGCGTATTTTTCGTGTATCAGTGGAAATAGACAACCTTTCAATAACTCCGTTTTTATTCTTTTTCATTCGAAGTAAGTATAGAGGCATCATCCGGAGTCAAGGGGTCGAGTTTTTGTTGTTGTTATAATATTAAGTAAATCAGTAACAGTAATGAACCCTCGATCGACAAGGCAGAATAGGGAGCCAATTGACAGTTTTTTTAACGACATTCCGCACTCCTGCGTAGAGGTAACTGATGTTAGCTTGAAGCCAAAATTCCGTGAGCCTACCATCATCACTGGATTTCTACGTCTCACTAGTTGAAAGTTCAATAAATACTTCCTGAATCTCAACCTCTGTTTTCTCAATGTGCACAGAGGATTCATGACCCACTGAGGACAAAATATCCTCAAAACGTTCGGAAAAGGTCTTGTGCAAAGACTCCAGGTGTTCACAGTAAACTGTTTCATCAAAGAGATTTCAATATTCTTATGCAGGATACTATTCACAATGCTTATCCGACAGGATTGAAAACTGGCAAATCACAACTTCGTTGCGGCGAAAACTCAGCTTGCAAGTGAGATTATTTTGGAAGGCAGAAATAGCAGATTTCGTTTTTATTAAATTGAGTTCATCACCTTGAAGTTGCGAATTGATTCCATTGAATTTTGTGAATTTATCGGTCAAGTAAGCAACATCGATTATAAATTGTAGCTATCGGCCTCAGATGTAGGTACCTAAATACATCTCAAGCACTGAATCGAAAAGATTCCTGAACCTGTTGAAGTGTTCAGGAAGGTGCTCACCGCCCCCCTACCGCCCAAAACAAGTTCGCCGCCCCCCTACCGCCCAAAACAAGTTCGCCGCCCCCCTACCGCCCAAAACAAGTTCGCCGCCCCTCAGAACCCCTCTACCGCCCCCACGGGGGCGTTATCGCCCCCGTTGAGAACCACTGATCTATATGGAATATGTTCTGTCAATGAAGATAGCCCCTCGCCATCAAAAAGTAGTAATTTTTTCTTATCGATGGACTGTATACCTGCAACGCAAAGGTGATCTAATGAAACAAGTGCGAACAGAAATAGGAAAACTTACAGTGTACAGTGTGTGTGGGCTTTGTTTACTTACTGGTGAGGGAAGGTAGGGGATTTTAGAACTGATACGATGTGACTCTTTCCTCGTTGTAATTTTTATTCCTCTTCATCATGACAGTAGGGGTATTTTTGTAGCCACACCCAGAAAAATAGTAAGAACGAGAAAAACCCAGTTCGTTTGAAGTTTCAAATGATTTTTTGTAAGGAGAAGATGAATTACTCTGGCTTGAGACTACTTTCTCCTTATTCTGCCAAAAGAAACGACGAAATGGGCCCCGTGAAATTAATTTACACGTGAGAAAAACTTTGTGGAAGGGATGGATGTAATGAACAACTTTTTAGGTACCTACATTGAATATTTTGGCAAAATAATGACGTTAAAAAATCATTTTGGGTAATTTTGAACTGAAAATCATTAATGTCAATTAAAAGATAACAGTTCTAGCGTGCAAAGACTACTCTCAATCGATTCAGTGACCAAAAAACATCAAAAATACGCAATTTTCCCGGGTTTTTAACCAAAATGTTGTAAATTTAGTACACTGGGTGGCAGAAAAACGCCAAAAGCCTCTTTTGGGGTTCATATCGCTTAAAAAAATGCTGCTGTGATAACTAAAATACAAATTTCCGGCCTTCAGAAGCCCCATTGGCCGAAACGCTCAGACACGTGTCGACTATTTTTCGATGTAGAATCACCAGGAAAAACGCTGCAAAGTCCTTGTAACATGGGTTTATTATTCTATTGGACATACCTACAGAAATGTTGGCTGTTCATTTTTATTGTTTCTTTCATGTGGAATAATTAAATAGCTATTTCTGATGGTTTCCGCCAATTTTGGCCCCCAAAACACAAATTAGGTAGGTAAGTACGCTCCTTTTAATTTTTTTTTTTTTCAAATTATCTTTGATCATTGGTAGTGCCATTTAATCGTCTTGATCCACATGTCGACACTTTTTCTAGTGTTATTATACAAATTGATGGTGATTTCAGACGATTTTCCAGGTTTTTGCCTCATAAAAAATCAATTTTGGCAGCTGAACCTTTGGTAGAACCTCAATTTTCCACTCTTTGGTCAAAATCGACTTCATATTCGGTCTTCTCGTCCCCAAAAACATGGAAAAAGATACCTCAAAAGCTCATGTTACTAACATGTTACTAAAACACAAAAAGTACCTATTTTTATCCACATTTTCACTCCACCCCTGAGTATATTCCGATCGGGCTGCAAAGTTTCGGGACACAACTAGGGCCCAAATGGAGGCGGTGTGAGAAAGAACGACTTTTTTAGACCGAAAATGAAGCCGGTACACGTGATACGGCGGACAGCGGACGGACATTGCATTTTTGGAATCTACGCACCTTGAAGCAGAAAAGATAACATTTTGAGGGGGTGTTATAAAAATTTTTTGCTGACCGAATACATAGATGTATTATTCACGGAATAATAAACCAAAAAATGGGCAAAATCGGCGACTCCACCACCGTAGACTCCCCTTGGTCAGTAGATAGTTTAGTTAATAGGCAAATTAAAGTTCTAAGCCTGTGCAATAGCATCCGAAGCCTCTGGGGCATTGATATGGTTTCCTCCGGAATCAAAAATTCCTCCCGCCCTTTCCATAATATTTTGCTGTGTTTGATAAGGCTGTGTCTCCACGAATCCTCACAACTCATGCAACTCTGTTTCTATTCAACCAGTTTTGATTCATTTTTCCATTTATGGTTTGGTCTTCACTTTTGAACCCTTGTGACTTCTGAAAATCGTACTGTGGTATTTTTCCCATCTGTGCAAGCTAAAAATTGAAATTGTTGTAAATATGCCCACACACGCTCAGTTTAACTGTGCAGTTTATCTGTGCAAATAACTGAGTAAAAACTTAGCAGTTATCTGAAGGTGTTTGGGCTACTTCCGTTTTCCCCTCAGTTTTGCTCTGTTCTCTCAGTTTTTTCACGTAGTGTGCATTCACTGGAAAACTGAGACCGGAACGGGATGTGTCCTGACCACAGACGAGATAGAACTGCCCAGAACTGAGGTAACTGCGCAGTTTAGCGGTGCGAAAGTAGAAACATTTGCACAGGCCAGCAGCCTGCTTAAAAACTGCCGGAACTGCGCAGTTTCCTCTGATGATCACTGAGGCATGGCGTCACTCGTGATAAACTGCACAGTTAAACTGAGCATGTGTGGGTGCTTTACATGCGTAGCTCCAGGATACGGGCTCCAGTAAGTTTCTTCCATTTTCCAGGGCGTGCCAATATATTAGTCATGTTATAGGAAACACTGCTTCACATCTTCCACTTGAACAGTTTGTTTACTTCATTTATCTCGTCGTGGCGAATGGAGTGTAGTTGATTTCTACACAAACTGATTTCTGCGTCCATGCATTTTCACAGGTATGCAAACGTTGGGAGCAAACTTGGACATAAGAAGATTAAAACAAGGAAAAACAAACTACGAGCCAACGTCTGAAACAAATCGACTCAAAGAGTTATGGGCGTCTTCCAAATGTAAAAGCAAGCTTATAGCCGTTTAGTGACCTTAAATGACATTCATTTGGAGTGCTTTAACGTAATATGATACAAATCCCATTCCTTTTTCCTGCTTTGATGCTACTACACCTTCGTATTTTCCTGTGATCCAAGTGTGGTGAGTGTGACAACTTCTTCTCCAGAATCTGCTTATTATATTTAACAGGAACATGACACCTACTTTTCCGATTTTAGCATAACTCTTTACTTACTAGATAGTTTACAGTAGGTAAGTATATCAAAGCAGTCAAGGTGGTGGTCTTGATCTCAGAAGTGTTGATTACCTTCCCACTGTCATTTGTGGATTGATTCCTCGTTTGTAGTTAAAACCTGTCTTGGGGCCTGTTGACTATAAGCATGTGACCTAAGTGTCATACAGTCCTAGCTTTGGTTCTAGCTGATGTATCCAAGAGGATCTTATATTGATTGCTGCATTAGAATATTATATTATCGTCGGCAAGCCAAAACCACGAATCTGCATTTTTGGTCTTTTTTACTTTAATGCGTCATGGGACTTGTTATAGGTCCTTCTAATCACGGCTTGGACGCCACACCTCTCTGTACCTAAAACCATCAATGTACGTTGCTGGAATCACCAAAATTTCCCAATCTTGCAACGCCACGAATGATTAGGTCCTTCCGTGGTTTGTGTAGCATTGTGCGTTTCGTGAAACTGTAATGACAACCCAGCTGTATACAGTAGTTTGTTAAACATTCTTAGGCCTATTTAAACCTCTGGACTATTTTACCCACCCCGGCTTATCGTTTTGAGGGCTCATTCAACCCAATTTACCCTCAATTTTTGTTTATATTCTGTGATCCATTCTATATTAATTTTCAGTTTTAAAGCCACGAATCTGCTCTGAAGCCCCATATTTTGAGTATAGATCCGGAAAAACGTACCTTTGGGATCATTAGGTAGGTAGGTTCTAATGTCATTGAAGCATTTCTTTGTTTGTAATGTTAAAAGTAGATTTTCGCTGACCTCCAAAACTGAAGTCAGATTTCTCAAAACTACAGTTTTGCAGATTCGTGGTTTTGGCCTCGTGCCAACGTTATGATTTGTGAAAATTTTAACAGTAGGGTTTTCTGAATGAGGTTTTCAACAATAATATTACAATAATGGGTACCATATTGTTTATTATGCCATTGGTATTGTCATGATATTTCATTCCCGACGTCATTATCGGGTTCAGCTCCTTTAAAAACCATGGTGTGCCAGTTTTCTGCCCTTCTCAAGTTCTGTCACGTTACACCAACTAAACAGGTTGGAATGTGCGTCTGGCACCAGAAATGATCGGGTGGTAGACCCTAGTGCGCTCCTGGTGTCAGTATCGGCATCGTTATTTTCATCACCTTCATCTCACATAGCATCTTCTTGAAAAACTTACTGAGATAATCTGCTTCCATTTGAATGGATATTTTCGATGGCTAGGCAAATTGATTCGATGTGCGTTGATGCCTTTCTGCGCTCGTGCTATCTGATCACTGACTGAGGACGTGATGGTAGCTGGATACCGGGGGGGGGGGGGGCTCTCTAAAAGAAATAGTGAAAAGAGATTATATATTTTTTAAATATCCTGGTATTTTAAAATTTTTAAAATACAATCTCTTCCAGTGACTCCCAGGTTCGTCTGTTTTACTGAATAGCTCTCAACCATACTTAGACGTTTTTACTCATGAACCGATAGTATGTATATATTTTTAATGAGCAATAGACTTACATTTAAGAGATGAAGAAACATACATCAAAATGACCGATATGGTAGCTGATGAATGAAGGATGATACACGATCACTATCAGACAAACGAGAAATGAGAAAGACTCTTTCGAGAAAAAAAGACACCTGGTTAGGTGTCTCTCTGAAATAGATCGAAAATGCCAAGATGGCCACCAACTCTCTCTTTAGAAGTTACTGAATAACCCTGTCGTGGATACTGTAAAAATCTCTTCTGCCAAAAGAGATGTCTCTTTGGCTTAGTGAATAGGCCCCCAGTTCTCCTCTTTTCTGCTTTCACAGTCATCGGACCTTGAAACTTCATTTATTTGTTCCATTTGCTATGCAAGATTTGAGAGGATATCTGCGCCCTTTAATCGCAATTACTACAACTCAAATGTTATTCTTGTGCCTTACAAGCTCTGGTAAACACCTAATGCTAGAAGCCGTTTGATGGATTTAAGATAACTCAAATAACAGCCCAAGAAGAACAGCCAAAAGGCTGTCTTCGTCCATCATCCTGAAGTCAACTCTACGATAACTGTGAGATATCTTAACAAGGGTTATATTCCTCCTGCTTAATGAGTAGGTACCTGCTAAGCATTCAACTCCCCTTCCCAGCTTCAGAAGTTCCAGCTGACTTATACTGTAGTTAGATGAGCGTTTGCACTCCTACCGAGTTTTTAATTTATACATTTCTAGTAAATAGTAGCAATGATGGACATACATGAATACTTTGTATAGGTACTATGTTCCATACTTTGCAAACTAGGTTATGAATATAATGAGCTGCAAGGCTCTGCTCTCTTTATATCATGCTATACATTCCAATTTTGATGTTTGAGACGCTCCAACGTAGATTTATTGTCTGCGATTCTGTGATATCAAGTCTTATAAAAACAAATCGATGCGTGTAGAGTAAAATTTAGAACTAATCTACTTCAAGCATTCTAACATAACTTTTTTTTTTGAATTTTCAAATCATTGTGATTTAAACGTTTCAGAGGTTATACTCAGTATTTATAAATTATGGATAAATGATAAATTATGGGCAGTGGGGCTTGATAGTTTATGAAGTCCCCACTGCCTGGTGAGGTTTGGATGAACTTGAAAACAAAATGATTTCTTTGTAAAGTTGATTGTGTAATGGGTGTCGAAGGTATCACATTCTATTCCATTCAAGTTACTTGGATCCCCTGTCCATAAAATCTACCATTAAGGATGTCTGTGAGCCTTTGTGGAGAAGTTCCGTTTCCACCATGCCAATAAACCACTGACTCCTAAATAATATTGTTGCTCACTGGGTGCCACTGTCAGTATTAAATGTTCAATCGGCTTTACTTTATCCGCGATTTTAGCGTTGAAGATTGGAGAAATATATTATGATGCTCTCTGTTATACATACACTTTTGAGAGGCTTTGGACGCATATCTCTTCATTTTTTCTTGCATTGTTATTATTTTAACTCATAGGAGGAGACCCTTGACACCTCCCCTGTCACTTCGTAATCTGTTCCATTTAGAAACGTTATACTGTATTGGTTTGTCTGATGACGAAGTAGGGACGTGTATACAGACAGGAACTTCGGTTAGGTACTCATGTTATTAAGTGCTTACTTGCTCAAGCTCGGATCTCAAAGTAACCCTCAGTACTGATAAACTATCGAAACTGTCGATTTCAGGATTCGATTGTCAGTTATCACAGGAAACACAGGGAGCATGGTGTGTGGGTATATCGATAGTAGACATGGAATATATTGATTGTTTCAATAGGTGATAAGACCCTGGGGGACGTATATGTAGTACTTAAGTACCAAAACAACAATTCGACAATTCTCTAAATAGCAATCTGTGTTCTGGGTAGTTATGAAGTGGGTGTCACACGGTCCAGTAGCATCTTCCCTCTTGTAGTTTTACAATTTTTTAGAGAATGCTGTTAGGGACTGTAACGATCTCTTTGATGAACCACAAATTTTATCTGGATTCTGTACCACCGGTAGTCCTTACAACGTAGGAAGTTCAGGGACGTATCTGTGTGACGGTTGCAGGTTCCAACTTTTATGTCCACGTCTGTAGAGTGACTCTTTCTCATACTTGAAATGTTTTGGGCGATGATTCGTTACATTCAGATTGTTCTTTTTTCGGGTTTTCAGCTTGTCTCTTACACCTTAGATGATTTTTGAAACTCACGAGGCTGTCATAATTCGCGTAACCCAAGCAATAATAAGTATGAAGTGAAGGTATCTGTAGAAAATACAATATTAGATCCTGTGTAAGTTGGTTGTGGTTCTTGCTGATATATCTCTTAGTAGTCCATGTCCTGATCAAGAGAAAAATGAATGGTTGTGAAACGGTATATTATGACTTCGAGATTATCAAATAATTTCATTTGCTGAGTTTGTTATTTTATATTTGGCTGTGTACCAATTTTCCCATGATATTACTGAAGGCTTTAATTGTTGAGTATTAATCGATATTATTATTACGTCATTTTCAGTGGTCTGTGCCTGTGCAATTGTGCATGTCAAATGAATATTTGTATAAAACCGGTTTTTTAGATACCTATTTAATTTTCGTGTTAACAAATAATAATTTATTCCTACGTAGTAGTTAAATACATTATGCAGCCTTAACCGTTTTATTGTTTGCTCGTTAGATATTCACTATAGACTCGAATAAATTGCTAATAGATTGAATTATGGTAGATCATCTTCATTAATTTTTAAATTGAAAAAGGGTAGGTAATTAATTACCGTCGCATTTTAAACTAAGGGCCGGTTTCACCAACGTAAACGAAGGTGTTGATCTCAGTTCAAATCGCGGTTCAAATCGTAAACGGAGATTGTCCGTCAGGTTGGGTTTCACCACGGGCGTTTAACCCTGAACTCAGTTCAACGGGAGTTCAGCGCTGAACGCTCGATTTTGGCCGATCAGCAGTGATAAACTCGGTTCAAGTCTACTTTTCCCTCCCGCTTATCCATTCACATCAACAATGTCTCGATCACTAGTGCGATTTGTTAACATGATTTTTGACGAAGATGAAAGTGATGAACTCAACAATATTATAATTCGCCGCCCGAGGTAATTCCGCCAGAGGACAGAACATTTTGATGAGTGACTTTTGTGTCGAGATACAGACTCTCGAAAGAATCTACGAAAAATAGATAAATACAATGTATAGTGAATGTATCAGCAGACAAACCCAAACTGAACCATTCATAATCACGTTTTCGGTGTGCATCAATTATTATTCAAAGAGCTGATGATAAGAATTCAATGAGACTACGCAAGCTGTGTGGTCTACTCCACTGCACAAACCAGGAAACGTATTTTGCAGAGAGGAAAAGCCGACGTAATGGGAAAATAGGATAAAAATTCAATGATTCCATAAGTAGTCGTGACATTGAATTATAGCGTTTATTTTATTTTCTGTCTACAGTTAGCGGTCAAAATAATCACATGCTCGCTATTTAGGCAAGTGATATAAGGAACTTTGTCACTTTCTGAAGGTTCAAGTAATCACCAAATGTAATATTTGTCATAAATGCAAATTTGGTGACGAAAATGAATGCGTAGGAACTGGTGGAAGAGATTCAAAACAGTGTCGAATAACTCCCAGTGGCTTTCTACTAGGTCGCAGGGAATCTCGCGCTCACTGGCTGTGAAGATCGGTTCTCTCTTGACTCGTTTTGGTTCCATTAGGAATCAGGAAAACGGGACACAATACACAGAAAAACAAGTTTAGCGAGAAAAAAAACGGGGAAAAGCAACGTGTAGGTAGGGAAAGCAAAAACAGAAATGGTTAGCTGGGCTTCTCGTTCCCACGTTTATCAAAACAGCTGACACCCCCAATTTTACCTCGTTATCACCTGATCGTATCATCAAATCATTGAATAATCGAACCCCTGCCTTCCGAATCAGAGTTCAAACTGTGGATCAACAGCAGCTCGAACTTGGTTTTCGTTGATCTTAGTTCAACATGAACTCCGATCCTAGAAACTCGTTTAACTTCGTGAAACCCAAAACTTTTTAAACTGAGATCAATCCATCGGTTACGATGAACTAGGTTTCCGATAAACCGAGTTCATGGTTTAGTGGTGAAACCGGCCCTTAGGCCTCGTAAACTTGATTTCAACGATTAAGGGCCGGTTTCACCAACGTAAACGAAGGTGTTGATCTCAGTTCAAATCGCGGTTCAAATCGTAAATGGAGATTGTCCGTCAGGTTGGGTTTCACCACGGGCGTTTAACCCTGAACTCAGTTCAACGGGAGTTCAGCGCTGAACGCTCGATTTTGGCCGATCAGCAGTGATAAACTCGGTTCAAGTCTACTTTTCCCTCCCGCTTATCCATTCACATCAAAAATGTCTCGATCACTAGTGGGAGTTGTTAACATGATTTTCGACGAAGATGAAAGTGATGAACTCAACAATATTATAATTCACCGCCCGAGGTAATTCCGCCAGAGGACAGAACATTTTGAACATCTTGATGAGTGACTTTTGTGTCGAGATACAGACTCTTGAAAGAATCTACGAAAAATAGATGAATAAAATGTATAGTGAATGTATCAGCAGACAAACCCAAACTGAACCATTCATAATCACGTTTTCGGTGTGCATCAATTATTATTCAAAGAGCTGATGATAAGAATTCAATGAGACTACGCAAGCTGTGTGGTCTACTCCACTGCACAAACCAGGAAACGTATTTTGCAGAGAGGAAAAGCCGACGTAATGGGAAAATGGGATGAAAATTCAATGATTCCATAAGTAGTCGTGACATTGAATTATAGCGTTTATTTTATTTTCTGTCTACAGTTAGCGGTCAAAATAATCACATGCTCGCCATTTAGGCAAGTGATATAAGGAACTTTGTCACTTTCTGAAGGTTCAAGTAATCACCAAATGTAATATTTGTCATAAATGCAAATTTGGTGACGAAAATGAATGCGTAGGAACTGGTGGAAGAGATTCGAAACAGTGTCGAATTATCTCCCAGTGGCGTTCTACTAGGTAGCAGGGAATCTCGCGCTCACTGGCTGTGAAGATCGGTTCTCTCTTGACTCGTTTTGGTTCCATTAGGAATAAGGAAAACGGGACACAAAACACAGAAAAACAACTATGTTTAGCGAGAAAAAAAACCGGGAAAAACAACGTGTAGGTAGGGAAAGCAAAAACAGAAATGGTTAGCTGGACTTCTCGTTCCCACGTTTATCAAAACAGCTGACACCACCAATTTTACCTCGTTATCACCTGATCGTATCATCAAATCATCGAATAATCGAACCCCTGCCTTCCAAATCAGAGTTCAAACTGTGGATCAACAGCAGCTCGAACTTGGTTTTCGTTGATCTTAGTTCAACATGAACTCCGATCCTAGAAACTCGTTTATCTTCATGAAACCCAAAACTTTTTAAACTGAGATCAATCCATCGGTTACGATGAACTAGGTTTCCGATAAACCGAGTTCATGGTTTAGTGGTGAAACCGGCCCTAATAGTTTACGAGGTTTTCAGAACATCACACTAGTTTAGGAACCCCATACTGCATGCATAAGCAAACAAGGAGAACAGCTGTATAATAATATTTCGTGTCCCAATTGACAAAATAAAATTGTTTATTACTTGTAGACTTGAAAAAGTCCCTATGTTAACTTGTTATGTTACCAAAAACATTTTTTTAAATCATCACTTCCACCTACTAGTTTCTTGCGATTTAATAGCATTTTTATTACCATTATAAATGTTTTTAATTGATTAATTGTATTATGCTTGTTTTATTATAGTGTTTTACTACTAATAAAAAAAGACGTGGAGAAGGAGAAGTTTAATCATATTACCAGTGAGGGTAATGACTCGTGGTGGTGACTTGATTCCTTAGTTGTATTTTCACGAGATCGTTCCAAAGGCGCTCATAACAGTTTTTCAGTTCCCAGATTTTGGTTCAGTTGTAATCTGCTAGTTTTCTAAATAACTCTCTAAATAGCTAAATACCTCTAAGTGATGGTAACGTGGAGGGTTACTGCTATTAGTTCAGTGCTCTCTGCATACATGATTACAATTATATCTGTAATTTTCTTTGCACAGAATACAAAATTATTCATAAAACTGGTGGAACTGTGATCCCCTTCCAAGAGTGACAATATGTTTCGAGTGTTCTCCTGGCCAGTTTTATTACCCTGTGACTCAACGAGTGGTGGTTGAAAAAGTCATTGTATAAATTCAGGAAGTAAACTTTTAACCATCAACTTCATAGGAATAACTAATTTTTCTAGGTAAATAACCGGTGATACTACTACCCGTATCTACTTCCTACATTCATTCCAGTATCCACCTTGAAATCTAAACTTGCTATTGTTATTTTTTGAAATATTACTCATCGATTACGAAGCCTAAAATTGTATGGACGCAAATTAACATAATTTTTTTTCTGTATTAGTGCTGTGTAGGTTTTATGTACCTTGTATGGACGCAGATTGACATAATTTTTTCTGTGTTAGTGCTCTATAGGTTTTATGTACGAGTACATTCCTGTTACATAATTGATATTTTTGAAAATTTATGTTCACTTTAGTGTTATAACCACTTTTAGTATTCATAACCACTGGATGATCTTTATTAATCCCTCCAGTATTCGTTGCTTACCTATCAGTTATTTTATTCGTTTACGTTTTGATTGTGTACAATATATGTAAGTAGTTGTATATGCATATATCTAAATACTCGAGAAATGTGAATATTTTCCTTTTTTTGTAATTTTCATGCGTAATGTTCCTTGATTTACTACTTTTCGGATCCCTGTATCAGAAATAATTTTACTTATGTTGTTTTAGGAAATTTTGAGATTACCAGTATTTGTTCTAGTTACGTTGAAATTTGTGTACCTATGTCAAATAAAATTTCGTTTGAGATGATTCTTGAGTAGAGGAAGCGCAAGGGCTTGGCTTGAGTTTAGTGATACAAAATAAGTAATTAGACGAAAAATCAACAAAAAACCAACCTTACATATATAACTTTTCTCACAAAAAAATATCTTTTCATGTGCAGGGATTTGCTCTTCCACCTCCACATTTATCCATATCGAATTATTAGGTATCTCAATGGAAACTAGTACATGGAGCATATTATATGATATTTTTAATTTATTATACTGACATGTAGTGATGGTTGTTAACATTTTGTTAAAACAGGTAGGGTAGGCGGTACCAAAATCCCCCCCCCCCCCCCAGTTTCAGGTTTTCTGTAATAAGTGGACAATAATGAATGCATTTTCCTTCCGTTTCATATTGAAATATTAGTTTCACTGAAAATTATTTGATTCATTTTTTGTTGCCACCCAACTTGGGAGGATACTGTGCAACAAGTATGAAAATATCAGCTAACTGCTGGGCCATGTGCCATGCAGTTTGATAACAGAATCGGTTATCTGATAGTGTTGTTATCAGCCTGGTGGCCAGTTCATGAATCGATGGCGTTCCATTCGTAAAGTCGATGAATGGCATTCGCCCACCTACCTACTCGAAAACTGACTTGCATAAAAATCATGATAGAGTTCAAGAACCATCCATATCGTTTTCAGTGGCTGTGTTTTCAGTGCCCCTGGAGACTCCTGTTTGGTCCATTGCAAAATTCATTGCCTCAGTTGCCATCAAACTGCAAATCAAATCAAAATATTTTATTTGTAGAAATCATTCAAATGATCATTACAATTGTTTAAGGAACTACAATTCAAAACTGGTACTTCAATATGTATGTACTTCAAGAATAAATTGCCTTCCAAGTGAGATAGACCTCGGTTACTGGGGCCAGCCATGATTCACAACTCGTTGGGTGCAAAAGCACATAGCATGAGCGATCTGATGGTGAACTGGAAAAGGCCAGTGCTCTTTTGCCTGTTACTGCCTCTATCGAGCAGTGAACAGTAAACAGACTCAGTGCCCAAGGCGCCAGTACTGAGCAAAGTGCTCTTTATAAGCGGTATACAGTGGGCAGACGAGCAGGAAGTGAACAAGTGTCTCAGGCTGCTTGTGGTCACACACTGAGCAAAAGTTCGCATAGAGAGGATGTACTTATTCCTTGTGTGGTAGAACGGTTTGGCCTGGTTTGTAGTGGTCATTCTCAGTTGAGCCAGCATTCGTTCCTGGTGTATGTCCCGTCCATTCCCCAGGTATTTCTGTCTGCCGTCGTATTCCAGAATTCTGCGGAACATCGGATTGTACCCAGAATTCAGGACTCTATTGATATCCAAACTTCTGCAGTGGTTCCTGAACTTCGAGACCATGTCCGCCTGGTCAGCCCGTAAAGACTGGTAGGAGAGCCCATCCTAGTCGACAATGACACCAACTGAGCGACATACATTGTCCAGTCTGGTCACCCAGTTATAGGCCTCTTGAGTTTTTCAGATTCTTGTCGAACCTAATGAGTTCTTGGAGACATAACTTCGGCCACCTATCCTCGTCCATTTTCAGGACCGTAGCTAAGAATCCCAGAGCCTCTGAAGCACATTAGCCTTCAGTGGAAGTCTGTCAGCTTCCTGTCTTAGAAAATGTCGAGACTATCTCAGTATCCTCCATGCATCAAACGCAACCCTTCCAGCTACTGCCCCTGTTCTTGCCCTCTCATTCATTAATTCTCCCGCTAGTTCTTACAAACCAAGCTCATAATCCTTGTACTCACTTTCATACCACACTGGAAATGCTTTCCCTTGCAATGAAGTGTTTTCATACACTGTTTGTATGCAATGCCTTTTTAGCACATAATCCTCTCTAGTTTTGATGTGTTAATTACTGATATGATCTCTAGAGGTCGTTATGTTTAGTCTGAATGTTAGTACCTAGTTATAGTTTTGAAAAATGTTAATGTTCGAATGAGTAATAGAGCTTGGGCATATTCCTCATACAAGTACAATATAGTCTGGTGCAAATTTTGGGCGTTTGGTATTTGTTATAAATGAAAGCCAAGCTAATAATTTAGATAGTGGGAATCATCACAGTTGGAGTTATTGTCACCCTGAACATCTAATTTTTGTTGCATTAGTTATGTAGGTAACTAAATTCTTCAAATATTATACCAGATGGCCATTTTTCCAGGTTTATAAAGTCTGTTCTCTGGCTTATTTTGCATTGTTTCTTAAGTAATAAGCTAGTTATATTTTTTGGCTCAAATTTTGGGCGTTTGGTATTTGTTATAAATGAAAGCCAAGCTAATAATTTAGATAGTGGGAATCATCACAGTTGGAGTTATTGTCACCCTGAACATCTAATTTTTGTTGCATTAGTTATGTAGGTAACTAAATTCTTCAAATATTATACCAGATGGCCATTTTTCCAGGTTTATAAAGTCTGTTCTCTGGCTTATTTTGCATTGTTTCTTAAGTAATAAGCTAGTTATATTTTTTGGCTCTCATTGAATCAATTCTGAAATGAATCAATTGAAAAATAAAATTTCCCAACCTGGGTTCATTGCCGTAAACGTGTAAACTATACTTGCCTCATACCTATTGTACAGTGACATTGTAGTGCAGCATATTGCTAGCATTCAGGACTCATTTCGATTTCCGTGTACGATTAGTGATTGAATTTTACTATTAATTGAAACACAGAAAAAAGATTATTACCTGGTGGGGAAGGTTTGAGAAGCGAGTTGAGGGTGATAGAGCAGTCTGGAGTCTGCTTCGCTCACCTGTCTGTGGTGGCGGTTTTCTTTCCTCCAGTATTCATCATGGACCATTAATTCCTGGAGTACATGTTCTTGTATTTTCTCCTCGAATTGCCTGAGTATGATTTGCCGGTTTATCCGCGTGAAATGATAAATGGGCAGTCAAAACCGACGGCCCGTGGTTGGCCCTTGTTGATGGATGATTGTTTCATGAGCGATTTGGGTTCTGTCACCTCCAGATCTTCCACTGCTTAAGGTAGGTACATACTGAAATAACGTGGATGACGGTAATAAAGTCGAACTGATAATTAGCTAATTGAAGCCTCAACGGAAACGTAGCCTAAGCCTAATGTTTCCACTTCCAAATCCATGTAGGCATGCAAATTCGGATATGGCTTGAGTAGCGGTCATCCTATGTAGTACTTCCATGTCCTCTTACTGATAACGGACTGGCATGCCGCAGAATTAAACAACATCCACAGTGACCTCTGGTTTACCAAGACGTTCAGCATCACCTTAGAGCCATTTTTTGAAATCTGCCGACAACCTAACCCTGCTTCTCCATCACTGTCGGAACCCGATGATGTCACCTCTGACGTGGCCTCCTCAATTTGATGACGGCCCTTCCTTTTGCAGCGCAAACAGTAGTACCTACTGTGACCTTTCCGTTGGCAGAGAAAACATTCTTTCCCTGATGCCCTGCAATCATCATTCGCAGCATGTTTGTAACCTCCACAAGCTAGGCAGTTCTGGCCCACAATCAGTACCAATGGGGATTGTCTTCCAACGAGCTGTGAGTGGGCTTCCAGTCCCTGTTCCAACTTTAACGCCAACACTTCTACCTCTACTAACGTATGGGAGTTCCCCGGGAAAGACTTTAAAAACTAAAAAGAGCCTTGTTAATCCCTACAATAATTTGATCACATACTCTTTCCGACAACGAGAAACCAAAAGCACAACGGCCTGCTAACGCCTTCAAGTCGCTAATAAATTGCTTCACCATCGCCTCGCTTTCTGAGAGAAAACTGTACTCTGTCCGTTGTGACACTTCTAACATCACAATAGAAATTGTCATCACCGTGACTAGCTCTGAGTACTGACACCAACTCGGCGCGGTCCAAAGTTGTTGACTAGGAGTTTGAAAACCTGGGCTCCGATCTTGGTTAGCAACGTCATTCTCCTTTCCTCTTCCTGCTCCACCCCAGCTGACTTCAATTCCAGCTCAAAATACTGAAAGTAATATTCCCCTCTTCTTCCACGGGGTTGAACTGTGGAATCTGCACTTCGCCTCCTGGACCTTGAGTTGATGAATCACTTCTATCTCTTCCGAGACGTCGTCTTGATCGCTTTATCCTACGTCGCCAACTGAAATAACGTGGATGACGGTAATAGAGTCGAACTGATAATAAATTACATTTGTGAACACGGTTTCTGAAAATTAACAACTTGGTTGCCACCCAGGTGGTGGTTAACGACTGCAGTCAGGGGCCAACACATACTGCTTAGTTATTTGTGTTAAGTAGTATTTCCTCTATAATTAACAAGTCCGTTCAATCCATCTCTGATCTCTGCTTCTTATCCCCCAATAAAGTTCAAAGTTGTATGATGTTATGTTTGTGTGTTGCGTACCTCGTGGTTTGTTTTAGAGCTCTGGGGCGTGTACTGTTTTGTTGTTGTAATTTGCCTTTTTCAGTAATATTAATATAGCGTTACGCCTTCAGAACCTGGAAAAGCCAGGCGGAACCCCATATTTTTCCAAGCGGAAGAGGAATATCTTATTATATTATAAATTCGAATCTCTGTGTGTCTGTCTGTCTTGGCACGGCCAAACGGCTCGACGGATATCCACCAAATTTGGCACGAATATCCAGTAGGCTCCCAAGTTGTGCAACGTCGCATTTTTAATTCCCTGACCATAGCGGAACTATGGTCGACCATGGTCAACTCCTGAATGGCTTGACGGATATCGACCAAATTTGGCACGAATATCCAGTAGGCTCCCAAGTTGTGCAACATCGCATTTTTAATTCCCTGACCATAGCGGAACTATGGTCGACCATGGTCAACTTCGTTAATTGAAATGGTAACCCCTATTTTTTATCGCGTATTCGTAATCTACGTGAAATTCTATCTACGATCGACCCTTCGGACTACCCCTGCGGTCGACCATAGCGCATCCATGGGCCCCTCCATGGTCGAATCCCGAATTGCTCAACGGATATCGACCAAATTTGGCACGAATATCCAGTAGGCTCCCAAGTTGTGCAACGTCGCATTTTTAATTCCCTGACCATAGCGGAACTATGGTCGACCATGGTCAACTCCTGAATGGCTTGACGGATATCGACCAAATTTGGCACGAATATCCAGTAGGCTCCCAAGTTGTGCAACGTCGCATTTTTAATTCCCTCACCATAGCGGAACTATGGTCGACCATGGTCAACTTCGTTAATTGAAATGGTAACCCCTATTTTTTATCGCGTATTCGTAATCTACGTGAAATTCTATCTACGATCAACCCCTCGGACTACCCCCGCGGTCGACCATAGCGCATCCATGGGCCCCTCCATGGTCGAATCCCGAATTGCTCAACGGATATCGACCAAATTTGGCACCAATATCCGGTAGCCTCCCAAGTTGAACATAGGCGCATTTTTAATTCCCTGACCATAGCGGAAATATGGTCGACCATGGTCAACTCCTGAATGGCTTGACGGATTTTGATAAAATTGGGCACAAATACCCGGTAGGCTATGGGATTTTTCCGTCGTTTGTTGGTTCCACGATACTGCGTACAGCGAATCTCGGATAGCGAGCGGTCAGGCTAGTTAAAAAAGAAAAAAGTTAAGGACGTATCAATGAGTATTATCGTTATTATTCATTATCCACGACAGCCTTTGCTTATTCACGTTCTTGTTAGCTCACTATCAATAGATTATTCTCCGCAGAATATTGTTCCAATCCACTGAAATTTGTTTCATACTCGTTTTATCTGTTTTAAGTGCGATTTGAACTAAAAGTTTCAAGTTCCATTTACTGCTGAAGTTCGTCGTAGGTATTGATTTGTCAAAACAGCCTATACTTATCCCCATGTCGTTACAGAATTTCTTTTATCCACTTAATCAAGACAAAAGTTTCCATATCCAAATTGTATACCACTCACTATTAAGCCTAGTCATTTAATTTCCCGTTTTATAGGTTCAGAGGAATCAGTTAAAAAAGGTTTCATAAATATAGTAATTGTTTGTATGTCCTGAATAGTTTTTCGTGAATATTCTGCAATGAAGCACCTCATAAATATTATGTTCAACTAATCTCCTATTCCTTTGTGTGACTGGATGCCAGTAGGTGACTTTTGAAACCCTGTAAATATTCGTCATTTCTTCTGATCAATTAGACTTTCCTCATCAGTTAATCAGCGTAAAAAAGCATGGAATAGCTCCAAAGCCGATGAAAACACAAGGAAATGTATAGGTACCACAATCTAATGTTCACAAAGCAATTTTATTCAATTTTATCTGAATTCAACAAGATTTAGGTACCATTTGTAACACTAAGCATGTTTATAATAACTCGTAGGTGCTTTTTTCGTTTGCTTAAATCACTTAGCTTCTACAGCTGGGCAAGTTGAATTTTCCTTGTCTTCACTTATTTCCAACAAGAGCAAAGTAACAAAATAATGAATAATTTGAAAACAAACTGCCACTCTCAGGCTTCCATTACACCCAATAGTACTATAACTTAAGTCATTTTTAAACGGTAAAAAATATGGGGGCATGTATACCAGCAAATTTCCACGTTTAAAAATGACATTACTTCATCTTAAAGTGAACATCATAATAAACATTTTTTATAAAAATAAATTAACAATATTATCACAGACGAAATATGACAAGTTGGGGGGAGGAGAGAGAAGGGAAAGGTTGTAATTCGAGTATTTGTACATTTTCGTCCCCTCAAAAGGAGATTTCAAATATTTCCAACCTAGAAAATGAGATTTTCCGATAAAATTAAAAAAAGTAAAGAGATTATAAACTTAAGTTATACTATTTGAGTTTCGACGCCTTTTTTCAGCTTGCCTTGCTTACGTTACCCCGCTATAGCTTTTTTACAGTTGGTTCAGAAAATGAGAGAAAATAAGTGTTCTCTAATTTGACAAACAAATGAATTATAATAATTCAATATAGATAATTATTTTTTTACCATTCTTCTCAAACGGTCGGTAACTAACATTTTTATAACTAGTACTAGTAGGAATGTCCAGATGAACCTTGAGATTGTATTATTATTATTGAGCTTCATCACACAATGGGTGTCACAGAGTTATATGTGTTGTGTTCATACACCAAAAAGGTCACCGGGGCAGATCCTCCAAGCTGTAAATTCTAAAGACAGTATGGTAATGAAAGAATCTACAGTATGCTACACTGTCAAAATATTGTCTTTTTTTCTAAAACGATCAAATTCAACAAAACCGTCAACATTATCTTGAAAAAAATGGAGAAATGAAATTGTACAAACCGTAAGTAGGTAAATACTTTCTGAATTCAAAATGAGAAGTGCAACTCAAGTTTCAAGTACCAGCTGCCTCTACCAGAGTTGTAACGAAATCCGACGAGACCAAATGCCAAAATTTACATTTTTTCTTATTCTTTTGCTTTAAAAGCTGGTGATTCCCAAACAAGCACCGTTCCACTTTTTTTCAAAAGTATTAATAAAAATATAGAAATCCTTCATGCCATTTATACATACAAAACTAGTGGAATCACTGGATTCGACCCTACACAAAAGAATTCCTCTCTGATTCATCCAAGCATTGTTCTCTACACCGAAATATTATGCTCGCTAAACTCTTTCATGAAATTTAGTGAGTTCAATTACTTTCATTACTACTACATGTTAGGCATGGGTAACTCAATATTTTGAATCGCGTCCAGCTCCAATAACTCGGTTCTTTAGGATAGGAGATAATAAATTAGGCAAACCCCACTCCGCTTCTCCGTTATGAAGAGGTTGCGAATGGTGGTCATTACAGCTTATCAGAAAACTGACATTTGTTTGGAGCAACGCAGGCTGCAGCCTGGATGTTCATCAAAGTGCGTATCGTTTTTATTGATGTTTTAACAAACGTACTTGACAGAAAATCGATTATTTTGAAGGAAATGCCGGAAAATGATTCAAGTTAGTGGGGCTGGACTATTGGTATTTATTTCACGCCCTGCCGAAATCACTTTTTTTTTAAATTTTCCTTTTAACTCAATTTTTTTTTGTTTTGGGACGATGATAAGAGTGATTTGTTGACGTGGACAGTTGAGAGGGGCCAACCAGCAAGAGCGGTGAAACTCTGAAGTGTTTAGCTTCGTGTTACTTCAATGAGAGAAGGCTCCGCTTGAGCACTAAAGGCCACCGGGACTGCGTACAAACTGGCTGGCGAAAGAGTCGGCAGCTCCCTGGAATAAACGAATGATATAATATTAGGACAACGGCTATTTAGAAATGTCTACCATTGTTAATCGTAACATGGCCGCCCTGGAAATGGACGACAGACCAGAACTCAGGAAGGATGACACGGCGCAAAACTGCAGTTGCGACATTATTGTTTCGGGTTGGCGATATATTATCGCGCAAAGCATTCTTATTAATCACAGAGTCATTCAAATCTTGTGACGGTAAATGTGTCTCATTTCTGGATGGTGGGGTGGTGCATCTGCCAAGCGAGTGAGTAGTATAGCTACCCAAAAACTGTTCTTTTGATTCATGTAATTAACTGGAGTACCTATATCCAAATTATTGCATAAATGCAAACAATGTAAACAGGTAGGAGAAGTGAATATTCAATAGGTACCTATAAAAACAATGAAACTTATCAAACCTCAAAAATGTACTTATCAAACGTGAGTGAAATCAGAGAGCTATAAACATGAAGTTGAGAGTTTGACTAAGACTTCTGGTTTGCGCAGGTGCAGATCTGACTGACATCAGTTGAGTGAAATCAGAGCTATCCACAGGAAGTTGAGAGTTTGAATAGGATTTCTGACATTCTCTGCTCCTACCGTGAAAACTGTAGAGATGTATATGGTAGTGAGGAAAAATATGACTATTCCACACAATTTCGTGTTTTCCAACATTTTGTAACACAACAAAAAGCACAAGAGCGTAGGATGTATGGATAGCACACGCAAACGTGGTTCTGCGTTTATGGTAAGGGCACGCAACACCAGGGCTGTATGTGCCTACTTATTTGAGCATGAGGTGCCGCTAGAATTCGGAACACACCCAGAGCTGTGGATCAGAGAAAACACAATGGGATGGAATTTTGCATTTTTTCCTACTGAGTTGGTACATTCCAATTTACAACTCAGAGACATCTCTATCAACCGTTATTATTCTGTTCGATGGAATGGGTAAATAAATTAGATGACTCACGAAGTCTGACAAAAAGCCTGGAAAGCGGAAAGCCAGGTATGCCGATCCTTCGGCATTATCCCTGAGAGGGTTTCGAGTTAAGGCGTCCCCGTTTCATTCATTCGGTTTCTGAACGCCTGTTAAATGGAAAAAAAAGGATAAGCGCCGGCAAACTAGGCCACCGACCGAGAATCGATTTTTCCCTTCGTCATACATCACAATCTAGAGCTACTAAACTGGGCCGATGAGGGATGCCCAGAAAGTAAAGTTGGGTAGATGATGAGGGAGGTTAGCGACCAACTAGAGCTACTAACGAAGTAGGTAATAAAAATCCAATAATGACATCAATAATGGCGAAAACAACATTGCAATGAGGAGTACCAATGACTCCCGATTATATTACTTTCCCATTTTTAAATGCAAGTAGGTTCCATTCTAAGAATTTTTAGACCAATCTAATCTCCTACGATGAATACTTGTTTCTCGATGGGTAACAATGACGTCATTGCACCCCTCCCGCCTGGGCGGGACCCCCTCGCCAAGTGTGACGTCACTTGTTGCCGAAACTTTGACAGTTCATAGAAAAAGAATTCTACTCATCGTAGGAGAGTGCAAAAATTCTAAGAATGGAACCTACTTTCATTCAAAAATATAAAACGAATCATAGATACTCATCATTGTTACCAAAAAACGAACTGTTAAAGACCCGAACTATCGAAGTGTTTACCCAAAACTTATCAGTTCTGAAGAAAACACTCCACAATTACGAAATGTTAGAACAACATACCACCTCACAAGAATAGTATTTTCCAGTACCAACCTAAATGGCTAAATTTCTCATAATACTAAATTTCAGAAGAATTGTACCTATTACTTTTGAATGAAAATTTTCGCCGACTTTTTGTACGAAGAATTCGGTTTTTTGTTGTTCTGAAAGTCACCCAATGTTGATGTGCACATAGTGTTGATTTCCGCAGTTGTGGCACATGCGCTGACATACTCTCTGAATATAATTACGCATGTCAACGTAGGTTTATACCATTTAGATTCGGGTCATCTATTTCAATTATACCATTATACTTAATGTGCATTTAAAGATCTTTTAAAATGATCAATACAACAGCATCATTATGAAAGGAAGTTGTGCTAGATGCACCAATGCGACGAAATATTAGGTTCTGTTGCATCAAAAAGGAACTCATGTTGACAGGACGCCTGAGTCATAGGATCAACAGCATCTCTGAGTCAGAACTCAATGGGTTTATAAAGACGATAAAGATTCTACGATGACGCATGCGCAAACTGAAATTACAGCCCGATGTTAACAAAATGCATATAGGCACCGCTTACTTACGTGAATAATCCCTGTAAACTTAATGAAAATCAGGGTTCATCAAATCCCGAATTAAGTTTGTCTAAGGGGTTTACGATTCTGAATGTGCAGACAGAAGCTTCTCTCTGATTTTGATTTTGGAGGACAATTTGTTCGCCACCAAGATCAATTATAAGGCTTCCTCTACCTTGGCAGACGGAACAAAAACTCAATAGGCACCTAACTAACACGCCATTCCTTAAGGCTTATAATAAAACTGGATCATGAAGTCCTTTTTCTGATGGAATTACTAATAACAAACAGTCGAACACCTTCATGGCAACCTGCTCTGCAGGTATTTTTAATACCGGCACTTTGACCCACTAAAAATTGTAAATAAAAACGAAAATGGAAGGACACAAATCATAGTAAATTTGCTATAAATATGAATTACAATGCCGGATGTGTATGTTTTCACTATATGATTTATTTTGGCTATTTTAATTCAAAAATAAACAAGTGTAATTGTCTGTTGGTTTTCCTACAATGCAACCGCCAGTTCAATGCCATACAGGAGTTAGTAAATCAAGGGAAAAAAAGCGTTAATTACCTGCCAATATAAATGCCAAAATGATGGGCAAAGTTCTCACAAAGTCAACAATCGCTCCGTTTCATACCTAAAAAAATCTGAATGAATTTAAAATGAACTCCCATGCAGTGATCTACTTCGTAGATAGACCGCCACAGGTTGACATTTCTGAAAGGACCTTCAGTGACTGGTGGTTTCACACAAGATGCTGAATTGAATTCAACGCTTTTCCCCATTTCGTCCAGCACGTAAACAGTCATCGCAGACATCTGTTCGCATTTGATATCATCGGGGCTCTCAAATTAGGCGATATTCTAATATGGTTTGGGTGATAAGGGAAGAAAGGATATGAATGTTTCATGCAAACCAACATCTTCTGTTGAATTCAATTCAGCATCTTGTATGAAACCACCAGTCACTGAAGGTCCTTTCAGAAATGTCAAGTGTCAGAAAGTCAGAGATGTTGGTTTGCATGAAACATTCATATCCTTTCTTCCCTTATCACCCAAACCATATTAGAATCACGCCTAATTTGAGAGCCCTGATGATATCAAATGCGAACAGATGTCTACAATGACTGTTTATGTGCTGGACGAAATGGGGAAACGTTTTCACAAAACAAGTATAAAGTAGAACTTACTGTTATTCTTTATACGGGCAGTTTTATGGTGGCTTACCTGACTTTTTTGTCACTGTGCTGCGATTCCTCTTCCTTATTGTTGATGAGGAACCATTTGAAAAACTCGTACGTCGACCAGCAAATGGCAGTAGATGGCATTTGGTACAGGACTCTGGGGCTCATACCTTTGAAGAATCCTAGTGGCCCACCCAACCGGTAAACGGCTTTTACCGCATTGGTAAGGCCTCGTACGTTCGCCTGAATCAATTAAATGTTACCAAATTTATTATTTAAACAAGGAACCTTTATCCTAGACAGAAAGGGGTTTAATAAAGACGCAATGACTACTAATACCCATTGTAATGACTAGTAATATTATCTGAAGGCAAGCCATGGAGTGGGAGTGATTCTCCTTGAAGGAACTACTAATACACTTTGAGCTTAGCCAAAAGGCAAAGAAGCTGTAAGAACTAGGTGGACGGCCCTAACTGTTGCACAGGTTCTTATAGTTCACCAATTATAATAATGATTGGAGTGCATTCTTCAGGAATAAATATGGCATTCAGCAGTACCACCAGCGTTGTACCACGAGTTTCCCCTACAGGCTTTACAGTGAGGTCATCTCAAACACAGTTCCTGGTTTTCTATCAGCGGGGTTTTCTTCCATGCGGTCACTATTGTAGTTGGTGGACTGCTACACTGTCAGTTGTTAGTAGAGACATCGGTAACATTGCCTCACATTAACACCGACAGGATCCATGCTGTACATAGCTGACATGTGTGACACCATACAAATCCAAACCACTGAACAGCCCAAATCTTGCAAGATGGCAGACGAAACGGAGAGCAGCCTACCAAGTATTTGTCAGGGTTCAATTGCTTCCTGTAGTGAAGGATGGAATAATCAACAATAATTTGAATGATTAGGTAAATACCGAGTATTAAGATACTTCAAATGCCAAAACTGAAGTATGGATACTATATCAAATGTGTTTTAGTATTCACTAGTACATGGAACTATTTGGTGAGTTCATTATATGACAAGTAACAAGAAGTCTTGAAACTTAGATTCACATCACTCAACAGGTCCACAATGGCCTGAGATTTTGGAGTCACATGCCATCAAAAACGCCTCGATTTTTACAAACATGAGAAGCACAGCATGAGTAAAGATAAATTTCCTCTGCCTAATAAGAGCTCACCTTATTGTTAATTTTTGTTTTTTCGAATATTTCTCAGTTGTATGATTTTCCGCAACTCTGTTTCGAACTGTTGTTTTTAATTCGAGATTTAGTGGATTTACCTATATTGTTAGACAGAAAGGCCTCTTCAGGAATCTTTGTCTTTAGTTAGTCCGGAGTCGGCAGGTTATCATGAGCTACCGTTGCTATTATATTATATATTATATAATATAAAAGTTTTGATGGCTGCGTCAAAAGAAACCAAAACATATGATAATGTCACCAGTGAATTGTTGCCTCCCAAGCTTGTACTCGTACAACAAACCACATGTAAGATCATTCATACTAACTCAAACCTGAAAATGTTTTAGTAGAAAGTTTCTAATGCAAGACTCGCTCACACAGAGCAAAACATTTTCAGGTTTGATATTGTAAGATGTTCAAAACGCGCCATCTTACATCTTTGATCCGGGCAGTCCTCGATCGATACGCGATCGATATCATCCGGCAGAACCGTCGGCGCAGGAGCCATCTGCGCCACTTCCCCACGCCACGAAGGGGCGGATTCGTGAAGGGAGGGGTGGTGCATAAAACCGATTGCGGCCGCCATGACACTACACAAGAGACTGAGACTTCTCGGAGACCAGACCTGCGACTTGTATTTCTTTAGAGTATTTGAGATTGAGACAGTAGAGTTGAGTCAGAGCCTTCAGCGAGTTATTAGAGATTATTCTGTGCAAAATATTGTTGTTGAACCGGACCTTTCCTTTTGCTTTCCCTTCTGGAATACTGATTTGTACGACGACCGTGAGAGGAGAAGAGTGGAGGCCAGCCAGGAAGCACAGGTGTACAACGTTGAGTTGTAACCGTTGTACTGCCGCGGAAGTATCCTGTTTCAGGCGATACCTGTTCGCCATTGGGGTGGACACCGAAGCAGTGGACCGCACGAGCCCGAAGCCCGCAGCCAGGAGGTTGCCCAGACGAGTTCCTGCCAGGTTCCCAGGAAGAGGTAGGATTTACACCCTTAACCCTTACGATCCATTTTGCGACTATCACATAGCAGTGCCCTTAAGGTGTCCAATAATTCACGGCGTTTTGCCAGAAGTAACAGAGGGATTCTTCCGTTCTGTTGCAGAACCCCTACAGGTAGAACTAGCTACCCCCGAGCCTGAGCCTAACGTTGCACCCCTCTACCACGTGCAGTCGTACCCACAGCACCCCGTATTTCACCCCTTCAGGAGCATTGCACCCGACAACATTCGTTCAACACATTTCACAGTTCTAGTAAATTATCTTAAATTCAGTCCCTTTGTATTATATCGAGTCCCGTTATTTCGCGAACGTCATTTCTCTGAAAGTCTGTCTCTAAATTGCCGCACCCCGTGGAACCCCTCAACCTTGTCGTTTGTTTCGTTTAATAAATTCGCTTGTTCAATTAGTTCATTGCATCTCTCTCCCAGGACCTTCAGTCATTGCTTACCTTGCTGGAAGCCTAGTTTAAATTTCTCTTTCAGCAACGTGTCTCCTGAACTCGAGCCAGTACTGTGCAAAGCTGTCTCGAGGCCAACTGCCTCCTACAAATCAGGTAACAAATGAACGTGTGTGGATTCCGCCAGTAATTATCTCGCCCACTAGCTTTGCCATCCAAATTAAAGTAGGGAATTTAGGAATTCAACACGCTACAATATCAATATGAGTGATCTTACATTTGGTGTGTACGTGTAGGTAATCCAATCCTTACAACACTTGCCTAACAACGCACTTGATGTTTCCAATTGGAATGATGCGGTAGTTGCTTTTGGTGATGAGCTTGAGGAGGTTGTGTCCCAAGACTTCGAACACCAAGCAGACATTAGTGCGGTTCACACCATGGATATGGAATTCGTTCAATAGCTGTACGACTATATTCTTTTTGAAATCCGCTGGATTGTACTCTCGCTACTTTGAGAAGTATGATTTTGTCTAGCGCTGTCTCTGTGAAATGGGACGCAGATTTGACGACTTTCAGAGCAATAACCCGCATATCCACCAGATCCCAAGAGCCAAACAGTAGAAGAATGACCCCAGCCAAATTTTCTACTGACGTGATAACGTCCGGGGAAGAGATCTCTGATTTCGACGGGATGATACCTGCCTCTATAGCAGTTATCAGGATCCTCTTGCTCCTCCTTCCCAGAGGTGTACGGCTCATCCTTATCTTCTTCCTCGGGCTCTGTTTCGTTCGGAGATAAATTACTACATGGGAGAATGACACCAATACTAGAGGAAAGAACAAATGCTGGTGCCTCCAAAATTATACATGGACGTTCTCATGCAGGCTGCTCATGACGCACAACCAGATTCAATAAAGGGCAGGAAGTCATTGGGAGTAGTTGGCCGAGGCGGAAGGCCGGCTCAACCACAAGCTGCACAGCCCTTGAGTTGGGCCACGTGCTATTCTCAAGAGGCTTATGGACGTTGTGTTCCGGGTCCAGACACCCTCGGGGGAAAGATGAGTTGTGCATGCCGACAAATTCCAGGTTTTCCAAAGGTTGGACAATCGTGTACCCCAGTCAGAAGAAGGGAATGATGTGGTTTTAGTTTCCACTGATAAATGTCGTTGCTATGGTGCTGTCTAGTTTCACAACGCCAGTAAACATGACTTGTGCCTGATCCTGAATAGAAGAAGAATTTCTGTACATAAGTGCTACCCTAATCCGTGGAATCCATCCCCCAAACCTCCAGGCTCCACCCAGAACATCTGTGAGTAACCGGTCAACCTGCACTTATTCTCTTCTACACTGAGTTAAATAACTGAACTAAACTGATTATGCAAACTAGAATAACGCAATACACGGTACACACTTACTTCAGCTTGTGTATTGAGAAGTGTTTTACAGACGTCAAGAGGAGTTGTAATGGCTGCGGCAATGCCCCCAGCGAGTGCACCGGAGACCATGTGCATCTTAGGGTTGTATTCTCGCGAAGGGTTGGTGATGTTCTGAGCAACTTCGTATGTCATAAAATGGATACTCTGAGGAACAAAATCCAGAAAACATTGGTGTGTAATAAATAACAATATACCATGGTTTAAAGTTTGTACCACAAACTCCCTCAATCCTCCAATACAATTATTGTTCAGGCAAATTATAGGCGACATCGGTAAACTTCTTCGCAGATAACCAAATTCGATCTCCATGGCTACGCTATCGCGTCACCCCGAATTTTGTAGAAAGACAGGAGGAGCCGGCCTCGGGAAGATTTTCTGCCGTTTGCACTATCTTTATTTTGCGTTCTCTTTAGGTAAGTATACATGGAATATTGAACTTCATGTGGTTCGTGTACCTATTCATCTCGAGCACTGCCATCGAAAGCCATGAGCACGGTAAGCGAGTGCCTTATAATTCGCAAGTATTGTGGGTATTTAAAATTATACAAAGGACCCAAGGTCTCACTGTGCCGTGCGTAAGGTTCTACAGTAAAACGACTGCTCTTTAAGAATTTGTTCATAACTCATAGAAAACCATCAAAATGGAATAATTACTTTTCTGAATATTTATGTTATGAGCTAGTATGAGAATAAAGAGGTTAACTTGGCAGACAAATTATATATCATTGACAAGTTATTACGTTGACGTCACTTCAACATATATGTCTGGAGTTACGTGAACACATAACTTTCTCATGGAACTTACATTGGCTAGTTAGTATCCGAGTTTGTCACCCTAGAACAGAGTTACGTTTTACAGTTGCGTTTTTCGGAAAATGGTTGCGACAACTCTCTATTATTTTATCCACAACGAGTTACGCATGATCATAGTGACATCAACATGCGACCTTTCTTCAGTCTGTTCCACCATCTACACCCTGGTCTGCTCGTTCGGATAAGCACTGGCTTGATCCAGCAGTTTCGTCAATACAATGGGAAGCGCCAGTTATCACTAAACTTTCTCCACAATTACAATGGGGGGAAAATTCACCAACAAAGTTGACGACGAAAATGGTTTCTCCAGAGCCTTCAGAATGCCGCATTTTATTCAAACGACTGAGATTTAAGTCCGGGTCTTGCCCACTTCAGAACGATGTGATATTTTTTCCTCATCGTAACAGTGTTATTTTTATTCCAAATAACAATATGGGTAGTACCCTAGTTTTCGTTTCAGATCGTCAGCTTTTGGTCCTTTGATCATGGACCTACTGCTACCACCTGGGTGAAATTTGTAAACCTTTTGTATTTTCTTAAAACTTTTCAATTTTGGATCTTGAAATACTTATTCCACCTTCCTTCCGTACTCCGAATGCATTATTAATAGGCGATTGTAAATTATAGACAGGTTTAACACGCCCAAACACAAATAATTATGACCGAGGAGAGTCACCGCTACCACCTGGGTGAAATTTGTACACCTTTTGTATTTTCTTAACCTTTCAATTTCGGATCTTGAAATTCTTATTCCACCTACCTTCCCTTATTCCGAATGCAACATTAACAGGCGATTGCAAACACGCCCGAACACAAATAATTTTTCCCCCTCCAAGAAACGACAATAAACTGAGCTTTTTATCGTGATGAACTAATTTACTGAGAATTTAAATTTCGATCTAGGTCAAAAATAGATGCAAAAATGCAAACATACTTGAAAAGGTATATTCATCGTCAGCTGTGTCGTATAGCTTCGATAAAATGCGCCAAGTCCCTGCGTAGTGTAAACCCTTCGAATACAATCGAATACTCCCCGGTATGGACTGTTGAACATCTGAAGCCGCTGTTTGACAGCTGAAAAAATGAAATTATTGATGCAATGAACACAGAACCCAACTAGGAATAAAAATTAATATCGTTAATGATACCGGCATCGCACTATGACAGAAACAGAAAGGAATGAACAGGGTCAAAACAAACGGGTCCCCATCGGTACGAAAACAAGTAATTAGTACTTAAGTAGTATTTAGGACAGTTAGTGATGGCATTATCAATACTATAGATAGCTTTGGATTATCGAGTTTTTTTGACAATCCTATCGCTATTGAAACATCATATGAAAAATCGAAAGAATAAAATAGAACCCTGTCAACATGTTCCAAATCATATTCAGAATTTCCCAACCCAATTTAAAAAACGCTGCAAATCCCTGCACAACGGTTTATTATTTTGTACAGAATACCCTTCTGTTACAGATCACAGGTCTCCGTATAGATAACCCTTCTATATAACATATGTAATATTCTATACATATTATGTAGATCGCGGACCCTCCGTAGGTTAGTACCTAACCCCGTACTCGTTACTAGGTAGGTACCTACCTAAACCGTTGTGTAATAATTTACCTGTATAGGTTCCCCTTCTACGGAGATAGAATAATGAACCGTTGTGTAATAATTTGCCCATCAATAATACTTCAACGGTTGTTCAAGTTGCAAAAGTACCTATCAACAAAATCCAGCCCCTTCTTGGTAGATGAGCCGTTGTGTAATAATTTACCGTTGTGTAATAATTAGCCGTTGTGTAATAATTTGACATTGTGTAATAATTTACCCATCAATAATACTTCAACGTTTGTTCAAGTTTCAGAAGTACCTACCAACAAAATCCAATAGTCCATCACTTAATCAAATGAAATAATATCGCAGAACAAACAAATCGACTTCATACAGCCATCCTTGATTATAATCAGATGCTCCGTAGTTATGATATCCGGGCCGGTTTTATACCGTTTGATTCACGATCGTGTTGACGAAGCTTTTTGGTGCTCACGATCGGCTGGACGTACAGTGCTGCGGGTGGTCTCAAAAAATTGTTTAGCTCAAGAAAAATTTAATAGCGTAAAAAAACCCATACCTACCCTTCTATCGGAAGTTTTCGAGCTACGGCGTTCTGAAAATTTCAACCCCTATTTTTCACCCCTTAGAGATGACTGGCAGTATCGGCGAGCTTCGCGTGCCAACTATACCCCAAACCGGACCTATAAATCGAATTTCATTAATTTTGGTTCAGGCTAAGAAAAGTGCGGCGTACAGCGGACGGACGGAAATTTTGTGGTTTATATAGGGATAGGTAAAAATATTAGGACAACGAAGAATGAGAGTAGTTTAAATAGCATAAAAAGACATTTTAATTTTGATGAAGGGAAGGGACCACAAAAATACAAATTCAATAGACCAAAATGAACAGCTGTCAGTGACGTGATACAAAGACGATTGAGTTGAACTGACACTATATTACTGTCTGCAAACTGTAGTTATAGGTAGGTAGGTACTAGGAAACGAAGATAAGGAAAACTATCTTCGATAGTATGGATAAGGACGACACCTACCTACTATCGGAACTATCGATAATTCGATAATTCAAACTACATACTGATAGTACCAGCTTGATAAGTAGTTGAAATCATCAGACTTTTACCAACTGGACAGGTTGCGTGGTTTAAGGGAACGGGGTGGAGTCGGACACCCTAAATAAAGAAGGTAATAGTAAAATATATACTCAGATGTTAGGAAGTGAACGAAATTTATATGAGTATATCTAGGCCAGTTTATCATGAAATTGATGAAAGGACATTTTATTGGGATTTGTCGTAAAATAGAGCGTTCTGTTTAACGCCGGAACACATGAATGACCAGAGAAAATCGAAAAAATCGGGTAGGTGGAGTTCAAGGTGACCAGAAAATATTCGTAGGTACGTAATAATTAATGAACAGAACGTAACTCGATTGCGGTGGGGTTGAAAATCGTATCTGAACGCAGTACAGTCCGGGAGAAAAATCTAGCGATTGAGTTTATTTATAGAATCCTGTGGCTGAGAAGTTTTGACCTTGGTCATTCAAAATGGCGGGGGCTGAACAACTATATCCCGATCTCGACGTCAAGTAGGGCACATCTTATGGTTTTATCAACGCCTTCCGCAGTTTGGATAATGGCGAGGCAAATAATCCACTAATAGTAGTCAAGTGGCTTTAGACAAACTAAGAATGGAAATAAATGGGGCGGGAGGGGGTTTGCTTGAGCAAGAATGAGTACCGAGTCAAAAGTTTCCAAGCAATCCCAATAGAATCAATAAGGCACCTCCCACCACCATCCACAGAGTGGAGACCACCACCCATATCCACACCATCATTATAACTAGGTACCTACCATACGATCGAATATGACTCGATGACTTGAGTTCAAATAGGCATGTACTAGGATCAAAAAACCTGGCTCATTGCAGGAATCATTATTATGGCGAAACATCGAAACACTGGGTCGACCTACCTACAACAGCTACCTACTTACTACTATTCGCTGAAAATTCCTTCATAAACTTCGTCAACTGTAAGAAATCCTTACATTTTCTCATCTGAAAGTCAGTTGTTTCATTTCATACTACGATTTCATCATATTATTTCATACAATTTCTACCGATCAAACCTCGGGTATAATTCAGGGTATAGGTAACCCAGGTTACCTATTTTTTTTTAAATTGCATTTTGAACAAACTGCAATAGAATACTTTCTTCTAAAATTCGCTAAACTTACTACAGGCCAGGTAAGTACCTACCTACTAAACGAGAATATTTTGCCAACATTTAGCCTTGAGCAAAGCAAATTCAAATTTTTGAAAAAACGTACCACGTTCTGCAAGGCGTAATTTTAAATTTAAACTTTATTTGAACCAAAAATTTATTTTTAGTAAAAAAGAATAAAGTTTCTGGTAATAATGTGGCTAGTCGCTTCGTAACGATTTTTTGAGATCACTGTTGTGATGAAATATTATAATGTAGGATGATATGAGAACTCACTTGCACACATTCAAAGAATTGGTTTTTAGGACCCTTACATTTCAGCTTTTTCCTACCTACTGAACTTTTGGCGGAAAAGGGCATTATTCATCATGTAGCAATGGTCACGGATATTGTTTCCTCCACACAAACTTAACAGTTTTTCAATACCTATATACTTTTCAAACAGTGTTACGCACCTATGACACACCTAAATTTGCTTCGAAAAACCACTAAAACAAAATCTTGGCTTTCGAGGATTTCTGCTGGATGCATACATAAATCCTAAACCTATTGGTTCATTATTTTCAATAATAATAAAACTTTGGAATCGAGCACGAAGAAAAAATTAAAATTTAACCTCCCACCAAAATACGGTCGTTTCCGTTTCAAGGTACTAGAATCCGAAAATGGAATTTTAAAAAAACTTCGTCCGCCGTACTTAGTACTTTTCTTAGTTGCCATGAACCAAAAACATTAATGAAATTTGGTTTTCTAGGTGTCCCGTTTCGGGTTTATTTGGTCCGCAAAGCTTGGCGTTACTGTCAGTCATCTAAGGGGTGAAAAATAGGGCTGAAATTTCCCGAACGCCGTAGCTCGAAGACTTTCGAACTTTAAGGGTATGCTTTGTTTTACGTTTTTAAATTGATCTCGAACCTGAGAATTTGTTGAGACCACCATTTGTTGAGCACTGTACGTCCAGCCGTTCGTCAGCACCGAAAAGCTTCGTTAACATGATTGTGAATTAAACGGTAGGTATACATCCAGCCCAGATTATAATCACGCATGGCTTTATGAAATCGAGTTGGCTGTTCCGAGATAGGTAGGTACCTACTTTTTTAATCTGAACAAACGTTGCTTCATGAATAACAACAAATAATTAATTATAGAATTCTTTATTCCACCGCATATTTTTATGAAACGTGATTCACGGCTCCAGTAATCGATTTAGGGCTGGCTCTTGTCGGAACCACGAGGGTAGGTAATTGACACCAGAAAACAGTGAGTGATCTTCGCAGAAGGGGCATCTATACAGGTAAATAATAAACCGTTGTGTAATAATCTGCAACGCTTTTTATACTAAAAATTGAAATGTTTTCTCGGTTGGACAGGTACCTACAAACATTTTGCACGACCATAATGTACGTAGGTATGTTGCGCAACAGAACTGGGCGTGCCAAAAATGACCTTGGAAGAATCGTTCTTGCGTATTCACACAGTGGCAACGTTTTCCTCGTCAACGGCGGGTATTACCCAATTCTGTACTGTATTACTGTCTAATATACTAAAAATACATACTAAAAATTGATGGAACGTACCATAAAACCTAAACCAGTAAGCAGTTCCGGAAGTCTTATATTATAAGGTTTTATTGATCATAATCAATTCTATATTACAACTAGGGACTCGTTGGATGCTACAGTGGTTACCTAATAGATACAATTTTTATTATATCTGCCATCAAACCTTGGGCCAATATTTGAGCAAGCAATGCCTCTCCGTTATCTGCTAAATGTACGAGACCAAGAGAATTTTTTGGCATTTCTTACCGTCACTGGGAGTCATTACCCCGTCGTGCAACAGCGTGGATGTAACACCGGCGAGACCTACAACAAAACAAATGCATATTGCTTTGTAGAGCAATAGGTACATGGCTTATCTATATTTTAATAAAACTTTATTTTCTGTAAGATTTTAATGATAGAACATGAGCATATATATATATCCTCATTACCCCGGGCACCTAACTAGACACGCGTAGGTACACATGTCCTTACAGTCCTTACACGCATGTTATCAGTTAAATTATGCAACTGAGCACAGAATCCGAAATTGATTTGGATCATTAGCAGTTTCATCATTTTTGAGAGCTGATAAATGGCTTTCCCCTAAAATAAAACCCTCCGCGCTCATCTTGCACTTTCCTTCCACAGCCGCCTCTGCACACGGACAACCGCGAAACTCGTAAAGCCTTCATACGCTATTCTTTTTGACGAATAAGGGTTGAACAGTTGAATTGTCATGCAGTTTGCCTCAAGATGGTAAATTACTCGGGCGTGCGTTGTTCTTCCGTGCCATTTAATTATTCAGATCATGTCGTGGACACGAAGAAGCTACGTACCAAGCCTTGGCGCGCATGTCGCAGAAATTATGCCAACTTGCTAACTATTAAAATCACACTTAAGGGTGTACCATCTGTCATTATTCAATTCGCACATTCGACAGCTTCGCTAAATCGTTGAAGATGGATAAATTATGTTATCCTAACGGGGCGGTATACACCAAACGTGTATTTTCAATTAGGTAGGCCAATTTCCAAAAGAGAGTGGGATGCACTAGCCATAAAAGAAATGCCAAAATTAGAGCAGCGACGATTTTTAAGGCGGGCAAGGTCGCGCCGGTCCCATGCACTCGGGCTGAAATTCAAGTCTTCTCTACTTCTCACAACACTCGACGCGCAGGGTACAGAAGTCACAAACGTGAACGACCCGTATTAGAAGACAAGAGGAGACTCTGCATACGTAGGTATATACCTAACAGAAAATTATTTCATATAGCATGTACCACACAAAACACACATGCGGTCTTGGACGGAAATCATGCGTATGGCTGTGCCTAGTTGAAAAGCTTTGCTCTGAAACAAGCAAGAACAGTCCTATTAGTATTTCTGACCAAACCGTTTTAGGAAAAGACTTGCATTCCTGTCGCGTGCGGAAATGCGGTGCTGCGTCTCGTTGTTACACCAACCTTGACACTTAGTGATACCTATTGATTTTATCAGCCAATTATTGCAAAGCTAATTGATAGAGCTATTGAGATATCTCTTATTCAGTTTTCGATAGGTACTGGTCCGACAACTTGACTCTATTAATTTTAAACAAAACCGCACATACGTGGAATTCCATTCAAAGTCAATCCAACCCAAGGCTGGAGTTGTGCCAATATACCTACTGGTAATCTGATGATTAGGGATAGGATTTTTATGTATTTAAAAATTCGAAATATGTAACTAAAATAGTATTTATTTTTTTGAAATACGAATAAAATATATGAAATGTATAAAATATTTTCTGAAGTATGTAAAAAAGGGGTGAAAATTTTGAAGTCGAAATAAATTGTGGAAATACGTAATATATACTAGTATTTATTTAATTGTAGAAAATGAAATTTAAAAAACTTTAAAACATCATCCGGAACCATGCAGATACTTTGCAATCAATTCGAGTCAATTCGTCTATTCGAGCGAGAATTACGAGGCATTTCTCAACAGAAAACAAGGTGTCCAAGCCAAAATGAGTTTTCAACAATGAACAATGTAATGTAAAATACTGTTTACACAGCACCCTACAACCATCCGCAAATGGAGAGGTTCTTCAGAATTTTGAAAAATAGTTGACAATGAAAAATCATGAACTCCATATAATGAAATATTTGAAAATATTTTTTTCATTCAATCAATGACATATTTGAAAATACGTAATAGCGAAACATGTGAAAACATGATAAACTGCGCTGAATCGGTTCAAAAGTCTCAGTACGAACAAATGTAGTTGAAAATCATGGATACACAGCCTAAAAAAAATATGCGAATACATAAGAATCCTATCCCTACTGACGATTATTGATGCATTATTTGGTGGCCAATGTATGTAATGGTTAAAAATGCATGTCATACACATGTGCAGCTTTGATAACCTTCACTTCAGAAACTGCGGCTGTTTTCCTGTACAAAAAACTATTCTATCACCGCACAGAATTATGCAATTGATTTTTTCTCGAAAGATACAGTAACTTTTGTGAGTCGACCAACATTTTGCTTAAGAGTCTACCATAGGAATTTGACCATGAAATCCGTTATTTTCTAAGTCAAGCTTTCATCGTATCATACCACAGAGTTATAGGATCCCGCATCAAGGATATTCTGGGGCAGGATGCGGTATGAAAGGCCTTGATTCCAACAGATAGGTACCTACCCAATCAGCGCTTGTCGTTATCACGCTCGAAGAGACCAGCGGTGTGTCATTTCTATCTGTGTCGTACATGAATTATGGGGTAGAAATTACTGGTCCGTCAACCTAATATTTGGTTTTCGAAGCCGTAAGTGTCCAGTATGTTTAATTTTATGGGTAAGAGGTACAGCAAAGCCATGGACCCGCTATAAGATCAATGACAGGTACAGAATGGGTTCAAGCATGGATGAAGAAGAGTCAAGCGAAATTACTGAATGAAGTACCTACTAAGTTACAGGAAAACTCCCTTAAGAGACAGAAGAAACTCACTGGGGTCATCTGGAGACCGAGAATGGGGAAATATGTCGTTTCCAGATCAAAATTGTGAAGTTTGTCAAGTTGAAAACATAAGGCTTCTGACGGGCAGAACGTAATCAGGTAGCAATCATCAACTAGATTGATAGGTAGGCATTTTATTTCTTAAAACAATATAGTTGTGCTTCACTTCTTTTCCCCACAGATAAGAGATTTGATATTCAATTCCTATTGAACATTTCAATCAGATACATCATCAGTGGAGTTTTTGCCTTGCCCGAGAAAGCCAATGATGAAAGAAATGGAGGGAATATTGTCATCAGCCAATCCTGTTTACTTGCAGATGAATCACTGCACGGTGCATCATTGCCCACGAGCAACTCTGTGATGCCCGGACAATGCAAACTATTTTCGCTGAATAAATCAGCACATCCGAGATTACGTAACGACACGGAAACGTCCATGTCAACATCAACGGGCTGACGTGCTTTATACCACGAATCTGCATAAGACCTTTGTATAGAACTTCGATCTATTTTTTTACTCAATGCACAGCTGAAAAGGAAACAAGGCATCAAGACGTGGCTGGTACGAAAGTAAAGAGAGCGGACAAGAGAAGGAACTCTTTACCTATCAGCAAAGCAAGATGGATTCAGCACCCTAAAAAACCGAGTTAATGTTCAGTTTAGGGCAATATATGAGCCGAATTTACGTGGCGTAATCTAAAATCCACAGGGACCCAACCTGTGAGATCCCTGAAGTAAATAAAAACCTGTTGAATAAATATGAAGGACCTAACGTGTCAGGAATACGTTTCACGTCTGCATATATACGGAGGCGAAAGTCACTGATGAATTTTGATTAAATTCACAACGCGGAACCAAATGTTCCTTCATGTCAGAAATTACTCAATACGAGAAGAGATTTGGACGAAATTTGTCTGGATGAATATAATCTGAATAAACTGATGCAACAAAAGCCTGTTGTTCTGAAATCATAACTGAATTTTGATTTTACAGACAATTCGTGTCTTTTCCATACCTACGTTTCTAAAAGAGAGTTCCTTTCGCAACTATATCCACTATGAAGAATCAATATATTTTATATTTCTAAAATAATGCCGGATGTTTTCATATTTAGACTATTTACCATGTTGGATGATGATCAACAACAAACAGTTTTACATCTCCGAAAGGATCGAAGTCGGATGTTCTGTTTAGAGATACCGGCATCCTGACGACTCATGTCGATAACAAATTCCAATACAATAATATATTCGTACACTTCTCATAGCTCTCACTGGGTAACTGAAAATTACTGATTTGATTGGTTGCTGCCTCATTTTAGTAGAATAGCATAGCAAAATAGTCCGAATGAAATTAAACGTGACCGTAATCTGTGGATTTATACGGCGGAAATCAAGAATTATGTTGAGTCCCATCGTTGAGACTTTACTTGTTTGCGCATACCCATACAAGAGTAACGGGTAGATGTTAGCATATCTGGACCGTTCTTTCATTAAAAATATGGACATTTCGAGGTAAATACATGTGCACAGTTAAGATTCGACGAAATTCATAAATACTTATGAGGAATCAACCAGGACACGCTCGCTCCACCTTGCCGATTTTTTCCAAGAGCCATTCTTTCATTACATATACGAGCAATTTTCGGTAAATACATAATGGGCAATTTTCGTGGGTTATAATTATATTCTCCTTTTTTTGCCAAATTCGGTTCAAAAACCTTTATTGACCACATAATCAAGTGTTCATATCGGAAAAAGTCTAAGCAGAAAAGGAGTGTGAAATTTGAATTTCCGAGTTCCCGCTAGAAATGAAGTACCAGGTAAATTGCTGCAGTTCAACTTAAATCCCACTTAGAGCGCTAGTGCATCACTTTAAACACTATACAGAGCCGCAAGGGGTGGATGGATGGAACCAAAAATTTCTAAATAAATTCAAAACAACAAGTGCTCAAAATCAAACCTAGGGAAAGGTGACCACAAAGGTTCTTGAAGGTTTGCCATTTCTAATGTTGGGTTGTTGGCAGCACTGAGAACCTTCGCCTCCGAGGTTTCGCTCCGCCTCCTTGGGCCAACAGCCAATTAATGAGATGTCACTTTTCGCCGCTTTTTTATTTTTAACCACCCTAATTTAGAAAACAACGCTTATTTTTGAAAACGGGCTTCACATTACTATTTTTCACCTAGAGTTCTGATTTTTTTCTTCTTTTTTTTTCAAAAACATTTTGACGAAAATGCGTCATTATGTTTGCGGATACACAGAAAGAAGTCGAAATTTGATGAAATTCATAAACATGGAATCATTCGAGACTAGCACCACCGTACCGATTATTAGCTCTTTAGGGTCATTCTTTCATTAGAAATGGTCATTCCATGGTAAATAGTATTGAAAAAATTCCCATCGGAGCATCCAAAGACGGCACCTTCCCTCCCTCCAGCTCACAACCATACTCCGAGTAACCACCGTATTTCATTACGTATGGCTCGATTACAAGGCTTAGCGATACGTTCATAAATATCAAAAACTTGAGCATTGTATTTCAACCCTCCTGAGTCATTCCTAATAAAACCATCATTCTACCTAGCACAAGTACAGAAGAAAATGGTACACGCTTTTGCAATCACGAGGCTGTTATGACGACTGACAATGAGGAAGCTCAATTCGACACAGCGTCGAGTAGGTAAGGTTGATTTCACCAAATACCAAATATTCATAGAACAACTTTGAAGAAAGTATACTCAGTATAGTTTACCTGATGCGAGGGTTCCGTTCATGTTGAAGTGACTGCTGTACGTTTCTTTCATGAACTCGTAGGTGGCGAAGTACATAGCGTGCGCGGGACCGGCGCCCATGAAAACGATCTGAACTCCTTTGAAGGGCCGCGTGATCCCTTCTTCCCTCACCATGTTCCCCAGGACTTCCCGAATAGTCGTGTTCATCTTGCTATGTCCGGCTGCAAGACTCTGCATCCTGGTCTACAACAGGAAGATAACTATTGTAACTTGATACAGAGGGTATACGTACGTGGATGTGGCCTAAATTCTAGTAATAATAATAATGGGCCATGAGGGCCCATGGTACACAGCGAATTACATTTACATGACATTTGTTCTTGGGAGATTGTCGATCGGGCCCACATCCCCCCCCCCCCCTCAAAGGTAAAGGCGTAATCACATGAAGAAACGCAATCACAGCGGCACAGAGAATTTCTATTGGTCGTCTGCTCGGAAGGATTAGATTCGGTGTTGTCACGAGAAGTGAACTTCTCACATTCGTTCGTTTCTAAAGGCCGCAGGGTTTGTGATGGGACAATAATCCGAAGGGCTGGGAACACGTGGAAGGGGACGTTTACTTACAAGCTCATTTACCATATCCAAAACCACCATACTTGTCAATGACCTCGCACTTCACAGGTCAGTGATTATAAACAAAATAGTTTTCATGGGTTATGCTGCACTTTAGAAGCATTTCCATGATAAGTATACTAACCGAAAGAACGATCACTATGATCACAGGAAAGAATTATAATCATTTAATTAAAAAATTGTCTTTAAATATCACAGATTGTCATCATTCATTGATCATAAAAATTGTCTACAGAAATCGCTGATGATCGTACCCATAGTTGTCTGTATTATCAAAGATGATCACCAGTGAAGTTTTGTAGACAATTTTTATAATACACCGAAATTATAGGTACATTTTTTGCGGATTTCGGTTTATTATTCTCAATAATGAACCAGTGGAACAGAGCACGAAAAAAGTTTAACCCCCTCAAAATGTGATGGTTTTCGTTTCAAGATACCTACGTAGAAACCGAACATGGATTTAAAATGTCAAGTCCGTACGCCGTACTTTCCTTATATCCATGAACCGAAATTAATGAAATTTGGTTTGCAGGACCTACTTGGGATCTAGTGAGGACCAGAAATAGGGGGTTAACATTTTCAGAACGCCGTAGCTCGAAAATTTTCAACAGAAGAACATGGTTTTTATATTTTTAAATTGATGAGGCGGTGGAAAATTACATATTCATGTAACTGTACTTATTGCTGAACGTTAGAGAGCTTATACTCCAAATCTGGCGGGATATTTGGTGGGCACAGCAAAAAATTACCCTACTAAATCAGAGTCTTGCGCTAATAGGGTTCATTCAGTGACGTGTAGATACAGTGATCTAAGAATAGGCCAGTCAGTATAGGTATTGCATATGATGCAACAGGTGGCTTTTATTTTTTTTTCCAACTTGTATACATGGGTACAAACATATAAAAAAAAAGAAAATGGCAACACGGGAAACCTCAGGACAACTTTTGACAGTCCAGCAACCTCGAAATTTTGTCAGTTTTTCGCTTAAATCTGAAACTTAAATATTACAGAAAATTACACCATTAACAAAATTAAAGAGCATTAAATTCTGCGTAAAATAACCTCCTTAAAGGTTAAACGGTTTGGTCAGAACCAACCGGCAGTCAATTTTTTTCTATTTTGACTGAAAAGTATGTATGCTCAGTTTCACAAGGCTGTAACTAAATAAAAACTGCTACCTATTCCAAATGAGAAATGTGATAAACTCAAGATGTAGAGCTTCGAATTCTGCGTTCAGAACACTCCCGTTTATTAAAACATTCAAAAATATTAATTGGTCAACATTTAAAATTAAATGTATGGCATTTTTATATGACACCTGTCATGTAGAATAACCGTTTTTCAGGTACAGACGTGTGAACTGAGCATAACACATTCAGTAAAAATGGAAATACACTGCCAAGGTGATGGCACAGGAGCTTCCTCGTCACAATCAGAGTGACCCATTATAAAATAGAACAGACTCGGAAGCAAAATAACATAACATTACATTACATTACATTACATAACATTACATAACGTTAAATATACATATTACATAACATTACATTACATAACATAACATTACATAACATTACATGAAATATACATATTATACATAACATGACTTCCATAATACATTACGTCCATTATACATAACTAGCCTGACCGCTCGCTTCGCTCGCTATCCGAGATTCGCTGTACGCAGTATCGTGGAACCAACAAACGACGGAAAAATCCCATAGCCTACCGGGTATTTGTGCCCAATTTTATCAAAATCCGTCAAGCCATTCAGGAGTTGACCATGGTCGACCATATTTCCGCTACGGTCAGGGAATTAAAAATGCGCCTACGTTCAACTTGGGAGGCTACCGGATATTGCTGCCAAATTTGGTCGATATCCGTTGAGCAATTCGGGATTCGACCATGGAGGGGCCCATGGATGCGCTATGGTCGACCGCGGGGGTAGTCCGAAGGGTCGATCGTAGATAGAATTTCACGTAGATTACGAATACGCGATAAAAAATAGGGGTTACCATTTCAATTAACGAAGTTGACCATGGTCGACCATAGTTCCGCTATGGTCAGGGAATTAAAAATGCGACGTTGCACAACTTGGGAGCCTACTGGATATTCGTGCCAAATTTGGTCGATATCCATCAAGCCATTCAGGAGTTGACCATGGTCGACCATAGTTCCGCTATGGTCAGGGAATTAAAAATGCGACGTTGCACAACTTGGGAGCCTACTGGATATTCGTGCCAAATTTGGTCGATATCCGTCAAGCCATTCAGGAGTTGACCATGGTCGACCATAGTTCCGCTATGGTCAGGGAATTGAAAATGCGACGTTGCACAACTTGGGAGCCTACTGGATATTCGTGCCAAATTTGGTCGATATCCGTCGAGCCGTTTGGCCGTGCATAGAAGGACAGACAGACAGACAGAGCGCATGCGCAGGGCGAACCGCTGGCTCTATCATGTTGAAATTTATATGGGACCTCAATGGGCCCTACCCGCTTAATCCCTGAGAATTACATTGAAATTGGGTGAAATCTTTGGTTACTACGGCTGTAACAAGGAAATTGAATCTATTTCACGCCAGCGCATGCGCAGAGCGCACCGAGGGTCCGATCATGCTGAAATTCATACTGGAACTCACTAGGCCTTGTCCAAACAACCCTTGAAAATTTGAGCGAAATTGAATCAAAATTGTGAAAGTTATGTGTGTTTATTGAATTTAACGTTAGCGCATGCGCAGGGCGTACCGCTGGATCAATCATGTTGAAATTTGTATGGGACCTCAAGGGGCCTTATCCGCACCATCCCTCAAAATTTGAGCTGAATCAATTGAAAATCGTGGAAGTTATGGCTGTAACAAGGAAATGCGGACAGACTCACAGACTCACAGACTCACAGACTCACAGATTCACAGACTCACAGACTCACAGACCGACAGACACGGAACCAAATTTGTTCAGTAGGCTTTGAAACGCAAAATGCAAGTGGAAATTTTGATTTCTGAAGACAAAAATTTTTTGGCTCACGAAAGTGAACACAAGGCTTCCGCTGCTTCGCAGACTCGGAAGCAAAACATGCCTAACTTTCACAGCCGATTCCGACAAAACCAAACTGTATGTTCAAGACGCAGAATTTAACGCTACAATTTTGGTAATGGCGAAATTTTCTGTAAGATGCACAATTTAGATGGTATAAGCCAAAAACTGGGGGGAAAGGGCCAACATTTCGAGGTTTGAGGTTTCCCGTGCATTTTGGGGCTTGCTTCAAGTTTTGGGTTTTTTTCCCCTTTTCCCTTTTTTCCTCTACTGACTGGCCTAGAAAGGATTTCTATACAGAAAAATAATAAACCGTAGTGTAATAATTTGTAACTATTTTCAACAGAGTTATGTATATGCCCATTGTTTGTTCAACGTAAATGTTGCTAGTCAACTCTCAAGATTTTTTTAACTCACCATCCCAACACAAATAATTTGTGTTTCAACACCCATAGCCTTCGAGGTAATTATGAACACACGGGACTTATGAACAAGCACTGTGAGGTGTTCAGCTGCAATCCACTGCGCCTTTAACAAATGTATACTGAACAATGGAAGTAAAACAACCGATTCACGGCGTTTTTGCGTGAGTTTCTAAAAGGTGCCAGCAGTGGGAAATGGTTAATTTTGTTTGGTTAAAATTATTTATTTAGTTAAATAAATAAATAAATATGTTCGCAATACTGTACTGACTGTTTGTACTGATTCTCCGTATCACCCTAGCAAGTAGGAAGTAAGGGCGAACTGCCAGAGCAGAAAACATCGGTAAGGTAATACAAATGAATTACACAAGCAGGATTCACCAAATGGTTGAGGTACGGCGGAAAACATAAATTAGAAGCTATTAGCTTGAATCAGAACGATGCGATCCACTGAAGGCCGATGGAGCCACTGTCAAATACGGATCGTGTAACTTGCAGATTCCAATCCTACAAACATGACAGTTTAAAAATTACAATGAGTACCTGGTATTTCAGGATTAGAGGAATGTGTTTCGAGGAATCTAATGGGGGATTCCTATTTGTTTTCCATAAAAACAGTAAAAGTAAAAGATGAAATAATATTTTATTTGATTATATTTATATTATATTATAATACTATAATAGATTATTATATTAATAAAAAATTTTAAAAATAAAATAAATAAAATAATTTAAAAAAGTAAAGGATAGATCAGATAGGTACATGTGCAGTGATAAAGAAGAGCAGAAAACGAGAGATCATTATAAGGGAACGGAAGGATAAGAATGTGTTAGGGATGGTGAATTTGCCAGCGTGAAATTAGCAACAGATTTAGCGACTCCTCTGCCGGTTCACCCATTAAAAACATCGCCGCCCTGGAGGGTGTCTGTATGGTTTGTTGAGAATAACCATTACGAATAACCTCAGTCCATTCATAGTACATATTTATGCAGTAATAGTTGAGCAGTTTCAACAAATATATACTACAGGATATATAAATAATAATACGCAACATACAGATATAAAGCAAATATATAGATAAGATATTATATACTTATGAAGTAATTTCGATAAACGGAATTTTGAAGTGAAAATTAACGTTTTTACCATTTTGAGCTCCCTAAGTACATATAAATCCAGTATGTCGGAATGGCCACCCCAAATTCACATAAATATTGTACTCAGCACATCAGTACTACCTACGTATTACACGAAGATCATTTCAACATAAGTAGGTGACCTGAAATTACAGAAAACTGCTAGGCCTTTGATGTAGATACCCAACGTCGAAAGCATAAAAAAACATTAGGACTGCTTACCTACATCTTCATTTACCATACAATGTTGAATGGTTATACCTGATCGGAAAGCTGTTGGATTGAAAATTCCAATTCTGTCCAGAATATTATACACAACAATATGCAAAATAAAGGGCACCTTCATGTATAATTACGTAATTAATGAATTGTATGTACATTTCATGAGCATCTAGACTGAGGAAAATAAAAAGGTTTGATGAACAAAGGAGTACTATTAGAAGAAGCATCCGTTTCTAACGATAACCAATTCTTCGTCAATAATCAATTCTCATTACGTAACTCGTAACAGAGAAGCTTTTATTCTGAGATAGATTAATCTCACAGCCTGCGTTAGAAAAAACGCATTAGGTAATGAAAAAATCGCTACTTTTGTAGAAACGAGAAGTAATTTTTGAAGGGTGATTTGCGAGCAAACGTAAGAACGTTGATGAATGCGAGCGGTTCATTGTACATTCGGCATATGAAACTGATGACACACCACTCAATTCTGAAAATAAACTGGACTGCGGAACTCGAACCAATGAGGCTCCCTAATCCGTTATCGTTAACACTTTCCATAATGGTGATCGTTGATTTCTAGTTTCATACTGAAATCATTATTTCAAATTTCATAAAGCTTTATACTAATAACCCATATCAAATATCGTCGGCTTACAAGTGAAATCCACCAAGTCAAAAAAGTTAGTTTCGAGAAAATAGAGTTGGAAGTTTTTCAGTTTTGGATGAGATATTTCCAAGGGAAGAAATGAGATTTGAGGGTTGAAATTTAGACTGCAGCTGCCTTAGGGTGTCTAGTTGCCACCCTATAAATATCAAGAGGATAGCTGTATTCTAAAGAACGTGTAAAGCTATTTTTCCTTCAAAAGAACCCGACTTAGTGGGTTTCACCGGACTATAACGACTTAGTCGTTTTCACTTGATTAAAAAATCGTGAGAAGTAATGACTTACAGTTTTTCTCTATGAGTGTTGCCTCTTATCTTGATCACAACTGAGGAAAAGGGACTAACGAAAATTACATGAACCAAAAAATTCTCGGATTGAATTTGAAATCCCTTTTTATTTTTTCAATTATATTACAGTAAGAAAGTACCTATTCTAAAATACGGCAACTATCAAGAAAAAAATTGGTTATCTCAACACTGAACTGGAATTGTGGTTCTTCACTGAATAGAACGGTTCTTATAGAAGTTCAATCTTCTTCTGACTCATCTGAAGCTGCTGGTTCCGCAGCCCTCTCTTGAACTGCCCCGTTGGTTGGTAAATCCAAGTGCCACTGGTGCAGGTTTCTCGGTATGATGTTCTTCGTGCAAGAGTAATCAGGACATGTAAACGTTCCTATTGCACACAGTTGTTTGCACCAGTTTTTTCAAATCCTTGACGTCTCGATACTGCATCTCTTTGGTGTGATAATAGTGCCTTACTCTTACGCGCCATTCGAACAATGTTTTCCCATTCATGAACTGAGAAGACATTGTGGATGTCTTCGCGGTTTCAATTGTGCTGAGCGTCGAAACGAATGCCCGCTCTCCCTAAACTTCTGCTCAATTATTTCCAAGCTAGGGTGATTACGCACAGCATAGAACAATAGTGCCGACAAGCCAATGTTGCGATTCTGGCTACTCGTACTTCGGGGGGGAGTCCGGGAATGCTGACTGAAAATTCACCTACTAGGCATCCATAATAAAGATTACTGGAGGCATCCATAATTAGTGGATTTCACGTCTAGTCTTATTAATTACATTAGTGCATCGGTCTGCACAAATTCTAGTCTGGTGAAATCCACTAAGTGACTTAGTGGATTTCACACCAGACTAGAATTTGATGAGACCGACTTAGTGAGAAATCGTTCCTTCATTTCCAAGAACACCGTTGCTCGGATCTAAAAACTGACCTCGTCAATCGATCGGGCGTCAAAAAATACAGAGGAGTAACATCTTAACTCGACCTGTCTCGTTTCATGAGCTTAGTTTGAGTAGGTGGAACGGCTATTTTCCACAAACATGGGATTGAATCCTCCACGACTGGTGGTCTGGAAGTGTTTTCTGTTGAAAATGTACGTGTGAGATTTCGGCCGTCCATATTGTATCACTTAATCTGACTAGCTTGTGTTTACAGATCTCCACACCAGAGTAATTTTGATACATTTTTGGACGAAATTGATGGCTCTCTGTCAGTGATCTGTAAGCCTAACCGGTTGGTAGTCCTTATGGGAGATTTTAATATCCACTTTGAACGATCTTGTGTGAACCCCTCTTACCTTTGTAACCGTCATGCATTCGAGGGTCTTCTTCGGGAATATGGACTTCATGTTGCTCTACATGAGATTACGAGATTTCCTTATGCTGGTCAGCCGGGCGGCCCGCCATGTCTGGATTTAATCATTACCAATTATGTGTCACAGTGGAATAATGCGTCCATCAGTCGGGACCGTTTCAGTGACCATCTGGTTGTCGATTTTCACCTGTTCAAAAGAATGACTGTGTCCCTCCGGTTTATACTCGATTCAGGAAGACTAAACTGGAGAATATTCTGGACCTATGCAAACAAACATTTTACCGTCAACGAATTGGATCCATGTATACCAAAATGACGGAGTTGAGGCCTCGACAGTGGAATTTTTGAATACATTTTTGTCTGCGCTTGACACTTCTTGCCTTCGGACTCAAATCTCCAGTCATGCAAGTTCAATTTTACCCAGGAATTAACTGATCTTCGGGATGAGTATCACGCCTTCAGAGATTTGCCTGTTCCAAGTTCTACATATTATCTTGATCTGAGAGCTCTGGCACATCCGAGCCGGAATAAATACAGGAAAGCTTTGGCCCAATTTAAGGGAGAGGCCGATGACAATGTTATTTCTAATGCTCCTATAAACAGAAGGCTTGTTGGCAGGTTGTTCACAATGAGCTTAACGCTAAGGCACGGAGCATTCACTCATGTGTTAAACTTGACTGTGACAGATTCAGTGAGTCTCTTGCCGAAGTGTTTGAAAAGTGAGGAACCTCTGTGGTCTCACCCGAATTCTCTGACTTCCTTCCGAATGCTCCACGCATTCCCCGGAAATTCCATTTGCAGCCAGCATCAGTTGAGGAGGTTTATGCCACCATTCTTGCTCTCAATAATACTAACGCTGCTGATTGTTTTGGGATAAATACTCACGTTGTGATGGCTATGCTGGCACCTAATATCATAGAGCCTCTCACATACACAATAAACACGATTGTGTTTTGAAAATGGTGAGTTCTCTAAGTGTCTTAAAGTAAATTATTTCACCTATACCAAAGAAGGGCAATTCGAGGGACTACGATAGCTACCGTCCAATCTCCAACCTTCCCCTTTTCGTCAAGATCATGGAGCAATTGGTGCTGGTGAGGGTGAACACTCATCTGGATCAATTTAGTCTATTACGTCCCCAGCAATCTGGCTTCCCAAGGGAAGAAGCACTTCGACGGCTGTCTCGCCTTTGATCGTTCCAGTCATTCATGCCTTGGAAAGCAGGCAGAGAACGTCAATTCATCTGCACGATCTCTCCAAGATTTTCGATGTTGCTCCTCATGATCTCCTTTTGAAAAAATTCGAGTATTATGGGATGAGTCCTGTGACTGTATCCTTCTTTAGAAGCTTTCTCCAGGGCTGGAAGCAGAAGGTGTCATTCAATGGCTCGGTTTCAGGAGAGTTCGAGATCCCTTGTGGTGTAAAACAGGGAAGTGTCCTAGGACCCTGCTGTTTCCTTATTTACACAAATGATCTTGCTCATCAGTTTTCAGAAACAAATAATATATTTATATTCACTGACGATATCACCACCCTGGCTGCGGGTCACTCATCAGGGGAGTTGCGGGAGAATATGAGGAAGTATGATGATATAACTGAAAAGCGGTGCTTTGCAAATGCTTTGCTACGTAACAAAGAAAAATCACAGATCCTAGACTTCGGTCTAAATCATCAACTTGATCAGTCAGTCAACTTTCTTGGGCTAATTGTGGATAACCACCTGTCGTGGTAGTCACATGTGGAGGCACTGATGCCAAAACTGATCTCATGAATATTCACACGGCCGGCTTCAGAGGAGGCCCCCGCAGTAGAGAACTGGCAACGTCGCACTTCAGGCCGGTCACGACTACCACCCACCAATTACAAGCCTAGGTTTGTATATTTCCAGGTTTCGATAGTTTTTCTTCTCGCATGCTGCTAGCGAAATTTATCGTTTTTAATGATAACAAAATGGAGGAAAATTGTGTCGTGCCAGGGTGCAAATGAATATAATGTGAACTCGTTTCGCTTTCCCAAGGATGAAGAGAAGTTGATTTGTGCGATTCTCCGAACTAATTGGGAACCAAAACCAAGGTCAGTGGTTTACATATAAAGATGCAGCGACACTGCCACCAGCCTTGACTTGACCTCACTTGCGTGCCTGTCTGAACCCATCCTTTTTATTTCAAAGGGGAGCAGCGAGACTGCGACCGGACCTGACTTGACTTGAGCCACCCACTGGACTCCATTCTGATCCGGTCTGGATGGGTTGAGACCTGACTCCGGTCCCCCCTCTACTGCGATTTTCAACCCCTCGCACCCCAACGAGCCATCCAACGCAGCCCCCACTGCTCTCTTCTCATCCTAAAATAGTTTTGAAATTGAACATCGTTCAATTTGGCGAATAGGGTGTGAAATTCACTGTACTGTGCTCGTTCGGAAACATATTATGGTGACATCCACGACTCATTCAAACATAGAAAACTTGTCACTAGTTCTATTTTTTCATCAGAATCGGATTCTGATTCTAAATCACAAAAAATGGCATCAATTTCGGAGGACATACTCTAGTGACGTCCAAGAACAAACTGGACTGGTTGGAGTCCGGTGACTACGGTCAAGTCAAGTCCGGTGGCAGTGGTGTGTCGCACCCCCCTCCGGTCACCAGTCCGGTGGCTCCGGTCAAGTCAAGTCAAGTCCGGTGGCAGTTTCGCCGCACCTTAACACTTTTCCGAAAATGATTTATGTACAGCAGATAAGTAGATAAAAGTAGTAGGTAAGACTCCTTCAACAGGTAGAATAGAAAGAATGGACCCTTGAAAAACCTAAAGATGCGTACCTACAGTACTATCACATTCCTCACATTCATTTATTGTTTATTCCATGTGTAATAATACTGATTTGGCTATTTTTGACAGTATTCACCAATTTTGGCTCAGAAACTCAAATCCACTGAACTTGTCATTGAATTGTCCTGATTCATCTGTTGATACTACCTTCTGCGTTGTTATACAAATTTCTGGTGATTACAGCCATTTCCACAGGTTTCTGACCCATAAATATTGAACTCTGAAACTTCGTTAGAACCTCAATACTTCGCTGTCGTCAAAATAAACTTCGTATTTGGTCTCCTCACCCTAAAAAACATGGAAAACGAGACAAGCCCAAGTTCACTAAAACCTCAAAAACACCAAATTTTGCACCCACTTTTTACCCACAACCCTGGATGTTTTCCGATCGGGCTGCCGAGATACAGGACACAACTAGCGCCTAAATGAAGCCTGTGTGCGAAAGAACGGGTTTTTTTAGACCGAAAATGACCAAAAATTAGAAGATAGATTTTAGACCGAAAATTAATTGCGTTTTTGCATTTTTCGGAATCGAGATAGCATACTATACCGGTGCCATGTACACATTTTGAAACGTAAAAGAAAAAAGTTTGAGGGGGGTGTTCCAAAAAACATTTTCCGAACCGAATACATAGGTGTAGGTATTATTCAGGGAATAATAAACCAAAATGACAGTCGCAAGTTGAAGAAGTTCCAGAAGTAGAAGACTATTGAACATGTAATTCATGTTCAATTTCTTTTTCTCAGAGTCATCTTATCTTGTTCGTTTCTTTCTGTTGTTCTAGTTATTAGTTTAACACCTTTCTTTTAAATAAAGCATTATTCAGAAGACGGCTGTTTTCATTACCTATACCTACTTGTAATATTTTAATAAAATAACTGAAGCATTCACTCATGGAGCTAAAAGAACCCAGTGGTTATGAGAGAAGCCTGAACCAAGAAGCTATGACAGCGTTGCCAAATCTTGCGCCGTGGCCGGCCATGATAGTCATGATACGTAGATTGGTCAGGATTGTTTCCAGGGAAGTCGTCCTCACAGTCTATCATGCTTGTTTCGCTAGCCGTCTATCGTATTGTATACTACTGTGGGAAACTGGTTTAAACTCCAAAAACGCATGGTTAGAGTTTTGGCTGGTCTTGGCTAGAGAGATAGTAGCATTTTTCTCGCCTTGGTATCCTCAATCAAACTACAAAGTGCCTATACATTTTGAGTGCCCTGAACTTTATCAAGATGAATTCACCCCAACTGTCCTCCGTGTCTGATGCCCATGGCTACAGTATGAGACCCTGCGCTAATCTCATGATCCCCAACACACGTCTCAATGCTGTACTGCGGGGTGACCCACATCAAGTTGGTGTACGGCTCTTTAATGGTCTGCCGTTAAAAATCCGCAATACGAATAGCAGAATGGTTAGGAAGTCCATTAAGGCGCATTTACTTCAAGCCGATCTATTTACGGATTTTATTATATTACGCGGTCAGTAGGCCAATGATTTTATTTTCACGTTGGTAACATTTTATAACGACATTCCAACCTATTTTAGTATTCACGTATTTAAACATAATCAACGTATGTAAACTGAAACTATATTCAAAATTATTTATACCAGAGTTGCTGTATAGTCTAGTTTAGTCTACATATTTCTGGCAGAGGAATTTTATTATCAGTAGTAATTTGTCTAAGAACAACCTGCTGTGATATATCTGTTTTTTGTTTTGTTTAGTAAACATTTGATCGTTATTTCGTAGTGTCATGTACAATTTGTGAACCGTTAACCATTTCTAGATTAATATTGCATAGGTAGTTGATTTACGTACTGATCGTCTGATGTTTGTACTGCCTATTCTAGGCCTTTGCAAATAAAAAAAATACTGATAGATTAATTTACTGATTGAAAGAGATACATAGAAAACCTCATACTGTAGCACACTAAGCGGCATTAACTGAAAATAAATTATGAAATACTCGAGCAAGTACTCGAGGGTGAGGTGACGAATTTTCACATACTTGCTGATTTCCTATTCCAATGCTTTTTGTTTATTATTTTCAATACTGAACCTTTGCAATCAAGCATATAATTTGCAACACATTTTCATGGTGAAATACAATCAACACAATTTGATTAGTTCCTAGTAATCCTAATTCATCTTAAGCAATCAAAATTATCAATAAAAACCTTTTTTGGTGCCTTTCCACTTCACTACCGCAACCCACCGATAGATTGTCTCGTACGAAAATCATTCACATCTTCTCAGTAATGATACCCAATGGTTCCAAAATGTGAACATGTAAAGACTGTTCTCAAACCGAAGACAATCTTCCATCTGAATGCATCGAATACCCCATTTGAAATTACATGCCCACTTCAAGTTGGTACAAGCTAAATCACTCGCGAAGACATCGTGAAAAACCATTTCAAAGAAAAACGGAGTTATTGAAAAAATAGTCTATTTCCACTAATACACGCGTTTTTACGTGTACCAGTGGAAATATACTATTTTTTCAGTAACTCCGTTTTTCTTTACAGTTGGTACATGGTAAATGGGATTTATGTTGTTTTCACTGTGTAAATCAACCGCAAACAAGGCGTTGTAAAGCGCAGATGTTTAGGTATGACTAGCGGCAACCTACTTGACACCAATGAAGGTAATTAAAATCGTGCTAATAACTAGTCCAGGCCCTACATAAATTTATACAGTTCAAGGTTGCAAGTACTCGTTACAAGTACTTCTAAATTGTATTTTTATTTTTCCCCCACAAACAGCTTTGCCTTCGCGGTTTATATCACACCTACCTGATTTCTTACTGGTATGTTTCAAATATTTTATTCGTGTTTTGACTTTTATTATTATTGTTCTTTGGTAAGTACTTACACAACGTTTAGTGTATTTATTTTACAATTTCTATTGATGTTATCCTGCTTTGTAAATAAAGCTCTCTTCCGCTCTACATACATACATGGGTAACTATCCAACCTGGGTGCCTGAACCGAGGCAGCCCCCGTTTCGCGCCAATCCTCGAGAACCGAACTGATCATTTGCGTCAAATTTGGGACGTGCAAGTAAAATTGATTATACCTACACAAACACATGAATTGTACAAAACAGCAGGAGGAAAATACACCTACATAAGGACGAAACTGGCACATACGAAGCATAACCTCTCGCGACTGCCCTTCGCTCTACTATGCACTTCCTTATTACATTATTCAAATAACTCACAAGCAGAATTGCCTGATAAAATGTCTAATGAATGATAATTCACTGCAAAAATTACCTTCACAGAGTCCAAAGGGAACATAACGCAATGCTCCATAATCCCAGCGGCAGCACCAGCCGTCATGTGACTGGTAACGTTGCTGGTAGGGAGAGATTCATAATCGTCAAAGTTCATAATATACGATGATGTTCACTGTCCCTGCGAGTAATGTATGTTCCGGTGTATTTAGTGCTTTAGTGGATTAATAACCAAGTTTCAACGTTGCTCAATTAGCAACGCGAAATTGGCCCCGAAAGCCTTCAATGAAAGTGGAACAACTGACCTACGATTACACGCCATACATTTTCTAATCACTCGGAACAGACAGATATTGGAGAGGAAAACTACTTTGGAACTGACTTTGTATGCAGAACCAAATTCCAGTTTACTGTACTTTACGATAAAACACGGACACCGTAGATATTCCTTCACCTCAGGAAAACACTGACACCGATGAAGTGAATCGAAAAACCACTTGATTCAACCAAATCACTTCGCGATTCGCGAAAAAGGAGGAGGTTACTCTGGATAGGTGAATTGCGTAAAAACATGGATACTATCGGAACATTCAGTTGGCTGTCCTAAACTTTCACTTGTCTGCGATTTTGCAACTACCAACTCTAATCCACGAGGAGCGCTGCGATCATGAACGCGATCAATCACGCGCCATCACTTGACTCATTTCGTTTTTACTCAACTTCTGTTTTCATAATATTATCACGACTCGCAGTTTTCAGTTTTTAAAGAAACCTTATAGGTACTTGTTAATCATCCGACAGTAAAGGACGACATATTATTGTATGAACGTATGTTTTTGAAAGAAAAAAATGTACGTTGATGGTACAGCAGTGAATGCTTATTGGTTATGCTTTTAATAGTACCTACCACCAGGGAGCTCATGCGGCCCATACGTTGGTATTTGTATAAAGCACCAGTTGCAGTTGAATGGTAATTTGAAATGATCATAATATGCAGGGAAGAAAAGCAAGGACAAAAGGGTTTATCAGAAAGATGGATATATACCAGTGCCTACTGCAGACAGTAGTCAGTACTCGTCAGTAGATACTGATATTCACCTACCTTGTGTGTCCTTCCGTAGTAAGCTGACGTTGCCAAGATGTAGTTTATAGGTAGTCATCAAAAAATGTTAGCGGTTCGAACAAAGAAGAAAAACGCTGCAAAGTCCTTGTCACATGGGTTTATTATATTATTCTATTGGACATACCTACAGAAATGTTGGCTGTTCATTTATTGTTTCCTTCATGGGTAATAATCGAAATAGCTATTTCTGATGGTTTCCATCAATTTTGGCCCATAAAACACAAATTAGGTACGCTCTTTTTTTCAAATTATCTTTGATCGTTGGTAGTGCCATTTAATCGTCTTGATCCACGAGTTGACACTTTTTCCAGTGTAATTATACAAATTGAAGGTGATTTCAGACGATTTCCCAGGTTTTTGACTAATAAAAAATCAATTTTGAGAGCTGAACATTTGGTAGAACTCAATTTTCCACTCTTTGGTCAAAATCGACTTCATATTCAGTCTTCTCGTCCCCAAAAACATGGAAAACGATATACCTCAAAAGCTCATGTTACAAAAACACAAAAAGTACCCATTTTTATACACATTTTCACTCATAACACCCCGGGGTATATTCCGATCGGGCTGCAAAGTTCCGGGACACAACTAGGGACACAAATGGAGCATGTGTGCGAGTGTGCGAAAGAACGATTTTTTTATAGGTACCGAAAATGAAGCCGGTACGCGTGATACGGCGGACGGACATTGCATTTTTGGAATCTACGCACCTTGAAACGGAAAAGAAAAACTTTTGAGGGGGTGTTATAAAAATTTTTTGCTGAGCGAATACATAGGTGTATTATTCACAGAATAATAAACCAAAGGCGCCCTCCCAGTGGTATGGAGGGGGCGTTATAGGTATTTTTAGGATCCTACAGCTTCTCATGATTACTTATACTGTGGCTCATGGTGGTCCTTAACCATTACAATATAATTATTTATACTAAGGTTTATATTATAAGAAACATGAATCCCCCCCCCCCCCTCAAATCAACAAGAAGTAAGTGAAACGGTTCAAGTTTTGACTGCATAGTGCATACCTCTACCTACAATAAATACTACAACCTACCTACCTAATACGTATCTACATACATACCTGCATCATATACTAAATAGCAATCATTCGGAATAAGGAGAACTTGAACGTCGGATTAATACGAAACTTTGATATCAATTTTTAGATCAACAACAAACAGCAGATGAATTAAAGTTCCCGCCTGTTTCAACGGTGATCACGTTCGCAGCGCTGCACTGCGTCACACTCAACAACTTGGGGTTTATGCCTTCATACATCACGTATTATAGCTTCCATCATGTTGGTTGGAACGGCGAGAGGGGTTTCGTGTTTAGTTCACTGAAAATTCGATAGGTAGAGTTGTGTATGTACAATAATTGGAACGGGCGATGCTGGCGGGACCTACGAGACCTCTCCTGGTCCTGATGTAGGGCGCTTCCCTAATGTGTTCGATGGTGTACTTCCTTCCGGTGGATTACACTTCGGATTCTCGATTTCAGTTACCGTTGGCTGCGCTGCATCCGCATCCAAGACACGAGGAATCCAAGGTGTAGGGCATCTGGTGTGTTGCTGATGCTCAATGCTCACTGGCTCGCTACAGGCTGACCCAATTTCTTGTGTGTGTGTGTTTTTTTTTTACATTTAAGGCCCCCGCGCACTGGCAATTTTAATCACCGGCAACTTTAATCGCCGGCAACAGAGGAGTTGCCGGGGAGTTCCCGCCACCGCGCACTGGCAACTAAATAGTTGCCTCTAGGGCCCGCTCAGATATAGGCCTGAGCAGTCTCACGATGAATTTTGACGAATGTGCGTGTGTTTTTGCGCTCATTTTGAGAGGAAGGAGGAAAAAGCTGAGGAAACGAACGTTTTGGGTTCATCCAATCCTCAGTTCAAGACTCCTTGATGGGCAGTTTCACAAACTATTCGGTAAATTGAGAGAACATCCGAATAAGTTCTTCAATTACTTCAGAATGAGCAATGAATTATCAGAGTACTCTTTGAGACAAGTATTATAGAGTGCTGGCCGCTTTTCGATACTCGAAATGAACTTGTCGACATCCATTGTCACAGATAACTGAACAAAAACTGCACAGACGCAGGTCTTCTTCCAGTGAAAACCAAAGATCACTCGACATAGGAGTCCAAAGTAGTCGTATATCGTGATGCTGGCAACTAAACAGTTGCCCGTGCGCGGGGGCAGGTAGAAATCAACGTGACCCATTCCTCCCTGCGATTGTTTACTCACCCGTCGAATAGGTCTCGACGCAATTTTTTAGTTGCCGTGATTAAAAAGTTGCCCGTGCGCGGGGCTGCATTCAAGGCTATGTGATTTATTTCAACTTCCTCAAGGCGACTAAATAGTTGCCCAGAGAAAATTGCCAGTGCGCGGGGGCCCTTATAGGTATAAACGCTGAAGCTAGATGCAGTTTTCGAATAAGCTAATTACAATGCGAAATTGTTGCTTTAGGGAAGGAGAATAACTTATCAATGCTAAACATAAATATCATATTATGGTGTTGTTTGCTCGAGGATGAGGGTTTACAGTTGGTGTGAATAATATTCATTCAGTTGTGTTGTGGACTTCAGCAAAAATTTAAATCATTCGGTCAGGGGACTATTTCCAAGGACCTGAAGACCTTATTCCTATTCAACTATAGCTGCAAATCTGGGAACTGGGAGTACTGCAACAGGTAAGCTTCTTTCCTTGCCTCTCTTTCGACTGTGAAAATATGCATTACCCACTCAACTGCATCAATACAAATACCCTCTGAAGATGACCTACGTTCGTCCATAGTAAAACTTCGAAACAAGTGTAACCAGTGCCATGGTACAGTAGACGTACCTAATAACTTACCATTTTTGATCAGAGTTGTTTTGTTGACAGTTTCAGAACAGTTCCAGGGGAATGGGTAATCCCTATCCCTACAGTAGGTAGATACTTAAATATGTGCTAAATGGGGTTAGAGAACTCAACCATCAATATTAAATTCACATTTTTATTGATACCTAATGGTTCCTACTGCATGTCTCTTTTATACTTTAAAATCGTATTCAGCACCTCTGAAACCCCACTACTACCTATTTTTAGCCCAAAATTACGTTCAAGTAGGATAACAGGTGGCGATAAAGCAGACAGGGTGCTGTGACAGTGTGACACCAAGAACGTCTCAGAATGTCTCGATCATCAGAAAGTGAACCCTCATATCATAGCACTTGTTTGAAAGCTCACCTTATGATCTTTTTGATGAAATTATATTTAGAAAAATGATAATAACTGCCTAGTATGTTTAATAGCTTCTTCACATCTGTATACCTACCTACTACATATAACTACCCCAATCTTCTGCCTTGATTTTCTATTGAAACAGAGAAGGTAGCGATAATCTATAAATTTATAAATATTGCGCTACCTATTGGGATTTACCAAGAATACGGATACCTTCATTATTTCAGATTACGAAATGTGTACTGATAATCGCAAACCACCCACTGGTCGACGCTTTTCTCCTGTTCACCAAACTTATTTATTAGCAAACACTTACTTGCCTTCCACCAGCTTTTGGAAATAGATGAACACTGAAAGTTTTGTTATTACCTATTGAATGACATCGGAAAACGCAACAATAAGGTCTATCAGGCATTTTCGGGGTGACAGTTAATATATGTAAATAACAATGCAGAACAACTGCTAACTGGCAAACAATCATTATGTTACGATTGTACCTCCTCATAGTAGGTACCTATTTATTCTACCATGGTAGGTACTTCCCGAGGTGGATACAGCCATGGTGTGTTTTAGTTTGCTGCCGCTACGCTACGCATCTATCTTTATTTGAAATTGCGAATCCATGACTTCTTCCGTCCTATCTTTCCAACTAATGTTGAAGATCCATGAATCCATGTTGCTATGCTGTTCTCACCCTTCTTCTCTAAGTGAAATAAATTGAAGTAACTCACTCTCACAATCAAGCATCAAGCCCCCACGTGCATGAGCCGATGGCACAACATGGAGAAATCTCAAACACACGCCGCATGCATGGAACGTAACTGATACTACCGTATTCCATGCCGCGTGACTCGTGATCTTGTGTAGATTTTTAGGTACTTTCCGTGGTACTTCGTTGGTAGTTTTTTTTTGTCCCTGGAAGTTCTATCTAATCTATCCCTGTGGCATGGTTTTTCACAAGTTTGGCGAGGTGAGCTGTACTCATTCATTCATAAGTCCTAATAAGTAAAATACCTTACTATGAAATTAGGTAGGTTCTCGGGGAGAAATGTTCGATCTTGGAGTAGGTGCATTCGACCCATAATTTTACCATTGGCTCTTCAGCATTAAATCTTGGGAATGTTGATTGTTGTCTCGAACAGCCATTTTTTGCCCTTTTCTGACACTAGGTATCACAAACGTTGGGTAGTTTCTAGTTACGGAATACGAGTACCCTTCCAAAATCCAGACGTAGGTATATTCGAAGTAAAAAGCAGAACAGTTACATGAAATCACATTTTTAATCACATCATATTAGGTAAAATGTGAAGATATCCTGGTAATTTTCAGCTTGACACTTCATCGACTACATACCTAGGTTCATGGAAATGGACATACATGTTGTGGCATACATTCGCCCTGCCGTGGAAGTGCTGTTCGGAAATGCTGAGCCTTGTATGCATTTTTACGTGGAGGAATGTTTTTAGTTCCAAGATTTTCTGTTTAATTTGATGTAACCGTTTCACCAAGGGTAACGTTTTTTGCTAATGGGAAACCTGGCGTGGTTGCTCAAGCAATCTTAAAGATTTCATTAAACAATTCTGTTAGAAACTCGGTTTTTGTTTGGTTTTTTTTCCTCCACACGCCATTATGACGTACAGTCTCATATTCATAACAGTCTCTGGCCTGGTTGACTGCTTGAAATGATAAATTGGTTAAAAAGCCAAGGCGAGCGTGGGAGGCACTTCCATAACGCTTTTGGTGTCGGTTTTCGGCCGGTAGGTCATCGCAAGAGCGTGTACCATACTAAAAGGCGATGAGACTTGGTGAGGGTCGAATACTTGTACCCTCCGGCCTGGTCGAATGTACCCACATAAGGTGTGTAACACCTTAGTATGTTCAAAATTTCCTAGATTCTGGGAGTTTCCTTTTCTTGTCGAAGAATTAACTCATTCTCGTATTGTACGGTATTCTATGGGTTTTTTCGTGAATTCAGATTCTCCATTAACCGTGGGGGGGTCGTCTTGCCTCATTTGAACCCAACCCTTCGTTATCCGGGGTTATCCCTGAAGATTGTACAATATTGGACTCACAAAACACTGATTTGATGATTGATTTGCCGAATTTAAACTGCCTGACAGTGTGTATCCACATCCTGTTTATTTGCTCATCATAAATGTCTTTAAATGTTATTTTTATGGGTGAGTATGTCCACTTTTCCACCGTATATAAGTGGACCTTAGTATTTAAGGTTCGTTCCAGCACGCTTGAGGTCATGAACTAATTCGGCCTATGGTCTGCGCAGGCCTTGGTGGTCTGTGAAGCGTTCCAGCGAGGTTAAGTTGACGTATTGTTTTACCCGCTTTGAGTTCCAGCGCCCCGAGTTCTTGAGCTGGTACATGAACTTATTGGTCCAAACGGAGGGCTGGGTTGTGAACAGAGATGGGCAAAATCTTACGCTCATGAATATGATTAGGATTTTTAATCATACGAATTTTTTCCTGTGATTGAGAATAAGATTAAAATCATAATCACAAGTATGATTTGGATTTTAATTATACTCACGAGTATGATTAAGAATAAAATCTTAATCACAGGTATGATTAAGAATAAACTGTTGATCATAGAAAACCTATGATTAATCACGGGAAATCTATGATTAATCACGGTAAATCTGTGATTTATGTCGGATTCACGTAGTACGACTATGATTAAAATCTTAATCACAGGTATGATTGAGAATAAACTATTAATCATAGAAAACCTGTGATTAATCACGGGAAATCTATGATTAATCACGGAAAATCTGTGATTTATGTCGGATTCACGTAGTAAGGTTAGGATTTAAATCTCAATCACCTGTATAATTAAAAAATTACATTTTTATCACAGAAATTTGTGATTAATTGCAAAAAACTTGTGAGTAATTGTGAAAAATCTGTGATTGATCACGATCTGGTCGAAAGTTATAATTTTTCGATGTATTTTTCAACTGAACCCGATTTTACGTCATAAAAACACTATTTCTCAACTTCGACTTCACTTATCCCCATTTTGTATCTCATTTTCGGATTCAGCATGAAATTTCCTATTGGCGAATAGCATTTTCATTGTTAGTTACTTGTAATCAGATACATTTATTACAATAAGAACGTTAATTTTTGCAGAATTTGAAATTTTAGATAATTTTCAAAAATTAGCTTCCTTTACAAAACTGGTCTTAGAGGCTGTCGAATTGCCCAGAATTTGCTCAATCTAATACTGTTACCAACGGTATAATCAATTTCAATAATACCTTATTTCTTATGACCGTTACAACTGAGCAAGTGCTGAAAAACACTGTGTTGGCGAAGGAAGCAAATGAGACTGGCATGAAGAGTACTCGCATATCAAAATTGGCATTTACTAGGGAAATCACTGTATGTCAATTAAACTAAATCACTCCAGCGCGCATGATAATTACGTCATCACACACACATAGTAATTGTCAGTTCAAAAAGTTTTCAAAATTACCGAGCGAGCTTCCCCAGTCCCCTTTGCTTCCTTCGCCAACACAGTGTTTTTCAGCACTTGCTCAGTTGTAACGGTATAAGAAATGAGCTATTATTGAAACTGATTATACCGTTGGAAACAGAATTAGATGGAGCAAATTTTGGGAAATATGACAGCCTTAAGCAGCCTTAGACAGCCTTGTAAAAGAGGCTAATTTTTGAAAATTATCTAAAATTTCAAATTCTGCAAAAATTAACGTTCTTATTGTAATAAATGTATCTGATTACAAGTAACTAACAATGAAAATGCTATTCGCCTATAGGAAATTTCATGCTGAATCCGAAAATGAGATACAAAATGGGGATAAGTGAAGTCGAAGTTGAGAAATAGTGTTTTTATGACGTAAAATCGGGTTCAGTTGAAAAATACATCGAAAAATTATAACTTTCGACCAGATCGTGATCAATCACAGATTTTTCACAATTACTCACAAGTTTTTTGCAATTAATCACAAATTTCTGTGATAAAAATGTAATTTTTTAATTATACAGGTGATTGAGATTTAAATCCTAACCTTACTACGTGAATCCGACATAAATCACAGATTTTCCGTGATTAATCATGGATTTCCCGTGATTAATCATAGGTTTTCTATGATTAACAGTTTATTCTTAATCATACCTGTGATTAAGATTTTATTCTTAATCATACTCGTGAGTATGATTAAAATCCCAATCATACTCCAGATTATGATTTTAATCTTATTCTTAATCACAGGAAAAAATTCGTATGATTAAAAAACCTAATCATATTCATGAGTAAGATTTTGCCCATCTCTGGTTGTGAACTGAAAACTCGAAGATAACCTTGCTATTTTGTATAACCTCCCCAAAAGTTTCACATACCTGCCTGATCTTCTCACATGAATACAATTTATTGTTTCTTGCATTTCGTTATAGTCGTTTATTAGGAAGTTTTTTAGTTCAGACGTTCTAGTGGTTCAGATCATAAACCGAAAAATTCATCAACTCATCCCCACCACTTTGTTTCTCGCACTGAACTTGAACTAGTACATGTTCCATTCACGTCGCTGGAGCAAAGCTATAATACTTATACCTAGCAATGTTTGGTAAGACGATTCTATTATTATCATTCGATTCATCCGGTTTTCGGTTATCCGTGGTATGTTCAGACCCGTCCTTGCTACTTGATGGAATTTATCCTGTATTGCAATGTCAGTACATCAAGTACTTATGTTAAGTTTAAATTTCCGAAATTCGTTCTCAGAAGGTGGGTAACATGAAGGGGAAGTTCATGCAAACTTCGGTGCCAGGAGTTTGATGCGGAGTACAGTTTACTCAGTGACATAGCCAGGATTGTTGAATGCGTGGGTGGGGGGGGGGGGGATCGGAGGTTTGACTATACAAACAAAGCTGGATGTAAATATAACAATGATTAAATGTTACAGGTAACGTTAGGTAAACTGATAAAATAAAACATATTTATTTGGCAACGAATTGACTGACCCTCAAGATCTCCCCCCCCCCCCTCTGACCCTCAACATTTATTTCTTCACCAGTTGAGAACTCACAATTATATTTGGCAACAATAGTAGCGAATTTTCAATGAAAGTGAAGCTATTGCAATGGGTCCAAAATTTTCAGAACATGAATTTTTTAAATAGGCAAATCCGTTTCAGAGCATCCTGATTATTTCATCCCTAGGTTTTAATAAAAATGTGTATGTATATTACCTATGTTTATTTATTTATGTGTCACTCTAGACCAGCGGTTCCCAACCTTTTTTCTCATTCGCACCCCCCAGCAACTCAGTTTCAGCCGGCGCACCCCCGACTTACGTAAATACCAAATAGATAGGTATAGTAAAGGCGCTGTGTCAGAAGTTGATTTATAACAGACTTGAACAAAAAAAAAAAAAAAAAAAGTATACACACATTTTATTTTATAAGTATATATATAAAAGTATAAAATATAGTGTACTAGCTGTGTACCCGCGCTTCGCAACGGTAGAACAGACACCCCCTTTAGGACAGGCCCCACTCATAACAGATACCACCTCAGGATTGACAAAGAGTGGTTGTTTGCTACCGTAAGCCACGGTTCAAGGGTGCGTCCCAAGTGAAAATTTTGGTTTGAGTAATTGGTTGTTGTTTGATTAGTGGCCGTTCTCATTTATCGATGCCGAGACAAACAAACAGACTGACACTGTTTTATGATATATTATACTATTTGAACCGACGCGTGTTGCTGCGATTTAAATAAATGGAGCCAACGGTCATGTATTTTAATATGCCTGTATCCCCCCCTCCTCAACTGATCAGAAACCTTCCCCAATGCCAACCCTAACTGCCTTTAACCCCCCCCCCCCCCCTCGTATCCTATGAACCCTCCCTACCTGGTTAGAAACATTCCTCAATGTTCACACAACAAATTCCCAAAGTTGCACTCCAATTGGTCAAGTAGTTTTGAAATTTCTGTAGACCCCCCCCCCCTCTCATAACCTGTACCCCCCTCCCACTATCATCCTGATTGAAGTACCACTTGAATGTACTCGTCGAGCTGAATCCAGAATCTAATTACAATCGGATTTACGTACAAACCGTTCAAAGTTATTATAAGCATAAACGTCCTCATAGAAGTGATTATAACACGTTTTTTAGTAGTATTTCATTCATAGCGTTTCAACGGATGGACAGATTCAAATGCGGATTTTTCATAAACCTTCCCAGATAAATTCTGCGTCAAATGGTACCAGCCGCAACTTTCTACGTTCAGCCGTTCTCAATTGATGCCGAGACAAACAGACAAACAAACAGACACTGTTTTATTATATGTATAGATAAGTATGCACACAGATTTAAAATAAAGTTTGTAGTAAAAACAATGCACATGAGCATCAAGGTAAAAGTAACACAGGTAGGTAGGTAGGTAACTAAAGAGATCGAAAGAGTAGGAGTTACATAATATGTAACTATAATAATATAATGTTTTAATATTGCAAAATTACATTATTGACAAGAAGACAGGAATGAGACTAAATTAGACTAGCCCGTAAATTTATAAATGAATAAATAAACGAGTAATTTTGGGGCAAATTAATGAGATCCTTGAGGCTGTATCGTGGTACACATTTTTTTGAAATCTGGTTCAATTGTGGACAAGTATACCCTCAAATCTATGCTTCTCTTCCTCCCCTTCTCGGCGCGTCACTACATCCCTCGCACAAAAACGATGTAGGTCCTGTCTTTTCTCAACATCTACTTTCAAGATAAAAAATATTAAAAATGTGTGGGTACACCCCATTCACACTTGAGTAGATCAGTTCACAGTTGGTTGTGGTAGCGGCGGTGTGGCAAAAGAACGAAAAATATTAATCAAATTTTTTCCCAAAAATCTCCGCCATTACTCTATTTTTTCCACGCACCCCCAAAGGGGCTCCCGCGCACCCCCGGGGGGTGCGCGCACCCCAGGTTGGGAATCGCTGCTCTAGACAGTATCTGACCTTGGGTAGGTACATGATGAAAATACCAGATTTCTTCAAACTGTTCTTATTGCCAAACAAAAGGATGAGTTCGAAGATGAGAAATTTTCAAAAATTCCAAGGGGGTCAAATTTGAGTTTTTAGGGGTCAAAAATCGGTAATAACAGCTAAAATCACGAACAATTGATATAAAATTACTGGTGACCGTATCCAAACTGGTGGTACGGAAGGTTGTGAGTAGAGACGGAAAAATACCATTTCAGTTGTTTTTCATACAGAATAGGGGTCACTTGGATTTTTGGGGGTCAAAAAATTGGTATTAAGGGCTAAAATCAGTATTAATTCACTCGCATTATTTGGGATGGTGATTCACGACAGAAAGAGGGGCTATTTCGATTATTAAAATATTTTTCTTTTACTCCAAGAAGGGTGGGTCAAATTTGACATAATAAGGGCCAGCAGTCAGTAAAAATGGGTCAACATTCAGGCGCCCACGGTTCGACCGCCGCGCGCCGACACCGAGCCGTCATCTCGAAGTTTCTTGATGACGGTGTCCTGCTGGTTTTGACGGCCGTCATTATTCATTTCCTTGAGGTTTGTTCTCAGTTTTAAGATTGTTGTTACTCTTCGGCATCGGCGACGAAAAACGGATTTGAGGTAGTGGACATATCCCCCGCTCTAAGATCTCACCAATTCAAAATACACACTGATTTCAAGAAACACGTCTTGAGTAAAATTGGAGAGGAATGTCAAACAACTGATGAAAAATAGGTGCATATTGGTTTAATGTTTTCAATAATGATCCTTTGGAATCGAGCACGGACATTTTTTTAACCCCTCCTCAAAATTATGGTTTCCGTCTCAAGGTAGGTACGTAGAATCCGAAAATGGAAAAAAAAAAAAACCAGTCATGCAGCATGACTTAATGAGCGAATTTTCAAAGAAATATTCGAATTAATGGCTATGGTTTTGAATAAAGGAAAACTTCGGTCTAAAATTTGGTTTTCTATGTATATTCTCTTCGTATTTATTTTAATTTGTACGTTTTGTCCATCCTGATTCTACCGTTTGTTATGAGTAGATTCCTTGTTCCTTCTGAATGGCCTTTCCTCTTGACTACGATTTCAGGCCTGGTATCTAAAACCAGTTCAAGATTTGCTCTACTAGGTAGGTAGATCCTTCCTTCTTCATTGATATTATTTTTATCATGTTAAGTACCTACCTACCTTTGAATATCAAATATTCGTATGATACTGATAATAAATTGATAAGATACCTACCTAACCTTCTTCCACCTACTGTTAGTACCTAAATTGAATAATTTGAAATAGATTTTTTCTTTCGTCTTCCTTCTAGTAATACGTGGGCCGGTACTTGTCTATCTATGAAGGTATCATAACAATTATATGTCAAATGGGAAATTCAAGGAGTTGTACTAATCGTTTGCCTCCCCCTTTTTTGCTTCGAACTCTCGTCTTCAATTAATACTTCTCACATTTTTCAATCTGACCACTCTAAGGGGGTGGGGGGGGGGGGGGGGTAAGAGTTTAAAGATTATCCTAGTTTTGGGTAATTTTTGCGCACTTTAAATGCTCTAATTTAAGAACGGATTTAGATATCTAAAATCCGATTTCACCATCGTGTTCAGCGTGCAAAAACCTTTAAAATGAGGGGTCACTTGTTAGAAAATAACATTTTGGGGATTTTTGGGTAATTTTTGCGCACTTTAAATGCTCTAATTTGAGAACGGATCAAGATATCTAAAATCCGATTCCACCATCGTGTTCAGCGTGCAAAAACCTTTAAAATGAGGGGTCACTTGTTGGAAAATAACATTTTGGGGATTTTTGGGTAATTTTTGCGCACTTTAAATGCGCCAAAACCCTCCTTAGAGTAGGCCAATTTCGCCCATCTTCGAACTTAGCCTTTCGATTGCCAAGATAGATTTTTTGTGCAAATTTGAGCTGTTTATCTCAATTCTATCGAGAGTTATCGTCTGGAGTGACACATATATATATATATATACATATAAAAAAGTGTTAAATTTCAGGAATCGTTTTAGAATGGTCTGAAACGGATTTCTATGAAGAAAATTTCCAAAAATTTATATTATTTAAATTTCGAAGCCATTGCAATAGCTTCATTTTCTTTGAAAATTCGCTAATATAATTCTATCCGTACGCCTTACTTCGTACTTTTCTTAGTTACCTACCATGAACCAGAATTAATGAAATTTGGTTTGTGGGTCCCGTTTGGGGTCTATTTGGTCGATTTAGGGCTCACTTGTGGGAAGCAGAAGGGTAGGAACACAGTGATCTACGCAGAAACGGGTAATATATGTACAGGTAAATAATAAACCGCTGTGTAATAATTTACATTGTTTTTATATTAGATGTTAATTATTATTTGCTGAGTTCTTATTTCCCAAACGACTGATGCTTTGCTTTGTTCTTCGACGGATTCATGACACAGGTGAAAATCAGTTCTACGTGAATAGGAATAACGGACCGTCACCAACCGATCTTGGCTGCTGGAGTCTCGTGACTGTGACGGGCCGGTTTTGTGACGGTCTAGTGTGAAGCGACAGGTGAGGAAACCCGCAGGCCACGCCCGTCCCTTTGTGGAGCAGGCCGAACCTGCCGGTTCTAAGGCCGTGTCCTACGTGGATCTGCCGCGCGCGTCAACGCGTCGGAGCTTTCGGGCGTTCACACAAATCGCGTCGTCATGCCGCGCGGCGAAAAAAAAGGTGTCCTACGTGAAAACGCGTGACGCTTCGTATTTCAGTGGACGCCGACTGTCAAGTATTGTCACCTGTTCTTTTATTTTTACTGCTTTATTTTTGATTACGTTCAAGTATCAGGCAGACATTTATGCAATATTTTCTGAGCCTAAGTTGTCCTACTACTACTAGTTGATATTGTATAATTATTCTAGGAGACTTAAAAAAAATAAGAGTACCAAATACAGTTTGTTTCTAAAAATCACGTATTGTTATTTTATAAACATCTCATTAAACGTAGGTACATAGGGGGGGTACTTGCTTGCCATCCTAGATTGTTGCGATACTTCGCCCCAAGCAGTTTGCACCAAATCACGGTTTTTATAGTGTTATTTATTTATTTTTTCATTTATTGGCAATATATCATAAATAAGTACATAATGGAGATAAATATACAAAATAATTAAAAATACTAAAAAAAGCCGAATTTGGGAGACATTTTAATTAGAGAAATTGCCCACCAAAGAATAAGTTCGGAAGAACTTGTGCTCTTCGGTGTACCGGTTATTCCAAAGACACGGCCGCTTTTGGACTTCTGCAGTTAACATTTCCATCACACAAAATACACAAAAACACGGTCTTCTACACAGCAATTAACAGAACAAACGAGATAAACAAATCAAACGCGGCGTTTGACGCGAGGCGGTGACGGTAAAAATCAAACTAGTTTGGAAATCAAACCGAAGCGTTCAACGCTGTCGCGACAACGCGCCGTCCGAATCACGTGACAATTTCCATGGTTTTCATTGGTCTGCGTCTTCAACGCGCCAACGCCCGAACGCTCCGACGCGCGCGGTGGATCCACGTAGGACACTGGGTAAAGGTGAGTCCACACTATGCCGAATCAGGCCGGGCGGGTTGTTGGTGCGGCACGACGTCCACACCTGTTTTGTAATGTAGACGCCCCGAAAGCTCAGTTTCGTTCGAGCGCGGGCTTAGTGAAGGCTTCACTAAATTCACGTCGCGAACTAAATTGGAGCAACAAGGGATGATGATGCAGTTTTAGCAGCTGCTACTGCGATCATTATTGGAGCTGCCTCGCATGAGCAGCGCCCCTCCCCGCGCCCTCGGAGATTTTGGGTGCGTCCTAGCCTAATGAAAGGCCGTAAGAAATATAGGGCCACCGAATTTATGGATGACCTTCTCCTGGATGAGGTGGACGTACTCAATTTGGAGTATAGTTGGATTGCATTATAGTTAGTTGCATATAATTCGATGGTTGGATTGCATTTTCGGATTCTACATATACCTTGAAACGTAAACCATCTAATTTTGAGCGCGCGGGGGGGGGGGGGGGGGTTAGCTTTTTTTTTTCTTGCTCGATTCCAATGGTTCATTATTGAAAATAAGAAACCAAAAATTACTGTCCGTGAAACAGAATTGATGAAATTTGGGTTATAGGTTCTGTTCGGGGTCTAGTCGCCCTCGAAGCTCGACGTTACTTTCAGTCATCTCTAAGGGGTTGAAATTTTCAGAACGCTGTATCTCGAAAACTTTCGATTGAAGGGTATTTTTTTTTTACGTTATTAAATTTGTCTTGAGCTAAAAAAAATTGTTGATACCACCTGGAGCGTTGTACGTCCAGCCGTTCGTGTGCACCAAAAAGCTTCGTCAACATGATCGTGAATCAAACGGTATAAATCCGGCCCAGATAATCATCACTAGGGAGCACCTGATTATAATCAAGGATGCCTGTATGAGGTCGAGTTGGTTGTTCTGCGATATCATTTCATTTGATACCATTTTCATTTGATTGACTATTGGATTTTGTTGGTAGGTACTTCTGAAACTTGAGCAAATGTTGAAGTATTGTTGATTGATAAATTATTACACAATGGTAAATTATTACACAACGGTAAATTATTACACAACGGTTCATCTACCTAGAAGGGCCTGGATTTTGTTGATCGGTACTTTTGTAACTTGATCAACCGTTGAAGTATTATTGTTGGGCAAGTTATTACACAACGGTTCATTATACTTGACCACGAACAGCAAGTCTTCTTGCCAACTGAACTCTGAAGCCGCCCGGCACATCCAGACTGTAAACATAGTTTCAATTTGGGTCGGCTTCCTTTGATCCGGACCGACTTGATTCAGGTTGGCTTCGGCAAGATTCGGCTCGGCTTTCGGCCTCGAGGCCAGCCCGGGCGGCACGTCCTCACCAGTCGGGCTTTGCCGCGCGGCTCAGGCCGAACGTTGCCGAACGGCAGTGTGGACGCGCCTTAAGTCTGCAGTTCCAACGCAGCGTTCCGACGCAAACATGCAGTTTTTTCGCCAGTTTCTAACCCTCGGGTTTCCTTACAATTCTGTGACGTGCCCCCTCCCCACCCCCGAAGTAATTTGTTTTTAGTTACGGGTTTTTTTTTTTGCTATGGGAGATGTAAAGAAGGAGTGGTATAACGAAAACACTATAAAATTAATGGAAGTGCATAAGGAGCGACCCTTCTTGTGGAAGCTGACACGAACACTACACAAATAAAAACACAAAAAAATGAAGCGTAGGTTGTTGATCGTAGGTTGTTGATCTCGTGGAAGCTTTTCGATCACAAGAATTGTCCTAAAAATAAATCGACATTTCCACTCTTTTTTTTTTCAAAGAGTTTTCCGACTAATTTGGTTTTTTCCTTCGAAAAAAATACACTGGGATAGGAAACGCTACTGCCGACCCTTCGCCCTCGCCTCTGACAAGCCGGACAGGCCTGGACCCGCCGGCGCCGGCTTTTTCATAAAAACCTGCGGGTTTCCCCACACACGGACGGTTTTGAACCGCTGGCGGATTTCCTCGACGGGTGATCCGCAGTTCTGGCCTGTCGGAAAAAACCGTTCGTGTATGGCTAGCTGTAGGAAAGTCGGGGAATCTTGTACACAAGAAATCCCAACCCACTTCCCCACTTGCTCGGAAGGCCGTGATATTGCTCGTTTTAATATGTTATTGTTGTATTTGTTTATGCTACTATAGTGATTGTTATCATTCCTGAAAATTTAATTTTAATTTTTAATGAATTAAGTATTAGTTGTCGAGCCAATGTGGTCATTAATAACCCCCCCCCCCCCTCTCCGCGGATACGCCACTGAGTTTACTCATATGAATTGAATTGAGCAACTTGTCAACGAGTGTTTGCTAATAACCAAACTGCCAGCTATGACCGATGGGCATAATATACTGTTGTGAGCAATTTTCGTGGATTACAAGTTCTCTGTTTGTTTGTTTTTGTGTGAAAAATTCCATTCAATAACGGAAATATTGATCACATAGTGAGGTTTTTATGTCGGAAAGTATAGGCAGAAAACGAGTATGAAATTTGAATTTTTGAGTTCCAGCTAGAAATGACGTATCAGGTAAATTGCCGAGTAATTCAACTCAAATCCCGTTTAGAGCGCTAGTGCATCACTTTAAACGATGTACAGAACCACATTAGATGGCTGGATTGGAACCGCAAATTTATAACTTAATTTAAAAAACATGCCGTCAAACCAAGTGGAGATTCACAAAAGGAAGCCAGGAAGGTTTGCCGTTTCTAATGTTGGGTTGTTGGCAGTATTGAGAACCTTCGCCTCTAAAGCTTTGGTCCCCCTCCTTGGGGGAAACAGCTAGTCATGTCAAAAGACCTGTACCTCATTTCGTGCCGCATTTTCACTTTTAATCAGCCTCATTTAAAAAATGCCACTTATTTTTGGAAACTGGCTTCAAATTACCATTTTCCCAAGGGTTCTGAATATTTATTTTCAAAAACATTTCTGACGAAAATTCCCCTTGCTTGCTACTCGTATTCAAGATCACCAAGGTTAGCTTCTGGACTTGTCACTCTGGTCACTATTACCTCCTTGAATTCCTTGAACTGTCTGTAGGTTACGTTGATAATTATCCGCTTTGGAATATTGCTGTAGCCTGTGAAATAAGCTGTTGCATAGGACCATCAATGTAGGTTATGTTTCAAAAATCATGACATGAGGCAGATATTTCTAAAGTTTCAGATGGATGCCGTTACTGTTACTACATAGAACTGGCTGATTGTCATCCTGTGACGTTTGATGTATGATGAAGACAAAGGAAGGAATTCCAATTCCTACTCAGATAATTCAAATAATCGGAGAGAAAAACGCTGCTGATATTTACGGTGGTGAAAGTTCAGGGGAAGACTCGGACGTTGTAGTGTGGCACACTAACGTCAATACTTTCAAATTGTCTAAACATGCTAGTAATAAGGATAAACGGGCAGTTATTCGGAATCATTTGAAGGCCTTCCACAGTTATTATCTTGCTGAAGAACAGAGGAAGTCAGCTGGAGGTGAGTAAATTGTTGTAAATCTTTTTTATCTATAAACAGTTACACGTATTTTTGTCCTTTGAAAACATCAGAATCATATTAATAACTCGCAGCTTCCGCTCACATATCCAAGTGGGAGTATTGTTGAGTATAGATCACTAGATATACTCTTCACTACATACCCACTGGAAGTAATTACATCCAGTGGGTATGTACATAAGCACATATTATTTTTCATTTTATCATAGCTCATCATTTCGGACTGGTGTTACAGCTCTTCTCTAACAACAATACTTAAATAACCATAGTTTCACCTGTCATGTCAACCCATTTCATCTGCATTTTCTCGATGTCGAGCCTCAGGCCCATTCGTCGTAGCAGGAATTTACCCACTAACGGTATTCCCACAGTCTTGTGCTGCCTTGTGCCTTTTGCTCTTGCTGTTATTCCAATAGTCAGTCCTCAGGCCCATTCGTCCAAGCAGGAATTTTCCCACTTACAGTATTCCTACTCTCTTGCTCTGTCCTGTCTTTGCCTTTTACCTCTAGTTGTTTTAGCAATAGATAGGTATGTATTATAACAAATCCAGTGCCTGAGGTTGTCTATCCCTGTCCATTGAAAAATATTGGAAGGACGACCTCATTGTGCTGCAGAAACATGCACCTATCAAACGTGTTGTCCACATAGAGGTAGAAGGTTGATAGGAAACTGCCTATACTTCTCAGATGAAAGTAGTTCGATGTGCAGATCCATAGTTTTGGTGGAATATGGGTAAGAACGTTTAAATGATGTTGATGCTAACGTTAGGAATTTCGATGGGCAAAAAAGGGTTCCAATTCGTTTTTTTAAGCTTGACAAAATCGGCGTCAAGTGAAGAAGTCTTGAGAGAGGAACACAACACAGTCAAGAGGGGGATAGGAAAGAAAGTCTTTCCAGTTATTAATTAATTTATTCTCATCAACTGTAATTTACAAAAAGTTTAAAAAGTGATCTTAGTTACCTACATTTATGTAACTTACAAAGAAGTTTAAAAAGTGATCGTAGTTACCTACATTATATACGTTGTTGCCCCTCTTTCACTTTCATAGAGTGACCAGGCTCGAACAAAGGAGGGACTAATATAATATGTACGTCTAAAGCACCATTTCTATGTTTCTGTTGTTTTCTAGTAAGTGATGAATCATCATTTCTGGAAATAGGTAGGTACTTAATTCATCACTCAAGAATCAAGCAAACAGCATTAACAAAGTTATGACGATGAGGTAAGTTAGCAGAAGCACATGAAAGAAGCTGCAGGGCTTGAAGAACGCCTGCTTACCTAGCGGACTGTATAACTAATGAGGAACTTGCACAATTTTTATTTTTTCGGAAATCAAAGGTAGATTGAATTTGAAGAAAAATGGTGAAAGAAAAATTTGTTTCAGACGCGCCAGTGATTTTACAAAAATAAATGAAATTCTAATTTCCGAGAGCCCGCCAAAACGCCCGCTTCAGCTGTCTCCCCGAGTGTGACGTCACATTTCCTGTGTTTTTATGTCTTGATCCACCATCCACTTCCTCTGTGCACTTCATGGTGGTCATCGTTGGTTGTGTTTTGGCGACGTTTTGGTGCTGTTCATTCAAATTTTCGTGCTGTACTCCATATTGATGCAACATTAATTCCAATAATGTATAAAATAACTAAAGTGATGGATGGGTATGAGGCGTCATCTTTCAGCCTACCGCCTCTCAGTTCATTTGGCCTGTGCGAGTTCCCAAGTTTTATTTCTGGGAATTTTAAAATGAAAGGAGTGAAGTTGACTCATATCCCTGACGCAAGTTCGTAAAGCAAGGAAAAGTTAGGGACTTCCCAACCTGCTGTTACAGATCCTCAAAAGAGACTAACTTTGACAGATTCTTTCTATATTCAAATAACAGGTAGGTTTGCTTCACCTACGTACCTACCTGCTATGTATTTTCTATAAAATTCATTATATTATTGCTTCGAAGTCAACCGTTCATTCTATTACTTGTGGCTCAGAGTAATTGGGGGTGGTGATCTCACAAAAATTTGATGAAAATCAAATATATGGTACCTTTTGCTCATTCACAAACGCCAAGTCCTGCGAAATGCTGTATGCTTATAGGTGCGAAAAGCTAGTGATTTTGGAGGATACAATTTTTTGACTTTTTGCATACACAGCTTTTCTACCTTTGGTAGGTTACGGGGTAATGAAACAAAACTGGCGATTAATTTTATCTACCCGAAATATATCCATCGATGAAAAACAAAAGTATGACGGAGATCCGATCACCGTCAGTAGGTACCTATATTAGTAAATATTCATCCCCACTTACAGCCCCGCAAACTTACTCGATTTACGGGTGTAATGGATGAGGGGTTTAACTACGCCACCCATACAGCGTAGTTTCCCCCTCTCCACTCTCTAGAAAGGTAGGGAGGCAGTGTGACAGCTGCCCCCGGAGACAATGGTTTGATTATAATGCAATGCCTCCAGGAGTTGACGATTCGTTTCCGCGAATCGACCACCCTTTCAGCCATGTGTCAAAAAGATCGGGAAGAGCCCGCATCCAAGATGGACGGGATTCCCATATACCGTCACACTCCTCCCCTTAAAAACATACTTCTTTGAAGAAGAAGTATGTGAAGTTAGACACGGAACTGAAAGTAGTATGGAGTTCTGATTCAGGAAGGTTCATCTGAAAAACTCCAAAGCTGATAGCTTCTATCGTAATGGTACTACTGAGAATTGTTACTGGTGGAGAACTTAGCTCCTTATCAATATCACTTGGTTCTGGTTCAGGAAAGTTCATCTAACAACCTCTGGGTGACTAACCCCCATCATAAGATGGAAAACTCAATATAAATCATACAAATGAAAGTAGTTGTCAGAGGTTCTGGTTCAGGAAGGTTCATCTGAACAACCTCTGGGTGACTAACCCCCATCATAAGACGGAACAACTGGGAAAATAAGGGGAAAAATTGGCATTGAACGCCAGGCATTGAGCGCCTTGAGAATAATAATCAAGTTTGATAATAATAATAGTAATAATAATAATGAGTTTGATTTGATGAAAAAAGAAAATCCATTGGCCGAAGTGTATATTGATTAACAAAGGGGTTATTAAAAAGAGAAGATATTAAAACGAGGATTCCTTCTGGAAAACCTCAGAGCTATTCCTTCTGGAAAAGCTCTCAAAAAGTGGAGGGGGTACCAAGGATAAAATCCAGCACATACCCACCAACCACGCTCTGCTACCATGTAATGGATGAGGTAGGGATGTGTCGGTCAGGAGTGACCGTATCAAAAAGACCTTGTCTCTAAAATGAACTTGTCCCAACTGAACGTATGGAAAATTGAACCAGTTCCTTCACACGTTCAATTCGTTCGTCCGTAAGCCTAGCATGGAAGTTCACTCACTCAGTTTGTCACTTCTCCTTCTTCCAAGAATGACTTGGTCGTCATCGGTCATAGAACTTGAATGTTGGCAGGGTTGTTTGTTGCTCAGTCATGGAAGAAGAAGACATTTCTGAGGATGATGTCGGACAGAGCCATGGGGGAAGGACACTTCATGGCTCAGTTCGACATCTCCTACATTTTGGAACAATGTTGACTTCAGTGACCCCTATTTTTATGGTTACCTACCTCAATGACTTTTTTTATGAGTACATTTTTCCTTTATGAGTACAATTTTTGTATGAGTACTTTTTTTTATGAGTACAATAATCTCTTATTTCTATTCCTCTCTTCTCTATTTCTTTCCTAATGAAAAAAAGTGTCAAAAAAGTAAGTAATATTTGGCTGCATTACAGAGTGTGAACGTGTATTGCACCACAGCACAGCTCAAGTGCTCATAGAATGAACGTGACTGACTTGGAAGAGCGAGTCATCGAACGAGCGAGTCTTTGAACGAGGGAGTCATCAAATGAGTGAACGAGTGCAAAATACCTGTCTTTGAATGGACAATGGAGTAGGAGTGACCGCATGGAAAATTCTTCTTCCATGGAGTGACCGTTTGGTACTCGAGATCGACAAGTGAACGTGTCGGGAAAAGGAGTCAATGAACGTAATAAAGGAGTGAGTGAGTGAACCAGTTCAAAAGACCTTGTCATTCAACTGAGTGACCGTTTGGGACTCGAGTCCGACAAGTGACCTGGTCTTACACATCTCTAGGATGAGGGGTTTAACTACGCCGCCCATACAGCGTAGTTTCCCCCTCTCCACTCTCTAGAAAGGTAGGGAGGCAGTGTGACAGCTGCCCCCGGAGACAATGGTTTGATTATAACGCAATGCCTCCAGGAGTTGACGATTCGTTTCCGCGAATCGACCACCCTTTCAGCCGCGTGTCAAAAAGATCGGGAAGAGCCCGCATCCAAGATGGACGGGATTCCCATATACCGTCACACGGGTGAGTGATATTATAGCCTTTTCTCCTTATTAGGTCGAACCACTTTTTCCAAGTTTGGGTACCCTTGTCGTATGCAGTCTACCGGCCTTCCACTGTTGTCGTATGTGGTCTACCGTAGGCTTCTGATGTACCTACACAAAGGATCAAGCTTGGTTGGTTTCTCGACCACTTGAGAGACAGTAGGAGGGGAAGTCTTGAGAGTTGGCCATGAGAGTTGGAATTTGTAGTGTTTATAATATTTTATATACGTTTATTGACCTTTGGTACGTCTTCGAATCGAACGTTTCAATCGAATGTCAGGGCTGAGTGGTTACTGATTAGTTCGGTTTCGGTTCTCGTCTGTGCCTGTGATATCTTTCTTCTCTCAAGTTCGTGATATTTCTTCTAAGTTCGTGATATTCGTCTCGTCTGTGATGAAATCTGTGATTCATAAGTGTTTTTGTGTGTGTTATTTTTTTGCAACAATGAGTGTAACTGTCGGTTACGTTACAGGAAAATTATTTTTAGTGAGGAAACGTGTGTTACTTTTTTGAAAGGAAAAGGGGTGTTACCGGACGAACAAAAATACTGCAATAAATTGAGAAATGGGATAACCTGCGGCGGGGAGCTAAAAGAAGTTTTACAATCGTCTCGGAAAACGGACAGTGATGGCCAAATCATAAAAACAAAATCATTGCGATGCACCAGAATGGGCTGCCAAACACATCACTCCATTCGAAAATCGAATAAATTTTTTACATATGACGTGGATGGGCGATGTAACAGTGGGATGTCCCTATGCGATATCGTCGAATTAGTGTGGTATTGGTCCAACTTATGCGGAGTGAATGACGTAGCCAAGTGGACGGGAAGAAGTTCCCATACGGTCGTTGACTGGTTCAATTTGTGCAGGGACGTTTGTGCTGAGGTGTTTGAAAAACTAGGGAAACTGGGTGGTCCAGGCATGGGGGGAGAAATTGACGAATCCTTGTTTCAAGGAAAAAGGAAATATAACCGAGGCAGACTATTGAACAGCGATCGACGAACCGTCCCGTCACCCGATGACAATGATGATGATGACGACGACATCGACACAACCCCTGATGATGCCTCTCAATTGTCTAGTCGTAATTATGGCTCCCACACTCGGTCCCCTGGGTTTTCGGTTTGTGCTGCCGCTATAACGGGATTTTGGAAAGACTGTTGTTCGTTGTTGTGAAACGGGATCGAGCCACATTACTCCCGATAATAAAAAACGAAGTTGAAGCTGGTACCACAATAGTTTCTGGTCAGTGGCGAGCGTACAGTTGCCTCAACACCGAAGGGTTTCAGCACAAAACGGTGAACCACTCCAAACATTTCATAGATCCCCAGTCCGGTGCCCACACTCAAACCATAGAATGCCTCTGGAGAGTCATAAAGTTGCGGTATGGGATAAAAGTGAATGGAGCTGGGCCCTTACTACACCAAAAGCTCAAGGAAGAGTGGTGGCGATCCGTTCAGGCCGAGGATCCCTTTACTGCCTTCTTCGAGGACATGAAGACGACGTCACTGATGACATAATGCCAACCACGACGAGACGAGCTTCAAATCGAATTGAAGTGTTCAAAGGTAAGCTCTGAATTCTTTTTAATTATTAATTCGTATCTCATAAAGGTTTTGACCATCATACCACCGGTAGACCGCATACGACAACACTAGTTGTCCGGGGTAGACTACAGATTCGAGGTAGACCGCATACGACAACAGTACCCAAGTTTATTGGTCAGTTGGCACAAAAGTGAACCATTTTTCGGGCGATGTAGCAGTTGAGCTGGCACATTTGGCACAAAGCAATATTTGTACGACATTTTTTTGGAATAGCAATTAAGTAGTGTGAAGGAATAGCACCGCGAACTTCCGATTTCTGCATCCACAATCCATCAAACTTTGTTTTTGTTTGTTTGTTCGTTCCATGTTTCTTCTTCTTCGAAGATTTTCTTTTAACATAGAACATGTTTTTACGGGCGTAAACCAGGCTCGAAAACATCCGCATCCCGTCCAGTCCGAAGGAACTCCCTCCCCTCCCCGTCGCCCGCACAGCTCTCCCTCTACCCCACTCCTGCCACCCAAGCCCCACACCTCCTCTCCTACCACACCTTCGCCGAGGAGAGCTCGTGTATTGCATCGCATTGCGTTAGGTCGCTGGTCTGAGGCTTGGAAATCCCACGACGTTTTCTTTGGTTCCTAACTACCGAAGGCAGGGAAGCCTTGGATTCGTGATTGAGTAAAAAAAGTTCATGTCCTCCAAAATGAAAATTTCCAAATACCTACTATTTTCCGTTTCAGACATCGAGGAACATAATATACTTAGGTTCCGTGTCTTTCTGTCTGTGGTAATTCCTTGCAACACCCGTAGTAACTACCGAAATAATGGTCGAAGTGGGCTGAAATTTCTAGGGTAGGTGCGGGTTGAGTCACAGATGGTCCCGTACCAAATTCATTGATAAAGTACCGTAACTTTCGTCTGCGCATGCGCAAACGTGAAATAATTGGAACACCCATAACTACCCTAAATATCGTTGAAATTAATTCAAACTTGGAGGGTCGGTCAGGAATAATACTTTGGTAGTTCCAAATCAATTTCATTGGATTGGTAATGTAACTTTGATCTACGCATGCGCGAACATGAAATGTAGACCATTTCCTTGTAATACTTCTAACTACGCGATAAATAGTCGCAGAGAGCTGAAATTCTGAGGGTATACGTGGGTTGGATCGCAGATGGTCCCGTTTCAAAATCATCAAAATCGTTTAGCCTGCGCATGCGCAAACGTGAAATACTTGGAGTGCCCATAACTACCTTATTATCGTTGAAATGAGTTCACATTTGGAGGGTCGATCAGTATAATACATCGATGGTTCCGTATGAACTTCATTGGAATCTTAATGTAATTTCCCTCTCCGCATGCGCTAACATGAAATGTTGACCGTTTCCTTATACTTAACGCTTCTAACTACGCGAAAAATAGTCGTAGAGAGATGAAATTTTGAGGGCACACACGGGTTGGATCGCCGATGGTCCCGTATCATAACGAACCTACCCAAATAGTCTATACGTCACAACAAACAACAACTTAAGCACTCCTAAATCAACAACGGCTAATAAGATGAATGCATCACTAATGAAAGAAAACTGAACCTTTTGGAACGCAATGGGAACTACTATATTGTTAAAATCGGTATAAGAGTCACTTTTCTCACAAGTCAATGCACTACCAGATTGCAATCAACTAAGGAACTCCCCATTTCCTTGAAACATCTCAACTTTTCACCTCGGTCGATTGTCTTTTTTCACAACTGATATCTGGATGTTTCAGTCATCGACCATACTTTTTCTGGAGTAGCTTCAAGATATGTAGTAGGTACATATTCGGATCGTGTCGCCAACACATTGTCACTTCTGTTGGGTAGATGTTGAAGCATCGCGGAAAATAATTAAAAGGAATCTTGTTGCGTGAATGTAGTTGTTAGTTGATGTGAAGAAGCACGGAAATGACCTTGTCCTCCAGGGATTAGTGACGTCACACGCTCGTCAACCAATCACCCGTTGTTTCACACAGCTTCCCCTTCTCCCGATTTTCATATTCGATTTTAATTATTAAACAACATTTTTATCCATATTTGATCACATTTTCTCGAACCATAGGTGGTCTAGGTTTCATACAGATTTTCAGGTGGGTGCAAGTTCCTCATTGAAGAGGAGAAAAATGTTGTATTGTTATTACAAACGAATTTCATAGTGTGTTGTCCGACTTAGAAACGCATAATTTTTATGCAACTCAACGACCGTAAATGTTTATATTCATTCAATGTTCGTTGAATAACTTGAAAGGCTTCTCATTTCACCTTGTTCCTCATGTGGTCTGCATATACACGTACCTGTAGTTCCTGCTTGTCCTAAAGTTCCTACAATGTATTAGAGTCCAGGTCCAGGTTTCTTGAGAGTCCAGGTCCAGGTTTCTGTTTACCACAGCTAGTTGAAACCTTAGATGTACCATCTGATGTTTTATCTAAACTGGGTTTTTATGATGTACTTAGTGAGTCTTTTCCGACAAACTCTTTGAAGCTCCCCCTCGCTTGCTGCTGTTGGTCCTATTAGTGGTCTGTGTTCCCTGCCAGGTCAGCTTTAAGGGAATTGTTGAGACTTCCACCCGTGGCTGTAATAGGTAGACTGTTGAGAGCTGGTGGACTGTTAATGGCTTATGTATGCATGTCTGTATACGTCGTTTGATCGTTGTTCTTCAACCTATTGCGGCTCTCGCTGGATTCAGGATGACTCATCACCTATAACTACTGGACACTTTGCAGTACTCACTCTCGCTTGTTACTCTGATCTAGACGCAACGATTTTCTTTTCGCTCGAGCTTAAGCCTCAAGTTTTCAAAACCACGTGGAACCGACGGAGGATCGTGCCGAGCAGTACCTAAGTATTTTGGACGCACTACTGCTATATCAGTTTCCCGGAAATAAGGTTAGTTGGACATTTCAATCACCTTAGATTTGTGCCTCGCCAATTGTCTTGCTTACCAAGAACGTCTTCTTCGTCCGCACTGTGATTCCTCCTCAACATTTAAACAGAATATCCTCGAACTTTAAATAATTATCCATTCATTTTGCGTCAAACCACATGAATCAAAGATTCTAACGTGTAGGTATCATTCTCACTCAAACCTTTTCACCTCTCAGCTTATCATCTTTAACTTAGTTCAGGCATGCCATAGGTGGGGATGGATATTGATGTAACAAGTTGTTCTGTGGTATATCGCAATACATTATCTTAATACAGTCCGCAATAAGTCGAAACCTTATTTATTCATACACCCAAGACAATAAGTTAGTCATTTGGTTTCTAAAATATACACTTGATTTGAACCAGCATCTCTTTCAAACAATCGGGACAAATAATTAGAATTGGGCAAAAATTCTCCATTTGCTCTACAGGAATAAATGGTTTCATTTTACTAATTCCCAAACATCAGTGTAGCTAGAGTCGTCAGCTAAATCCGATGCACTGCAGTCGTAGTGCAATAATTATATACCCTTCTTAGTATTCATTTTAGACGTATTCACTTTGATATGGTCGCAAAGAACCATCTATTTCTTGTTGAAAGAGGTTCAAGGGGCCTTGCCGCATTTTTTTAAAAGGAATATTTAAAAAATCGTTAAGTATTCATTCAGATTTGAGTCCTTATGCAACCAACTTTGGGAATCTAATGCAAGTTACTGCGATAATATAATATTTAATGAAGATAATAATGTACTTCTAAACAACAAGTGGAACTGCAGTTATAAACATATTATAATTATGGTCTAGAGTAATCCATGGATCACAGGTTCCGATTACCTGGTACTATGGGCGGAATTAGTTGTCCGTGTTCACGTTTGCGCATGCACAGTCACTACAATACGAATGCGACGAAATTTAAACGTGGAACCAACTAAGACCTAACCCTGACCTACCACCAAAATTTGAGGCAATTTGGACCATTGGGTTGTAAGCTATTTATGTGGGTTCGAAGTTTTTCACGTTTACATATGTGCAGTGTCTGCTACTGATCCGAATGCGAAGAAATTCATATGAGACCAACTACGGCCTAACCCCGAACTACCTTCAAAATTGAGCGAATTCGGAACATTGGGCCGTGAATTATGGCGATTCGCAGAAATGTGTACACAGACACTCAACTACCTGGGGGAGCTGAAAATCTGATTTTTTTTTCCGGGTTCAGTGTTGTCGAAAATGGGAAATTCCGCTTTTTCCTATTCAAAATAATGAAAGTAGTCTAAAAAGTGTAAAAACTAAAACTTGAGGCCTCGGCCAATTCTGAGAGGCCGAGCCAAAACATATCATTATATTACTGAAATAATAAAGGAATTGAATGTCTCCACTCTGTAGAGTGGGTGTCACCTGTAGCGCATGCGTTTTTCAACAATGGGGAACTATCGTGGGTCAGAATGTTGCATTTTTAAGCTGTTAACAGAATTCAGCATGCTCCCCATAGTAGTATTTTTTTTTTTTTTTTTTTTTAATTATATCAGGAAGAAAAGGATCAGCAGAGGAAGAATCTGGTTATGATTCAAAAGACGTAGTTTCGCCAGCCAACGTACAAAAAAGGAAATTTGCTATGCCTCGTGGTGCATCACCATTATCATCTTCCAGTCAACCGGATATGTTCTCCACACGGTCTCCATCTAAAGCTAATAAAGGGAAAGCTTCAAATCCCAAGAAAAAGGTGGTTCGTAGGAAATCGACCAAGAAAGACAATGTGCTCAAATGTGAAACTAACTCGAGCGATGACGAATCTGGGGATGAGTACCGTCCGTCCAACCAGCACACTAAGACACCTCTCCAACAGCAGAATCCTTCCAGTAAAAGTAAATTTAGTGGAAGTGATTTAACTGAACATGAGAAATCTCATCATACTTCTGACCAGTCAAATGAATCTGATTCTCCTTCAAATTCTAGCAATAGTAAGTCACGAAAGTCCTCACGGCGGACCACCAAGAATGCTGACTCAAACATTGCGGACAGTGGAGCTTCAGCTGCTAATTTATTCAGTCAGGAGACGGTAAGACAAACGAATCGGACCAATGATGGTAGCAGGTCAAGTAGTTCGGACTCAGATCATGAGATTATCCCTGCTACCCAGGATTTGTCACAGAGATCTACAGGTATGTCACTCTTGGGTTCTGGAGTTGATAACACTAAAAACGCTAAACTTGATTCAACGCCAAAACAAATTGGAAGAAAAGATGGGGATGGTAACCATTCTGCAAAGCTGAGTGAGAGTAAAACTGGAAAGACTGTTCATCATTCTTTTGGAGCAAGTAAGAAGGGAAGTAGTAGTTCAAGTACTAGTGACACTGAAATTGATGAGGCCCCTAAAAAAGCGTTGCTTATCAATAATTCATCGACATCAGGCGTTCCAATTCCTCAAAAAACGGAGTCTTCATATGATTCCGACTCCAGTGACAGGAATTCCCATGCAAGGGACACTCAGGAAATACCTCTTGAAGGGAAAGTCTCAAAGTGTGCTCCACACAGCAGTGATTCAGAAGACTCTGATGATCAAAGAAATAATGAGTCACCTTGTTCAGCTCCCACTAAACCAACAAAAAAAGAAATAACGAGTAGTAGTTCAAATACCAGCGATAGTGAAGATGATGAGGCCCCTGAAACTTTGCTTATCAATAATCCATTGCCATCAGGCAGTCCTCTACTTCAGAAAACTGAGTCTTCGTATGATTCCACTTCCAGTAGTGGGGATTCGCGTACAAAAGAAAATAAGGAAAAAACCCCTGACGGGACAGTTTCCAAGTCTACTCCACGCAGCAGTGATTCAGAGGACCCTGATGGTTCAAGAAAAAATGGGTCACAATGTTCAGCTTCCACTAAACCAACAAAAAATGAAACTATTAGTTCAAACACCAGCGATAATGAAGATGATGAGGCATCAGAAAAAGCCTCGTTTATGAATAAGTCATTGCCTTCAGATCCCATTCCTCAGAAAACTGAATCTTTACATAATTCTGGTACTAGTGAGGAGGAGTCCAGTCCAAAGAACAGTAAGGATATCCCTCCTGGGGGGCCAGCTTCCAAACTGATACCACATCGCAGTGACTCAGAAGATTCCGATGATGCAAATGACAGTGGTTCATCAAGTTCCGCTCCCACTAAACCAACAGAAAATGCAAGATCATCCAACAGTTCCAACAGTTCTCATAGTACGTCTGAATCTGATGATTCTGACCACCCTGTTTCAAAAAACCCAAAATCATCTGCCTCACTCACTAAAAATCAAAGCATTTCACCTCGGGGTAAAGAAAAGAACAGAAAAAATTCAAGTTCACATTCCAGTGATAGCACTGATGATGAACCACAAAAGCACAGTGTGAACCAACGCCCAATAAGTTTGAGTAATAATTCACGGAAGAGGAAAGTTGATACAGTTTCCTCTTCCGATAAAAGTGACAGTGAACCCAAAATTAAAGTTAGGAAAACTCTTGGATGCTCCGAAAAAGTGCCGTTCAATAGCACCAGAAACCCTGAAGTTGATGAAGCTGGTTTCCCTGGAAGTGACTTAAGTGTGATACCTAAAATTAATGAACCCACCAACTCTTTGACCACTGCATCTCTCATCTCAAAATCATCTGCTCCTTCAAAAGGCACAGGAAGTCACACGCCTAAGGCTGCTCAAATTTCCATTAGAGAATTTGCCAAACCCATCAATCCTGTCAGCCATTTAAGTAGTCAGAGTGCATATGAAGCCTTCAAACAGGAATATTACAATTCGGGAGTAAGTGTATTTTTTGAAATATTGAGGTTGATTGTTGAAATGGTGCAGGGAAAATTGATCAACAACCGTTAGTCGTAAATTTAATGTAGGTAGTATACTATTTGTCAAAATAGTCAATATTATTATTCGTCAACTGTGTTAGAGGTAGTAATACTTGTTATTACGATTCCCACCACCACTTAATACAGTGCAACAATCGTATGATGGTCAACAGTAGTTTTGACTGATTGCTTCAGGCAAAAAAATACTAGTTCCGACTGATTTCGTGTTCTGACAGCAACATAATAAAACTTTGCAGCCACTCTATACAACAATCTGGAAAGTATCGAAAAATTAGGTCCATTCTCACGTTGAGATAGATTCTCTGAGGAAACCACTAGGTATACTTTACTTGATAATCATGAGTTGATATAAATTCGTTACTAAAATGTCATGCTTTACATATCAGTCTGTAAATTTGCTGGCACCATTTCTCCAATGCTGACTTATCACAGTATTTACTATACCAACTGACTCGTTAAAATGGATTATGATTTATTTTATAGTTCTCGAATTTTAAAGAACCATTTGACTCTGAGTCATATGATGGCTTGTTGGAGGAGGATTTGCTTGACAAGGACGTAGAAGTTTATGTTGTGCAGTGTCCCAAAGAGGTAGGAAGGCTTAGTGAGGATTTCTATGGATATAATGTCAGTTACCTATTCGTAATTTTTAAGATTAGCATGATGGCTCTGTTCGTTTTATTCCGTCATATTCCTTCTGTAGTGAAAAGAGTAGTGTTCTCGTTCTAATCCATTTTTTCTTTGATAGGTCGATCCCACCAGTTTGGTCAGCCAAGAAATCGATGTATCGAGAAATGAGACTGTTGTTGAACTATCCGTAGTTGGACGCAGTAAAGTTCGACATGATGTATATTGTGACTTGAGTGACTCTGATGTCGGTATTAATGTCGTTGTTCCTAGTAGGACTAGGAAGAAATTCACGTTAAGTAAGTGGTTGAGTTACTTAATATTTTCAAGGAGTCTCTTCCTTGATATTACCGGTATTTTAAATTATCTTTGGTAACGGATTTTTGCTGACTTTCAATCCGTTTCTCCGTATCAGGAGAAGCCACGAATAACCCGCTTCCTGCAGGGGGTTTTGGTGTGTTTCAGTCAGCTTGTGGCTAGCGGGGATGTCTGAATTTTCAAACCCCAATAAATCAACCACATTGGTTCTTCCAATTTTCTGTGGCGGGTTGTTTTTTGTTGTGTTTGTTTACAGTGAGTCCAACATTTCTTGTACATGGATTTTTGAAAAGCTGTTCGATTCTTTTTCGTTTCAGAGAATTCTGAATCCATCCCTAGATTTGAACATTATTTGTACATAACTTGTATGAATTTATTTATTTATGTGTCACTCCATACGATATCTCAACTTAGTCAGGAGTTTTCAGGAATCAGCAGAATTGACTAACAACCAAAAGTTGTTGTAAATTGACCATAAGTGGTATGTATAGAGTGATGACTCGAGACTGCTAAAGACAGTTATTTCAATAGGTCATCAAAAATATTTGCCACAAAAGGGGATCAAATCAGAGTTCATGTGGATCAAAAATAGCTCAACATTAAAACAGTTTTTATTCACCAACTTCGAAAATTCGCTCATATGGCCATGCTGCATGACTGAAATTTCTTTCTTCTTTCATGGGATGGTAATAGTTATTAAACATATCTAGATGATAGAAGAATGTGAATTAATTCGTGATTTAGCATCCATTCAGACTTATTGTAAGGTTTTTCCGTGTCATGACACGCCATGAGCGAGACGTCCTCCCTTTCTCTAGGAAATGGGTTCATTTCATAGGATAGTTCTCCATTGGTGCCACGTTATTTAACCCTTTGGACCCTCAGGGCGAAATACTCGTCCAAGCGAATCAGCACTCGGGGCCTCTGGGCGAGTTTTATCGGGCGCTTGACAGTCCCTGAGGCCTCTAGGCGAATATTTTGTCCAGCTCTCGTAGTGGATCATAGTGCGCTCTCAGTGCGTTTCTTCACCTTCTTCGTTTCATCATGATTTGTTGATAAGCGTTGGTATCGCTTTTTAGCCTCTCAGTGTATTTCTTCATTTCTTCACCACACTTCCTGGGTGAGTTTCTTCTTCTTCGTTTCATTATGATCCGTTGATGAGCGTTTGTATTGATTTTTAGCTCACAGACTTCGCTAAGGCGTATCAGTGGCCTTGACAATGTTGGTCATTGTTCACAGTTTAGTGTACGTGCAACTTGTCGCGTCGTTGGAAGTTTGTTTTGTCATAGGTATTGAATGAGTTATAGCTAGTACGTGTTCTGACCAAGAACTTAGTAACATTTGGTCATAAAGACCGGGTGTATCAGACTCGACTCGCCAAAGTTCAGGGTTCGATTCTACGACTAATTTGCAACAAAACGTATCTCCTAGCAATTTTTTTTACCCCGCCAAAAACCCTCTGTTTTTTAATATTAAGATTTTTTCCTGTTTTCGACCTTGCGGCACTAAAATTGCCATAACTTCCTTAATTTAATGAGTAAATTAAAATCTGAGAACACCGTTGGAAAGAGCGCTCAATTTCCTATCTCTCTGATGCCTAAACAAGTATTTTTGAGCAGCTCCAATAGCTAAAAAATGACGTCAAATTCAAAATTTTGAGAAGTTTCCATAATTTTATTTTTTTAAATCTGCTTTTTGACCTTTTTAGCGTGGTGTTCTTGAATCCCTACCTGCAGGAAAAACTTTCTTAGGATCTCAGCTTCCCAACGTATCCATATAATATGAATTGTATCGCGATAATTAGAGGAGAAAATTACGTTTGAATGCAAAAACGCTGCAAATCCCTGCACAACGGTTTATTATTTTGTACAGAATACCCTCCTGTTACATATCACAGGTCTCCGTATAGATAACCCGTCTATATAACATATGTATATTCTACACATATTATGTAGATCGTGGACCCTCCGTAGGTTAGTACCTAACCCCGTACTCGTTACTAGGTCCCTTCCTAAACCGTTGTGTAATAATTTACCTGTATAGGTTCCCCTTCTACGGAGAGAGAATAATGATAATGAACCGTTGTGTAATAATTTACCCATCAATAATACTTCAACGGTTGTTCAAGTTGCAAAAGTACCTATCAACAAAATCCAGCCCGTTCTGGGTAGATGAGCCGTTGTGTAACAATTTACCCATCAATAATACTTCAACGTTTGTTCAAGTTTCAGAAGTACCTACCAACAAAATCCAATAGTCCATCACTTGTCAAAAATGAAATAATATCGTAGAACAAACAACTCGACTTCATACAGCCATCCTTGATTATAGTCAGGTGCTCCTTAGTGATGAAATCCAGGCCGGATTTATACCGTTTGATTCGCGATCGTGTTGACGAAGCTTTTTGGTGCACACGGACGGCTGGACGTACAGTGCTCCGGGTGGTCTCAAAAAACTGTTTAGCTCAAGACAAATTTAATATCGTAAAAAAACCATACCCTTCATTCGAAAGTTTTTGAGATACGGCGTTCTGAAAATTTCAACCCCTATTTTGAACCCCTTAGAGATGACTGACAGTAACGTCGAGCTTCGAGGACCAACTAGACCCCGAACGGAACGTATAACCCGAATTTCATCAATTTTTATTCATGGTAACTAAGAAAAGTGGCCCGTACGGCGGACAGACAGAAATATTTTTATTGCAGTTTTGGATTCTACATACCTTGAAACGTAAACCATAAAATTTTGAGGGGGGTAAGAATTTTTTTTTTTTTTTCTTGCTCGATTCCAATGGTTCATTATTGAAAATAATAAACCAAAACGTGGTTTTTGCCGCAAAATCGACGGTTTTCAGAATGAAAAACTACTTTGTAATTGTTTGTAAAACAATGATCACTGGGAATAAGAAAAATCATTTGGAAAATCAAATTTTAATTCTTATTAGGTTCAGGAACAAAATCAAAAGGAAATCAGTGAGAAACCTTGCAAGATTAGTTAAAGAACCATCAGTAAAACCGCTGCAAATCCCTGCACAACGGTTTATTATTATGTATAGAATTCCCTTCTGTTACAGATCACAGCTCTCTGTATATCTACCCGTCTATATAATATAATATGAACTGCTCTGTACATATTATGTGGATCGCAGATCCTCCGTAGGTTAGTACCTAACCCCGTACTCGTTACTAGGTAACTACCTAAATCACGAGTTAAATGTTGCTAAAATAATACAGCCGATGACAAACAGTAACTATAACGGCAAAAAGAAACGCAAATAATGAAGTTCTAAAGGAAAATTGTTGATGTGGAGTGAAATAGATGCCCCTTCTGCGTAGATCACTGTTTTCTGCGGTCAATACCTACAGTGAACCGTTGTGTAATAACTTGCCCACCAATAATACTTCAACGGTTGTTCAAGTTGCAAAAGTAACGATCAACAAAATCCAGCCCCTTTTTGGTAGATGAACCTTTGTGTAATAATTTGCCGTTATGTTATAATTTACCGTTGTGTAATAATTTGCCGTTGTGTAATAATCTGCCGTTGTTTAATAATTTACCATTGTGTAATAATTTACCCATCAATAATACTTCAACGTTTGTTCAAGTTTCACAAGTACCTACCAACAAAATCCAATAGTCCATCACTTATCAAATGAAATAATGTCGCAGAACAACCAACTCGACTTCATACAGTCATCCTTGATTATAATCAGATGCTCCGTAGTTATGATATCCGGGCCGGAGTTATACCGTTTGATTCACGATCGTGTTGACGAAGCTTTTTGGTGCTCACGAACGGCTGGACGTACAATGCTCCGGGTGGTCTTAAATAATTGTTTAGCTCAAGACAAATTTAATAACGTAAAAAAAAAAAAAAAATAGCCTTCAATCGAAAGTTTTCGAGATACAGCGTTCTGAAAATTTCAACCCCTATTTTGAACCCCTTAGAGATGACTGACAGTAACGTCGAGCTTCGAGGACCAACTAGACCCCGAACGGAACGTATAACCCGAATTTCATCAATTTTCTTTCATGGTAACTAAGAAAAGTGGCCCGTACGGCGGACAGACAGAAATATTTTTATTGCAGTTTTGGATTCTACATACCTTGACACGTAAACCATCAAATTTTGAGGGGGGGTAAGAATTTTTTTTTTCTTGCTCGATTCCAATGGTTCATTATTGAAAATAATAAACGAAAAAAGAACTTCATTTTTTTAAAACATCATTAAAAAATGATCATAACTCTGCTCGTGAGAAAATGTTCACAGATACTGTTCGAAGTTTCTGCACGAGCATTCCCGTCCGTGTACCCGTACACGTAGAGCATATCGGAATACTCCAAATTGGAAAAACTCATATTTAAACGAATCAACACAAGGAGGGCTCACACAAAACTGATGATTAGCTTTCCTCATATTTGACTGATATTTCAGCATTCTCCTACTGTTTATTGTTTACCGTCAAGAACCAAACGTGCTTCGACAAGAAACGGTGTTCAAATGTGAGCTCCCTAAGCGAATGACGAGGCTCTGAGTAAGATAACGGAGAAACGTTTGGGTTGTCGATACATTAGGTTTTGATGAGTCGGGGAGGTTCAAGAGTGCCACCAATCGATTCAGCGATCAAAAATACGTAGAAGTTACGACTAACTCGCCGAAAAACGACTAACTAGTTTTTCGTCGATTTTGTAGGAAAAACCACTTTTTTTGCATTCAAACGTAATTTTCTCCTCTAATTATCGTGATACAATTAATTTGGATTATACCGTTGGAAAGCTGAGATCCTAAGAAAGTTTTTCCTGTAGGTAGGGATTCTAGAACACCACGTTAAAAAGGTCAAAAACCTGATTTAAAAAAGTGAAATTTTTGAAACTTCTCAAAATTTTGACTTTGAACTTTTTTTTAGCTATTGGAGCTGCTCAAAAATATTTGTTTTGGCTTCAGAAAGATAGTATATTTAGCGCTCTTTCCAACAGTGTACTCAGATTTTAATTTACTCATTAAATTAATGGAGTTATGGCCGCTTTAGAGCCGCAAGGTCGAAAACACGAAAAAACCTTAAAATAAAAAAAAGGGTTTTTGGAGGGGTAAAAAACATTGCTAGGAGATACTTTTTGTTGCAAATTAGTCGTAGAATCGATCCCTGAACTTCGGCGAGTCGAGTCTGATACACCCTGTATAATCTATTCCAGGGATCGGTCTCTCAAGACTTCGAAAGACACCAAGGTGTGCTTGCAGACATCTTTGAGCGATCCTGTGAAACATGGAATTAAAGTTAGGAACGTTAAAATAATCCAGGACAATGGAGTGCTTGTGGAGTTGGACTCCGCGGAGTCACTGAATAATCTTAAATTGCAAATTGCAACAGAAGATGCCAGATTTGAGGATCGACCTCCTAGGAAAAAATTACCGAGATTAATGGCTTACAGGGTTCCGGCAGACACCACGGTGGACCGGATCAGAGAAGCTCTCCAACACTACGGCGAAGGGACTACGATTGAGCAAACAACTACTGTTTTTGAAAGGAAGCAGGGTGCTTCGGATACTAAAAATGTATGCTTCACTCTTGATCCGGATATAAGGAGAAAAGTGATTGGGGATGGACGGCTTTATATTGGCTGGCTCAGCGCTAAAGTGAAAGATTTCCTTGTGACTACGTGGTGCTATAAATGTCAACAATATGGGACACGTCACGAAACAGGCAGAGGAAAGAGCGCTCACTAGGGAGCGCTAGGAGCTAATACATTTAATTTTATCCTTTTTTTTTTCAAACCAGAACCACATACGTATGGGAAATGGCACACTACGCAGAAACAGACCATGTACAGACATAAGTAAACTGAGAGCTTGCTGTGATATATTATGATACGCCCAACAGGCGGTGGGAATCGAACCGACGGACCTCATTCACTGTCCAAACCCCAACCACCTAGTAGCAGAGCGTGAACGCTCCTGGCCACTGGGTCACCATTGGTAGATAGAGCCATATTGTTTTGAATACGATATGTGCTCCTGTTCTGGTTTTTGTATAAAATCCGTAAAATTTCTGTGATCAAACTATCGTCAGTAACCAACAATAACTGAAGGCACATTGGTGAGGGGTGACCTTATAAGTAGTCCCAAAAAGTAAAGGTGTCGATTGGGATTGGTTGTGGATTAAAGAAGGGAGCAAAGTGAAGGGGGTTGATTCTGATTGGCCGTGGAAGTGAATGCAGAACAAATTGGAAGGAAGTTAGGGTGTAACGGGGGGGTGGGGGGGAAGCTGTTACAGAAATTGCAGTAATGGAGAGAAAAAAATTACACCATAGAATTTTTCAGGTGCATCCGACATTCTGCCTTTCAGGTAGAAATGAAGGAATCATCAAACTGTTCATCTGTAAGAGCAAAATTGAAGCTATGACTAGATCCATTCAAGTGACATGCAAAAGCCGAATCACCCTTACTATCCCTGAATTCTTTTTCATATTTTTTTCCCCATGAAAATCTAGGGATGGATTGATAGTATTCCGCTGCAGATTTAATATTTCGAGACCATTGCAGTTCATCTAATTTTTATCGGAAATTCGCCAAAACCAAGCAATATGTATGCCAACTTTTATGGTTGTAAACGCTTCAATCATTTCAGGGGTGGTTTGCTTGTCGTTAATAGCACTATAATATCAAAAAATCACGCAAGAGTGAACAACGCGTATCTTCTCTTCCGTGATAGAGACGTTACATTTGTTACATTTTTGAAGTATTGTGTTACAAACCATTCCATGTCAAGACAGTAGGTATGTCCTCTTACCCCCCCCCCCCCCCCCCCCCCAAAGACACACACACTGTTATCTATTCTGAAATTGTACATTACTTCAACTGAAAAAACATTGAAATTTCCTCAATGATCTATAATCAATTTGTACGCTTAAATCTTTGTATTCATGTCTCAAGTTTATGGACAACCATGTGGAGAATGAAATTGAACGAAGTAAAGTCAGTGCATGTAGATTTCACGAATCTCCGAATTGACAACATGCCAGTTTACCTCAACAATAATATAATTCCATACGCCAAAGGCACAAAGTATCTAGAATGACATTAGATGCGAGACTGAAGTGGAAAGTGCATGTTCGAATGAAAAAATCAGAACTGGTCCTAAAATTCAGAGAAATGTACTGGTTGATGGGCAGATGGTCAGAATTGTGTGTGCAAACAAATTAACCCTGTACAACCAAGTCTGGAAACCTGTATGAACTTATGGAGCACCGCTGTGGGGCTGTAGTGCTCAGAACAATCCAGCGCTCCCAGACCAGTGTACACCGGAATATAGTCAATGCACAGTGGTACATTCGGAATGACAGACTCCACCACGATCTTGAGGTGGAGACTGTCGACGAAACCTTAAAGAAAATTGCCACTGCCACCTAGAACGGCTAAGAGTGGTCAACACCGAAGCTGTTCATTTGCTTGTCGTGGATGATTCCCTAAGAAGACAAGACAAAAAAAGCCATACGAACTAATGAAGTGAAATGAATAAGATTTATTCTCACTGGTTGTGAAAGTAGAACACAGTCAGCTTCTTTATCTTGTCTTGTGATGATGTTGTGTAGTAGAATTAAGTCAGCAATGTATTACTAATAAATCGTACAACTTGGTGTAATGAAAATAAACCGAAGGAGGGAAACAAATTTTCTCAAATTTTAGATTCTGTACCGGTGAGCGGACGGCTGACTATCGTCGAATCAGTTGACGTGCCACCGATAGAAGAATTTGACAGCTCCTCACCTCCTCCTGTCCCATTTCCTGAGAACCTCAAAACGAGGAACACTTTTGTTGGATCAGGTAGGTATTCCAGAAACCCTAACGATTTTGCTGCGTCGCATTGATATTTGTTAACACGTGGCCACTTACTTTTCAGATGAGTCCTCTGCTCAGTCAATTGTGAGTAAATCAATCAAAACGAAATCTAATGATGGGGGTCAAAGTTACCAGGAGATGGCAACTTCTATTCTGGACACATTTGAGGCTCCTAAATATGGTATGTTACGAACTACTGTTTCGTATAATTATACGAAGTTGTATTTAGCTATACTTACCTATTGAAATTTCAATTTATGAGATATGCTGAACCTGTTGCAGAGCCTGTTTATCCTACGCCTGAAAAAGTAGAAAGCAGAAAGAAAAGAAAACTCAAGGATTGTGGTAAATTGGGTGACATTAATAAACATTATGGTATGAACCTACATCATTGTCTTCGACAACATCCATAGTTTGATACTTTGTTTTCAATAGTTGATTACGTATCTATCAGGATTAGCCGGTTTGGTAATTTTTTTTTTTTAAATTCTGTGTTCTAAGCTGAGATCACGATGGAAGGCATGGAGGATACAAAGTATATCAGAAAAGAAGATGATTCCTTCAAATCCGAGGATGACGATAAAGCATTGTTGCAAAACAGGAAGGCGAAAAGAAAACTAGAAGAAAACAATGGTAAGTAATTGCAACAAGTACTTCAGAAATCAATGTTTCTCCATGTGTTTTATGTTTGAAGCTTCCCTATTAATACTTGATTAATGGCATTTTCTGTGGTTTTCGGGTTGAACACTAGGTGGTGCCATTTATCCATTGATTGCAATCACAGGGTCTGGGGAGTCTGCATACATAGATGTAAAACTGAAGTATTATTCATATTTTTTTCCAAGTGTACTAATTGTTGAAATATACTAATGACGTATTTATCTTGATTTTACAGATGCACCTGTTACCATAAAAAACTTGAAGGAAGAAACTGATCCTCCTCCAGGTCAGGCAGTTTCAAACGCCTCCAAATGCAGGATGACCAAAGGAGTATTTAAATCTTTGTTCTATCGGTACCTACTCAGCAAATACAAGTGGTAGATGGGTGGGGGAGTCGCCAGTTACTCTGAGGGTTTGCCATTTGAAATGCAATGGAGCCATGGTCTGTCCTTAGCATTACCACACGCATGTTACAGTAATGGTAACCAGTGATAACCTAACACTGTGACAGGGTTTTAGAAATAGTAATCGCATATATAAAAATTGAAGAAAATATCTTTAGTTCTACAAATGGCACAGTCAGGAGAAAATATTGAGAAACTAAGTCTGGGACTGGTGATCACTACCGATCAACATTTTCCAATGATCGTGCTTTTTCCTGTTGATACCACTAAATACCATACTCAGATACATGTCAAATTGCAAGCGTACTGTCGAGTAATGCATGCATTACTTGGGATGCCCACAAGTTCATGTGTAGATACTACTATTGCAGTTAAGTACTCAGACTGGTTTCCCCAAGTTTCTTGCATGAAACTGAATTCATTACAAGAAGAACCGTCAAAATTTTATGAGAATTTCAGCACGAATAGTTGGCCAGTATGTTTACTCATCTGCTGACTAAACCGTCTTATACGCAGTTTATAAAAAATCAATCCAACAAGTGTTCCAGGCTGAAAACCAGAGAAAAAATGAATTTGTTGGTAGGACAATAATTGCGATCCCATGTCACAATATTCCCCCCCTCCCCTCCATTGTTTCTCGCGCAGCTAGAAGCTTCTGGAGTTGTCCTTCAAAATAACATATCCATTGCAAGCCAAGTGGCAAACTTTCAAGGAGGCTCCTCGCCCACTTCCCTACAACGTATCCTTGCTCAGTAACTGTCCGATAAAAAATTTACATGGTCCTTGTGGTCAACTGGTAGTTTATACTCATATTAATTCAACTGTTGGTATACTTATTTGCATCATTATATTTATGTTATATCGTTGATCATTCTTATCTTATCCTCCAGGCGTTTCATCTGAAGAATCTTTGGTTAAAAAGAAGAAGAAGAAGAAAAAGAAGATGCATGAATATGAAGAGCCAAGCGGTATAGTTAATACTATTTTCCCTGATATACTGCTATAGTAACAACTTTAATGGGGTACGATGGGTTTACATCCAATATTGTCAAGTTGCCCATCTGTGTGTAACGGTTCATGCTGTATAGTCAGAGTTAGTTAGAAAATGTTTTCTTTTACAGAAGCGGAACATGATTTGAAGAGAGAATCAGTTCTTCCTCCGGCCATAAGTAAGTTTGGTTCTGAATGAGAACTTTATTGTTCACAGCATCAATGCTCCATATTCACGAATTTAAGAATTCCTGTGATTTACTTCAACATTAATTATACACACCAGCTGGTCGTACAATGGTTCGAGTGGTCTCAAAAAATTCTTTAGTTCAAGATCAATTTAAAAACTTGAAAAAACCATAACCTTATATTGAAAGTTTTCGAGCTAAGGCGTTCTGAAAATTCCAACCCCTATTTTGAACCCCTTAGGGATGACTGACAGTGACGCCCAGCTTCGAGGATCAACTAGACCCCGAACGGAACCTATAACCCGAATTTCATCAATTTTTTTTCATGGTAACTAAGAAAAGTGCTAAGTACGGCGGACAGGCAGAAATTTTTTTATTGCATTTTCGGATTCTACATCTTGAAACGTAAACCATCAAATTTTGTGGGGGGGTTTAGATTTTTTTTTTTTTCTTTCATGCTCGATTCTAAAGGTTCATTATTAGAGAGTTCCTAGGAGATACGGTGATAACAATACCGCATTGGCTGTTAGAGCGAACAACATGGATGCTAACCTGTTGCCATGGGTTACGAGAGACAACTAGCATGATAGTCGGTATCTTAAAGTGACGTCAATTCCTTACTGATTGTTGAAGTACCGCGAACCTACCCCCCTCTTCTACCCCCTTCAATTTCAAAAGACAAAAGAGCACAACAAACCACTATGCACCAGCTCTGTTAAATCTGAAGTCAGAAGCCTGTTAAATTTGAAGAACGTCTAATTAGTTATTGCAAAATTAGTTGCATAAAGTTGGTTTGCTTCTGAAGCACATATATTTGGATTCTTTTGCAAAAGCCTGCAAAACCAGCTATAAATTTGTGAAACTAGGATTTATTATGAGGGAAAGGTAGGTCTAAACTAAAAAAGCTTAAGCATTTGGAACCATTTAATTTTTTAGGTTAAGAAAACAATGTAAAGAACTGCAGGTTAAGAAAACAGTAGGTACAGAAATGTTTTACAGTAGGTAGGTACACCAGTACAAAACACGAAAAGCGGGCATAACTTGAGTAAGGATTACCAGAAATGTTCGTGAAGAAAGTTACTGAATTGTTTGCTGTTGCTAAATTTGGTTAAAGCAAGAAAGTTGAATCAATTCTTCACCCTCACTCCAACAAAAATCCGATTCTATGGGCTCTGGTTCATATCATTTTCATGATCTTCTCCGTTGATGTGTGTTTCCGTAACAACTTCTCCTTCCTCTTGATTCTCCTCAGCAGAAACAGCTTGAAAGGGAGGTAGGTATTTGGGTTGCGAAAACGTTGGTGTTTGAAAGCATGGTGGAAAATTCATCGCGATCACGTTTTCACCGTTAACACGTAGTAGGTACTCAAGGTTTCCAACATGTACTGTTTTCAACATATCAGGTTACGTTTACTCACGGTCTAGTCGTTACGTTTCACGGGATCGAGAAGCGGTGACGGATGTATGCGGCAAAATACGTTACCCGTATGATACGTCAACCATTTGGCGCATGCGCAGAACACTTTTCTGAGACATACGGATGACGCATCTGAGCAACGGTATCCGCCTAGGAACTCTCTATTGAAAATAATAAACCAAAATTTGTGTCCGTCCACCGTACGCCTACTTCGCACTTTTCTTAGTTACCATGAACCAAAATTGACGAAATTCGGTTTATGGGTCCCATTTGGGGTCTAGTTGCTCCTCGAAGCTCGGCGTTAATGTCAGTCATCCCTAAGGGGTGAAAAATAGGGGTTGAAATCTCCAGGACGCCCTTATCGCGATTATTTTTATGGTTTTAAATAGTTCTCGAACTTGGGTGTTTTTTAAGACCACCTGGAGCCCGTTCGTTCACAGTAAGGCCCAGAAGTTTACACCAACAGACTTTTTCAACAGCAGGGTGAATGAAATTGTATACATTCAGCCCAATGTCATCACTAGGGACACGCTAACAATCGGGAATTGGCCCGAGATCATCATTGCTAGGGAGCACCCAAGGTGACTAGAAGAGGAGGTGTGCTCACGCTCCCTGGTGGGGGAAGCGTGACGTCACGAGAGTCCTCACTGCCGCCCGCAGTCCCCGGTCTCGGGAACCTTGCCCGGGCGCTTGTTGTTTATACCCGTTTTTTTACGTACACGTTCCGGACTCCGAAATTTTGCCAGGCTGTTTTGTTCTGATTGTTTTGTTAACTCGTCGCAAATATGCCAAGTTGTCCATGTTCAGTGGCAGTGTGTAACAACAATTATTTCGAAGCTAAAAGAACTGGAAGGAAAGTCTCGTTTTATACAATCCCAAAGGACCCCAAACTAAGGTATGTTCCTATGGAATTTTCGTTTCAAAAAGCTTGTTTTCAAACTAATATCTACCATAATCTAGAGACATCTTTCTTTTTAATGCAATATGTAATACTTTGAAGTACCTAGGTATTCTTATAATACCTACCTAGATATCTAATGCTTTATAATAACAATATCGGTGGTATCTGTAATGTGGGTTGAGGTTTAGGAGTAGTAACTCAAGTACTAACAATAACAACTTAACCAACTCTTTCTTTTCTGTTCTTACTATTATTACAGAAAGCTTTGGATTGATGCATGCCATAGGAAAGATAAGTTCGACCCTGAAAATGCTCGTGTATGTTCCGATCATTTCAAGAATGAAGATTTCATTCGCGACTTACGTGGAGAACTAATGGGGGATTCCTTCAAACAAAATCGCATTTTGAAACCTGGTTCCGTTCCTACATTGAAGCTTTTACCAAGTACAGATTCTTCCCCACCGACTACGAATACTGCACGATCTAAGAGAATTGAAAATCGTCTACAAAAGGAAGTCGTTGAACAATTATTATTTCAGAATTTAGGCCCTAGTAATACCACACAGGAAACTTTGGAACAAAAATGTGCTAGGCTAGAAGAGGAAAATACAAAACTGAAGCAATACTTGCATGATAGTACTTTGAAAATTAAGGCCCTTGAGGAAAAATATGCCGAACGACAAGCAAATTCAAAAGAAGAAGAGCAAAATCTGTTTGATAAAATTAAAGACATGTTTAAGGGCGTTCTGACTAAAAATCAACTGGAAATAATAGTTAATAAAAAAAAGTTCGTTGAATGGACGGTGGACGAAATGTCAATCGCTTTTACTCTCAGATATCTTAGCAAAAGAGGATATATATTTCTAAGAGATACTTTAAAATATCCTCTTCCAGGTTTAAGTTCCCTTAGAAGATGGGCTTTAAATTTCAACGTTACTCCCGGCCTTTTGACTAATGTTATAAAAATTATGCAAATTGCTGGTTTGGAAATGGATGTCCGTTCCCGACAGGTTGTACTGCAATTTGATGAAATGAAGGTAGAATCGACATTTGAGTATGATATAAAAAGAGATTTAATAGTTGGTCCGTTTTAGCGAATTTTCGAAGAAAAGGAAGCTATTGTTCTCGGTCCAAAATTTTTAAAACTCGAATTTCCGAAAGATTTTTATACCAAAATCCGTTTCAGACCATCCTGAATTCACTGCCGAAAGACACCAAAAATTATATGTATATATATATATATTTATATATATATTTATATATATATTTATATATATATTTATATATTTATATATTTATATATGTATGTGTCATTCCAGACGATAACTCTCGATAGAATTGAGATAAAAAGTTCAAATTTGCACGAAAAATCTGTCTTGGCAATCGACAGGCTAAGTTCGAAGATGGGCAGAATCGGGTCACTCTAAGGGGGAGTTTTGGGGAATTTTAGGGGGGGGAAATTACCCATAAATTCCCAAAATGAAAAAGTCTGACAAGTGACACCTCATTTTAAAGGTTTTTGTACGCTGAACACGATGGTGAAATCAGAATTGCGATATCTCATTCCATTCTCAAACTGGAGCACTTTGAAGATGAAGGAACGTGGTTATTTCTTGAGATGTTCTTCCTGGTTCGTCTGCTCTAATCTGATAACGGAATGGGATATCGCAATTCTGACTTCACCATCGTGTTCAGCGTTGGAAAATCTACAAACCGAGGTGTTACTCGGCAAAAAATGGAACAAAAAATTGTTACGTATCCAATACCTACTCTTCTGGTATTCAAAACATTTTTGATTTCCCCCTCCCCCTCCTTCCACCCCAAATTTTACTTTGCGTAAAACTACTCCTGTTTTAATTTTGTATGGTATCAAGTTGGGAAAACATTGGCCGAAAATTAATATTCAGAAAATTTTAGGCGGAGGAGGAAGATGCCGAAAACTTCGAAAATTCGCTCTTATAGCCATGCTGCATGACTGTGGTTTTTCTAATATGCAAGTGGTTCAGGCAAGAGGGGTGTTCTCAAAGTGGAAACAACCTCTGTACGTAGATTTTGATTGTAAAATAACTGTTGCAATTCTAGAGACTGTAATTAAAGCTTTGAAGGATGTAAATTTTGATGTTGTAGCGATAGTGAGTGACTGTGGTGGTGGAAACAGAGGGCTGTGGAGTTTCTTAGGTGTTGATGAAGATAGCCCTTCCTTCGTTAGTTCCTCAACTGGATTAGAAATTTTCTGTTTTGCGGACGCTCCACACTTGCTTAAGTTAGTTCGCAATTGGTTCCTTGACACAGGGTTCACCCTGGACTCCAAGTCAATTACCACAGAAAAAGTTCGCGAACTTATTGAATCAAAGGCTGATGAAGTTTGTTCAGTTTATAAATTAACTCGCAACCACATAGAAGTAGCGAAAACTAGGCGTCAAAATGTAGCCTTGGCAGCTCAGCTGATGTCGCACACAACATCTACTGCTTTGAAACATTATTTCCCTGATTGTGAAAATGCTCTACGGACTGCAGAATTTATCGATTTGGTTGATGCATGGTTCAACTTTTTTAATTCGTATTCTCCCTCAGAATCTGTAGAAATAAAAAAGCCTTATGGAATTAACCTGAAAGCGCAGAACGATAAGCTTGCAGAAATTAAAAATATGTTCAGATCCCTCCTATGTACAGGTAAAAAGAATTTGCAGATATTTCAAAAAGCAATTCTCCTTTCGATCGCGGCTCTCCAAAAATTGTTCAAACACCTGGAAAACAAGCTAGGCGTTTCATATATTCTTACTCACAAAATTAACCAGGACGCCTTGGAAAATTTGTTTAGCATGATTCGCCTTCAGGGAGGTGGTAATGATCATCCGTCTCCAATGGATGCCCTCTACAGAATCCGCTTAATTATTTTAGGAAAAACTCATGGCCAGTTGCAGTTGAGAACGAATTACACTTCCCTCAACCCTGAAAATGATGAAAACTTCCTTTTAATATCGGTGTTCAAAACCGCGGAAATAGAGCCTTTAGAGGACACTTCTGATGTGTCAGGCCCTCGAAGCCAAGAGCAGCAAGCGATAGATATCGACAGTGATTCTACTGTGTCAATGCCATCTCCCGCTAAGAAGATAAAAACCGATTTAAAATCATCAACCGAACGCGATGGTTTATTTTATGTGGCTGGATACTTGGCCAAAAAGTTCAAACAAGAATATCCAGATCTTGGGGTCCATACCTACACAATGAGTGAATCTGATGTCCCAGAGTGGATTCAGCATTTATCTTTCGGAGGGCTGATAAATCCTTCACCTGAATGGGCCACGCAAGTCCAAAAAATGCATGGATATTTTTTAAAATATCAGGGGAGAGATAATTTCAAGGTGAAAATGCAAATTCTAGAGCGGACCTCCGAATATCTTGGTCACAAAATCCCCGAGATCCCCCGTCCTTTAATATTAGGATTTACGCGACAAATGATTTTCATAAGAATCAAGTTTTTAATTAAACAGAAAAATGAAAAAAAACGTAAATATCACTTCAACAACAAAAAAGATGAGCGGAAAATGAGCAGAATAGTTAATTAAAAGCCAACAGCTGAGCGTAGTTTAGTAAAATTTTTCTTCTTTAATATTAAGTACCTACCTATATTTTTTCTTCTAATTCTTTCATGTACCTATGTTCTGTAAGAGTAAAAATAAATAAATATGTTCTATAGATCTATACTGACAGATGTACATTATTATTCATCCAGTGAATGAACCATAATGCACTTAATACACACTAATGCTCCATAATAATGCACGTAATACATTACCTACCTACTAATGCACGTAAACACTTATGCTATTTTGTCTTATGCAGTTTAAATGAGCAGTTTTCCTTTCATTTGTCAATCATTCTACCCATCAATGTGTTAAAATATGTTCCGGTTTTTTATTGCTTGGGAACTTATAATTTTGATTTCCTGGAGGCCAGATGGAAATAATATTGCTACAAACTAATAACTCAAAAATCACTAAAACCACCGAGCAGTGATCATTGAAATGTTGATATAAAATTGTTCGTAGATTTTTTTCCAAATTCCACCAGAACTCGCCTGATACAAAATTCTAGAGTGGATAAGCGATAAGGTCGAACGGATAAGGCAGCGGGGACTGGGTGATGGGCCGGTAGGACTCTCGTGACGTCACGCCCCTTCCCAGCCCACCGAGCGTGAGCACACCTCCTCTTCTAGTCACCTTGGGGAGCACCTGATTGTATTCACGGAGTTAGAAGTCGAGTTGGTTGTTCTGTGATATTATTTCATTAGAAAAATTATGGCTCTTTTGGAGTTTGTTGATCAGGTTGTGGAACTTGCACAAACTTTGAAGTATTATTGATGGGTAAATTATTACAGAATGGTAAATTATTGCACAACGGTAAATTATTACACAACGGTTCATTATACCATCTAAGTAGAAGGGGCTAGAGTTTGTTGGTAGGTACGTTTGCAACATTTTTCACTCCACGTTAACAATTTCCCTTCTGAACTTCATTATTTGCGTTTCTTTTTGTCATTTTAGTTACTGTTCGTCATCGACAGAATTATTTTAGCAGCATTTAACTCGTGATTTAGGTAGGTACCTACCTAGTAACAAGTACGGGGTTAGGTACTAACTTGCTGAGGGTCTGCGATCTACATAATATGTATAGAATAGTACATATATTATATAGAAGGGTTATCTAGAGCTGTGATCTGTTACGGAAGGGTATTCTGTACAAAATAGTTAACCCTGTGCAGAGATTTGCAGCGTTCTGAGTTGTGATCTTTGCAGTTACTGACGTTTTGTAACTAAATTAATTCTTCTCGCACACTCCCCGAATTCTGTATCCTTATTTTGCTTTCTCACTACCGAAGGTAGGGAAGCCTTGGATTCGTGAATGAGTAAAAAAAATATTCATGTCCTCCAAAATGAAAAATTTCCACAACCCTTATGCGTTTCAGACATCGAGGAACGCCTTTGGTGCCGTGTCTGTCTGTGGTAATTCCTTGTAACGCCCATAACTACCTGAAATAATGGTCGAAATGGGTTGAAATTTGGAGGGTAGGTGTGGGTTGGGTTACAGATGTTCCTATACAAAAATCATTGAAAAAGTACTGTAATTTTCATCTGCACATGCACAAACATGAAATACCTGAAACGCCCATAACAACCCCAAATATCGTTGAAATGAGTTCAAACTTGGAGGGTCGATCAGGAATAATACTTTGATAGTTCCAAATCACTTTCATTGGAATCGTAATGTAGCTTTTTTCTGTGCATGCGCGAACATGAAATGTTGACCATTTCCTTGTAACGCTTCCAACTACACGAAAATAGTCGTAGAGAGCTGAAATTTCGAGGGTACACGTGAGTTTGATCGCAGATGGTCCCTTTTCAAAATCATGGAAATTGTCCCGTCTGCGCATGCGCAAACGTGAAATATTGAAACGCCTGTAACTACCTTCAATATCGTTGAAATGAGTTCAGATTTGGAGGTTCGATCAGGTATAACACTTTGATAATTGCATATGATTATTCATTCGTCTGCGCATGCGCGAACATGAAATGTTGACCATTTCCTTGTAACGCTAACTACGCGAAAAATAGTCTTAGAGAGCTGAATTTTGAGGGTACACGCGGGTTGGATTGGAAATGGTCTCGTATCAAAATCAACCTACCCAACTACTCTAGACGTACATGTGATTCAAGTGAGGAAGCTATGCTGCCTACTCGAATTGGCAGACGTTTTTTTCAAAGTCTTGCGGATCACATTAGGGTGCTTCACAGACTTCTTTCGGTCCACGGACCTTAAGTTAAGAACCAGTGGTCAAAAGATGACAATATAATAACGAAAAATTGCCCATGACTTCTGTTGATATTTTCAAGGGAATTAGATTCCATTCTAAGAATTTTGAGACCAACCTTACCCTCCTACGATGAAAATTCTTTTTCTATTAGCATTCAGTGTTGACAACAAGTTACGTCACAGTGGGCAAGGGGTTCCCGCCCCGACAGGAGGGGTGCAATGACGAAAGTTGAAAGTTCATAGAAAAAGAAGTATTCATTGTAGGAGAGTGAGGGTGATCTCAAAACTGTTGCTTGGAATGGAACCTACTGTCATTTTGAAATGGCAAAGTAATATACACAGAAGTCATGGGTACTCCTCATTGTTAGAGACAGTCATACAAACCTTTCTCATTAGTTTGTTTTGAATTTAAAGAAGGCAGTTATGCCTACCTGTTTTTTCTTCATCATTGGTGGCACCCTGGTTAAGACATTTCCTTGATTAAATGTTTAATGGTTCTCCTTTTATGTCCCTCAGTTTTCCATTATTTCAACTGTCATTCTGTTCCAGATGCCTCTGTTGAAGAACTGGGGTATGCTACTGGTGAGACAGAAAAGAAGGAGAAGCGCGAATTGGAGGAGACCAATGGTATGTTTATGTTCATTGCATTTTGCTTCCTCACTACGGAAGGTAGGGAAGCCTTGGATTCGTGATTGAGTAAAAAAAAATCATGTCCTCGAAAATGAAAATTTCCACAAACATTTTGCGTTTTAGACATCGAGGAACGTTTTTGGTTCCGTGTCTTGTCTATTTGTCTGTCTGTCTGTGGCAATTCCTTGTAACGCCCATAACTACCCGTAGTAATTGTCGAAATGCGCTGAAATTTGCAGGGTAGGTGCGGGTTGGGTCACAGATGGTCACTTACCAAAATCATTGAAAAATTACCTTAACTTACGTTTGCACATGCGCAAACGTGAAATACTTGGAAGGCCCACAACTACCCTTAATATTGTTGAAATGAGTTCAAACTTGGAGGTTCGATCAGGAATAATACTTTAATAGTTCCAAATGAATTTCATTGGAATCGTACTGTAACTTTCGTCTGCGCATGCGCGAACATGAAATGTTGTCCTGCCTTATCAGAGTGGATTGAGATTGCATCTAAGGCCATTTAGGCCCATCGCGATCTTGCTGGTCTTCTGTGCCGCTGTCCCTTCTTGAAATGTTGACCATTGTAACGTTTCCAACCACGCGAAAAATAGTTGTAGAGATCTGAAATTTCAAGGGTACACGCGGGTTGGATCGCAGATGGTCCCGTATCAAAATGAACCTACCCAACTAGTCTATACGTTCATGTGATTCAAGTGAGGAAGCAATACTGCCTACTCGATTTGGCAGACGTTTTTTCTTCATCCTTGGTGGCACCCTGGTTAAGACATTTCCTTGATCAAATGTTTAATGGTTCTCCTTATTCCCTCAGTTTTCCATTATTTCAACTCTCATTCTGTTCCAGATGCCCCTGTTGAAGAACCTACTGGTGGGAGAAAAAAGAAGAAGAAGAAGCGTGAATTGGAAGAGACAATTGGTATGTTCATGTTCATTGCATTTTTTCATCTTGAACGTGTTAACAACATTATTTCATGGCATCTGAAGTGTGTAGCTGCTCGTCCTGGAATCTCAATAGAAATCTCTTGATTAAATCTTACTAATGAGGAGTACCCATGACATCTGTTTATATTGCTTTCCCATTTTTTAATGAAAGTAGGTTCCATTCTAAGAATTTTGAGACCAACCACACTCCTATGATGAATACTTCTTTTTATATGAGCTTTCAAAGTTTTTTGGCAACAAGTGACGTCATTGCACCCATCCCGACGGGCAGAACCCTCTTGCCCAGTGTGGCGTCACTTGTTGCCGGAACTTTGAAAGCTGATAGGAAAAGATCTATCCATCGTTGGAGAGTACGGCAGGTCTCAAAATTCTTAGAATGGGAAAACCTACTGTCGTTTAAAAATGGGAAAGTAATATAAACAGAAGTCATGGGTACTCCTCGTTGTTGTGATACGGACAATCACGCAAACCTATCTCATCAATTTGTTCTGGATTTAAAGCGCAGGTGGTGATGCCAACCAAGTTTTCTCCATCCTTGCTGGCACCCTGGTTAGCACATTTTCTTGATTAAATGTTTAATGGCCGAACGTTCTCCTTATATGTGCCTCTGGTTTCCATTATTTCAACTCTCATCTGTTCCAGATGCCCCTGTTGAAGAACCTGCTGGTGAGATAAAAAAGAAGAAGAAGAAGAAGAAGCGTGAATTGGAAGAGACGGATGGTATGTTCATTGCATTTTAATTTATTATTTTCGATAATAAAGCTTTGGAATCGGCCATGAAAAAAAAGTAACCCCCCCCCCCCCCCCCCCAATTATGATGGTTTACTTTTCAAGGGATGTAGAATACGAATATCGAATTAAAAAATGTCCGTCCTTCCGCAGCTTTTGGTTTATTATTCTGTGAATAAGACACCTATATAATCGCTCAGCAAAAAGTTTTATAACACCCCTCAAAATTTTTTCTTTTACGTTTCAAGGTGGGTAGATTCAGACAATACAATGTCCGTCTACTGTCCGCCGTATCACGTGTACCGGCTTCATTTTCGGTCTAAAAAAGTCGTTCTTTCTCACACCGCCTCCATTTGGGCCCTAGTTGTGTCCCGAAATTTTTTGCAGCTCGATCGGAATATACCCAGGTGTGTTATGAGTGAAAGTGGGTATAAAAATAGGAAGTTTCAGCCTTAAATTTATATTAAATTTTGGTCTAAAATCGTCGTTTTCCCCCACACAGTCCCCATTTGGGAACACATTTGGGTCCTAGTCGTGCTCCGAAACTCGGCAGCCTGATTGGCCTACACCCAGGGGTGTTATGGGATAAAAATGGGTGTAAAAATAGGGGTTTTCTAGGGATGTTTGAGGTTTTAGTTAACATGAGCTTTTGTGAGGTATCGTTTTCCATGTTTTGTAGGGCGAGAAAACCGAATATTGAGTTGATTTTGACCGAAGTCAAGAATTGAGGTTTTAATGAAGGTTAAGCTCCCGAAATTAATTTTTTGTGAGTCATAAACGTGGAAAATTGTCTGAAATCACCATAGATTTGTATAATAACACTAGAAGTAGTATCAACAGGTGAATCCCGACAATTAAATGGTACTATCAATGATCAAAGATAATCTTTAAAAAAAAAGCCGAGCCTAATTCGTGTTTTTGGGAGCCAGAATTGGTGGAAACCATCAAATATTGCCTTTTCAATAATTACACATGAAAGAAACAATAAATGAACAGGCAAAATTTCTCTACTATGTCCAGGAGAATAATAAACCCATGTGGCAAGGACTTTGCAGCGTTTTACACCCGTTTTTCTCTCATTACGCCCCTGGGTGTATTGCAATCGGGCTGCCATGTTTCGGAGCACAACTAGGACCCAAACTGTGCAAAAAACCGACGATTTTAGACCAAACTTTAACGTAAATTTAAGGCTGAAACTTCGTTAGAACCTCAATTTTCCACTCTTTGATCAAAATCGACTTCATATATGGTCTTCTCGTCCCAAAAACATGGAAAAACGATACCTCAAAAGCCCATGTTACTCACATGTTACGAAACCACAAAAAGTATCTATTTTTATATCCACTTTCACTCATAACACCCCTGGGTATACCGATCGGGCTGCAAAGTTTCGGGACACAACTAGGGCTCAGATGGAGCATGTGTGCGAAAGAACGAGTTTTTTAGACCGAAAATGAAGCCGGTATGTATGATACGGCGCACGTACATTGCATTTTTGGAATCTACACACCTTGAAACGTAAAAGAAAAAAAAACCAGTCATGCAGCATGACTTAATGAGCGAATTTTCAAAGAAATATTCGAATTAATGGCTATGGTTTTGAATAAAGGAAAACTTCGGTCTAAAATTTGGTTTTCTATGTATATTCTCTTCGTATTTATTTTAATTTGTACGTTTTGTCCATCCTGATTCTACCGTTTGTTTATTACGTAATTGTACTAAGTGCTTATTTATTTGATCGCTGTGGGTAAATTCAAGGAGTTGTACTAATCGTTTGCCTCCCCCTTTTTTGCTTCGAACTCTCGTCTTCAATTAATACTTCTCACATATTTCAATCTGACCACTCTAAGGGGGTGGGGGGGTAAGAGTTTAAAGATTATCCTAGTTTTGGGTAATTTTTGCGCACTTTAAATGCTCTAATTTAAGAACGGATTTAGATATCTAAAATCCGATTTCACTATCGTGTTCAGCGTGCAAAAACCTTTAAAATGAGGGGTCACTTGTTAGAAAATAACATTTTGGGGATTTTTGGGTAATTTTTGCGCACTTTAAATGCTCTAATTTGAGAACGGATCAAGATATCTAAAATCCGATTCCACCATCGTGTTCAGCGTGCAAAAACCTTTAAAATGAGGGGTCACTTGTTGGAAAATAACATTTTGGGGATTTTTGGGTAATTTTTGCGCACTTTAAATGCTCTAATTTGAGAACGGATCAAGATATCTAAAATCCGATTCCACCATCGTGTTCAGCGTGCAAAAACCTTTAAAATGAGGGGTCACTTGTTAGAAAATAACATTTTGGGGATTTTTGGGTAATTATTGCGCACTTTAAATGCTCTAATTTGAGAACGGATCAAGATATCTAAAATCCGATTCCACCATCGTGTTCAGCGTGCAAAAACCTTTAAAATGAGGGGTCACTTGTTGGAAAATAACATTTTGGGGATTTTTGGGTAATTTTTGCGCACTTTAAATGCGCCAAAACCCTCCTTAGAGTAGGCCAATTTCGCCCATCTTCGAACTTAGCCTTTCGATTGCCAAGATAGATTTTTTGTGCAAATTTGAGCTGTTTATCTCAATTCTATCGAGAGTTATCGTCTGGAGTGACACATATATAAATAAATATATATATATATACATATAAAAAAGTGTTAAATTTCAGGAATCGTTTTAGAATGGTCTGAAACGGATTTCTATGAAGAAAATTTCCAAAAATTTATATTATTTAAATTTCGAAGCCATTGCAATAGCTTCATTTTCTTTGAAAATTCGCTAAAACGCTGCAAAGTCCTTGTCACATGGGTTTATTATTCTATTGGACATACCTACAGAAACATTGGCTGTTTATTTATTGTTTCTTTCATATAAAATAATTTAAATAGCTATCTCTGGTGGTTTCCACCAATTTTGGCCCCCAAAACACGAATTAGGTACGCTCCTTTTTTTTTTTTTTTCAAATTATCTTTGATCATTGATAGTACCATTTAATCGTCTTGATCCACCTCTTGATACTTTTTCTAGTGTTTACAAATTGATGGTGATTTCAGACGATTTCGCAGGTTTTTGACTCATAAAAAATCAATTTCGGGAGCTGAACATCTGGTAGAACCTCCATTTTCTATTCTTTGGTCAAAATGGACTTCATATTCGGTCTTCTCGTCCCCAAAAACATGAAAAACGATACCTTAAAAGCTCATGTTACCAACATGTTGCTAAAACGCAAAAAGTACCTATTTTTATACACATTTTCACTCATAACACCCCTGGGTATATTCCGATCGGGCTGAAAAGTTTCGGGACACAACTAGGGCCCAAATGGAGCATGTGTGCGAAAAAACGAATTTTTTAGACCGAAAATGAAGCCTGTACACGTGATACGGCGTACGGCGGACGGACATTGCATTTTTGGAATCTACGTACCTTGAAACGGAAAAGAAAAAATTTTGAGGGGGTGTTATAAAAATTTTTTGCTGAGCGATTACATAGGTGTATTATTCACAGAATAATAAACCAAAAATTTGAGGGGGTGTTATGAAAAATGTTTGCCGAGCGAATACATAGGTGTGTATTATTCACAGAATAATAAACCAAAAATGTCCTTCTGCTGTCAGCCGTATCATCCATATCTACTTTATGTTCGGTCTAAAAAATCGTTCTTTCGCACACAGGCTCCATTTGGGCCCTAGTTGTGTCCCGGAACTTTGCAGCCTGATCGGAATATACCTGAAATGCTAGCTTATTTTAGGACAACACTAACAAACATGATCTGCACAAACCAGAATTGTAATAATCTCAAGAGGATACAGCGAATACAACTCAATGAATCAGACTCCCGAACCACGTCAGTCTAAGAACAATTAATATTGACACTGCTTGGTTACGTTTGGTTGCAACTATGGGGTTACTACCATCCACTACACTACTCCCCTCTTCAGGGAGCGTACGGCCTTCATTGGGGTAAGTCCTCTTCGTCGAGATTTGGTTGGATGTTCTCCTCGATTTCGAGCGCTCCTGTACGTCCCCTCAACTGGTCCGCATGTTTGTTGGTGGTCCTTCCATCAATCATCACCTCGTATAGAGTGGAACCAACCTCCTCATGATCGTTCCCGGAACCCAGATCTTTTTAGGACGGTCTCTGCACCACACTTCGTCTCCCCCTGCGAATTCCCGAAGTTGTGTTCCACGATCATGGTATTCTTTTGAGACCATTTTCTGCGTTCCATTTCATCTCTTGGGTCGGATATCATGTTGTCGGGTATCATTATTGAGGGCAGTCGACGTCCTAGGAATAGGTGAGCAGGTGATCTACCAGTTAACCCATGCGCTGTGTTCCGATATGAAAATAAAACATCATTCAGAGCATCGTTTGTTGGAATTCCTTCAAGTTTGGCAGCTTTCATTCTCGACTTTAGCGTTCTGATGAATCGTTCCGCTGTCCCGTTGCTCTTTGGATGATATGGCGGAGAAAAAGTATGTGTCATTCCACCTTCTTCTACAAACTGCTTAAATTCCCTTGACGTGTATGGCGGTCCGTTATCTGACACAAGTTTTCGTGGATAACCATAGGTGCTGAACCATTTCTTCAGCGTGTTTATCACGTTGGGAGCCCTGATATTCTTCAAAACAGCCACTTCTGCCCACTTTGAGTAGGCATCTACCCCCACTAACCAATGTTGGCCTTCTATCGGCCCAGCGAAATCTAGGTGTACCCTCTCCCATACCCTGTTTGGTATGTTCCATGGATAAAGTGGTATTGCGGGCTCTTCAGTTCTATTTTCTTGACACGGTAAACATCCTCTCACAAACGCGTCCATCTTTGGCCACCACACGTAATATCGGGCCAACGATCGCATCGCATCGCTACCCTCCCAGGGTGGCCTCTGTGCAGTATGCTTAAGCAGTTTTTTCTGAGTGATGTCGGAATTATTATTCTTCCTCCCCGAACTAATATTCCCTCTTCTATCCCAATTTCATCCTTGTTCCTTGCATACGGTTTCATTTCGTCTGATGAACTGAATGGCCATGATGTTTGTACGTATTCCATGATATTCTTCAGGATGGGATCTCTCTTGGTCTCTTTCTGAACGCCCTGCTTTTATCGTAAGTATTTTGGCTTCTCCTTCCTCCACAGGTAAACGTGACAGGTGACGCTATGTCTCTTCCGTTCCTGAAATAAATTTCATAATGATAGGCGTTCAGTGTCAGTGCCCATCGAATCAGTCTGTTGCTTGTAACCTTGGATAAATCTCTTTTTTCACCAAACAATCTTTCCAATGGTTTATGGTCCGTTATCAGCGTGAATTTTCTACCAAATATGTATTGGTGGAATTTCGACACTGCATAAACCAGTGCAGCCGCTTCTCGGTCAATTGGTGCATAGTGTTTCTCTGCTTCTTTCAACGTTCGGGACGCATAGTAGATGGGCCGTTCACTCCCATAGGGGTATCGATGTAATAATACTGCCTCCAATCCACTCTCTGATGCATCCGCCATCACTGCTATAGGTAGTGTTTCATCATAAGGAACCACCGTGCTCTTACTGCTCAACTTGTTCTTTGCCTTCTCAAATGCTTGTTGTTCTTTTTCCGACCACTGCCATGGTGTCTTCGTTCCTGTGAGTTTATGTAATATTGCACAGTCAGCATGCAGTCCTGGAACAAATTTTTCATAGTTTATTGCTCCTAAAAATGCACGGAGTTGTGTTACATTCGTGGGCGCTGGGCACTTTTTAATGGCTGCCACCTTCTCTTCCGTTGGATGAATACCAAATTTATCAATTTGGTGTCCCAAGAACACAGTAGCCTCCTTCAAAAATGTGCATTTCTCTCTTTTTAGTCTCAACCCAGCCTCTCGTAATCTTATGAATACCATCCACTACAATACCCATAGTTGTTATTGGTGAAAAATGGGTGTTTAAATAGGTTTTTTTGTGATTTAGTAACAAGTAAGTTTACGAGCTTGTGAGGCATCGTTTCCCATGTTTTCTAGGACGAGGAGACCGAATATGACGTCGATTTTCCCATTTGGGATCAAATTTAGGTCCTAGTTATGCTCCGAAACTCGGCAGCACAATCGAATTGCACCTGGGGGTGTTATGACAAATGGAGGTAAATATAGAGTTTTTTGGTGTTCTCCTAAAATGAGCTTTTGAGTATCTTTTTCCATGTTTTTTTTTTTAGGGCGAGAAGACAGATCATGAAGTTGATTTTGACCAAAGAGTGAAGAATTGAGGTTGTAACGAAAGTTCAGCTCCCAAAATCCATTTCTTATGAGTCAAAAACCTGGGAAATTTTCTAAAATCACCTTAAACTTATAACACTAGAAGTAGTATCAGCAGGTGAATCAAGACAATTATTATGGTACTATCAATGATCAAAGATAATACCCCCCAAAAAATAGGAGCCTAATTCGTTTTTGGGGATCAAAATATTAGTTGAAACCATCAGAAATAGCTATTTCAATTATTGCACATGAAAGAAACAGTATAATTGTATTTCCAGCATTTCTGTAGGTAGGTAGCCCAATAGAATAATAAACCCATGTTACAAGGACTTTGCAGCGTTTTCCTTAGTTCCCATGAACCAAAATTCACGAAAATTGGTTTGTAGGACCCGTTGGGCTCTAGTTGGTCCTCGAAGCTCGGCGTTAGTGTCACTCAACTCTAAGTGAACAACAGGTGTTGAAATGTCCAGACTATCCCTATCTCGGAAAATTGTTTTTTGAGGTATGGGTTTTCTCACATTTTTAAATAGTTCGATTTTTCTGAATTTTTGAAACCATCCGAAGCATTCTACGATGTTGCTGTAAAATTTGCTGTAAAGAGCATGGTTCATGCAGGCTTCAAGCTGAGTTGAGAGCCCACATCACTGGTCATCTGCAATGGTTTAACTTTCGAACTGATATGCTGAAGTTGCCGACATTGAAACCCTACTGGGGCCGAAATTTTTTCACTCCACATCAACAATTTCCCTTCAGAACTTCATTCTTTATATTTCGTTTTGCCATTTTAGGTACTGTTTTTCCTCGACAGAATTATTTTTAGCAACATTTAACACGATTACAGGGTTAGGTACTAAGTTACGGAGGGTCTGCGATGTGCATAATATGTATAGAATAGTACATAAGAAAAGTTATCTATACAGAGAGCAGTGATCTGTAACAGAAGGGTGTTCTGTACATAATAATAAACCGTTGTGTTGGGATTTGCAGTGTTATTTCTACTTGCTTGAATGTGTTAACAAAATTATTTCTCGGCATCTGAAGTGTGTTGCTGCTCGTACTTCGATCTCAATGGAAATCTCTTGATTATATCACAACAACGAGGAGTACCCATGACATCTGTTTATATTACTTTCCCATTTTAAATGAAAGTACATTCCATTCTAAGAATTTTGAGACCAACCACACTCCTATGATGAATACTTCGTTTTCTATGAGCTTTCAAAGTTTTGGCAACAAGTGACGTCATTTCACCCCTCCCGCCTGGGCAGAACCCCCTTGACCAGTGTGACGGCACTTGTTGCCGAAACTTTGAAACCTGATAGAAAAAGATCCATCCATCGTTGGAGAGTGCAGGTTGTCTCAAAATTCTTAGAATGGAACCTACTGTCGTTTAACTATTGGGAAGTAGTATAAACAGAAGTCATGGGTACTCCTCGTTGTTGCGATAGAGACAATTATGCAAACCTATCTCATTAGTTGGTTCTGAATTTAAAGTGCAGGTGGTTATACCAACTTGTTTATTCTCCATCCTTGGTGTCACCGTGGTTGATAGACATTTCCTTGGCTAAATGTTTAATGGTCGAACGTTCTTCTTATATATCGCTCTGTTTTCCATTATTGCATCTGTTCCAGATGTCCCAGTTGAAGAACCTACTGGTGAGATAAAAAAGAAGAAGAAGAAGAAGCGTGAATTGGAAGAGACGAATGGTATGTTCATGTTTGTTGCATTTTTTCTTCTTGAATGTGTTAGCAAAATTATTTCTTAGTATCTGAAATTTGTAGCTGTAGTAAGCAGTGGAATCTCAATGGAAATCTGTTGATTAAATCTTATTAATAAGGAGCCCCAACGACTTCTGTTTATATTACTGTAGCATCACCTCTGGCCTCCTACTATATTCGATATAAACAGAGGGTCAGAGGGGGTTCCCCCCTCCATAGGATGCAAAGGTATAAAAGAGCCGATGAGCCACAAATACAATACCATTACTAATCAGATTGCCTTCTCAACCAGAGCTTCCTGAGAATCCGCACACTACATTGGTGACTCAGACGTGATCCAGCAGTGATTACGACGCCCAGCCCGTCTCCCGAGACCACCTCCTCCGGCTCATCTCATTGAGATCGCTCCACTCCGCGTCTTCATCTGCTGGACCCCCCCTCCGCGTCTTCATCTGCTGGACCCCCCCTCCGTGTCTCCATCTGCTGGACCCTCCCTCCGTGCCCCTGCTTCCTCAGTGGATTCATGCTAGGTCATTCGATCAGCCGACGCTCCTTAGGCCTGTTAGAGCCTTCTGCCTGGAACTCAGCCAAACACCAGTTGGTTAATAAGAGAGTACCAGGCCCATTCCCGCTCACCATTCAACATTGCGAAAAGAAAAGCAAGGCAGAGAGCCATGACGCAGCCACCCAAACTTCCGGCCTACGACCCGAACGAACTTCCGTCTGGCTGAAACAGGTGACTCTCGCATGCCCGGCTGAGAACATCAATACGGAACAGAACAAATTCCGTTGTGCATTCCTCGCGCTCGACCCGGCCACCGCTGAACTCGTAGCTGAATAGATCCTGGGTCCGACATTGCGTTTTCTACGCTCACCGAACGATTGACATCGGCTCATCAACCGAGCGACGACCAACGGCTCGCCTCCCTTCTCGCAGCCACATCATTAGACGGAAAAACACCCACAACTTAGCTTTCTCCATCGTCACCTACCGTCTGAGGTACCCGATGTCATTACCCGACACCTCTTTCAGCGTGTTCTCCCTTCTGACGTACTCGTTCCCGTCGCAGTGGCCTCTGAAACGGATATAAACAAATTGACGAACCTAGCTATTTCGGATTCTCAGGAATTGTCGTAACAATCGACAACACGATCGCCGTCCATCTTTAACACGCACCTGTTGTTATTAACACCGCAGTTTTCAAGCAAAGGCCTGGAATTGCAGACAACCTTGCGCATGGAAAGTTCCAACAACAAAAAATGACAACGCCCGGCCTGACTGGCGATAGACACTGTGCGTACAACGAACCGACACCGACTTTTCATCCGCTGCGACAACAAGAAGTTATCCTTCCTAATTGACCCTGGATCGAACCTCAGCATCTTACCATCATCAGTCTAACGACATCGTAAGACGCTCAGATGACCACTGGTCTCAGCGAATGGCAGTGAAATTCAATCGTTCGGCCTCCGTACCACCTCCGTCGTTCTTCCAGGCCATCCGGCATGTTCTTGGGAGTTCACTACCACAGTTGTCACGAACCCCATCATAGGGGCTGATTTCCTGAGACACTACAACCTACTGGTTGACCTGAAAAACCTGAAAAAATTTCTTGGTGGAAAAATCGGCATCGCTTAATCGTCTGATGGTGTCTGCGCTGCTCGTGTGATCCTCCCACATCCTGACGTGTCTGCCCTTCTCCTGCACTACGTTCCTGCCTCTAAACCCCGCGAGTCCCCTATTGTCCACTACATCAAGACACCCGGACCCCCGTGCCATGCAAAACTTCGCCGCCTTAATCCCGTTCTGTTCAACAAAGCCAAAAATCATTTCACCGAAATGTTGAAAACTGGCATTATAGAACCATCGAAGTCTCCATGGTCCAGCCCTCTCCACGTTGTTGACAAACCGAACGGAGATATTCGCCCCGTTGGTTACTGTGAGCGCTCAATCGCCTCACAAAGCCACAGCGGTATACCATACCTCATCTACAAGACTTCGCGGCGAATCTGCAGGGTATACAATTTTTTCTTACATCGATTTTGACCGCGCCTTCTTTCACTGCAAAATTGCTGAACATGACGTACCTAAAACTGCAGTGCTGACACCTTTTGGCCTCTTCTAGTTCAGACGAATGAACTACGGCCTACAAAACGCACCACAGACGTGGCAGAGGTACATGGATCACATTCTCTCCGGCCTCCGTTTATATTGCTACCTCGACGCTATTTTGGTCACTTCCGCCTCCCTAGAGGACCACCTACAACTCCTACGTCAGTTACTTCACCGCCTGGCCACTTATGGCCTTGCATCAACAAAGCCAAGTGCCAACTCAGACTTCCTAAAGTAAACTTCCTTGGACACAAAGTTTCATCCTCTGGTATTTCCCCACTACCGGGTAAAACTGACATAGTAAAGAACTTCCCTCTACTGGCAACTTCCAATGATCTACGCACGTTCCTAGGGTTATAAACTTCTATGTCGAGCCCTACCTCACGCAGCCCACACACTGCGCCCGCTGGTCAAGCTTTTACTCACAGATGCAAAAAAAAGGCAAGCGGAAAATAACATGGTCACACACTTCAACACACGCCTTCATCGCAACCAGATCGCTCCTATCGTCGGCAGTTGAACTCGCCCATCCGGACCCAAACACCCCTCTGATCATGCACACGGACAAGGATGCATCGGACCACGGAATAGGGGCAACACTGCAACAGCAACAAAATTTCGCCCCCGATCGAATTTTTTTTGAAATCCTTGTCTCCCGCTCAAACCGCCTATTCTACCTTCGATAAGGAACTTCCAGCCATCTAGAGGGGATTATTCATTTCAGACATGCAGTGGAAGGCCGTAGATTGATCATTTATTATACGGATCACAAACCACTCACAAATGCACTTACGTCACTGGCCAAGTCTATGCCCCAATTCGCCTACGTCAACTCCGATTCATCTCTGAATTCAGATTGGAAATTCGCTACTCACATGACCAAACAGATTTAGTCGTAGACTACCTCTCCCGGCTTCCGCCTCCAACGACTTCACAACTAGATATCCCTTCCTTCACATTAGAGGAACTAGGGGATGCTCAACTACAGGACCCTCATCGAGATAAAATGCAGAATCTCACGGAGAAAGCAGTACAAGGTGTTCCTCTTCTATGGGACACATCTACATCTCCTCTGCGTCCGTACATTCCGTCCCCTCTACGAACGGTTGCCTTTAGATCATTTCACAAAATTTCTCATCCAGATATTAATACAACTCTAGCCCTTCTTCGGAGTCGTTATTTCTGGCCGCATATGACGTCATCAGTAAAAATTATGACTCGTGCCTGCCCATCTTGTAACGGTGCAAAAATTTCTCGGCACATTCGGGCACCCCTTGGCGAGTACCCGCATGCAGAACCCTTGGAACACGTACATATCGACATTGTCGGGCCTCTTCCCACCAGCAGTGGTTATAAATACTGCCTCACAGCGGTTGACCGTGCCACCGGCTGGGTGGAATGTCTACCGATAAATGAAACAGATGCTTCCACCACGGCTCGAGCATTCTACGACCACTGGATTTCGCGTTACGGCCCACCACCAACTCACGACAGATCTAATTTTGAGTCCTGACTATTCAACGAGTTCACAAGGTTTATGGGCATTCATAGGATACCCACAAATACCTATCATCCCTCGGGAAATGGTCTAATAGAACGCTGGCATCGCACACTTAAAGAAGCGCTTATGGCTACTACTACGAGGAAACGCTGTGCTCTCACCTTCCCCGCCATTTTGCTAGGATTTCGGAATCGACCTTCTTTGGAAGGACTGTCACCCTCGCAACGCCTTTTTGGAGTTACCCGTCGCCTACCTGGTGATATTTTTATGCAACCACCACCCTCAGACACGCCACTCCTCTCTCATGATGCTTGCCACTACTTTGTCAAGCCCTATTTACCAGTCTCCATGGCAACAGCACGTGCTTTCTACATCAGATTGGACACCCCAGGAATGTCACTTGTCCCTCCGTACATTGGACCCTTTACCATCCTCGCCAACGATGGCAAAACAATAACATATCAGACGAATGATGGTGACACAAAGCTGCCTCCACAGCACACGCCATTCTATTGTCACTTCGACCACCCAAACGTCCATGTCTCCTATGGCCACACAGGACGTCGGCATTTAAACCCAACGTCCTAGTACCACGGCGGTTGCAACATCAGGCGAATTCACCGAGCATCGCCATCAGCTGCCTGTTGCGGTCCATCTCACGTCATGCTGCCGCCCCTCAGCCTCTCGACGTCCTAGGGATCGCCACCGTTGAGTCATCTCCGTAGACGCCTTGAGACCTTCCCTCCAACCCCTTTTTCTCTCTCTCTCAACACCCTGTAACTTACCGTAATTTTCCCTCCCGTTGGCCTTCAGCTGTATTGTATTGTCAAATTATGAATAACTCACATGTATTTCATATACCTCGTTCACATGTATTTTTTCATAACGGGGGGGGGGGGGGGGGTAGCGTCAAGAGTTTTGGCAAGAGTTTTCACACTGCAGTAAGAGTTTTGGCAACAAGTGACGTCATTGCACCCCTGTCGCCTAGGCAGAACCCCCCTGCCCAGTGTGGCGTCACTTGTTGCCGAAACTATGAAAGCTCATAGAAAATGAGCTATCCATCATAGGAGAGTGTTGCTAGTCTCAAAATTCTTAGAATGGAACCTACTTTCATTTTTTTAAAGAGGGAGTATTATAAACAGAAGTCATGGGTACTCCTCGTGTGGACAATCATGCAAACCTATCTCATCATTTTTTTATATTTATTTATAGTGCAGGCGGTTATGCCAATCTGTTTTTTCTCCATCCTTGGTGGCACCCAGGTCAATAGACACTTCAATGATTAAATGTTTAATGGTCGAACGTTCTCCTTATATATCGCTCTGCTTTCCATTATTTCAACTCTCATTCTATTCTAGATGCCCCTGTTGAAGAACCTAGTGATGAGAGAAAAAAGAAGAAGCGTGAATTGGAAGAGACGAATGGTATGTTCATGTTCATTGCATTTTTTCTTCTTGACTATGTTAACAAAATTATTTCCTGGCATCTGAAATTTGTGGCTGCTGGTACTAAGCACTGGAATCGGTACACGTGTCGCGTGATACCTACCTCACTTTCGTTGGTGCAGTGTGATACCTACCCGCTAGACGCAGCCTACCCGTACTGTACCGTAATGCAATGTGCTACCTACCACATGAAAAGTCAGGAAATTATGGACATCTTACCTTGTCGTCGGGGTTCATTCTTCTAATGAGAAGAGTGTCGTGGAGATGAGGGGGATGATTTTCACTACAAGTTGTGCTTCATGTCGGCGAAGAAGCAGTCCATGAGATCTTTGTCTGGATAGAGAGTTCGCCACCATTCTTCAATTAATTGTCTTTCTGGGAGTTGACGTGCGCCACACCTTCTTATTTTATACTTTTGTTTGACCTGGTTCCACAAACTTTCAATAGTTTGGGTGTGGGCTCCTGAAGTGGGGTCGAAGTGGGGTGTCGAACAGCGTAGGAACAGCGTTCTAACAAATTCTCCGTCTCCATTCCTTTTTCTGCCTTTTTAAAAATATTCTTTGAGTTCACCGCCACAAACTTCACCTCCCTTAATTTTTTCGCACCACACTGGTTGATTAGGTAAGACTCCCTTTTCGTTGAAATATTTCGCGCACGTCTCCTCACTGAAAATAATTGTACGGTATAACTTTCCCAAGCTCATTTTGTCACCTATCTCAACACGCGGTGCGAGTCAACTGATTCCAACTTGGCAGATCACTTCCGGACAGATTACGGTCAGGAGGTTCAAAGGTGAGCGTTGTAGGTGAACACCGTCATAAACATCAGCGCGTAGGTATCACACTGCACCGCCCGATTGGTCGGGTAGGCTGCGTCTAGCGGGTAGGTATCACGCGACATGTGTACCCTGGAATCTCAATGGAAATCTCTTGATTACATATTTTTAATGAGGAGTACCCATGACTTCTTTTTATATTACTTCCCCATTTTTAAATGGAAGTAGGTTCCATTCTAAGGATTTATAGGCCAAACACACTCCTACGATGAATACTTCTTTTTCTATGAGCTTTCAAAGGTTTGGCAACAAGTGACGTCATTGCACCCCTCCCGCCTGGGCAGAAACAACCCCCTTGCCCAGTGTGTCAAAAATTTGAAAGATGATAGAAAACGAAGTATCCTTCATAGGAGAGTGCGGCTGGTCTCAAAATTCTTAGAATGGAACCTACTTTCATTCAAAAATGGTGAAGTATTATACTTCATGGGTACTCCTCGTTGTTGCGATAGAGACAATCATGGAAACCTATCTCATTAGTTTGTTTTTAATTTAAAGCGTAGGCGGTTATGCCAACCTGTTTTGTCTCCATCCTTGGTGGCATCGTGGTTAATAGACACTCGCTCAGTTTTCCATTATTCCAACTCTCATTATGTTCCAGATGCCGATGTTGAAGAACCTACTGGTGAGAGAAAAAAGAAGAAGAAGAAGAAGAGGCGTGAACTGGAAGAGACGAATGGTATGTTCATTGAATTTTGCTTTATTGTTCTATGAATAATACACATGTGTATTCACACACCAAAAAAAATTTGTAACACCCCCTCAAAATTTTTTCTTTTGCGTTTCAAGGTGCGTAGATTCCAATAGTGCAGTCCATCCCCCGCACGCCGTATCATGCATATCTACTTCATTTTAGGTCTAAAAAATTCTTTCTTTCTCACACTGGCTCCATTTGGGTCCTAGTTGTGTCCGAAACTTTGCAGCCCGATCAGAATATAAACTGGTTGGAAACTGGTGTAGAAATAAGGGCTTTTGGTGTTTTAGGAACATGAGCTTTTGAGGTATCGTTTTTACGATTTACAAAATTTACGTTAAATTTTGGTCTAAAATAGTCATTCTTCGACACACAGTTTGGGTCCCCATTTGGGTCCTAGTTGTGCCCCGATGCTCGGCTTCATTCGATTCGGAATACACCCAGGGGTGTTATGGGAGTAAAAATAGGGTTTTCAAGGTTTTTATTTTTATTTTTGTGAAGTTTTAGTTAACACGAGCTTGTGACGTATCGTTTTCCATGTTTTTCATGGCGACTAGACCGAATATGAAGTTGATTTTGACCAAAGAGTGAAGAAATGAGGTTGTAACAAAGGTTCAGCTCCCAAAATTCATTTTTCATGAGTCAAAAACCTGGGAAATTGTCGGAAATCACCATAAATTTGTGTAATAACTCTAGAAGTAGTATTAGCTGTTGAAGCAAGACAATTAAATGGCACTATCAATGATCAAAGATAATTTGTAAAAATGTAAAAAAAAGAGGAAAAAACCGAATAGGTAGGCAAGTGTTTTTGGGGGCCACATTTTGAGAAAACCATCAAAAATAACTATTTCAATTATTGCACTTGAAATAAACAATAAATGAACAGCCAACATTTCTTTAGGTATGTCCAATAGAATAATAAACCCATATGACAAGGTCTTTGCAGCGTTTTTTTTTTCTTGAATGTATTAACAAAATAATTATTATTGGGCAGCAATCACTTCCGCCCAAATCCTCTGCCAACCCTCATTAAAACCCGGGATCGGCAAACACTTGGTTGGGTGAAAGTCATCACTTCCGCCCGTGGCCCATTAGCCCATGGCCCATCAAGTCATCAATTCCGCCCCTATGTCCTACGACCACAACATCCCTGTAGAGAGGGTCCAAGAGAACACACGTAGGCTGAAATCCTTAAATATGATAAAATTCGTCAAAAAATACAATTCAGTGCTTATCTGGAGCATAAATTAGGCTGACAGTTCTGATGAAATCCAACAATGATTTCTCGCCATTTTTGTAATTAGTTATAAGTTTCATTAATAATAACTATTTTTTACGGGATTTTGAATTTTGATATTGAAAAAGTTTGTTAATACTATTAAGCTTGATATAAATTTCGTTTTGGAAGGCAAGTAGCACGTCGAAGAAGCGGAAAATTGGCGGATGCCCGTGGTTGAAGCTATTGTTAAATCGTGAATGGAAGCTTTCGCAAGCGTTCGTGCTTCTGGTAAGCTCTGCTGAGCATGATGCCTTACCGTTGAGGGGTAGGTAGACCCGTCTTTTATGTAAGTGTCACGAAATATTTACAAAACTTGGTTAACTGCTGGAAGGGCACGGACTGACGCCCGGTTCCAATGGGCGGAAGTGATGAACATCTCCCCTACTGTTTCGGCAGGTACTTGGGTCCGTGAGCGGCTTATCTCTGGTCGCGTCACGGATTAGGGCGGAGATGATAATCGCCCAAATTAGTTTTGGGCATCATACTAAGAGATGTCAATGGAAATCTCTCTTGATTAAATCTTATTAATGACGAGTACCCACGACTTCTTTTGGTTTATTATTTTCAATAATGAACCTTTGGAATCGAGCATGAAAAAAATTTTTTAACTCCCCCTCAAAATTTGATGGTTTCCGTTTCATGGTATGTAGCATCCGAAAATGCAATAAAAATTTTCAGTCCAAAATCGGCGAACCAAAATTGACGAAATTCGATTTGTAGGTCCCATTTGGGGTCTAGTTGGTCCTCGAAGCTCGGCATTAATGTCAGTCATCCCTAAAAAACCACCCGGAGCATTGTACATCCAGCCGTTCGTTCACAGTAATGCCCAGAAGTTTGCACTGACAGCCATTTTCAACAGGATAGTGAATGAAATTGTATACATTCAGCCCAAATATCATCACTAGGGACGCGCTAACAATCGGGAATTGGCCCGAGATCGTCATTGCTAAGGGATTATATATAATCACGGAGTATGAATTCGAGTTGGTTGTTCTGTGATATTATTTCAGTTGAGAAATGATGGCTATTTTGGAGTTTGTTGATTGGTATTGAAACTTCAAACGATGGGTAAATTATTACACAGTGGTAAATTATTAAACAACGGTTAATTATTACACAACTGTTCATTATACCATCTACGTAGAAGGGGCTGGAGTTTGTTGGTAGGTACATTCGCAACTTTTTTCACTCCACATCAACAATTTTCCTTCAGAACTTCATTTGCGTTTCTTTTTGACATTTTAGTTACTGTTTGTCATCGACAGAATTATTTTAGTAACATTTAACTCGTGATTTAGGTAGGTACCTAGTAACGAGTACGGGGTTAGGTACTAACCTACGGAGGATCTGCGATCTACATAATATGTATAGAATAGTACATATCATATTATATAGACAGAGAGTTATCTATACAGAAAGCTGTGACCTGTAACAGGAGGGTGTTCTGTACAAAATAATAAACCGTTGTGCAGGGATTTGCAGCGTTTTATATTACTTTCCCATTTTTTAAATGAAAGTAGGTTCCATTCTAAGAATTTGAGACCAACCGCACTACGATGGATACTTCGTTCTCTATGATCTTTCAAAGTTATGGCAACAAGTGACGTCATCGCACCTCTCCCGCCTAAGTAGAACTCGCTTGCCCAGTGTGACGTAACTTGTTGCCGAAACTTCGAAAGCTCGTAGAAAACGCTGCAAATCCCTGCACTACGGTTTATTATTTTGTACAGAATACCCTTCTGTTACAGATCACAGCTCTCTGTATAGATAACCCGTCTGTATAATATAATATAATTGTACAATCAACTTACCTTCTGGGAAAGTCGATTGAAATTATATATAGGTAATTGGAGGAAGAGATTGTTTACTGGCAGCAGCGCTCCTAGTGCGGAAGTTCGGAATTTTTTCAAAGAAAAACTGAAAACTAAAGTTTTTCGCGTGGTTATGTTGGTTCTTCTGTGGCCCCCCGGTCCTCCACTCCCACTCTCCTTCATGACGCCATTGAAGTTCGAAGACATGCTGGTGGAGGCATGGGTAGGGTGGTGAAGTCCCCCAACCAGACTTCACGGGTGGGAGTGTAACAATCTCTTCCTCCAATTACCTATATATAATTTCAATCGACTTTCCCAGAAGGTAAGTTGATTGTACAATTATATGGCGGTAATTTTCGGAAGAGATTGTTTACTGGCAGCTGTTCAAAGATTCCTCCACCAGCTCCCCAGGGCACTGAGAAAAGAAAAAAGGCACCCATTTAGACATGAGGAATGGTAGGCAGTTGCATCATTCATGGCCACGTCCTAGGCGTCGGACTCATGTCGAGCACGCCCCCTCCCCTTTTCCATGAACGAAAAGATTAAACAAACGCCAGTAACGGAGAACACATAGGAAGACAGCTAGGAAACCATGGACCGAGAACAGACAGGAGACATCTTGTAGCATTTTATGCAGGAACGAAAACAGCAGTTCAGTTGAACGGACAGCCGCGAAAGAGCAATTAATGGTATGAAAGTAACCAATGTTAGATAACAACTATCAACTATTAAGAAACATATATTAATGTCAGAGAGAAATGGTATAAGATTGCCAATAGGCGAACATATCTAAATTATGACAACGTGTCAAGGTTAGAGCGCCGAGTGAACACATGATCCCTATAAGAAGATGTCAATAGAAACGTCAATATAAAAGGCAATATAAATGGTAATTCGGCCATCAGTTAGGCATCAAAAACAAAATAGGCATCAAGATAGGCATGAAAACAAAAATAAATGGTAAGTCGGCCATCCAATGGGCATCCAATTTGTCACCAAAGGGCTGCAGCTCTGAATTAAACGGAGGACAACACCGCCGTCGCTAAGTCCGCCTGTGAACACAATGGGCGATTGTAAACTGCGTGAAACATATTAGAGTTTGCGATCATCCTGCCGCTCGAAAAATCGCATTGATGGACACTCCATGGCGAGCCGCCGATGAAACAGCAGCGTGCCGCGTAGAGTGTGCCGAAAAAATACTTAAATCTATACCCGCAGCCCCAATAATATTTCTTACCCACCGACTTAGTGTAGGTACTGTCACAGGCCGAAAGGGCTGCCGAAGAGCAACAAACAATGCCGACCCCTGCACATCAACCGTGTCCGCCAGATATCGTTTTAAATTGGAGGCTACGCAAATGGCCGGACGAGAGGGTAAAAAGGGGATGGTTATGGAAGGGCCTAGACGTTTTTAGCAACCTCGGTATATAAATCCGAACGTCAGAATCCGAGAACACGATATGCGACCGTTCAATTGACCAAATCATTTGCATCCGTTGACCAGACGCCAGTAACAAAAATACCACCAATTTTTTAGCTCTAAAGGACAAGGAGTCATCCGAAGCCGACATAAAATACTGTAATACTAGTTACTGTAATACTGTAAGTACTGTAATACTAGTTGGGGGTCCCAAGTGGAAGTGTACTTAAGAAATCTCTTCACTAAGTAATCTTGTGATAAGTCAAAATCGGCTACCAGCGCAAGGGCAGACCGATGCGTATTGAAAGCATTATATGACTGAGGTGTCTCGTCCAACAGGTGTTGGAAGACGCGTAAAACGTCAGCGGTCGTAAAGGTAAGTGGGTCTGTATGCTTCCTATTACAGAGGTTGATCCACAAATTGTAGGAAGACGCGTATTGCTTAAGCGTGGTCTGAGCAAAAGAACTATGAAGAGTCCCAATAACATCAAGTGGGTTACCTTTTTTCATGAAACTTCTCCGGATAAGATTGCCACCATCAATAAGGTTTCATTAGGGCCAAGGCATAATATTTGTGAACTAGCCAACTTCATGAAACCCGAAAACCATGGTTGTGTAGGCCACAATGGGGCCACCACGATTCCCGTAGCTTGGTCCTCCCTGACTTTTTGTAGTACACGGGAGAGTAGCGAAAAGGGGGAAAAACGTAGAAGAAATATTTCTTCCAGCAAAAGGTAAATGCATCCACCCCTGCAGCTCCCGCCTGAGGCCGCCAAGAGAAAAATTGGGGACACTGATGTAGGTCATCCGATAAAACAAGTCGACTTCAGCTATTCCAAACGTCCGTACAATCGTTTGAAATTATTGAGGTGACAATCCCCACTCCCCACTTGAAAGTTTACGGCGTGACTCAGCGTCCGCCTCCACATTATCTTTTGTGTTAATATAAGAGGCTTTTATCCACAACCCCCTAGATTCACAACAAAGCCATATGGCTCGAGCCGCGGTATAAAGGTGAGGAAATCGGACACTGCCAAATTTATTTAACACCGCTACCGCCGTCCCATTGTCAACCCTAAGGAGAATGGACCGTCCCCGCCAGTTCCTGGCAAACACCTCCAGAGCATGTTTCACCGCTAGTAATTCTTTTTCATCAATGTGGAGACCTTTTTCGCGTTCCTTCCACCATCCACAGGAACGTTCTGACTCCCATGCCGCCCCCCATCCTGTATCAGACGCATCCGAAAACATTACATAATCATAAGTATCCGATCGAATTTTAGATGGAGGCTTTTCAAAGGCAACGGTCCACCAGATTAAATCGTCGCGCGATTGATTGGATATAGAACAAGGCCCGTTATAATTATCGTTCTGATTCAATAATGCGAGATACCTATCCCTTTCGAACGACCTAATATACAACTGACTATAGGGGATGGCGGGCATACAAGCTATCAACGTCCCTATCAACGATGCTAAATTTCGAATAGTCCCCTCAGGTTCCTGTCGACGGGAAGGCCTATAGTCATATTTACTGAATCAAAGAGAAAACCAAGGAAACAAAATTGCGGGACGGTTCAAAGACACTTTTTTCATCATTAATAACAAAACCTAGGCTTGTCAACAGACTGGCAGTTGAAGCTAGAGCGCGCACACATTCGTCATGGGTGGGCGCGAGCAGGAGACAATCGTCGAGGTAGTTAACAATTGGTATATTACGCTCTCTCAACATAGCCATGACAGGACGTAAAACTTTAAGAAAGCAAAATGGAGCAGACGCAAGCCCCATAGGTAGAGCGTTCATGCCATAAAACGTATCTTGAAATCTAAACGCTAGGAATTTTCTATCCTCTGGCACGATTGGGATTAAATAATAAGCATCCTTAAGATCCACCGAAGCCCCATACATATTGGGTTCCAACAGATGTAACACCGACCTGTAGTCTTCAAGCTTAAAATGGTTAACAACCACATATTGATTTAATTTTTTTTTTTTTTTTTAATTTAAAATGAAACGTGATGACCCATTAGGTTTGGGAACCAGAAAAATCGGCGAGAGAAAAACGTTATCACGCCCAGAGATTTCTGAAATTGCCCCCAACAGCTCCTGAATTTTTTTTTTTTTTTTTTTTTTTTTTATGCATGGCGTCCATGTCATACATCGGACTGGCAAGCCGAACAGCAATGCCCTCACAAAGTGGCGGGATGACTGAAAAGGGAATTCTATACCCTTTAACCCAGTCCAAAACTGGCTGTGAAGCTGGGGTTGACAACCACCTATCTGCAAAAAGAGCCAAACGGCCCGCATGTCTTACCTGGGTTATGTGGGTTCAAAACGTCCAGTGGACGTGTTTTGACGCGGTCTGTAAACCATTTGGGCCGCTTTTGACGCATCCTGGGCCCGACGGATCCACCCCTCCGCCTTTTCATCAAATAAATATAGCGGGCCCACTTTAGAGCGAGAAGCCAACTGTTTGTATTTACCTTTGAAACAGGTCGTGACTCTCGACCTCCTGGTCATCGAGGTTCTGAAAAAACCTGCACACAAAAGGGAGGACGTATCCCAGAGAACATCAAATATTTTGTCTCGTAAATTCGGGCGATCCACATTTTGATTTTCAAAGAGTAACGTCATGGCCTCGCCCATGCCAACTAAGGCCTTCGAGACAAAACTATGCGTAGTCGCCATGGACTTATCCGCATTCTCGGTGACGCTAGTCATTACTTCCTCAACAACCTCATCCAATTTGGGGGGCGCCAGAGCTGGGCAATGAAAATTCGGGTTGTATTGTTCATTAACCCGTTTATAAAACTCAAGATCGAGACCCTGCCTCATCTGGGACTCCCAGGTGGAGGCAATGCTCGGGTGAATACTTACGAGTTGAGGTTCCGCCTTTTTGGCTTTATCCATAATACGTTGCAGCGTCTCCGGCAACGGCGGTACCTCATGGTGGCTATGTTCGACGGGCTCATCATCGTCCTCTTTGGGACCAATGCCGACTGAAAAATCGGACATCTCGCCATCGGGAGAGGCCTCAAACCCAAAGGAAGAGGTTGATGATACATCATCATCATCGGAAATATCAACGTCCGAGATCGGTTGGTGTAGGTTGTCTCTCGACACCGAATCTAAAGTTGGTGCGAAATTGGACAACCGCGGTCGGCACCACATAGGCGGGATGGCCGCTTCGGAAGTACCCTTTTTAGAAGTACCCGGGACTGAAAATTTATCCCTATTGGGATTTCCTGATTCCGCCAATGGGCCGGAACCTGTGCGTCGTCGTTTCCCCTGATTATGAGAGGAAACCAAAGCCCCAACCCGTTGGTCGGGGGACACACGCCGATCCGGACGCGAACTAACGCGAGCCGAGACACGCTCGGAATCCGACATCGACACTTGCGTACGAACGAAAAACGTCGAAAACACGAAGAACAACCAATTATCAACGAAAAAACACCACTTTTAACACTGTTTTAACGGTTTTGAAAAACTAAAAAGTGAGAACCAACAACAGATATCCGAAAACTTCGCACGCGGAACGAACAATGGCGTCATGAAGGAGAGTGGGAGTGGAGGACCGGGGGGCCACAGAAGAACCAACATAACCACGCGAAAAACTTTAGTTTTCAGTTTTTCTTTGAAAAAATTCCGAACTTCCGCACTAGGAGCGCTGCTGCCAGTAAACAATCTCTTCCGAAAATTACCGCCATATAATATGTACTATTCTATTCATATTATGTAGATCGCAGACCCTCCCTAGGTTAGTAGTACTCGTTACTAGGTACCTACCTAAATCACGAGTTAAATGTTGCTAAAATAATTCTGTCGATGACAAGCAGTAACTAAAACGGCAAAAAGAAACGCAAATAATGAAGTTCTGAAGGAAAATTGTTGATGTGGAGTGAAATTGATGCCCCTTCTGCGTAGATCACTGTTTTCTGTGGTCAATACCTACCTTCGTGGTCAAGTATAATGAACCGTTGTGTAATAACTTGCCCATCAATGATACTTCAACGGTTGTTCAAGTTGCAAAAGTACCGATCAACAAAATCCAGCCCCTTCTTGGTTGATGAACCGTTGTGTAATAATTTACCGTTATGTAATAATTTACCGTTGTGTAATAATTTACCCATCAACAATACTTCAACGTTTGTTCAAGTTGCAAAAGTAGGTAGGTACCGATCAACAAAATCCAGCCCCTTCTTGGTAGATGAACCGTTGTGTAATAATTTACCGTTATGAAATAATTTACCGTTGTGTAATAATTTACCGTTGTGTAATAATTTACCCATCAATAATACTTCAACGTTAGTTTGTTCAAGTTTCATCAGAAGTACCTACCAACAAAATCCAATAGTCCATCACTTATCAAATAATGAAATAATATCGCAGAACAACCAACTCGACCTCATACAGCCATCCTTGATTATAATCAGGTGCTCCCTAGTGATGATTATCTGGCCGGATTTATACCGTTTGATTCACGATCGTGTTGACGGTGGTCTCAAAAAATTGTTTAGCTCAAGACAAATTTAATAACGTAAAAAAAACCATACCCTTCTATCGTAAGTTTTCGAGCTACGGCGTTCTGAAAATTTCAACCCCTATTTCGAACCCCTTAGAGATGACTGACAGTAACGTCGAGCTTCGAGGACCAACTAGACCCCGAACAGAACCTATAACCCGAATTTCATCAATTTTGTTTCATGGTAACTAAGAAAAGTGGCCAGTACGGCGGACAATTCGAAATTTTTTTATTGCAGTTTTGGATTCTACATACCTTGAAACGTAAACCATCAAATTTTGAGGGGGGTAAGCATTTTTTTTTTCTTGCTCGATTCCAATGGTTCATTATTGAAAATAATAAACCAAAAGAACTAGCCAATGTAGGAGAGTGCGGCTGGTCTCAAAATTCTTAGAATGGAACCTACTTTCATTCAAGAATATAAGCAGACGCCGTGGGTACTCACTAGCCTTAACATAAAATATCTCCTCTATGATGGGTATAAATCAGCATACTCAGTAGGTGTTGATATTGCTGAAAAATTGTCTCCGTTTTAAAACTTACTTCTCTCAATTACCTTAAAAGAAGAGGTAATTGAGACTCTCGTGGAGAGAAGAGGGCTTGTGGTTCGAAGAACTTGTTTTCGATAGGTTAGGTGTTCCTGTGGTAGGTATTTCACATATATGACAATTGAACTTCTTGGTTTGACTTACCTGCAGTATGTTCCTGGTGTTAACATGATTAATTTCAATCTAGATGTTCCTGCTGATGATCCGACTGTTATGAAGAAGGAAAAAAATCAGAAGCATGAATTGGAAGAGATGGATGGTATGTTTATTGCCTTCACTAAAACTTGTAGTTATCAACCCTTTACGCATAGGTTACCTTCGAGTGTAGGCACACTTTGTCTTCCATTTCAACAATTCTGCGCTTATTAAATTGCATAACACCTTATTATTTAGCTTCCGAGTTTACCAACGGAGAAGAAGTCTTGCAGTCACTTGACCTTCATCTTAGCAAATATTGGAGGGGTATCATAGGAGAAGAGCAATGTGGAGCTGGGTTATCAATCAATCAATTTTTGGTTTATTATTTTCAATAATGAACCTTTGGAATCGAGCATGAAAAAAAAGTTAACACTCCCCTCAAAATTTGATGGTTTACGATTCAAGGTATGTAGAATCCGAAAATGCAATTAAAAAATTTCGTCTGTCAGTGATCTCTAAGGGGTGAAAAATAGTGGTCGACATTTTCAGAACGCTGTAGCTCGAAAACTTTCAATGGTTTTTTTTTAACGTTTTTAAATTGATCTTGAACTAAAGTATTTTTTGAGACCACCTGGAGCATTGTACGACCAGCCGTTCGTTTGCACCGAAAAGCTTCCGTCCACATGATCGTGAATCAAATGGCCCAGATATCATCGTTAGAAACACCTGATTATAATCAAGGATGGCTTTATGAAGTCGACTTGGTTGTTCTGTGATATAATTTCATTTGAAAAATGATGGATCTTTTGGATTTTGTTGGTAGGTAGTTTTGCAACTTGAACAAACGTTGATGTATTATTGGGAAAATTATTACACAACGTTTTATTATACTATCTACGCAGAAGCGGCATCTATACAGGTCAATTATTACACAGCGGTTTATTATTTACCTTATGCTTCATGAATAACTACAAATAATTAATGATTGAATGATTGAATCCTGCGCATTTGTATGAAACTTCAATTCCCGGGCCCGCTCTAGCACTCCATTTAGGGCTTTCCTGGGGGGAGCTCGAGGGTATTGACCACAGAAAACAGTGATCTACGCAGAAGGAGCATCTATACGGGTATAATAATTACAAGCATAAACTGTTGTATAATAATTTGCAGCGTTTTATTGTTGTATCCAAGCAAAATGGTATAACAATCGTCAGAAGAAAGTAACAAAAACAAGGGTATGTACAATAAAAACTAAATTTGAGCAATAAGAGGTATTTAGCTATATGTACCTTCAATAAGTCGTACACGTTGCAATAAAAGTCGCGTGCTGGTGAACGTCAGATCCTCTGAAGCAGGCCCACGTTCTTCCTCACTTGAACATTAGGCTACAGAAAATAAACAAGGCCCGAATTGTAAGGTAGCCAATCTTCTTGAAGTATCCCTTGCAGGATTGGACCACATTAAGCACAGTACACAAGGTGGCTTTCTGGAGCCTAGAGACTGCGGCACTGTCCAGAGTGCTCCCAAAGTAGAATCCCGTGGCTCGCTGTGCTCATGAAGCTGTGTGCTAGGCCCTCTTCACATTTGGCGATTTTGAAGGGACGCGGTGGATACTGAAGTACGTTGATAATATCTTGGGAGTCACTTCCAGTGCGGTGGACACCAAAGTACGGGGAGTCACTTCCAGTGCGGTGGATACCAAAGAACGTTGATAATATCTTGGGAGTCACTTCCAGTGTTAAGCAGTGGGGAACCACAAACCGCGATACGGGTATCCTACTTACATCCTACCAATCGCACGTTACCTCCCCGGCAGGTCGCCAATCAGTCGGGTCTCTTGCCTCACAGAGATTTTTAAGTTAAATAGCACATTTGTAATGTTCCCCGCGTTGATTTAAGGTACAGGTTGAGAAGTCATAAGTCCCGCACATAGAACGTTACATATATTAATTTTATTGGGTTACTAGATGGATAACACAATGTTATAAAGAGGAGTGAATCGCGTACAAGGTGCTACGGCAGACTGAACCGGAGGGCTATGTCCTGAGGGAGTTCGGGAAAACTGAGTCGAGCTGACCAAAGCAGTTCAATCGAACTGGCTCGTATTATCACCTCCCCCTATGAGGAGCACCTGTCATCAGGTGTATACATTAAATTCAGCCTACATGGGAAGCTGGAATACTGGCAGAATTGTATCATTCAGGGTGGCCACTCGATCAGGATTTTCATTTTCCCTGACTTTTCCCTGACTTTTTTGTCGATTTCCCTGACTTTCCGAGATTTTTGAAGCCCGACTCTTCCATCTTTTTCCCGATTTCCCTGCCTAAATTTTAGCATATTCTCTGTCAAATTTAAATGTCTTAAAGGGTAAATAAACGGGTAATTAGACTAAATATTATTAAACCGAAGGATTTATGTATCAATTTATTAATGTGCTAACCTAAATAAATTTTTAATTTAGAGGAGCGATCGGGGCACAAGAAACGCCAACCAACCAGCATACAGCAAAGCGAACTACCAAGCGTCAGCACAAAAAATGCTGCAAATTCCTACACAACGGTTTATTATTTTGTATAGAACACCCTTCTGTTACAGACCACACTTCTCTCTATAGAACATCCTTCTGTTACAGATCACAGCTCTCTGTAAATATAACCCTTCTATACAGGGTGGTCCTTAATGAACGTACCACCCTTTCAATTTCGTTGGTTGTGGAGAAATCAAAAAACTTGTCAAAGTAACCTCCCCTTATTTTTTTACAAAGAATACAAAAATTGCAGTTTGAAGCGTCGAGCATGCGCGCAAATGCGCGCTGCGCGCACCAACTTTGTTTTTTCAAATGGAACCCCCCAATTTTTATTGCAGATTCGCATTCTACATCAAATTTCATGAACATTTTACTTCTACAACTTTTTTTTCCACTGCGCGAAACGGGCGCCAGGAGCGTTCAAAGTTGCTAAAGTCATCAAAATTGCGCAAAACATGGATTATGGTAAACCCCAAGTGTGGCACATGACTTTACATTGTTTTTCAGCGCTGATTCTCGTGGTGCTGTCTGTTTTTAGATTTAGCTCAGTTTTTTCGATTTTATGCCCTTAATCTACGTTTTTTGGTGAAATATTACAGTTTTTCCGAAGTATCAACTTTGGCAGTAGATTTATTTTCCCTCGCCCTTTCACAACCCGGGCTTGGGACTGGCTAAGGCGGGCTTAAAAATAAATCACACTCCTCGATAATTTTTCTGCTAAAATACGACAAAAACAATTCCTTCTTTTTTAAAAAAGAATAAAAGAAAATAAATTAAGAAAATAAATCGTTCACAGTAGTCGTTCAAATGGACCGCCGTCGTCCTCCAAACAGGCGGCAGCTCGAGGAGCCCATTCGGTGGTGACTGCCTCGAACGTAGATGCCGGAGATACTGATTCGCAGGCGTCGATGATCCGCTGTTGCAATTCGGCAGCACTTGCGATAGGAGGGAGGGAGGCGTCGTAGACCTTGTTCTTCAGGTAACCCCATAAAAAATAATCTAGTGGAGTCAAGTCCGGAGAACGGGCTGGCCAAGAAATCAGGCTCCGATTGCCAATCCACCGAGAACGGAATCGGGCATCCAAATGGCGTGTAACAGCCCGTGCGTTGTGGGCAGGACAACCATCATGTTGGAACCACATTGCCTGCCTGGTGGCGAGAGGGACGTCCTCCAACAAGTCAGGCAGAACCTCCTGGAGAAACTGAAGGTATCTCTCCCCGTTGAGGCTACCACCGGTCAAGAAATGTGGCCCAATGAGGTCATGATTTCTCAGAGTATCCTTCTGGGTGCAGGAACCAAGCCACTTTTTTCTTAAAAAAACCATGTTTCTGGCTGTTATTTCGGGTTCATCAAGTCCAATAAAAAAACACCACGTGATTATTTTTAAGCCCGCCTTAGCCGGTCCCAAGCCCGGGTTGCGAAAGGGCGAGGGAAAATAAATCTACTGCCAAAGTTGATACTTCGGAAAAACTGTAATATTTCACCAAAAAACGTAGATTAAGGGCATAAAATCAGAAAAACTGAGCTAAATCTAAAAACTGATAGCACCACGTGAATCAGCGCTGAAAAACAATGTAAAGTCATGTGCCACACTTGGGGTTTACCATAATCCATGTTTTGCGCAATTTTGATGACTTTAGCAACTTTGAACGCTCCTGGCGCCCGTTTCGCGCAGTGGAAAAAAAAGTTGTCGAAGTAAAATGTTCATGAAATTTGATGTAGAATGCGAATCTCTAATAAAAATTGGGGGTTCCATTTGAAAAAACAAAGTTGGTGCGCGACGCTTCAAACTGCAATTTTTGAATTCTTTGTAAAAAAATAAGGGGAGGTTACTTCGACAAGTTTTTTGATTTCTCCACAACCAACGAAATTGAAAGGGTGGTACGTTCATTAAGGACCACCCTGTATACATCACAGACCCTCCGTGACTTAGTACCTAACCCCGTACTCGTTATTAGGTAGCTACCTAAATCACGTGTTAAATGTTGCTGAAATATATTCTATCAATCAAAAACAGTAGCTAAAATGGCAAAAAGGAACAAACAAGTTCTGAAGAGAAATTCTTCATCTGGAGTGAATTCAACAGTTCACTGCCAATCAAACCCTACCGGGATTCAAGTCCCAGTAGGGTTTTGATCTCGAGAACTTTGACATTACAACCCTCACTTAGACTACTGCGCTACAGCGCCCATCTGGCCGAAAGATCAGTGTTGTGCGCTCTCAGCTCAGCTTGATGCTTGCGTACACACTGCTCTTTACAGCAAATTGTATAGCAAATTTTATGGCAACATCGTAGAATGTTCCGGATGGTCTCAAAAATTCAGAAAAAATCTAACTATTTAAAAATGCGAGAAAACCCACATCTCAAAATACAATTTCCCCGAGATAGGGATACTCTGGACATTTCAACCCCTATTTTCACCCCTTGCAGTTGAGCGACATTAATGCTGATCTTCGAGGATCAATTAGAGCCCAAACGGGACCCATATATATATATATATACCAAATTTCGTTCATTTTGGTTCATGGGAACTAAGAAAAAAGCCGCGGACCGTGGCGTTGGACGGCGTACGGAAGGAAATATTTTTATTCGATATTCGTATTCTAAGTCCCTTAAAACGTAAAAAATGGCAATGGTGGGGGGTAAAATGTTTCGCGGTCGATTCCAACGTTCATTATTGGAAATAATAAACCAAAATCCTCCATAAAACAATGCAAGCGTTAACCAACCACATGCCGACCCTCGGCTTGACACAGCTTGCATGCAGTAGTACCCGACACGTGCAGACATTTCATCATAATTGAACTTATCTGATTTTACAGCTGGACATCGAAAATCTCCGCCCGCCCCGTCTTCCGCGCGCAACCCCCTAAAAACTTTTTTGGGATGGAACATCGATGGTTGATGTTATCGAAACATCAATGTTTTGACTTCTATGTTCGACATTTAACCATCGATTCCGATATTATTGAACATCGATGTTACCGTTCCGATATTTATTTAACAGAACGGGCAAGGCCCAGCTGTCAGAGACGACAGTTAACATCGAAAATATACTTCAAATATTTGAAGTATATTGTAAACCAATCAACTTCAAATTGAACATTTAGACTGAAACATTAGCATCATACTACAGTCATAACAAAACTAGATCTAACTACAGTTAGATCTAGTTTTGGTGATTGAAGCAGTTTGAAAATAATGAGAGCCCTGAGGAACTCCAGAGGAAGGAATGAAGGAGGACGATAGGGAATTTCTGATTTTCACTAGCAGGGTGAGGTAACTGGAAACAAGATCTAACGTATATCCTTGAAAGCCGAGAGCATTCAACTTGTATAAGAATAAATTATGATCTACCCTATCAAACGCTTTGGAAAAATCTAGGTATATGGTGGCGACCTGGTATCGTTGTTCAATCTGTGTGTATACATAGTTGGTGAAAACTAAAAGATTTGAAGGTTGACCCGCTTTTACAAAAACCATGCTGATGGTGTGCTATCAATGGTTTAAACAATGGTGTCAAAGTATTAACTACTAACATATAAACATCGATACAATCGATGTTAGCTGAATCCATATCGATGTAATTTATTGTGAAATGGAGGAAAATTCAAGGCTGGAAAGAAACTGGTGGAAGTGGAAGAAGAATACCTCGTAGGAATATTCGAACGCCATCAACTACTGTTCAAGTACCCTATCGATTGGTTCATAATCGAACTTCCCAATCGTATTCCCTAGAACTTCCCACAGGCCTGCGGGGAGCTGAGGGGACGGATGGGGCAATGGTGACATCCTCTACTCTGTTCACCAGGTGCGCTAGGCAGGCATTGCATGCTCTGAACCTATCAGATGACTGGACAGAAGCAGAGCAGTAAATAAAGTGCGTCAGTTCAAAATCTCAAGAGAACAGCGGACATGCGGTAATTTTCCCTGACTCGCCACTTGATTTCCCTGACTTCCCTGACCAACATTTTTTTCCCTGACTTTTCCCTGACCGGTGGCCACCCTGATCATTGAATACAGGCTCTCTGTTGCTGATTCTCCATCCGCTTTTTGAGAATATCTTGTCAGGTGGATGTGAGAGTGGAGCGAATTTCTTCAAAGTGGATTCCCGATCCTCCACAACACCGATCTCCACACAGGTGGAGAGGAAAGGTGTAGTCCAACGTCCCGTTTTACGTCATCAACTTCGCGAATTCTAGCGAAGCTGAAAGGGTTTTTACAAAGCAGCGAATTGTGTCCTTTGTGACATCGGCATACAAATCGGGAAGTACACATGTCTGAATTATGTGTCGAGGCAAAGCGTTCGCACACAAATCATTAGAATGAATCACATCCCATCTCTCCTCTGGTCTGCGCTCTACATAATATTTATAGAATAGTACGTATATAATAAAGAAGGGTTATCTATACGGAGAGCTGTGATCTGTAACAGAAGGGTATTCTATACAAAATAATAAACCGTTTTGCAGGGATTTGCAGCGTTTTTAATTTATTGCCTCTGACTACAGAATCGACTGAATCAGCTATTTTTGGGGTGGCCTGTGGTCTTCTTGGTTAACAAAAGCAGCCGTTTTCTCTGTTCTTTTAGCACCTGGTAAATTGAGGCCGCTCATACACCTGTCGCGGCATCCACGATCTGCACGACATATCGAACAGATCGGTCTCGATAAATTTCACGCATATGCTTCCACACGTTCATTACAGTGATTCTCTCGTTTTTAGTGATATAGGTGTCACATTACGTCTCTTCGGTTGAGAAATACCTACCGAGCTGGCAGTCGGTTTCTGACCTTGACATCACTATAATATTTTGCTTTCAAAAACGGCGAACTTGGAATGAAAATAAAACTGATGGATTGCAACTATGGAGATTGAAGCAGAAGCCAATATGTTGCCCATGAAGCATTTTCGGCAATGGAAGTCAAAGGTCCCCATAAGTAAATCTTCATTTGGGTGGGGTATGCTAACCCGCAACGCCATGGTGCTGTGATGGTTTCACATTCTGTTTACATGCTCTCGCTCTAAATTGAATGTACTAACAGTATCAACATTTCCACTCACTTATACAGTTCAGTCCATTTTGAACAAATTTAGTTCCATGTCTGTGTGTTCGCATATCCTTGCCACACTGTCAAGTTATCAATGATGACTGATCGTATTTTCAATGTCCCCAGGTGTTGATTTTAATTCTGACGAAAACAAAATTTTGGAGAAAAAGAAGAAGAAACATAAGAAAGAAAAGCGCTTAGATAAATTTGACTGAATACTATTCTAAGTAAGTACCCAAGGTGAGCATCCTCTTTCTAAAAAAACTTATATTAATAAAAACCGTTTATTCTGATCGAACAAGACTGTTCGTAATAACATAGGTACAGAATGGAATTACAAAAATTACCTTCTTCGATTGGTAAAGTTTGGTATGTAGTACTGCTACACAGTTAGACCTCCAAATAGTGGAGGAAATTTCCCCCAATTTTAGGCTTTTCCGCAAGTGGACATTGCATCGCAAGACAAAGCCATAAATTATCATGAAATGAGGATACTATCATTCTTGAATTGATGCCCAAATTTATTTTACGGATCAATACAGGCTGAGGTGAGCCTTTAGCGAAGTGCGTTAGTGCTCTGTCACTTGGTGGTTGGGAATAGGACAGCTACTGATAAGGTGAAAATTCTGTTTGCATCCAATGCCCTGACCCAGGGCTGTGAGGCAATGGGTAGCTTTGAGCAAAATTGTTGGTACAAATCCTGAGCCTTCTGAGAGGACAGCAGATTGAGAATCCGGCTAGGGAGTTGGAACCTATTCATTGTCATTTTCAATTATACTTTTAGACATGAAGTTTGGAAATCATCTTAAATTTATTTGTAGCAAAAATGTGATGGCTCATAGCTTCCCAGTGATTGTCTGATTATTGTACAGATGGCGCAAAATAAGTTTGCTTAAATGGCCAAGTATTTGATAAAAGGTGTCCTGCAATAATTATTCTATTCTTATTATTATACTCTGATGGTTGTGTTGCCGTTTACTCATGATACTCCTCATATTTGTTGTGAATTTCAGTGCATCAAATCATTAGGTACTTATTGTGAACTGCTGTAGAATTGTTATCATAGTCTGCTCATCTCAAGCAATTTGGTTTTCTTGAATTTTATTTGTGTTGTTGGGAGGTATTACTCTATACTTTTTTTGTCGAAATAATATTTGTTGCTAATATAATGGATTGTCTGGATTCCCAGAGAATCTCATGGTGCGTTGTTACAGTTGTTATTGTTTTTCTCAAAACAATAATGCCTATTATCTATAAAGTTTGGTTGTATTGTATAGGTAATATTTCTCTCCTTCTAATAACAATGAAACCCCTCCCTTCTTCTTGATGCAAAGTTTTCCCTTCATGTTCCTGCAAATCCTCCGTGGTCCAAACGACACCTTTCCCACAATGAGTAGTACTCATGGGTCTGAAATTGGCCAATGTGTCTTAAGGGGTGGGGGGGGGGGGGGGTTAGCTCAAAAATTTCAAAAACTCGATTTAAATAAAAATATATTGATCCTATGCACCTATACCTATGTAACTCGTGAAAACAAACTCAAGTGCACTCCAATAATTTATACAATTTTGAAGTGGGACTAACATGACTGGAAGGTTTCCTGAAGAGCTACATTGTGAATCGAGGTAACAATATAATACTATCCTTTCTTGAAGTTCCTAGGATGGAGGGTAATCCACCAACAAATCTCCAAATGCGTTTTTCACAAAACTGGTGATTTTTGGAAACTACAGTTCCAACATTTGAGATGATATATAATATGATTGGTGATTTGACTTATGGAAAAGATAAGTTCCAGTTTGTTATGCGCCGGTTGGAAATATGGTTTTTGCTATTTTAACTGACAAGGAAATCCGAATTAGTAGAAATAACACTTGGCATAATTTGTTTCCAAAATTACTTACTGACCAGCATTGACAACACAGTAAAGTTCTTCCTCCATGCCACAGTATGGATGTTGCCCAAACGTCTTCTTTTGACTGGTTTTAATGAGTTTTCCTTTACAATTTTAAAAAAAATTTGTTTAATACCTCGTTAAATGCTTCAGAAGTTATTCTTCGACAGCAGTCACCTTGAACCAATATCTGCCAAGTGTCCACCAGTAACCATCAAATCATTACGAATTTTTAATAGAATTTCTACGAATGTCTATTGCAAACCCAAAATAGTACTTCCCTCATCTCCAAACCCTCATTTCAACCTGTACTTTCAAATGAAAAATAATAATATATATGTCTGTGTGTGTGGGTGGTGGCATTGTGAGGATAATCGAAGGACCTACCAATCAAGTACCTAAGCGTTTCATTGCACAATCATATGTCACATACATCGAACTAAATTGATGTTTGTTTTGTTGTGCAGGTTCGCAGTTGAAGATATTCTACAGCTAGGCGCACAAGTTTCAAGCTCTTTTTTTTTTTGTAAAAATGTAAAGTATGATGGTACAGTCATATAAAACCAATTTTTAAAATGAATTTCATCTGACTGTGTAACATCAATCTCCTTCCTCTATAATGACAGCTCATTAGACAGGTCTGTAACAATGTAAATGCTAGATTATTTTCTTCGCCTGTAACTGTCACTAGGAATTATTTAATTTGGTTACTTAACATGCCGATTCACAGCTTCCTACTTTACCCCCTCCTCATGTAAATGTGGGCAGTCAGCCTGGAGTCCAACACGAGTTACGAGTCCACTGGGAATGGAAGGTCCACTTGATATTAACTCAAGTATAAGCCTGTTAGTTGGGTCTGTTTGACCTCAAGTATCCGTTCTTGCAGTCTTCTTCTCTGGGTGCTGTAGACGTAAGCCATCCATAGGCGACCAATCCGTGGAACCTCCCTCATACAAAGAGTGTCCTCTCAATTGCCCCATTCTTGAGAGTGCAAAATCCTGAATACCCGTCCATCTGCGGATGTCTCTGAGCCATGAAGCTGAGCGGATCTCTCCTGCCCTCTATTTTGCCTTCAAGAACCAAGCGTCGGAAGGCATATCGCTCTCCCCTAAATATGTGGCCCAGATATCCAACTTTTCGTTTCTTAATGGTTTTAAAGAACTCGCCATTCTCTAGACCAGCTCGTCGCAATACTTCCGTATTACGAACACACTGCACCCACCAGATACGGAACATTCTTCTAAGGCACCACATTTCAAAAGCCTCCAAGCGGTTGATCGAAGCGGCCCTGTGTCCACGTTTCCGCTCCGTATAACAGGATGGACCATACGTAGCACTTAAGAAAATGGTATTGAAAGCTGAAGTTCAGATGTTTATCACACAGGAGAGCCTTCATACAAGCAAATGCTGACCTGGCTTGCTCAAGCCTGGATCGAATCTCAACTTCAGGATTCCATTTTAGCGAATTTTCAAAGAAAATGAAGCTATTGCAATGGCTTCGAAATTTAAATAATATAAATTTTTGGAAATTTTCTTCATAGAAATCCGTTTCAGACCATTCTAAAACGATTCCTGAAATTTAACACTTTTTTATATGTATATATATATATATTTATATATATATTTATTTATATATGTGTCACTCCAGACGATAACTCTCGATAGAATTGAGATAAACAGCTCAAATTTGCACAAAAAATCTATCTTGGCAATCGAAAGGCTAAGTTCGAAGATGGGCGAAATTGGCCTACTCTAAGGAGGGTTTTGGCGCATTTAAAGTGCGCAAAAATTACCCAAAAATCCCCAAAATGTTATTTTCCAACAAATGACCCCTCATTTTAAAGGTTTTTGCACGCTGAACACGATGGTGGAATCGGATTTTAGATATCTTGATCCGTTCTCAAATTAGAGCATTTAAAGTGCGCAAAAATTACCCAAAAATCCCCAAAATGTTATTTTCCAACAAGTGACCCCTCATTTTAAAGGTTTTTGCACGCTGAACACGATGGTGGAATCGGATTTTAGATATCTTGATCCGTTCTCAAATTAGAGCATTTAAAGTGCGCAAAAATTACCCAAAAATCCCCAAAATGTTATTTTCTAACAAGTGACCCCTCATTTTAAAGGTTTTTGCACGCTGAACACGATAGTGCAATCGGATTTTAGATATCTAAATCCGTTCTTAAATTAGAGCATTTAAAGTGCGCAAAAATTACCCAAAACTAGGATAATCTTTAAACTCTTACCCCCACCCCCTTAGAGTGGTCAGATTGAAAAATGTGAGAAGTATTAATTGAAGACGAGAGTTCGAAGCAAAAAAGGGGGAGGCAAACGATTAGTACAACTCCTTGAATTTACCCACAGCGATCAAATAAATAAGCACTTAGTACAATTACGTAATAAACAAACGGTAGAATCAGGATGGACAAAACGTACAAATTAAAATAAATACGAAGAGAATATACATAGAAAACCAAATTTTAGACCGAAGTTTTCCTTTATTCAAAACCATAGCCATTAATTCGAATATTTCTTTGAAAATTCGCTCATTAAGTCATGCTGCATGACTGATTTTTTTTTCATTCACCAGGGCTCCAAGATATTTAAAATTCCGCACCTGTTCCAGGCAAACCTCAGATCCTCAGCATGTACATCACCTCTTGAGACCACCATAAATTTTGTTGTCGCAATATTTATCCTAAGGCCAATTAAACCACTCTCAGTAGAAACAATGTCATCCAGACTTCACAAGCAGCTGAGGGAACTGGCTATAAGGACGGTGTCTTCCGCATACCGGATATTATTCACAAAAACTCCAATGCCCAATTCAGCTTCGGAGAGGGGAACAAAAGCTTGTTCTACATATATTATGCTGAAGAGCAGGAGGGGGGATAGGATGCAGCCCTGCCTAACACCCCTCTCAACCTCAAACTCATCCGTCATTGAGCCAGCAGGGAGCTTCACAGCAGCGCTTTGATGCCTGTATAGATTTTCCATGACCCTAATGTCTTTCCCGTTTACTCCGATTCTCTTGAGTGCACTTATCATTATGCCATGCTGGACACTATCAAAAGCTTTCTCATAGTCTAGAAAACACTAGAACACATCCTTTCGATAGTCGAGACATTTCTCCCCTAGAAAGTGGAGACTGAAAACTGCTTCACGTGTTCCGAAACACGTCCGGAATCCAAACTGTGTCTCACCACAGTGGGTCTCACATATTTGATACAGACCGCATAGGATTATGCACAAGAAAATCTTGAGAAAATTAGGCTCGAGCGATATCGGAGAGTGATCCTTACACATGGCAGCATTTGGCTTTTTGGGTAACATGATGAAAGTTCTTGCGGTAGTTCTTGCCAAAATCGTCCAAGTCCATTACAACGCTTCATCGCTCTGTCATAAATTACGTTATTAGGAACCCAAAGAATGGGGAATGATTGGACGCACATAATGTTATTACTTGGATACCATCTTATCACTTTATTTTCGTTATTTAGCCTCTTCAAGCACTCCGTACGAACGACTCTAGTTCAATATTCAGCACTTCAAATCATTCATCATGTTTCAATGAGTTCAAGATGAGGGAAAGAGACACATTTTTCAATACATCGAGCAACGTTAAGCAGTGTTTCCTCGTCGTAATTTTTTGACATCAGCTGAAGACTTACTGGTAATTCGTTTTTCGACAGCGCAATCGGTATTGAAATGGCTGGGCACCCTGAAAAGTGAGACCAAACATTTCATTAATACTGTCCATGAGCACTGCTACTTGGTTTGATAATTATGGTAAGAGACAGCAATGTATCGGAAAAGACCATGATGTCCGAAATTTAAATAGTTTTATTCATTAGAGACTTTATACGTAACTGCACGACAAGAAAAATTAAACTCCATGACAACGAGAAAAGGACGTCTCCCTCCGATATGCCACCTTTTAAAATTGAGTAATATAAAAACCAATAAATGAGCATAATTTATTTTTAGATTAAACAAAAACGGGTTTCCAATTATTAAATCAGGAGTAGGGACTGATAATTATTCGTACCTGAATTGCCAATTTGTCTTACCTATTTGTCATACCTTTCTTGAGATAAGGTTCGGTATAAAACAGGATATTTAGGGAATAATCGAACCTCCTCCAAGTAAATAAACGGCAAACTGTGTATTAGACTGGCCCTCGAGAAATGAGTCTGTTCTACAAATTCTTTGTTAAATTCGGGCAGCCACGCAACGTCAGTTGGGTTTAATTGTTTCGCCTTGTGAATCCGGTTTTTGCTATCAGATCATTCAAAATTATCGCATCAAACGAAATATTGTTAGAAATTGCCTGATGACACTATTCAGAACTCAACATTACTATAATAATTGGGAAATTTAGGCGATGGCAACATGATAGTGGAATGCACCAAGCAGCAGCAGGCCCATTGCAGCAATCACAAGAGTCCAGGAAACAGGTACCGTGACAATGAAACAGAAGCAGTTATAATGTCCAGAACTCTTAACTGAGTGAGACTTGGTGGGGATCCGTATAATGATAAGATCTTGCCCATCTCGACCTCCTATTTTGAAGGTGGATGAAAGAGCGGGTACCTACATCAAACCTTAGCTCGCAATTTAAGCAGATCCAGGCTTGAGAAATACTCAAATTATTACTACATTCATCAAATTATTACTACAAAGGGCACCAGAAAAGTTGATCAGTTGTTCAATTAAAATGTAATAAGATCGTTAGAATAGCAATTCTCTCTGGCCTAGATTTTTGGAGAAGTTTTATGAGTGCACTTACTGTTACCTACTACAACCCTGTTCGGTTGCCTGTGGCCTACCCACCAATGACCTGTTACAGCCGCCACTATTCATTACCACCTAATGCTTTTGATACCTACTTCCTGTAATGAAGTCAGTCCTGCCTACCTGCCATATTAGCTGGTTGCGTGCAATAATCGTTCATCACACACTGCTCTCTGTTGTCCAGCTGAGAAAACTGCTTCAGTTCTGGTGCATCCGACAGTGTGGTGGGAGTGAGTAAGATGTCAAACTCGTCCCAAGCTCTCTTGAAATCGTCACAAATTAACCGTCTGACTTTCATTGCTTTTTCGAAGTACTTTGAGTAGTTCCTGCCATCAATAAAAACCTGCATAAAACCGAGGATTCATAAGGAATCAGTGGTTCATTATTACAAGTCCACAAATCGACAATCAACTTGATTGTTGAACACTGTCATACCTACTTTCAATTATTCCTACCTACTGCTAAAGAGTGGGAGAAACTACAGTTGAAATGAAAAGGAAAGTCTACTAAGTATTACGGAGTGAATTCACAATTACTATTCCTTTACAGGTTTTTTTTTACCTACCTATTCTTTATATATTATTTTACTACGTCGCCAGAATGCTCTGAAAAGGATTTGTATGAAAAAACGTTTCAAAAACCCATGTATTAAACATTTTGGACCCATAGTTTTCCAACAAATTCGCTAAAATGGAAAACTTCACACAAATTTCAAAATCAAAGCAGAAATATAGATGTTTTAATATCTATATCAGAGATACCAATCGTGTCTAGGCAGGTTCATCAATTTGCCTTGGGGATTTTGCGGGGGAGAATCTTTGTGGTGACAAGAACTGATGCATCAACTGTATCTGAGATACGTTTCAGTTGAGTTACACACATGCACAGTTTGCATCTGGCCAAATCTATGGGGGCCCAGTCGCCTCAGTGGCACCGGATCTCTACCATTTTGCATGAAATCAAACTGTCAGGGGAATAGGGAGCCTGAATTCATCCTGGCCCGTTCCACTCACCAGACGTTTCATGTCTTGTTAGGTATCTCAGGGAATTGGGTGGTTGGGGGGGGGGGGGATTTTTTAAAGGCCCCTGCTACGCGCGCCTCTGCCACAATACGCCACTGCTGTATGTGTGGACATGCAGTGACCCTGGAAAAGCTAGTGATGGCTGGTGTGCTGAGCTGGCCAGCAGTCGCCTCCGCCGCGCTTTTCCATGAAAGATCAAAGGAAGCCAGGATCTGCGCACGCACGTATTCATGTCGCTGCATCCTCACAAGGGGCCACTGTCGCATTACTCATTTACTTTTAATCCTGGCTCATCGTCAGTCAGTCACCACTATCCCAATGGTGGCCAGTGTGTGGATGAGTGACGCTGGCCCATCGAAATGAGCCAGTGCCGGTGGCCATGATAGGCCAGCAGCCACTGTGTAGAGGGGGCTTCAAACTGGCAACCATGGGGGCAGTTTTCAGAGCACTGGAGGTGCTCACCATAGTTAAGATGGAATATCAATATCAAAGCGTTTAATGTCTCATTGCATGTCTTATGTTAGGTATTTCATATAGGTACCTACTTAATATTTTATATTTTTAAATCCTGACTAGGTACTCATCCACACAGAAGGGGGATTAAAACACAATATTTTACACTTGATAAAAGATTAAGGTTACGGATCATCCCTTCCATCATCCATGGTCCCCTAGAGTTGCTGTTTTGAAACGCAACTCGATTGGACAGACTAGTGAGAAAGCAAATAGCTGCGGTTTCTAGGATCACGTTTCTATTTCATACTAACCTTTGGAGCAAGAAAAAATTCCCTGCTAAAATCCTTCCTCTCACAACGAGACCGAGGCCTTCACTTCTTGATGTGGCGTACAAATCATGAGTGGACACACCTCGTGATGACCTGTGCCCATATCGCAAACCATCATATCTGGCCATGTTACTTGCCACTTCACATTGGTTTAAAACAGAATAGCAGGCGATTGAATAAGAAGTATGAGGCATCGACATCTTGAACAAAGAAACACATCAGTTAAAGATGTGATTTACAAAAAAAGTCCTGAGTTTTTTAATGTCGCCATCGTCGTTCAGCTAACAAGAATTATGAGCAACGCATATATGTTGATCGGGCCCCACCTATATTACCTACTATTTAACCCCAGAACCTGTGCCATATTTTCATCGGTGATAAAAAAATATCCAAAATACCTACCTTTTGATCATTATAACATTTGAAGTAACCAGTTACAGAAGTAACCGCTTATTTTTTAAAAACTTAATGGGGGGGGGGGGGATGCCTTTTAAATATTTTGCGCAGAAACCTTTGTTAGGTCTCATCTCAATGAAGTATACACTTTCAAAAAAAAAGTATGCTGGTTATCATATTAGTACCTGAGATACTCTCGCTCCGGAATCCAGAAGAATTTGAGCAGTAGAATTCCAAGCATCTAAAATATCTGGGGAAAGACCTTCACAGTGATATTCTCGAGGGATTCCCACTTTGATTTTACTTAAATTGAACCCATTCTCTATCTTTACTGGAGACACGTCAACAGTAGTGGAATCTTTGGGATCAATTCCGCAAATCACATCTGTAACCATACACGATTTGCTTATTCCAGATGAGATGTAGTTAGCTATATGATTTAAGTGTAGTATGGCAATAGATTATAATATTAACTGTATGTGAGGGCTGCGTCGTCAACGGTCTGGGTGATGATGCCAGGAACATCCATTGAGTTTACCAAAGGTATTAGGCCATGTCGAGAGACTGAGGAATAAGTGGGTTTGAATCCAACTACTCCACAATACGAAGCAGGATTTCTTGTTGAACCTCCCGTGTCAGAACCAATACCTCTGGAATTTATACGCAAATGAACGAAGATAATGGTGGATCGATGGAAACAGGCGGACTGATGTAATTTTAGGATGAATTATTCTTGCTCACATTATGTAAGTGTTAGCGTAACAAGGCAAAGACGTTATTGCATCCACAGATAAGGCATCTGGAGGGATATTGAAACTTACATTCGACAAGTTCCACTTGCTACAGCAACTGCACTACCTCCAGAGCTCCCTCCTGCAACCCTCCAGGATGGTTTACTTTTCCTCTGTTTACCTCCCACAGTATATGACAGTGCTGATCCCCAAACGTTCTTCGTAGGGCCGTGAAAGGAGTCAACTGTACCAGAACTGTTGAATAAATAGTAAGTTCGCTGTTCAATTATTCAAATAAATACTGAAGGATCAGGTACGAGTGGGCCAAGATGATCTCCCCAACTTGGAGGGTTCATAAACCGAAGTACATAGGACCTCGTATTTAAGTAAGAGGATACAAGCTTTCACCATGATTAATATAAGGTTAATTAATAAGGTAATCGATGAGGATGGAAAACTTCGCTACAACTGATACTTCATAATCCCGACTCCTCGGTTTCCTTACTAAGCTAAACAATTCCACAAAACACCAACCACTCAAGCTCCACATTCAGGATGTCATTGATGAGTATTTGTGACCGTCCACAGGAAAACTTACCTTAGCTTCCGGATTTGAAATTTTTTTTTTTTTACCCTACGCCGAAGCTGACGTGCGGCGACGGTGCATACGTTCAGTATCCTCTCTACAGGGGTGTGCGACTGTAGAGTGCAATGAGGACGTCCAGGGGCACGACGTGGACGAGTATGCTTCACCCCCCTCCACGCTGCTCGATTAGAATGCCTTGTGACTGATTTGGAACTAGAAACGGCTAGATCTTAGAACTGTTCCATCTCTGTAGCAGAAACGTCTACCTTTTCTTGTTGAAATCACACGCCACCACGACAAGGAGTGTGAGGAAGTGAGGCGCGCACAATGTTCAGCACGCCGAATAGCCAAACTATTCGAAGTTTGGGAAATGGGATTTGAAATTGGGTTTATTGCATTTCCTGATAGACGAAGTTTCTGAACATAATGCCGTTTTCAGATTTTCGATATCTCAATCGGTTGAAAATGTACCATTTTTTGAACCTCTGAATTGCGAAAAAGCGCAATATTGAAGTTTTAGAAACTGTTTTGACCTAGTTTTTGCACCTTTTCAGCCTGGTTTTTGATTTGTTTTCCTTTTCATTAGTACTAGTATTGTTGTTGGGAATGTATTAGAGTAGGTATATTTCCATCCAAAAAATTAATTTTTTCATTTTTTTTTTTGAGATTGGGTCAATTGCAAAAAAGTGAGTTTTGTGTTGAATGGTAACTACCACAGTCGTTTTGACTTCTTTTTATTTAATTCCGACTTGATTTATTAGGTACATTTCTAGTTCGTTGCGAACATAGTAATGAAAACAGAATGGGAGGGGGGGGGGGTCACCAAAATATTTTTATAGGTACCTACCTAAGTACTTTAAATTTTATTTAAATTTTTTTTTTGCAAAACAAAACAAACAACAGGTCTGATAACAGATAACAACAACACCATAGCAAACTTCTTCTTCGCACGAAAAAAAAGAAGTTGTGGAAGACCCGAAAAAAAGCATCTGAACAAGGAGATGAGGTACAGGTGGCCCCAGGAAGATAAGGTTCGTTATTCCGCGCTTTGGTTTTTGCTATTTATCGATGATTTCTAGTCATCGATTCGTAAAACGGCCTACGGATCCAGAAACTACGTTAAATTTCCTATAAGAATCGATAATAACCCGAAAAGTCGATTTTTTGACCCTGACTTCGTTTTTTCTCGTTCTCCTGAAAAAGTTGCTTCCGAAAGCTAAAGCAGGATTCACATGGAGCGGAACGAGTGCGGAAAGCGGAAGGACGGAACGCAATCTGATTGGCTGTTGGGACAGGGTGGCCGCCATGTTGTCGGAAGGGGCGGAAGAAATTTGCATACCGCCTTCTGCGTTCCATCGAGCTCCGCGCAAGCGCAGTGGACAGGAATTTTGACAACCGCAAGTAGAGGTTGCAATATTTTCGCGTCGTGTTTATGATTTATGTTGACGCTTGAAAATAATGAATGGAAAACTGAACTGAAAATGATGAATTTCAACGGAAATTTGATTGAAAAACGCTGTGAAGTCCTTGTCACATGGGTTTATTATTTTATTGGACATACACCTACAGAAATCATGGCTGTTTATTTATTGTTTCACTAGCCTGACCGCTCGCTTCGCTCGCTATCCGAGATTCGCTGTACGCAGTATCGTGGAACCAACAAACGACGGAAAAATCCCATAGCCTACCGGGTATTCGTGCCCAATTTTATCAAAATCCGTCAAGCCATTCAGGAGTTGACCATGGTCGACCATATTTCCGCTATGGTCAGGGAATTAAAAATGCGCCTACGTTCAACTTGGGAGGCTACCGGATATTGGTGCCAAATTTGGTCGATATCCGTTGAGCAATTCGGGATTCGACCATGGAGGGGCCCATGGATGCGCTATGGTCGACCGCGGGGGTAGGCCGAAGGGTCGGTGGTAGATAGAATTTCACGTAGATTACGAATACGCGATAAAAAATAGGGGTTACCATTTCAATTAACGAAGTTGACCATGGTCGACCATAGTTCCGCTATGGTGAGGGAATTAAAAATGCGACGTTGCACAACTTGGGAGCCTACTGGATATTCGTGCCAAATTTGGTCGATATCCGTCCAGCCATTCAGGAGTTGACCATGGTCGACCATAGTTCCGCTATGGTGAAGGGGACCGAAAAATTCCGACGTTGCTCAACTTGGGAGCCTACTGGATATTCGTGCCAAATTTGGTCGATATCCGTCGAGCCATTCAGGAGTTGACCATGGTCGACCATAGTTCCGCTATGGTGAGGGAATGAAAAATGCGACGTTGCACAACTTGGGAGCCTACTGGATATTCGTGCCAAATTTGGTCGAAATCCGTCCAGCCATTCAGGAGTTGACCATGGTCGACCATAGTTCCGCTATGGTGAAGGGGACCGAGAAAATTCCGACGTTGCCCAACTTGGGAGCCTACTGGATATTCGTGCCGAATTTGGTCGATATCCGTTGAGCAATTCGGGATTCGACCATGGAGGGGCCCATGGATGCGCTATGGTCGACCGCGGGGGTAGTCCGAAGGGTCGATCGTAGATAGAATTTCACGTAGATTACGAATACGCGATAAAAAATAGGGGTTACCATTTCAATTAACGAAGTTGACCATGGTCGACCATAGTTCCGCTATGGTCAGGGAATTAAAAATGCGACGTTGCACAACTTGGGAGCCTACTGGATATTCCTGCCAAATTTGGTCGATATCCGTCAAGCCATTCAGGAGTTGACCATGGTCGACCATAGTTCCGCTATGGTCAGGGAACTAAAAATGCGACGTTGCACAACTTGGGAGCCTACTGGATATTCGTGCCAAATTTGGTTGATATCCGTCAAGCCATTCAGGAGTTGACCATGGTCGACCATAGTTCCGCTATGGTCAGGGAATTAAAAATGCGACGTTGCACAACTTGGGAGCCTACTGGATATTCGTGCCAAATTTGGTCGATATCCGTCAAGCCATTCAGGAGTTGACTATGGTCGACCATAGTTCCGCTATGGTCAGGGAATTAAAAATGCGACGTTGCACAACTTGGGAGCCTACTGGATATTCGTGCCAAATTTGGTTGATATCCGTCAAGCCATTCAGGAGTTGACCATGGTCGACCATAGTTCCGCTATGGTCAGGGAATTAAAAATGCGACGTTGCACAACTTGGGAGCCTACCGGATATTCGAGCCAAATTTGGTCGATATCCGTCGAGCCGTTTGGCCGTGCATAGAAAGACATCCACACAGACAGAGATCCGTTTTTATAATATAGTAGGGATTCATATAAAATAATTGAAATAGCTATTTCTGGTGGTTTCCACCAATTTTGGCCCCCATAACACGAATTAGGTAGGTACGGTCCTTTTTTTTCTTTCTTTTTTTTTCAAATTATCTTTGATCATTGATAGTACCATTTAATCGTCTTGATCCACCAGTTGACACTTTTTCTAGTGTTATTCTACAAATTGGTGTTGATTTCAGACGATTTCGAAATTTGTATAATAGCTCAGGAGGTAGTATTAAGGTGTATCAATACAATTCAATCACAATTTCAATGATCGAAGATGATTTGTCAAAAATAGGAGCCCATTTCGAGTTTTTGTGGCCAAAATTGGTGAAAACCGTCAAAATTAGCTACCTATTCCAATCATTACACATGAAAGAAACAATAAATGAACAGCCAACATCACTGTCCAATAGAATAATAAACCCATGTGACAAGGAATTTGCAGAATTTTAGAAAAAATTTCTTGATATCACTAATATCTTCCTAATGTCTAACAAATCGCAAAAAACGAAGAAAAAAACACCATTGATTCCTCATTGATTCCCTCTCCTTCCTCACATATAAAGCCTAACAATCCCCATCAACAGAAAATTTAAATGTCTGAATCAAAAGAGTTTTCCTGCAAGGGTGAGAGGTGAACTCATGATCTTCGAGGAGGCAGTCCAACACCATCGGATTGAGCCAAAGTGATATCTACCCTTCAATGTGTTTTTTGGTTACATCACTGATCTTGTTGCACAGGAGTGAACAATGCGACTCCACTGCACTCTAGCGACAGCAGGGGAATCAGCGGCGGTTCGATATCATCGAGTTCATGGAAGAAAAGAAGAGGAAGGTTCAGTAGGCCTGCGTTTTTGAGTAGACCTCTACTGCCACGCTATCTAAGTAACAACCTCAAAAAACTCTCGTTATCCTCAGGTCTGCAAGACATCGCTACCATCCATGTTCTCAAATGCACTAGAAGTTTCATCTAATGCCATGTATGCATGGAAGAAAAGAAGAGGAAGGTTCAGTAGGCCTGCGTTTTTGAGTAGACCTCTACTGCCACGCTATCTAAGTAACAACCTAAAAAAAACTCTCTAGTTATCCTCAGGTCCACAAGACATCACTACCACCAATGTTCTAGTATGCCATGTATGTTGTTTGCAAATTGGCTCTTCCTCCAGCTCAGCAAAGGAATTACCTGAGCTAGTGTGTGTATTTTTCTTTACCTCCACCTCTATTCCCTTTGACACTTCGTTTTTCTGATTTTCAAGATTCATTCTGATAGATTCGGTTCCTTTCATCATGGATTTAAACTTATTCGTGGTTCTTGCCTTCGTGGCAAGCACCACAAAGCTGAAGTGAACAATTCCATGGTGCCCCAGGCTTCAGTCACCTCAAAAACGCATTTCCCTGCACTCTCCAATCACAGATGAAGCTAGGTAAGCAGTATTTATTCAATTATAATTTCATGTCTCATCCTCTACTGAGGACTAGTGTTTCTACGTGAGTTGCGTAGTATAAGCAAGTAATGTTGACTGAAACCCTCCAGGTCAATGAAAAACCAGACGAGCATGTATTTTGTAATAAATTTGAAGAAAGGAAAGAACAAAGTGGGCTGTGTTATCCTTCGCCATTCCCATTGCATCACCATTTCAAACTGGTAGGATCTCTCACTCTTCTGTTGGAGGGGACAGAGATAGAAAACAGTTGACGTCTCAGGCTACCTCAGTTTTCCCTTAGTATTTTGATTACATATAGCAACTGGCGTCGTGGAAGCACTGTGATCAACATTTACATGATGTGTTACTTCTCATAATATGCGGACGATGCTTATTGGTAATAATCAGTGTGGGAGTGGTTACTCCACGAAGGTAGCTATTGTTTTTTCAGGTTCATTTGAGTTGTATCCTTTGTAGACAATGAATCCCATTATCAAGTAGAAAGAATATATACCTACCCAATATCCTTTTGATGGTAACTATTCATCATGTTGATTATGTTCCGTAATTTGGAACATTTTAGGGAATGGAGACGTTGGAAAGAATATCTGGTACATAACTAAATTAAAAGTTCGTAGGTAATTAATTTGGGTGGTTCTAGTCCGGCTGGTGAATGACATCTACGTTTACTGGTTAAAAAATATGGTTATCTCAAATACATCGATCCTTGTGGTATCAATGACGTGTATCAGACAAGACGGTGGGTGTACAAGAAGTTTAGTTCCCATTCCGCCGCTCGCATTGTCAAGCGATCTGCATGCTCGCTAGCGCTCGCATCTCAAAAAAGATAAACAATCCCAGAAACTATCCCGTGAATGAGCAGGTTGTTTGGGACTTCTGAATAGATGGTACAAGTATGTTATAGTCACTCTTATTTTTTGGTGTCCTTACAATGGTCTTCCCGTATTCATTTTGAAAGTTGATATCGGCACCCGGGATGTAGGCATCGGGACGCCATATTGAGCCGTCATCAAAACCACAAGGATCGATGTATTTGAGATAATCGATACAATCGATATTGGCGGGGCTATAACATACTTGTACCAAAAATATGTAGTTCACTACACTGCTGTGTAGAGCGCATTACTTTTGGTTATCCCTGGATACTATAGTGTTGAATAGAATCCATACGCACACGATTATACGTTGACTGGACCTTCCTCTTCTTTTCTTCCATGCATCAAGTTGGTGAAGGAGACAGTAACAACAACAGCGCATTGGGTTTGTGAATTATCGACCAATGTTCTGGTAGGAAAACTATATGAAACACCAGGACCTTTTTTCTTTTCAAAACTGCGTAGTCACTTAGGTACCTAGGCTAATTTTTTTTAAACATTTTCCGATTCATTTTTTAGAACTACACTAGGTAGGTAATGTCTAGATTAGATTAAATTTACCACTCACCCCATGGCGAACTCATCCAAGTTAGTTTTCCCTAGCAAGAAAGCCCCTTCGTTAGTAAGTTTCTCAACTACAGTAGCGTCGTATCCGGGACTGTAACCGTTGAGCATTTTAGATGCGCAAGTAGTTTTGAAGTTCGACGTGCAAAAATTATCTTTAACGACAACTGGAAAACCACTCAAACGACCGATTCCTGAAACAAGCGATTGTTAAGAAGTCACACTGTCAATACCTAATAAGTACCTAGGTACTTATGATTGTTTTCAAGTACTTTTATCACCATTTTTAATTTTTGGGTCGTAGTAATTTATTGTATCAATGTATCATTATAATTATAATAAAGAATAAACGAGCTTGTAGCAACACCAAATAATTTTCTCACCTGGGGAGGAAGCCACATCTTGGGGCCGGGCAATGGAGACGAAGGCGTTAAGCTCTTTGATTATGACAGCTCTTTTCAAGCTTGATAAAACAATTGCCTTCTGGGCCATGCTGCTTTTTCCATTAAAAATTTGCAAACTTTGTGACTTCAAACTAAAGACACCTGATCCTAATTGGTAGATTGGTACCTGTTCACTGTTCTACGATTGGACTCCGGTGCAGATTAGAATTTAGAATACTGATTTACTGATAACGTATCAGTATGGTGTGGAGTCTCCTGTGTAGTGGGCATAGGATGATGTGTGTGCTTTTCTCATAGATTAGGCATGCGGGAATGGACCAGAGCATCGTTCCACTCCCACCTCAACTCCATGGTACAAAGGTAATCTTCAGAAATAAATTTGAAAAAATTCAATAACAACAGGACACACCCCTAAATCGAATCATCTTGGGCACGGAAACACTTCGTACTTCAGATCGCCCATGATTTAAAAAAATCGATTCACCCCTCTGCACAAGTTGCTACCATCAGGGAGCAGCTAATTTGGACATGGCTTTGGACCACATTCTCAATAGGTGTATCGAATAATTATCTGCAACCCAACGAAGAGACCTATTCGACGATGGCACACAACAACACATGAGTATCATTAGGCTCTTCATCATTTTGCAGACGAAAGTGGTCTTACATTTTAAACTCATCACATAAACAACTCTACAATAAACAACTCAATAAACTCAATAAACAACTCTACCAGCGTGACCCATCATCCCATAACCAATCAACATCTTTACCCCCACTCTACCAATCATCTCAAAGCTCAGCGTATAACTCAGCCTATGTCCGGCATGGCTGCGGCCAAGACATGACATTTTAAAGAAAAAGAATAAATCCCAACGGCTGTTTTATTTTCATCTTCTTATTCTATACAGTTTTTTTTAAAGTCGTACCTACGTTTTGATGAATTTTTATTTGAGTGAACGGTTGAAAAATTGTTCAATAATATTAATGTTAGAGAGAGCTGGAAAATGAGTGCCGAAGACGACGGAAGTGATAGCCGCCGCAAAGTACGATCCAATTATTTTCAAACGGAGTTTGTCGTTTCAGTGAAGAAAGGTTTGTTTATTTCAGTTTTATTGCCGAAATTATTGAATTACGTGGGATCGGCATATTGGAGTCCTGTTGAGTTTGTTTGTCGAATAATGGAGATTTTTGGAAGTAGGTAACTATGAATGTGATAAACGTTTAACTTTGCAGGGAAAAAGTTTGGTTTGGCCAAATAACTAGCGTGTGATAGTTACCTACGTTTCTATGCGTACTTCATGTTGTGTAGTAGTGTTACTATCTTTCTAACAGGTAGTGGACGTGACCGGAGTACCAGCAGTGCTCCCGCAGGGTGTGAGGATGAACGGAAGAAAGTCAGTATTTCTGTACAAACTGCAAATAGAAGCATGGTGGGAGCTGAAGATATTCCCAAGGAAAGGAAAAGGTGGGTAACAGCTTTTACCATATATTATTAACTTGAATCACCTTTGATACGGTGCATACTGATTGCCTACTATCGATCAATTCCCATCTATGATGAACTAACTACTATTACTGTGTAGCGTAGCTGTTAGTATAATATTGGTACTTAATTCATTTTAATCCCCCCCCGAACCCTGTTGTAAAAAACCTCGTCAGTCGCAAAAAGGATTGTTATCCATTTCGCCCGCCAAAGTAGCATGCTCGGTGCTTCGCAGCTCGCTCATGGATATGCATATTTATAGAAACCTGTTCCTTCCCCCCATACCTTGAAATATCTCTCAACACTGGCGGGCATCTATTTGCCCCGGCAGCCAAAATGCCCCGCCAAGGGGGAACTTCTTTGGAGCATAACGAGTGTGTGTGTGTGTGTGTGCAAAATTTCAGGAATTATTCACCCCCCCCCCCCCTTGTGGTTGGGGGGGGGGGGGGGGCTCAAAAGGCACTTCCTTGGAGCATGACGAATGTGTGTGCAAATTCAGCTCTTTGAAACCCTCTCCAACCTACTCCTAAAAACTCCCCCTCCCCTCAGTGATCGTTTTCCTGGAAAGGGGGGGGGGATTCCACAAAAGGCACTTCCTAGGAATATTTCGAATGTTTACGCAAAAGTTGAGCTCTTGAAACCCTCTCTACCCTACTCCTAAAAACTGCCTCCCCTCCACCCCATTGGGTGAGTGGGAGCAAATTGCGCAAATGACACTTCCTTTGAGTATGACGATTGTGTGTGCAAATTTAGCTCTTGAAACCCTCTCCAACCTACTCCTAAAAACTCCCCTGCTCCTCAGTGTTTGTTTGTTTGGGGGGAGGGGGGGGATTTCACAAAAGGCACCTCCTTCGAATATTACGAATGTGTGTGCAAAATTTTAGCTCTTAAAACTCTCTCTAACCTATTCCTGAATGCCCCTCCCCTCTCTTCCCCTAATTGTTTGAGTGGGGACAAATTGTGCAAAAGGCACTTCCTTGGAACATAAGGAATGTTTGTGCAAAATTTCAGCTCGATCCGTTATGTCGATGAGGCTGTAGCTTTGTCAAAGAAGAAGAACAAGTAGAAAAACGTCGGCAAACAGCGATTTTCAAACTTGCATAACTCCAGCATCTGATGGTCCCGAGGATTGAAATTTATACACGTCCTCAAGGGCCACTCGAGAGTGGGTGTACGAAAAATCAACCTCAGAGACTCCCAGGGGGCCGAATTACGGTGGGAGTAAAAAACACTGCTTGTTCCGTCCTGTAATCGGTTTCTTGATTGGTTCGAGTTTTTCGGTTTTCTTCGCGGGTATTTCGTGGCTGGTCTATGGAGGATGCGCATTAGCTTGATTTCGGCCTTCTGACTTCAAAATCCGATTCAGCACCCTGGTTTCTCTGCAGGCTGACAGATTGGTACGAGCGGGAAATGTGATAAAATTGAAAAATTGTGACGTCACGTGCACCTTTCCACCAGTTTTTGCCTTGGCCAGAAAGAATTTGCATTTTATTGCTCAAAATGCAAATTCTTTCTGGATAAGAGAAAACCTGGTGCAAAGGTGCACGTGACGTCACAATTTATCTATTTTATCACCTTTTCCGCTCGTAACAATCTGTCAACTTGCAGCGAAACCTCATTCAGTGTTCCCTGAGCCAGTGCCGGGAGAGGAGACCATTTTATCTCGTTGTCAGTGATGCATATCACCGATGGAATACGGAAACCTAACGGTTCCCTAATACGGAAACGGTTCAAGACTGATAGCTAAAATAGTTAAATTAAATTCAGTATGGAGCTAAACCCAGAAAAGTCTACTTCCCTCACGTTCATTTACCATTAGGAAAGTTAAAACTCCCCATCTTGATTACCGTACTGGCTTATAAGCCCCAAAAGATAAATCCATCCGTTATTTGGGTTAACACCTTGACATAAAATTTATATTACCTACTTATTTGAAGAACATACGTTAAATGATTATTATATGGTCACAGATGGGTGAGACCGCCTTTGGTTGGTCAAGCTTCATGTAGTTCCGACTCTCAGATATCCATTGTCCATGCTGTTGAAGACGCTGAAGATTCAGATGATGAGATCCTCGAGTCAAGCCAAGAACCTTTTGTTTCAACATCAGACTACCCGAATCGAAGAGATTTCATTTCGGAAAAACCTCCAGAAGGTAAGGATTTCTCATCGTTGAATGAGTGAATAACGTGCCAGCATAATATTATGGTCTTAGAAGTAACCAGTGGATACTTCTCGGTATACCAAATTGGTTTACGAAAATAAATTTGCATTACAAGTACCTTCACATAACATTGCCACGGTTATGTGCACTTGGCTGAGTTGACAAAAATCAGATAGGACCAGCAAATAAAACAAATCCCGATTAGGAAAATAAAAAGTAACCCAATTAATTTTGATTTAAGTAAATAGGGTTTTTAAAACGCTGCAAATTATTACTCAACGGTTTATTATTTGTAGCGCTGTTTTTCTGTGGTCAGTACCTACCCTCTCCCTCCCTCCCAGGAAAGACCTAAATCGAGTACTGGACCCGGCCGGGCAATTATATATAATATAATATATATTATATTATATATAAATAGCTTCGTAATTGTGCGGTGGATTCAACAATTCCATAATTAATTATTTGTAGTTATTCATGAAGAATAACGTTTGTTGTGCTTACAAAAGTACGTATCAGCAAGATTCAGAGTAACTATCCTTCTTCAGTGATATAACATCACGGAACAACCAACTCGATTTCATACAGCCATCCGTGATTATAATCTATCTGGGCCGTATTTATATTGTTTCATTGACGAAGCTTTTCGGTGTGATCGAACGGCTGGGCATACAATTCTCCGGGCATGCTCAAGTTCGAGATCTGCTTAAAAAAGTAAAAAACCATACCCTTCTATTGAAAGTTTTCGAGCTAGACGTTCTGTAAATTTCAACCTCTTAGAGACTGACTGTCATGCCGAGTTTCACGGACCAATTAGACCCACAAACCGAATTTCATTAATTTTCGTTCATAGTAACTAAGTAATGTGCGAAGTTTATTTTTATTTTTTGTATTCCATTTTCGGATTCTATGTACCTTAAAACGGAAACCATAAAATTTTGAGGTGGGGGGGGGGGGGGAGCCCCCCTCCCTCCATGCTCGATTCCAAAGATTCATTTTGAAAATAAACTAAAAAATTACAGTTGTTGGATGAACGTTCTTATTGAAATTGTTTTCATCTAACGTCCCACGTCTCAAAAATGAGAGTAGTTATAGAAATATAGAATAAAAAATTTCAAGAATCAAATTAGTTTTATTAAACATGAAAAATTATTAAATGAAATTAAGAAATTAACAATTTTTTATTTTTTATTTGTTGTTTTTGAAAGAATCGCTAGTTGAAAACCATACAGCAACCTACCTTGGACACCTTTTTCTGATTCCAACAAATATCCAACGATATGAGCGAATTTTTTAAAAGTATCGTTCCTATTTAGGCGCTGGGTTCCTTATCTCGTGAGAGATGAAAGTTCCTTGCGACCGGGGTTCAAACCTCGGCCAGGTAACTACAAGTGTGAAAAAACTTTCATGTATTTTCATATCCTGGTAGCTTAGCTCTTCACCACTGATGCAGTCAAAGATCAAGTGAAGCCTGACACAGTTGGGTTATATAATAACGCTGCAAAGTCCTTGTCACATGGGTTTACTAGTCTATTGGGCACACCTACAGAAATGTTGGCTGTTTATTTATAGTTTCTTTCACGTGAAATAATTCGAATAGCTATTTCTGATGGTTTCCACCAATTTTGGCCCCCAAAACACGAATTAGATAGGCTCATTCCCCCCCCCCCCCCCCCCCAAATTATCTTTGATCATTGGTAGTGCCATTTAATCGTCTTGATCCACTTGTTGAAACTTTTTCTAGTGTTACTATACAAAGTGATGTGATTTCAGACGATTTCCCAGGTTTTTGATTCACGAAAAATCAATTTCGGGAGCTGAACATTTGGTAGAACCTCAATTTCCATTCTGGTCAAAATCGACTTCATGTTCGGTCATCTCGTCCCGAAAACATGGAATACGATACCTCAAAAGCTCATGTTACTAACATGTTGCTAAAACGCAAAAAGTACATATTTTTACACACATTTTCACTCATACCACCCCTGGGTATATTCCGATCGGGCTGAAAAGATTCGGGACACAACTAGGGCCCAAATGGAGCATGTGTGCGAAAGAACGAATTTTTTAGACCGAAAATGAAGCCGGTACACGTGATACGGTGGACGGCGTACGGCGGACGGACATTGCATTTTTGGACTCTACGCACCTTGAAACGGAAAAGAAAAAATTTTGATGGGATGTTATAAAAATTTTTTGCTGAGCGAATACATAGGTGTATTATTCACAGAATAATAAAGTAAAAGAAAACCTCAGGCATCAACGCCTCAGATTTAAAGAACCATAAATTTATTGTGACAACCAAAAATTGGGTCATCACAAATAACAAAAAAAAAAAATCAACCCTTCAAGTTACCGAAGTACCCTCGCCTGTATTTAACTCACAAAAAACCACACTGATTCGTTGCCCATACTTTTTTTTTTCGTCATTCACATTGGTGTGTTCCACCTTTTCCTATTTTTATTATTTCCCGTTTTTATTGATTTGGTGGAATTTATTCTGATTTGAGCCGTTTATGAGTTGAAAAATCTATTTTCATATCATTTTGCGCAAAATTGTAAATTGTTTGATATTGAAATACTCTTTGTACCGAGTAAAAATCTTATTTCATGTCTGGTGTTTTGATAGCAATTTTTATTCGCGAAAGTTCGTATTCGTCCCACTTCATGTTTTCTAAAAATGCACAGCCTCAAACTCAAACATCATTGGCATTTATAAATCATTTTGGCGAAATTCGAAGTTTTTGTTGTCATATACGTAAGGTCAGTTATCGTCTGGGTGACACACGTAATACAAATAGGTAGGGCAAATTTTTAAAATCCAGGGATGTATTCAGAAGGCTCTAAAACGGATTCGCATTGGAAAATTTTCAAAAATGCATGTACCTACCTACTAAAAATGTTGGACCCATTACGATAGTTTATTTCCGTTGCTTATCCGCTAAACGAAAAACATACATTTTTTGCGCGGTTGATTTAAATTTGATTGCTTTAAATCCAATAGCTCTGCATACGGATACGGCGTGCTATGTATTCTGGATATTCTATCTTCTGTCTTGGTCAGTAGAGTAGCCTCTTCCTGCGTGCTACATCGGCTCCTTGGATACTGTTTCTCCTAGGTCGTCTGTATTGTCTCCTGTAAGGAAGACAGTCTGATATTTTTGTTTTATTACCATTCAGTATCATTGGAATTGACCAATTTCTCTGTTGGTTCGGTATTTTGATGGTGAATTCGTAAAATTCGGTACGCCCAAGAATCCAAATTTTACAGGAAAGGCAAAGCATAATACTGGATTGGATGATGAGTTTGTGTCTGGAATATTTCGTTTTTGTGTTCTTGGTATTGCCGACATAAGTTATATTATCACAACATACCAATAACAATATTTTTTTCATTTGCAGGGTCTTGTAATGTAGATCCCGACAATCGAGCACCTTCTCCTGCATCTGCTTCCAGTCTTACTTCTGGACGGCCTCTTGAGTGGGATTCCGGGGCCGATGTTGGATACTTTCAACCATATCCGGGTGGCAGTGGTGCAGAAAATTTAAGTTCTATTGAGCGTATGGCCCTTGGAGGTTCGGCCAGCCTCCTCACTCGTTCAGACCCTGAGGGGACAGTTTCCAACTCCACACCATTTAAACCAGTTCCCACTACTGCTCCGAGTCCTTCCACCACTCATAATAATATTCAAAATCAGGTGAGTTACGTCTGAAACCGCCCCAGGACTACTCTTTTCTTCCTCACGTTCCACGGGAGGTCTGGCTGTTTGTTTTCCCCAAATTGCCTTGCTAGGAGATTATAATAGAGTAGAATATTTTTATTTAGAAAGCTGCTTCCACACGTACTAACTGAACCGTTCGCAAACGGTTCCCAAACCTGAAATTACCCTGTGTGAACAGTACAGAAAACACGTTCGCAAGCAGTCCTTCACATATTGTCTTGTTTTTTTCCACAAACAAAGGGGCTCGGTTCCCACGTGCGGACAGGTACTTGCCGTCTGGACAGGGGCTCGAATGGTCCCCATGCACCTAGCTAGAAGAAAAAGAAAAGAAAAAAAGAACTCCTAGACTTGTAGCCTAACACGCTGGAAGCGAAAGGGACAGGGGGGATCTGTGCAACCCAGTCACTTCCCAGTGGCCAAGAAGCCAGAATTGGGCACTTTGGTGTGTCACACACTGTCGTGATATCCTCCCAGAATCACTCAATGTAACTTAATAAGATCTCGCAAATAAATACGTAAATGAAGTGGCAGACGTAGTCAGGCGCAGGTAGCTCGAGAGAGTTGGAAGGGTCGAGCTGGAAGGGATCCCCACCATCCTCCAACTAGTATGGTGGATGGAGGGAGAATAGTCCCTAGACTATAAAAACTCGCCTCCTTCGCCTTCTACTTCATTCTACGCTCTCTAGTCGACGACTTATCTCTCTCCTCCTAGCTCACGCCTCCTCTCTCTCCTTACTCTAAAAGATCCCAGACTGTTGGTAACCACTGGGCAAACATCTAAACGACCTAAAAGATCCCAGACTGGTATATCCACTGGGCATGTCCGAAAAGATCCCAGACTGGTGATAACCACTGGGCACGTCCGAAAAGATCCCAGACTGGTATACCCACTGGGCATGTCCTCCTAGCACTCTAGTGGTGATAACCAGGGGTGCTAGGTCCGATGCCTTATCATCCCTCTCTCGACTCATCTCTCCTCACCTCGCCTCTCATCTAAAACCACCACACACACCATCTTTTGTTTCACCCCAAAACTATATCTCCCCATTATCATTCGTTCTTGAAACATTTCACGGGTGTTTAGTATAACCTGACCACCCTAGAATTCGTTCCGTTCTTGGTTTCATATTTTCTAAGTTCTATTCTGGGCGCCATCTTTCAGACCTTCTTGTTACCTTCTTGTTGCCTTCTTGGGTGAATCCAACCTTCAAAGGTCAGTTTTTCTTTGTGTTACTCCATTGGATGTTATTTTGCATTGTGAATCAACATTCCTTCAGTACGAAAAAAATGAGGAAAACTTTTTTTTTACTGGGATTCGAACTGGATACCTCAAAATTGGGTGTCAGGGAGTCCAGGTAGTGCGGTTAGCCTATATCGGCGTATGTTTTTGGCGGACTGTCCAGATCTGGCCATTTTCCAGAAATCAAGCAATTCCAGGTAAAAATCGACTTGGGACACTTATGTGTACATTACTAATCGTAAAAAGGGAGTATCGATGATGATTCAGAAAAAAGCGGTAGAGTACAAGAGTAGGTAAATATAATAAGGGGAAAGCAGAGTGTCCTGGTTCCTATCATATGCTGCTTCCTCATTGAGCTATGCCCATGTCGTCAAGCTTGGGGTCGCTAAATTTCTTGAAGTTCTCCTGGTATAATGATTATTTCTTCGTTATAAACATACCCGCCTCCCCCTTCTGTGTGAGGTTCCCTTACCTTATACCGCAGTGAATACTTGCAGTGATTTTTTATTTTTTTATTGCTAGTTTAGAAATGACAACGGAAATGAGGCTTCAGCAGTTGTTTGGCCCTGCCCAATTCAACCACTTTTTTTTTCATTTTTCATCAGCACTAATCGAAAATCAGATTTTTTTCCTATTCCACACGCCCCTAATGAAGAATCTACTATCCACTGGATTGCCCTTTCACCAATACTACTATAAATACTGTTAAGGATTAGTTCAAATTCATGCTGGTACTACTTACAGTGAACGACGCATTTAAAGCATTTTCTTAGATGGCTTACTTTCACTGGTATCAGTCTCGTGGCCTTTCTGTATTCTCGATTTTAATTATTTTTAGATATCACTGAATTATTTATGGGTAAAGTAATTGATATTTTTGTCATAGACTCAAAGTCCGTCGATAGCTGTGAGTGTTATTGGTGCACCCAACGCCGAATCCACACACCTCCAGACATCCGGCTCTTCGAGGAGAAACAGGGACTGTACGGCAGTTGGTCATCTCTTCCCTGAGGTTATCGTTCAGCAGTACAATCACGCGTCTGATTCCGAAAACGATTGCCAGAAAACTGAGGATACCACCCCAAAAACTGAAGAAGTGAGTTCTGAGTCTTCGTGTACATTTCCACCACAGCCTACATCCTACATTTCCACTTGTAATCCTTAGAACGGTTTTCAGGTACCTAAGAGAAGTTCTTCGCTAGAAGATGTCGGGTCTTGCAACCAGCAACTTGGACTATTCGTTCGGTCCCAATCTCAGAATAACATCAATTTCCCCATGAGTGCTCATCTACTAAAGATGGTTCAACCGCAATCGAACTCTTCGTCGTCCGTTGCTACTGTTGTGAAAGGTCAGAAAATCGATTCTTCCTCCAAGAAAGAGTCAGAAAGCGGGTCTGGAGCTGACGGGAGAGCAAATAGTTTCGAGTATCTTCCAGGTGTGTACAGTGTTTTAAAATCTCAAGTACAGGGTGGCCATAAAGTAGTTGGCCAAAGTTTGACGTTTTATGGGACATTTAACGCTGTGAAGTGTCACAAAACACTTGTCTTCTTCTCGTGTGTCTATGGTTCTCTATGCTATACAGAAGAATTCCACTATGCTATACACAAGCCCTGAGGCTTTCATGTCCAACTTTTTTTTTCGTTTTTTTTCCTTTATTGGCCTCAAAATTTACATTATACTTAGCCATGCTACATATTAGAATTACAATGTTTTATGATTTAGTTAATTATTAGAGTTCGATGTCACATTTCTTGATGAACTTCGCTATTGATTTGTAATTCTTATTATTACTCATTAGCCATTTCATTCTAGTTGGAAACTCCACTTTTCCGTGGACGGGGTCTTCCCATAATTCTTTTCTTTGGTCCTTGAATTTGGAGCATTTTTTTGGCCTTCCTCCATTCCGTTTCACCAATTTTGTCCCCCAAAAACACGAATTACGCTCTTTTGGTTTATTATTCTTAGAATAATACACCTATGTATTCGTTCAGCAAAAAAAATTTAGAACACCCCCTCAAAATTGTTTCTTTTACGTTTCAAGGTGCGCAGATTCCAGAAATGCAATGTCCGTCCGCCGTATCGTCCATATCTACTTAGTTTCGGTCTAAAAATTCGTTCTTTCGCACACAGGTTATGTTCTTTGGGCCCTAGTCATGTCCCGAAACTGCAGCCCGATCGGAATATACTCAGGGGTGTAATGAGTGAAAAATGGGTGTAAAAATAGGGTTTTTTGGTGTTCTCGTAGAATGAGCTTTTGAGGTATCTTTTTCCAAGTTTTTAGGGCGAGAAGACCGAATATGAAGTTGATTTTGACCAAAGCGTGAAGAATAGAGGTGTTAACGAAGGTTCAGCTCCCAGAATTAATTTTTTATGAGTCCAAAACCTTGGAAATTGTCTGAAATCACCATAACTTGTATAATAAAACACTAGAATTAGTATCAGCAGGTGAATCAAGACAGTTAAATGGCACTATCAATGATCAAAGATAATTTGTCAAAAAAAGGAGCCTAATTCGTGTATTTGGGTGCCAAAATTGGTGGAAACCATAAAAAATAGCTATTTCAATTATTGCGCATGAATGAAACAATAAATGTATTCCCAGCATTTCCGTAGGTACGTCCAATAGAATAATAAACCCATGTGACAAGGACTTCGCAGCGTTTTTGGAATCTACGTACATTGAAACGAAAAAGAAAAATTTTGAAGGGGCGTTATAAAAAATGTTTGCTGAGCGAAAACATAGGTGTATTATTTACAGAATAATAAACCAAATGTATTGTGAATTAAGTGAAAAGTCTTGGGCTTTTGGTGTCTGTTATAGCAGATAAAGCTGGAAATTTTTAATCCACTTCGGGCATCTCAAAAAATAAGAGTAATATAATTTTGCGCGGTTTCTAAGGCGTGCTGAACTTTTGGGAACCTAAAAATCGCGAAATGTTGGCACTTTTTTCAATTTTTGGCTTATAACATCTGAATGGCGCATCGTACAGAAAAGTTTACTCCAACCGAACTGAAGATCATTGAAGGACTATGTGTCGAAGAACTTGCTTAAACATTAAATTTGGTTCAGCGGTCAATTTAGTGACCATGCGGTCAGATCTTTCAAATCTTCATCACTTTGGAATGTTAAAGGTTTGGCATGAGTATAATAACGAGCGCGCGCATCGTTCTCGAATATCATGGAATCAGGTGAAATAAACAGTGGAGGGGGGCCACAACTGGAGGTTTTTCGCAGACAGTGGCCGTCGCATTGATTTACTTATTAGAGATAATCTCAATGTCGCTCAAATTTGCACAACAACTTTATCAGAAGTGAAACTTGTGATCGGGAGGTAGCGTATGCGAGCAAAAGGGGCCATGGGAGGGACGACGGGGCAGCCAGCGGATGGGTGTTGCCAGACGAGGAGACCGGATTTACGAAATAAAACTCGCGAAGAAATCGTGGAAACCCATTTCAAAGAAAAACGGAGTTATTGAAAAAATAGTCTATTTCCACTAATACACGAAAAAACGCGAAAAATACTGTTATACCGGTTTCGTAGTAACAAACAATAACAAATAACTAATTGTTTGTTACTGACGATGGTTTCATCACCGAAACCGGTATAACAGTGTTTTTCGCGTTTTTTCGTGTATTAGTGGAAATAGACTATTTTTTCAATGACTCCGTTTTTTCTTCTTAGACCGGATTTTTCTGCCCCCTCAAATATAGTCATCTCTTCCCAGGACCACGTTTTTCAGTACCAAATTTTGCTTTCCGTCTCTAATTTATCTGTGAAATTTTTCCCTGATCGTCGCTAACTTACCTTGAATAGTTTCGAAACACTGTAAATCATAAACTAGAAGAATTATTAATTTTTTTAAAATAATTTTTTAAGATCCCCTGAATATTCAACTCTTCCTAGAAAAATTGCACTAATTGGATTTGAAAAAAAAATGTGTATATATTTATAGGTTGCCTTGAAATACTTTGGTGCACCTCTAGCACCATCTCTTATCTCAGGATTATGCTAGTCAACCGTCCCCTTCAGCCTTAAAATCGCCCACCGCTATTTGAAAAGCTCTAAATGCATCCCAAAACTTCATGATGTCTAAATCCCCCCCTCCTGTCCCTTAATTACTTCTTTTTTCTAAACTCATCATAAATTTTGTGTTGGTGTCTGCAAACGTAATGTGAAACTAACAATATAGAATTGGGTAGGTCCCATCTCAGGATCTATGATACACAACCCAACTTTCTGTTCTTGAATCATCTGTGCATTGCTGACACCCACGTGCTTGATCTGAATCCCAGGTACACTTTTCAAGCAACCCAACCGTGCCAACTCCCCTGTGGGCGATCCTCTGAAGACTGATATAGAAAGGGGAGTCAAGTTATTATCGGATTTCTTCAAGGGAACGCAAGCCAACAACACAATTCTGAAGAAGAAATTACTGAAGAAAGTCGTAGAAGAACTTTTATCCAAAAAGTATCCCGGGGAGGAAACTTGTAGTTCTGGTTCGTCCATTAGACATGCGTCTGATAACAGGAAGAATGGATGTGCAGCTCCTGACAATCCACCGTCCACATGGCAAGGCATCGCATCGGCACCTGAAGGTATACTTATTATTAACACCACTATCAACATCTCTTTCCTTCAGCTAAGTAAATTAGTAAAGCCTCTGGACACTATTAAACCCCTTTGGCGAATTTTCAAAGAAAATGTTGCTATTTGGTTCGTTCTAAAATTTCAGAGATGCTCCCTGTGAACCGGAAACCCCTCCAAAATCCGTTTCATGTATTGGAGATCTAAATAATAGATTTTCAATTTTTCGTTTATATATAATATAGGTATTATATAATAGCATTTGTTTATAACTTAACGGACACAGAGAAAGAACTTACAACTAGTCTGAACGTTTCACACTCATTGTCGTCGGCAGACTCTTTATATATTTGTTTATATATTTTTCATTCATTGTTACATTCATTTATTATATATTTATAATTTATATACCAAATTCGAGTTTTTCCGACCACTTTTTGATTGATTTGGGCCTAGAGGGCAATTGTATATTATTGAGCAACCCTCAAGAACCTCATCCTGTTTTATATTTATATATTTATATTCCGCACGGTAAATCCTTTAATTTCCATGGTAAATAATTCGCTCTTGCTCAGAAAAATCCGTCTCCGCAGTAGTAAAGATGAGTTAGTTACCCAGCCCGATCGCACTATGTGCTGCGGTCCAAATTTACAATTTTTGGTCCAAAAAAATCAAAACAAAAAGGATTTCACCAACATAGGCAAGGCATGTGGGGTGTTGTCAATCATTTTTTTTTTTTTTTTGGGGCGCTGAATCGATTGCAACTAGTCCCAGTCCGGTTAGACCAGATTTACAAAACTGTTGTCCGAAATGTAAAAAATCGCATATTTTTTTATGTAGGCATGTGAGGTGTCGTTTACCATGTTTTTGATTCCTGGGCGGCAAGTCAACTGAAGACCTGCCGCCCTCCCCATTGTCCGGGGTCGGATCTCGGACCACGGTTGCCAGTGCTGCTGGATGGATTCACCAGCACGATCCTCAAAGGGTGATGAAATGACTAGTGGTGAAGTACCATTCTTATTACAATACCATCGTTGTAATGTTGATAATTATTATCCAAATAAAACATGTTAAGTGATTGAGTCACAAAAAGTTTGTGTCCTCCTAGAAGGAAAATTTCCACTACCATTTTGCATTTCAGACATCAAAGAACATTTTTGGTTCCGTGTCTGTCTGTCTTGTCTCTGGTAATTCCTTGTAACGCCCATAACTACCCGAAATAATGGTCGAACTGGGCTGAAATTTGGAGGGTAGGTGCGGGTTGGGTCACAGATGGTGCACACAAAAATGATTGAAAAAGTGTTGTAACTTTCGTCTGCGTCTGCGCGTGCGCTAACGTGAAATACTTGAAACGCCCATAACTACCTTAAATATCGTTGAAATGAGTTCAAACTTGGAAAGTCGATCATGAATAATATTTTGATAGTTCTATACAAATTCCATTGGAGTCGTAACGTAACTTTCATCTGCGCATGCGCGAACATGAAGTGTTGAAAACATGTTGAAATGATTGATCCATGTTACGCATCTTACGTAATTTATTACTAGGATTCCATTTATTGCTATTCAATCATTTTGACGCATCATTTTCTTACCAACTGCTTCTACACGTCCATGTTACAATAAGTGGAGAAGCTTTTACTGCCCACCCAGCTTGGCAGATATTTTGGCGCTGAATCGATTGTGAATAGTTTCAGCACGTTCAGGCTGCATCGAGTGATCAAAATCACAATTTGTTCTGTTCAAAACACCCAAAAATGATTGTTTGACGAAATTTTTCTGTACGACGTGCTACTCCGGTCTCAACAAGTGTCCAGTCAGACCGTAATTAGTGCTCTGGCAGATGTCCATTAATTTAGATTCTCAATTTCCCCAAAGAGTGCTTTGAAAATTCGCTCCTTAAGCCATGCTACGCGACTGGAATTATTTTTTTAAATTTTTTTACTTACGTCTCCAATCCGTTCAGGTGCTGAAATGGCAGGCAAACCATGGCCAGCAAATTCTTGGCCCCTTGGTCAGAGCAATGAGCGGTGTGCCACGAGGAGAGGACATAGTGAAGAGTTACAGCGAAGCAAAATTTCTGGAGAATCAGGAAGTCAAGCTTCGCTTCTCGCAAGGATGGACAAAGCTGGTAAACCTTCAGGTAGCCAAATCATTGGGTTTCAGAAAGCGGCTTCTTCATTACGAATTGCGTAAATGGTTTGATTGCCATTGCCACCTGATATAATTTTTTCAATTTCAGGTACTTCTGGTTCAACCCTTGAGTCGACGTCAATAGATGAGTCTAGCATCAAAGAATATAAGCAACCTGTACCGGGTAAACGCAGTATTTTGACATTAACACTTTCATCGTGTTTCATGTGGAATATCTATCTTAACTAACATACTTTTACTCGTCCCATGACCAGGATTTAGGAGACGAAGTATTGACCCAAAACACGTCAACAAGGAAAAATCTGAATCTCGGAGCTCCTCATCCTATTCTGACTGGAAAGCTCCTGCAACGAAATCCGAGAAGATTTATGACCAGCTGAAGAAGAAAGGTGAGAATGCTTCTGTAAAGTTTGTTTGATAGTCAGTGAATTCTATATTCGAATATCTGTGGTCCATAAAATATTGAAATTGAAAAAATCCATTTGTAAAAGTTCATTTTATTTCCTCTCAACGAAGGGTAAGAGAGCGTTTCATGAAAAAACTGACAACAGAGAAAAAAAAGGATCTCATCCGAAACCCAAATTGGTTCTGTTGGAGCAGGTCTGTCAGTCGGTACCCAGCTCCTTGCAAAAGTGAGCAAATAGCCCAAACCAGCTGATACTTGAAGGTTATATGTATCAGCAGGTGACAGAAGGTTCCATAATGACACAATATGGATTTAATCAAACTCCCTGTGTTATATTGTTTGAGCATGATTGTGATAACGTACCTAACGCCAAATTACTCAAACAATTCTGAAAAGCGCCATGCAGGTTGGGCCTCTGATGGTCTTGTTTGAGGTTCATAGCGATTGAACCTGAAGCACATGCATAAACTACAGACATGAAATACTTTCAACGCTCATTTCCTCCATCCTTCTTGATGTGTTTTGCCATTTGCTTATAAATTTTTGAAGAGTGCCGACAGCGCCAGATCAAACTTTCCTGGACCTTTTTCTTTATGTGGCTCCTTCATATAGCCACAGGTACTTGAATGTAATATTTACGTTTTACATATTAAACATGGTTTTGCCTGCCGTTGTTTTGCATAATATTCTTACAGCACTTGACACACCTCCGTTGAACATGTCTGCATGAGAAATTGTATACTGAACGGTGCTAGGGCTGGAGCTTGTTAAACATTAAGTTCCTTTTCATTGCAATCTACTCAAACATTACGTGGTGTAGGTATTCAACCTCCACATACACTTACAATGCGCTGTGGTGTATAAATTCGCGTGGAACTTGATTTGGAACATGGTATGACCTTTGGCTTATTGATGGGCCAAACCATATCCTTGCAAAGAGCGAATCCCATACCAATCTATCTCTAGGCGGTATTTGGATTTTCGTGTCTGATGCCAAGTGGCAGCTTCTTTTGCAAGCGTGTCACAATTTCGTTCCACTTAATACCAGAAGGTCGCTTTACCCATACTAAACATAGGCTTTAGGAACCTCGTCGAAAATCATGGGGTTTTGTGATTTGAACATGAAGAGATTCTTACGCGCGAAGAATCAACCTTCGAAGCCTTACTAGAAAATTCATATAGATACTTGTCCATAGTGAGTGATAGGAAAAAATTATTTTTGCAAGTAGGTTCTGCTCTAGTAAATAACTAGCACATCGTCTAGTTTACCTAAGAAGGAAATGAATTCTCGAACTCGAATGAATTCTCGGGTGAAATTCACCCGAAATTCCCAGTTTGCCTCCACTTTCATCATCATGTCATCTGATCACGTATTAATTCCACAGAACCGATCAAAGTGGTTGATCCCGGAGTTTTGAGGTATTTGCACTGCGAGCGAGAGAATCAATTAGACTGGATAAAAAAAGAAATCGATCATCTCAGCAATTTAAAAGCGTAAGTTATCCATCTTTCAACTGGTCTCTTGAATTTACATATCACTGAATTGTCTCATTTTCACGTGATAGTTTTTATTGCGTATCAATGTGTGATTTTTACGTATTTTTTGTTGATTCATGAACTCACGTAGCTACACTGATGAATGGTATTAATTATGCGCCGTTGGTGATCACCCGTGTATTATCCACTTATAGGTATTCGCTGAGTGGATGGCATTTTCTGTGTGTAGGCTCCTGGATATCCAGTTTTTCCTTTCGAATACATTGCGATTATGTTATGGTTCTGAGGAATCTATTGATAATGTGGTAGAAATTGGCCTCTTTTCAAAATAGAACCGACCTCATTTGCAGATTGTTGGAAATGCACGAGAATCTCCGGAAGAATGTGGGCAACCTAAAATACACCAGGGAAAGGAAAGAAAGGGCCTCATCTGCTGACCACAACAGAGCCTCTCGATCCAAGCGGTAATATTCTGTGATTCCACAAAGTTCAGTCCGTGCTTGGCGTTAAAAACAATAAAACTGAGTCCTACTTCCGGTTTAACGAATGTTGTTGTCCATTATTTCGTCTTACCCATCTGATCAAAATCTAACCGAAAACAGCATGGATATAAATTGCATCGCATTTTGCTTTTGCAGTTAGATTTTTTTCAGACATCTAGGATACAATTTTGGTTCTGTCCCTGTATCCAATTCCTTGTAACCACTAAACCGGAAACAGAGTGCCTATCTAGAACAATCTAAACAGACTGAAATTTAAATGAAATACGGACTGGTCCACAGATGATCCCAAGCTATCTAGCCTTTAATGTCTGCTATCAGGTTTAGCTACTTCAGATGTCTGGTTGGGTTCAGCTAGTACTTCCTTGAATGGCCGAAATTGAATAAGATGTGCGTGTGCGATCTCGTTAGAATTCGCGAATTTGTTTTACTCAGTTTGATAAATGTAAAAAATCGCAAAACAGTATTTATGAAATCACTCTCCGAGTTGAGAACGCTACACTGCCCTCCCACTTGGGAGATGATTTCAATGGTTTTTGATGATAAATCATCATATCCCCAGTAAGCTTTCCGGACAATACTCGAAATGGAACAGATCGGCTAACGTTTTTCAAGTTTCTGACATACCTACTTCACTAGAAACCATGAAAAATGCACAAGTTCTTTTGTCTTTCTCCCTGACTGCACAGTAAACAAGCTGATTCTACGTGTTCTTGCATTAAATCAATGTATTAAGATAATTTAATATGCGTTGAATTATAATATAATTCAGCATATTATGATATAATAAGAATCTCAACATAATGTTGAGATTATGTGGCAAACAGGATAATATGAAATGTGTGTTCGTTTTGAAGTTCCGTAGTTCGTTACATATTTATTATATTCTCTGAGCTTTGTAAGATTTTAAGATTAGGAATTAACGCCTGTAAATAATATTGTTGAAGATTTATACAAATATAGTTACACATATACATACTTCGCTAGAAACACGATTGAAAAACACAAGTTCTTCTTCTGTCTTCCTTCTTCTCTTCAGGTCTTCCTTCTTCATTCTACGACCCCTCATGTGCCATATAATGCGTGAACGACTAGAAAAACCAGGATTTCTATCCATTCCAGTCGCACTTTTTCCGCTGTGTGCGCAAGTTCGAAACCCCATTATTGACACCTGCTTTGTGGCAATTATTGCTCCTCGCTAATCTGTTAAAATCCGTTGTGTAAGGATTCGTTCTATTACAACTCCCTTTGTAGTTCTTATATTTGTTGAATTTCAGGAGACCTGTCATTCTGACCCGCTCTGAGCCTCTCAAATCCGAGAAAGTTGAAACCCTAAAAGAAGTGGCTTCGGTAAGTTTTTATATTGCGATATGTAGCTCGTACTTGAACTTCAGTTTGACAAACCCCGTTAGGTGTATTACTGTGGGCACCAACCATCTTTGTGCCATAACACTATGTGGATTCAACAAATGTCTTTTTGACTATGAATATTATTTGTTCCTGTTTCGGGTTTCATCATCATTGTTGTGCCCATGTAGGTTATTTGATATTGACTATCATTTTCAGGACAGCACTTGGGCTTCTCACGATTATGTCGTCAATGTTAAAGGCATTTTGAAAAAGAACGCTTCAACAAACACCTTGACAGCCGACAAAGTGATTCAACCAGGACCCCTGAAAAAGCCCATCTCGTACACTATTGTATTCAATGATAAGGTAGGTAAAGGAGCTTATAATGATTTAAATGAGTGAAATTCAAGTTTCTTGTTTATTAGCTTAAACTCCTGCTGGCCACGGTCGTTGAACAACTAAAATATTGCGACTTTCAAGTTAGATATAGGTTTTCGCATTATTATTGAAGTTGGCTCGATAGATTCGTCGGCTGGCGACGAGTACTGAATAGTGCTTTTTCTAATTCTACCACAGGTACTACTACTATTATATTACATACTTACATTTGCCTCTATGAAGCTTTTTTGTGAATTTCCTGTTGGTTAACGTAGTCTTCACTCTACTAGGACAAGGAGAATGTTCGGATCCCCTTCAGTAGTGTTCCTGTTAATTCCAACTGCGTTTCCTCACAAACATCAGGGGTAGCAATCGTAGACAGGGAGACCCTCATGAGAGAATCGAGGGAAAGAATTTGTCAACCGTGGCACAATGATCTACAGGTGAGCGTACTACATTACAATGTAATGTTGAAATTCGTACATTATTTTTCTCATGGCCGCTGATCATCCAAAAGTTTGCATCTGATGCGTTTCAGTATCGCGCGGTTTCTTCATAATATCATAACGTCATATTCCTGCCACTAATAACTAGTTCTGTTTCTAAATTTTGGTGACGCTTACTAGAAACATGCGGCGTGATCCCATATGAGTATTTGAGCGAAATCTAAATCGTATCTGATTGCCTGTAAATGCTCACGCGACGTCCTTGTAGGTAACGCATGAATTATTTCTTATTTCCTAAAATTTTCTTCTAATTTTTTCCCATTCCAAAATGTTCTAAATAAAGTAATCAATATGATCGCATTTTCAGAGGTGAGGTCTCTTTAGATGGAACCAGTGACTGTCATTGTGATCGTGAGTACTTAGTACATAGGTACTTACATAATTACTTTTGTTGCAGGGAGAGTTGATAAACAAAAAGCCAGAATATGTTGCCCGTGCGGAAATGAGAAGACAAACTGTAGCAGATCAGGCTGCTATGCGGGAGGTGAGACAGAAAAACAGAACCAAAATCTTAGCTGCTGTGATAACTGGGGAGGAACCTGATCCTCCATTGCCGAGTCAACTTGGTAAGTTGCAAGTCCGTAATTAAGGGGAATGATCTAAGATATTTCTCAACGGTATAAAATCGTATTAAAATTCAGTTTGTTTTATTTGTCAAAACAACTAGGTGCAGGACAATGGCCAACATTATAATAGTAATTCAGTTAACATGAAAAGCAATAATAACAAGACTAGACTATAAGTAGTGTGCTGACTCCCATATCAGTGATAAAAGTAACACTGGTCACCACTACACTTCATGTACCCATATTAATTTAGAGAGATTACTAGATGTATGCGATCACAGGCTGCTCTTCTCTTTATTCATTTCACATGCTGCACATGCGCTCTCCAGTTGTCTCGTCTTCCACCCTCCGAAGCAGGTGCCTCGGTTGCACCCAGCTTTCCTCAAAATCCCCCCTGGGATCTGCTGCTTCTAGCGCTTCGCACACCGCCTTTTTGTAACGTTCCTCATTCTCCCCACATTTCAGCTTGGCCAGGTCGTATGGGGCAGCCACTTTTTCTCCTTCACCTTATTTTCTAACTGGCAATATTTGTCTTCCCCTAACTTGAAAGTGATCACTGTCGCAGTCCGATCCCCTGAAGGACCTCCTGAAGGGGCTCGCCTTTTATCACTTATGATGTGGTCTATTTGATTTCGAGTAACCCCATCAGGGGATGTCCATGTTGCTTTTGTACATACTTGTGTGATGCTTGACGCATGTACTTCTAATGATCATATTTCTACCAGCAGCGAAATCAATAAACCTTTCACCATTTTCACTGGTACACTCATGCAAGCTATATTTGCCAGTGGTTGTTAATGTCTTTCTTGCCAATTTTGGCATTTAGATCTCCTACCACAATCTTCATATCACTGAAGGGTATCCGGTCCATTACCTGCTCGAGTTCCTCATAAAATAGGTTTTTAGATTCTCATCACTTTCTTCGATTGGAGCGTGTACACTTATAATAGTAGTCCTGAAGTGAAGAAGCGGCCTTGTAATTTGATCATGCAGATGCGATCGCTCACTAGCCTGTAGTCTACAGTAGCATGCTTTGGACCCTTCTTTATTTGTTGGCGTATTTGTGTTTGAGGGAACCAACTTGATATAAACAGAAATAAAGCGATATATCGAGGAGACGAAGTGGTTACGGTAGTGACTTTCTACTAACCGATCAGATATGATTGGGCAGTATTATAAATTTCTAGCTCCTTTCAAAAAGTTTGAAGAAATAATCTTCTTATACAATGAAGAAGGTCTGTGAATTTGAATGCCGTTGTTAAGCTTTAAAAAATGGCGGAGAAAAAATGGTTAACCTTTTAGTCTGAATTATATGTCAAGAATGTGATCACTAATCAATTTGATAACGCTTTTCAACAGATGAAAAGCGGAGTTACTGAAACGTGTTTCCACCAAGTACAAAATTACACATTACAGACAATAACATAATTTGTCATTACAGTTATTTTTGTTACTGATGGTGGTTTGATCTGCGGAACTGGTATAACAGTGTATTTTGTTCTTAGTGGAAATAGACAACGTTTCAATAACTCCGTTTTTTATTTGAAATGGGTTTCCGCCATTTCGTCGCGAGTGATTTTAGTTCACTGCATGGCGGGTTGTTGGTCACGGGCTGCGAACACAAGTGTAGGTAGGTACAGGTCTGCATCCCCTGCATGCTCATCTATATTGTTTGGTTAAAAATGACGTTAACTATAATGCTACACTTCAGCCATGTGGTTATAATTTGTTCCTCTGAATGATTAGGAATACATCAGTTTAGCTATGAAAGTCACTCTCGCTCTCATCTCTCCTTTCTCCAAAAAAATTAATTTAGTCCCTTAATAAATATCCTTGTAGTCTCCTTAATTAATTATTGAGGAGGCTAAACTAATCTCCTTAATAATTAATTAAGGAGAGTTTAGTCTCCTCAATAAATTTAGTTTTTTCGTTATTTACATTCAAAAGCACTTCACAAAACATTTAGTACTTAGTTTTTCACTTTACATAAATAATACACTCCTTCATGAATTTTATTCACAGGTCTCAAAAGAGTGATGAGCCAGAAGTCGATGAGGCAACTCACTGAGAAAAATTACAAAAGGTCGTCGTTAGTAAAGCAGCAGCAGCGTGAACGAAAGAAGAAAGGAGAAATGGTCACGAACCGGCTGATGGCTGGTATGTTCAATAAAGTGCGTGGAATCATCTCATCAGTATTTCTGGTTTAGTCCTTAATAATTCAGGATGTGCCTGCCAGCAGGATTCCTAGATGATAGTCAGGATTCAAAGAAAAACGGAGTCATTGACATAGTCTATTTCCACTAATACACGAAAAAACGCCAAAAAAACACTGTTATACCGGTTTCGGTGATCAAAACATCGTCAGTAGCAAACAATAATCGTTATTGTAACAATAACATTAACAATAACAATAATAACGACACTTAGTACTGTCAGTGCAATGGGCAATTTCCTTGGGTAGGAATTTTTTATTTTTGATCTCGGAATCGGATTTAGCAACCTTGAAAACACCCCACGCCCATCTTTATCTCAAAACACCCAGGGTATTTCCGCTTGTTTAAGAAGCAATAATACTACTACCATACCTTCCGGAGGAGTCCATCGTCACTAGCTGGTTGAGTACTGGAGGCGAGCACTTTCGATGTAAGGACATCATCATCAGGCCGTCGAGGGAATACCCTCCGGAAGGTATGGCAATATTCCATGTACTTTGGGCAGCAAACGGTCAGAAAGAAAACGAAACGACATCATAAATCGATGGTGCTGAGGGTTCCCTCCAGGCGGACGCGGGGATGAGAGCCTTTACCCATGACGTCATTTCGCTTTCTTTCCACTGGTTTGTTGCCCACTTTCGATCATCGGATATAGCGCCTTTTCGAAAAGCACTCGCCGAGATCATTTACTTGAGAAAATAAAATAAAACCGGCGAAATTGCCCATTCTGTTCATACTCCCACTAATCCTTTTTCATCAGATTTCGCGGAAGTTCGGTAGAATTATATAACATTTTTGATGTACCTACTACCTATTGCTAGGAAATAGGCTAAAGCCCATAGGTACATAGGTACTTAGCGAGTGTCGCTGACAGCTGATTTGGTACCTGCATAAATAAAGTATTGTATACACTCACACTAATATATGTGAAAACAGGTGCATAAAAAAACAAAACATTCCTTCAAAATACAAGAGTTGGGTGTGCACAATACATGAATACTGCAAATCACTGAATCACTATCTATTCATCCAATTCTTACTAATATATTAATCATTTTGGTTTATTATTCTGTGAATAATACACTTATGTATTCCCCAGCAAAAATTTTTTATAACACTCCCTCAAAAGTTTTTATTTTACGTTTCAAGGTGCGTAGATTCCGAAAATCTCCGTATCAAGGTCCGTCCACCGTATCATGCATATCGGCTTCATTTTCGGTCTAAAAAAATTCATTCTTTCGCACACAGGGTCCATTTGGACCCTAGTTGTGTCCCGAAACTTTGCAGCCCGATCGGAATATACTCAGTCAGGGGTGTTGTGAGTGAAAAATGTGTATAAAAATAGGTATTTTTGTGTTTTATTAACATGAGCTTTTGAGGTACCTATCGTTTTCCATGTTTTTTGGGACGAGAAGTCCGAATATGAAGTCGATGTTGGCCAGATTGGAAAATTGAGGTTCTAACGAAGTTTCAGCCTTAAATTTACAACAAATGTTTGCAGAAAATCTTGGTCTAAAATCGCCGTTTTTCCGCACACAGTTTGGGGCTCCATTTGGGTCCTAGTTGTGCTCCGAAGCTCGGCAGCCCGATCGGAATACACCCAGGGGTGTTATGGGAGAAAAATAGGGGTTTTCGAGAGATTTTTGAGGTTTTTATGAACATGAGCTTCTGATGTATCGTTTGCCATGCTTTTTAGGGCGAGAAGACCGATTTTTGTTTAAATTTATTTATTTGGCAAAAGACAGAGAAAAATACAGAAAAATACAGTGCGTTGATAGAAAAAGTGTAACCAAACTTAACTTCTAACTTAAAATATGCATAGAGAATTGCAAACATAAAGATGAACGTAGCAATGAAAAATCCTTTTGTCATAAAAGAAAAACAGCTCTGTTATAGGAAATACGTTTAAAGAGCTCAGCGCTGCATTTTGGTAGCTTGACATTGGTCAACGAAGCCATTCGCGTATTGGAGACAATAGACAGATCGTTTTCATCGATGCCAGTCTTGAATATATGGACACATGATTCTAAAAGGAACATTTGCATGAGTCTCAAAACTGCAAATTCTTTGAACAAATGGGAAGTTGGGTACCTGGATGGTCTATTCATAATAATCGTAATAACGGAATGAAGTTGATTTTGACCAAAGAGTGAATAATTGAGGTTGTAATGAAGGTTCAGCTCCCGAAATTCATTTTTTATGAGTCAAAAATCTGGGAAATTGTCTGAAATCACCATACATTTGTATGATAACACTAGATGTAGTATTAGCAGTTGGATCAAGACAATTAACTGGCACTATCAATGATCTCAGATAATCTGTTTAAAAAAAAGAGCCTAATTCGTGTTTTTGGGGCCAAAATTTATGGAAACCATCAAAAATAACTGTTTCAATTATTGCGCATGAAAGAAACAATAAATGAATAGCAACATTTCTGAGGTATGTCCAATAGATAATAAACCCAAGTGACAATGACTGCAGCGTTTTTTGTTTGCGGTTCGAGAATATAGTTCAGGCGGCCTCAGGTTTTCGTCTGCTGCACGATGCAAAATGTACAGAATATACTTTGGGCTCCGCGTAGTTACTGAAAGATTAACCACATTTCCCTCCAGTCTTATAAATCGTGTCATAAACGGTCGCGGACTTCTTTCACTATCAAGTTGGGATTCGAGGGTGTTTCCGTACGAGTACCATACTGAACAACTGACTGACAAGAAATTTGTAAAGCAGTCTCAGCCTGTTGATTTTTACTACATTCCTCACGTGGATGAATATATTCGTACAGGAGTCGTCTCATTATTTCGTCTTATTTATATGTTTCAGAATCTTCAGAAACGGATCTTGAGAGGTGAAATCTACTTATCAAATAGCATAAATGTACTGTGAATAACCACGAAATCATTGATTTCTAAACATTCCTATTTTTCGTCGACGTTCAGGATGAAATACGCTTGATATCTAGATTATTTCTACTATTTTTGTATTCTGTATCGATTGGTTATCTCGTGGTTATGTAAACGATTGAGATTGTGACAATTTTTTTTTCTTTGTGTCGCTGTGGCCAGTGGCGACACAATACCTATGCTACTTAACGGTCAACAAGTGGCACTTTGGTTTTGTCAAATGCGTTGTTTAATTTCTCAGGAACAATCCGGCAAGTAGGTAAAAACTAGTTATTCAAGTACCAGGTATCTCGTACCAACTTCTCTAAATTTACTGATTGGTGCCGTTATTTATTATTCTTTGTTATTTTGTAAATAAATTGATACAGTGGAAAACAAGTTATTCTTCAACCCATTATCTTGAAATAGGTACTTTTTGGTTTATTATTCTGTGAATAATACACCTATGTATTCGCTCAGCAAGAAATTTTTATAACACCCCCTCAAAATGTTTTCTTTTACGTTTCAAGGTGCGTAGATTCAGCAAATGCAATGTCCGTCGACGTACGCCATACTCGTACACCGTGTCGTGCATACCGGCTTCGTTTTCGGTGTAAAAAATTCGTTCTTTCGCACCCATGCTCCATTTGGGCCCTAATTATGTTCCGAAACTTTGCAGCCCGGTCGGAATATACTCAGGGGTGTTACGGGTGAAAAATGGGTGTAAAAATATGTATTTTTGTGTTTTATTAACACGAGCTTTTGAGGTATCGTTTTCCATGTTTTTCAGGACGAGAAGACGGAATATAAAGTCGATTTTGACCAAAGAATGGAAAATTGAGGTTCTAACGATATTTCAGCCTCAAATTTACGTCAAATTTTGGTCTAAAATCGACGTTTTTCCGCACACAGTTAGGGCCCCCATTTGGGAATAAATTTGAGTCCTAAAAAATTCGTTCTTTCGTACCCATGCTCCATTCGGGCCCTAATTATGTTACGAAACTTTGCAGCCCGGTCGGAATACACCCAGGGGTGTTATGGGAGAAAATTGGGCGTAAAAATAGGGGACATGAGCTTCTGATGTCGTTTTCTAATTTTTTTATGGCGAGAAGACCGAATATGAAGTTGAATTGACCAAAGAGTGAAGAATTGAGGTTGTAACGAAGGATAAGCTCCCGAAATTCATTTTTTATGAGTCAAAAACCTGGGAAATTGAAATCAACATAAATTTGTGTAGTAACACTAGTAGTAGTATCATTGATAATGATCAAAGATAATCCGTAAAAAAACCCGAACCTAATTCGTGTTTTGGGGTGGTCAAATTTGGTGGAAACCATCAAAAATAACTATTTCAGTTATTGCACATGAAAGAAACAATAAATGAACAGCCAACATTTACGTATGTCCAGTAGAATAATAAACCCATGTGACAAGGACTTTGCAGCGTTTTTTTAGTATATTAGGTAATCTAGCTGCTGATTTTGACGATTTGGAATTGTCCTTAGGTATGTACTTACATCATTTGCCTGATTCTTAGAAAGAGAGCAGAAACATATCAAGGTGTTAGGGGTGCTAGATAATGGGCGTACACCTGTAAGTCGAGTCGGCAGAAGCATTGAATATTAATAACATTTTTTTATTGTGCAGAGACAAATTAATAAATTTCCATGACATGGTCAGTATGGTGGGGAGTTTGGAGTCTCGTTGTCGACCTACACAAACTGCAAGGCAATGTGTGTTATCCGATGGCTTATACATGCTGGGGGAAATTCAATAATAAGCCTTCCATTAGACGTTTCGAACGGACGTTGGAGAAGAGAGCGAATTGAAGAGCACCAGTCTACACCAGTGGGCCCCAAGGTTGCGCTCTGGAAGTAGATACCCCCTCGTGTTTTAATAATAATCAGTATTGATAACAGCTAATCATAGTAGTTCACCCGTGCATAGAACAGAGGATAAGTAGTGTGGTTGGGGGGGGGGGGGGGGGGGTTGACAACTTGAAACTAAATTAGAGAGGAATTATTGTTCTTGTTTGAAAGTGTTTTGGATAATCTTGCTTTAAATGCATAAATTGAGAACGAGCGTATTTTCATGAAAATTTTGTGATCGTTCTGGATTTTACCATCTTTTGGCAGGTTTTGTCCACTTCGACATTTTAAAAAAAATGAAATTTATATCAACCCAATTTCATACCAATATTGATTTAACCATTGTCTGCCTATTATAGAAATTTGCCTTCTCTTTGAACTGACAACTTAGTAGGTAGTTGTCAGACCTGGTGTCTATTACTACACCGTTCATAATACGAGTATATAGGTACATATGCTTCTTATATGGAAGGGAGAACATTCTCTAGTTAGCCCAAAATCTAATCTTCCCAAAGATCTTCATCGAGGCGTTTTATTAGAAATATTTCAATTTAGGACTAAACTATCCAAATTCCGTTCACACATTGATGAGTAAATACCTAACATTAGGAATCTACGTTAAGATTGCCAACCTGTTCACAAATTATATTGACTTTCTTGGTAACTTACGCGTCTAAAGTTTAGATTTCCATTTTTCGTGATCAGCTAACCCCTCTCTGTGCTTGACAAGGTTGATCCTTTGATATCCAGAACAGAGTTTACCAGACTGCTCACTTCCTAGGTAGGTACCGCTTCCTCTTCAGATAACTGGGCGTATCACTACCTCATCTTATATTAATATTAAAGGAAAACACAAACTGATTTACAAAAGTTTATTTTAAATGTGTAGGTAGGCACTTACTGATTTAGGTACTTACAGTATCACAATGAGTTACCTATAAACATATCAGTTTCTTCAGTGCGTTTTCTCATTGGTTTTAATTCTCATAATTTATTATTAGGTACCTACCTATTAAAAAGATATTTATCTAGGTAGGTACAGGACTTTTTTCCATCTCACTGCCGAAGTAGGCTATGTATATTTTCGTGCAAGAGCGAAAAAATGTATATCCTCCAAAATGAAAATTTCCTCTCGCGTTTTACGTTTCATACATCAAGGAACATAAATACTGGTTCCGTGTCTGTCTTGTCTGTAGTCATTTCCTTGTTCCGGGCAAAACTATACGAAATAATGGTCGTAATGAGTTGAAATTCGGAGGGTAGTTTTGGCCACAGATCGTCGAGAATAGCTGAAAGTTGGAGGGTAGATGCAGAATGGTACCCTGATGGTCCCATGTCGATTTCATCAAATTCGGACAGTAAAATTCCGATGCGCACGCGTAAACACGAACTGTTTGCCAATTCCTTGTAACACCCATAACTACTCGAACAAATAGTCGTAAGTAGTGAGTTGAAATTTGGATGGTAGGCGTGGGTTGGAGCACAGATGGTCCCATATCAAATTCATTGAAAAAAAACTCGTTTGCGCATGCGCCAACGTGAAATCCTTCTAGAGCCCACAACTGTGTACCCTAGAAATCGTGGTGAAGCGATGAAGTTTGGAGGGTAGGTGGGGATTGGGCCACAGATAGTCCCGTAGTCATTGATAAAGTACAGTAACTTTATCTGCGCATGCGCAAAAGTGAAATCCTAGTGGAGCCCATAACTACCCTATAAATTGTCGTAATGCGCTGAGATTTGGATGGTAGGTGGGGGTTATGAGTCACAGGAAAAACTCCTGAACTACCTGACCAATTTTACTGAAATTTCCAGGGATTGTGCGTGTAGGCTGTTAGACGGCCTCCTATGAATTTCGTTGTCGTCGTACCGATGGTTGCTCTACAATAGAGATAATAGAAAAATCGGTATTTTACAAATAGTTTTACCAGCTGGTTCTGTACGTCCATGTTACAATAAGTGAGGAAGGACCCCACCCAACTTGGCAGACTTTTTTACTCGTTCGGATACCACCTGAAACGTCCTTACGTACGACCACTGTACGCGTAACACCGTCTGGGTACCCCTGATACCTATAGAAACCCAGATAGTTGGGTGGTAAAATTTTGTTGATAGGGTATTTTTCTCGATCTGAGTTTGTAATGGATCATCTAGTTACAGCTATGCTGCTCGTGTTACGAGTAGGTGGTACGTACCTAGTTTTTATTTACCTATGCTTCACATATTATTACAGTAGAAGTCGCTTAGTAGAAAGGCTGTTAAAGGAATAAGTCAGATACATAAGGATGGAAACAGTCAGGTCCTGTTCGTCTGTACGTAAATGTACAGGGAATTGGCCTGTTATAGTGATCAAAAGGTCGGTTATAGCGATACGTTTTTTGGGGCTCAAAAGTCGACAAAATAGGTAAAACGCTGCAAAGTCCTTGTCACATGGGTTTATTATTCTATTGGGCATACCTACAGGAATGCTGGCTGTTTATTTATTGTTTCATGTAAAATAATTGCAATAACCATTTCTGGTGGTTTCCACCAATTTTGGCCCCCAAAACACGAATTAGGTGCGCTCCTTTTTTTTCAAATTATCTTTGATCATTGATAGTACCATTTAATCGTCTTGATCCACGTGTTGACACTTTTTCTAGTGTTATTCTACAAATTGATGGTGGTTTCAGACGATTTCGCAGGTTTTTGACTCATAAAAAAATCAATTTTGGGAGCTGAACATTTGGTACAACCTCAATTTTCCACTCCTTGGTCAAAAGCGACTTCACATTCAGTCTTCTCGTCCCCAAAAACATGGAAAACGATACCTCAAAAGCTCATTTTACCAACATGTTACTAAAACACAAAAAGTACCTATTTTTATACACATTTTCACTCATAACACCCCTGGGTATATTCCGATCGGGCTGAAAAGATTCGGGACACAACTAGGACCCAAATGGAGCATGTGTGCGAATGAACGAATTTTTTAGACCGAAAATGAAGCCGGTACGCGTGATACGGCGTACGGCGTACGGACATTGCATTTTTGGAATCTACGCACCTTGAAACGAAAAAGAAAAATTTTGAAGGGGCGTTATAAAAATTTTTTGCTGAGCGAATACATAGGTGTATTATTCGCAGAATAATAAACCAAAACGATAAACCGGTGGTTCTCCACCGAGTCTGACAATGAGTAGGTACGTCTAAAATGAATCGTGCGACCTTTTCTATCACTAATGCAGGGCAACCTGAATTCTGTAGTCTGAAAATCCATGACTAGCTGTGGTGTATATGGATACATGTGCTTGCCCCAAAATTGAAAGAGTAAATAGTATTGTAAATAGTATCTATATATTCACCAAAAGTGGTAGGTACTGAATAATGACCCGAAGCAGAAGATAATTTTATCGGTTTTATAATACAAATTTCCTAATAATTAAAAATCAGGTCAATTTTGGTGGCGGCGGGTCACAATTTGCCATTGTCGGTAAAAATTGCTGAAATCATCACAAAAGTATCTCATGTTCAGTTAGTAGAAGTCGCTTATAGAGATTGGTCGCATATAGCGATTGTTTCCCGTCAGTCCCAATTCGCTCACTATAAGCGATTTACCTAGCTGTATTTGACCAACCTAGCTGTTGAACTAATCAACGCTGAGTCACTTTAAAATCTGCGTGAAATGACAACAGGATCTGATGAAAGATTATTCACAAGTAGAGAACAGCGGAGAGAAATCCCCCTCCCACCGCTGTGGTGAGGAAGCCGCGTACAAAAAAAGAGGGGAAAAAAATATAAGTAGGCAGTGGAAGTCGCGCGCGCGTCTTCAGTGAAGAGGCGACACTAGCGCTGTGCGGTATCTTCACATTACCATCTCGTAAACAACATCGCCATTATTTCAGTCGCTTGAAGTGCGCCGCTATCGCTGGTGGTTGATTAGGTCTGTGCGAGATCTCAATTCGGGTTTACACCAAATTTAAAATAATTTTCGCTAGTACTCGACACGAACAGTGGACACCGCTGAATAGTCGAGATGATCGGAGTCTAATTTCCCACTTTTCAAAATCGTTTCGCCCGAGTTTTATCATAAGTTAAGAGCCCGGAGGTTCGGTCAGGAGCGATGGATAAGTTACATTCTTCTGTCGTCTACGGTTCTAACTCTTCCGACGAGTGGTACAACAGTATTTATAATTATATTGACTCTCAAAATTGCAACCCAGTTTATGGGTCAATGATAGGCTCGCTCATCGTTGGTTTGAGCGGCGTAGTTCCTCTTTTGATTCCACTTGACGGCGCCCTGACCACCAAAACAGGCAAGTTTCATTCATGATCACGAATTCAATTGTGTAAAATAGTGTTATAATGATATTTTAATAAACCAGAATGATAATCCGTTAGTTTATGATAATGCGTGTTGACGATTCATTGAAGATACGGCGGTATCAAACGATAGGTTTTTACTGCGTCTCACATGAAATTTTTTATATCCTAGCCTTGCCTCTGTTGTTTAGGTAGGTGGTGCAAATGAAGTTGAATAATATTTTATGTGAGTACCTATGTAATCGGGCGAAATGAGTTTTATTCTCTTCCGACTCGTATGCCAGATTATCCTAGTTGGTGGGGCATATAGGTGTACCTATGCAGGTAAAATTCCGGGCATCCCTATTGAAAATTCCTTATATGGTATTTCCCGAAACGAACCAACCAGTAAATTAAATTAGACAGTTCAGTCAGTTTTCAGTAGAAAGGATCCAAGTTCTTGTTGGTTTTCCGGGGAAATTAAGAAAAAACTTCGGATTGGAAAACGTCTTTTCCAACAACCGGACCTTGGTTCAGTCAACTGGAGCGTATTCAGATTAGCTGAAATGAGCCTACAAGGCTCGAGGTTTTTTTCGGTGAGTATTGGTGAGTTGACCAACAAGTTCTGCTGAGAGCCAAAGAGTTTCGAGTCTTGGTTCCTTTCCTAGAATAAGATCTCCGACCGTGTTGTAAACCTATCTGAACAATGGATTCCCTAATTATTAGGGAAGTACCTACTGGTATAATTATTTTGGACATGTTTATAACTTCATTATATGTAGGTGTACCTATTAAAAGTATTTTAGATCCTTGAAATCTATTACAGTTTTCAGTCAGTTGGAGATGGATTGTGGTCTCTTCTTGTTTTTGCCATGGACTTGGAACCGTGACAGGCACAAGTTTGTTGTGTAGGTACGTCACGTCCTTTAATTATTGTGATTGTGAATAAATGGGGAATTTTAGTTGAACTTTTTTTGGTTGTGGGGGGGTGAGGGTGGATGTGCAGAGCTGTTGGGAAAATGGTAGTTTGAAGATCGTTTTCAAAATAAGCTGTATTTTTTAAACGAGAGTGATTAAAAGTAAAAATGCGGCGAGAAATTAATGTAGGAGGTCTGTTGATATCTGATTGGCTGTTGACCCAAGGAGGCGGAGCTAAGGTTCAAGGCGAAGGTTCTCAGTGCTGCCAATAACCCAACATGCGAAATGGCAAACCTTCCTGGCAACCTTTAAGAACCTTTTCTTTGACCTTTCCCTGGTTTGATTTTGGGGACGTGTTTTTAAAATGTATTTATAAGTTTTTGGTTCCATCCATTCATCCATTGCGGTTCTGCACGTCGTTTAAGCACTCCCGGCCCAACTGTTGAACCCTACATGGGGTTGGGAGAGGCGAAAATGCCTCCCACTTCCAACAAAGGCGCTCCCCCCCACATATTCTTCATAGTTCGTTATTCGTACTCATCCACTTACTCATTATTCATACTTAACACGAAATAATACTGCGATCGATGATTGTAGAACAAAATGAACAACGCAGTTGATAAGAAGAGAAACTGATAACATTGAATTCTTCTTCTCAGTTTATTTGACTTGGCCACAGCATGCTTATCACAGGTGTAAAGTAACACTGAAAAGTTGCCCCACAATGCCATATATACAGTACAGCATGGTTGTGAGCAAGGATATGGGAATGCCGCAACCATGTTTGTTGTGTGGATTTGCCACCCAACGACTGGTTATACCCAACGGTTGGAGGCTCCCCCACACACGCTTCAACTGTACCCAACCGTGGGGAGTGGATGGCGTTTTCGCACTCTCCGCTCCTGCGATAATTAATTCATGGTTGAAGGTACTTTGGCTAGGTAGCTGCCTAAACTGCTTACTGCTCCGGCGATGAAATGGTAGAATTAGTAACTTAAATTCATTCTACCTACCTACAATTTTTTGGAAGTGGTAAGCTGATTGAGATGAAAACTAGTGGGCAATTTTCATGGGTTACAAATTCTTTTTTCCGTTTTTTCCCAATTCTGTTTATCAGCGGAAATTGCCATTTGTTTATTAAGAAAATTGAACACTTATTGACCACATAATGAGGTGTTACATCCGACAGTCTAGGCAGAAAACTAGTGTGAAATTTGAATTTCCGACTTCCCACTAGAAATGACATCAGGTAAATTGCCGAGTAGTTGAACTGAAATCCCGCTTAGAGCGCTAGTAAATCACTTTAAACAATGTAGAACACCACGCTGGATAAAAAAATTTAAAAAAGTCCTCAAAATCAAATCGAGGAGAGGTTCATGATAAGTCACAGCCTCACAGCAAAGGTTCTTAAAGGTTGCCAGGAAGGTTTGCCATTTCTAATGTTGGGTCGGTGGTAGCATTGAGAACCTTCACCTATGAAGCTTAGCTCCAGCTCTTTGGGCCCACAGCCAATCAGATGCCAATAGACGTGATGCGTCATTTCTTGCCGCAGTTTTACTTTCAGTCGCCCTGATTAAGGTGTTACTGCTTTGAACCCGCATTCCCTGTCTAAGAGTTCACTTCCTATAATAATATATTGCTCAACTATTTCATCGGGGTGGTGCTTCCTTGTTGCCGGTTGGTGTGCCTAGCAAATATAACATTTTTAGGTTTTATTTATATTTTATTGAGAATCTCAACTGCCTCGTATTTCTGCAATCAGCTATGTACCAATGTACCTTAGGTTTAAAAAATAGGTATCTTTTTTTACCACAAGTTCTGAATATTTTTTGCAAAAAAAAATTACGAAAATTCCCCATTGGAACCTCAAGCTGCGTTCACATGGATGCGGAAATGCGTAAAGTGCAGAAAGTGCTGAAAAGTAGTGGGTGGAAGTGCGGAATGTGTTCACATGGATGCGGAAAGGAGGTGCGGAAACAAGCCATGACTTCCAACGACCATGAACCCCATATTTCAGTTTATGTTTTTTTTTCGTTTCATATTCCATAATCATTAATTCTGTATTTAGGATTAAAACAGTTTTTGTTCAAAACGTTTGTTTTTGCGTTATGACAAGACCCCTAAAGGAAGGATCAAATGACAACATTGAAACCTCAACCAAGTCTTCTGTAAGGTCACTGACAAGCTACACTCCTGTACTGTTAACTAGTAGGTAAACCGCTATAATACAACAAAAACTCAGTAGGTATAATAATGTAATTTTAAAAAAACATTCTGTAGGTATATTTTACAATAAAACAAAAACTAGAAGACCTCACATCATGCCTGCAATCGAAAAAAGTAATAATATTCTTTTTAAAAAAGCATAACATAGGCAAAAGGGCCTGAGGACCATTTTTTCGAACACATTTTTTTCTAACAACGTGCCGTAAAAAATCGAATCCCATGAAAAAAACACTGAGGAAGGAATGATAACATGGATGATGGTAGCTTAAAATATTTCACCATCATGGCATGGAAATCCTAGCCCAACTTATAAATGGAAATTCCACCTGCTCCATGAACACTCACACACCAAATACCTACTAATATTATTAAAGAAAACATTCACGAAACACAACAATGTTATTATAATATTACAATGTTATTATATTAACTGTCGTCTCTGTACAACTGGGCTTGCCCGTTCTGTTAAATAAATAAATGTCGTGCCCGTGGGGGGGGGGGGGGGGGGGGGGCAGAAGGTATTGCGCGCGTGCAGTGCGGAAAATATAAAAATCTCCAGTAGGCCAACAGTCCGCTCCAAAAGTCGACCTGCGGAAGGAGTCCCCCACTCGATCCTTTGCTCCAGCCAATCAGGATGGCGTTCCGCACCTTCTGCTCCCCACTTTCTGCATCCATGTGAACCTAACTTCACATGGACAAGTTGGTATAGGTAACTAACTTCTCCCAAAATTTCAGCTGTCTGTCAAACTGTTTGTTAATTTCAGCGGTTTGTATCGTTGTTTCAGTTTTTCTACTGCTCACTTATTACTTCGTCGTTCCTCTTTTACCTTTCGGTGTAGAGGTTTGCCATAAGGAAGGCCACCCCCTTTCTACCAAAGTATAGTAAAAAAAATTCAATTTGGCCTTCAAGCCCTTAGTAGCTGGACTGCCCATGACCGGAGCATAAACGAAGGCTTTCACCATAAAGAATAGTAAATAAGCAGGTTCTCTGTTTAAAATTTTCTGCTCGCTACGAATAATCGAACGGTTTGTGAGAAGAATACATTGTGATTTATTTATTTTTATATTTTTGATTAATTTATAAGCTTACTGACTATATTATAGCGATAGGCTATAAAGGAATGAAGGGACCTAGAGGGAGACCTAGGGTAAGCCTCTAGGCTAACGCACGACTTTGATTGTTGCGGTTTTGTGAAAAAGATTTACCTGTATTATAACCTTTTGCAGTAACTCCAAATTTATTGTTTTTTGGCACGCTACGTGACCCTCGATTTGTTCTCAAATGTTCACCTAATTTGGATGATTTTTAAATAAATTTGAAAAACGTTATAAAAAGCGTCCACCCTTCTATAGAAAGTTATCGAACTAGGGCGGCGGCGTTTCGAAAATGTGAGTCTATATTTCTTCCTCCTTAAGAGATGACTAGCAGTAGCGCCGAGCTTCGCGGACCAGTTTGACCCCAAATGGAACCTGTAAACCAAATTTCATTATTCTGGTTCATGGTAACGAAGGAAAGTGCGAAGTACGGCGGACGGACAGACATAGTTTTTATTCATTCCATTCTAGGATTCTAAGTACCTTGAAACGCAAACCATCAAATTTTTAGGAGGTTAATCTTTTTTAATGCTCCATTGGAAAGGTTTGTTCAAAATGGTAACCAGGTTGCGTTTGATAAGAAAGTGGTTCGTATTTCCTTCGTCGTTACATTCATCGTTATTTGCCTCGAGATTTTTCCTTTGCAAAATGGTCTTCAACATGAGGACCCGTTATCGCTCAGCCCATACCTACTCAGCACATGTCAGCAATTCGGTTAAAAAAAAATATATATATATATATATTACATACCAACCCGAGTATCCAGGCCACTGACTCGGAAAAGTGGTCCCGGAGCTCCCACTTTACTGGTGTGGGATTAAATCCAATTTGTACGGGAGTCGAACTGAAAACCCGCCCAGGCTTAATTTCCATGACATTATCCACTTCATCCCCGTGGAAGTCTCCAATGCTGTGGTCTGTGTGGGCTGGAGCATGTGATGTGTCCTAGAAGGTCCTATCTAATGTATTGTGTGAGCGATCGGCTTTATTTGCTTTTCACGTTCTCCGAGCCTCTTTATTTATCTCGGCAACGCATAGTTTCATCTTACTCATATCTAACCTGCTTGTTCGCTAGTTACGAGGTCGGTGTCGTATGGCCTGTGAAATATAATTTTTTGGTGCTTCTTCTCGTAGTCTCTGTGAAGAGTACATGTAGAACTAACTCTACTACTTCTTTAATAACTGTACACAGTTGTAAACACTTTTCTGTCTCATAAGAAATAGAAACAAGGGTTTATTGAGGCGAACTGCCCACTACTTACGTCTATAATATGGCACAGCATAAACCTCAGACTTTAATTTCTATGCTTGACGGGAAGATACAGAATTGATTACCTATAAGAACAGTGGCTTAAAGGTGGATGACAACAATTATGGTTAAAACAGGTTAGTGTGGATTTGGTGTATTATTTGGGTGTTTATAGTATAATTTCGCGAAGAAAACTGAATTCGTTTCTGAAAGTAGAATGTTCCCGCTTTGCTGTTATCGTACTCTGGGTACTCCTCAACTCCCAAATAAATAGAACACTTAGGAACGTCAGTTTCTTTCCAAATGTCTTAATTTTTTTTCTATTCTAAATTCATGTTACATCTCGTCTCTGTATACTTTTAAATGGAACTCAGCTACCCACCTATTTATTTTATAGAATGATCTCCCCCTAATATTGCCATCCATACAAATCTTTCTTTAGGGCTTATTTTTGGATGTCATTAAAATATGACATCATGTACGTGCGTATGTATACATGACAATGGCGCTCAATACTTTACAAAAATAGATACATTAGTAGGTAATAGAAAAAATTTTTAGTAATATGTAGTTTGACCAATAACAACTTCTACATTTACGGAAAGTTTCGTAACGTGCTGGAAAATAGTTATTCCGTTGATGGGGAATGGCAACCATTAAACATAACGAACTCAGAGTGCGCTCAAGTCGGGTTTCGCATTTTAGACCTTACTAAACTTTGGTTCTATATCCGTCTGCTGGAAAAATTGATTATTAATACTGAAATATTCCGTTAACAGGAAAGAAGTTTGGAGGGAGCACCAGTTTATCGAACGAGATTTGCGATGAAGGTGTTAATTTTGACATGGATATGTCTTTATTGGGGGAGGAGGGGGTCAACCAAAAATGTGTGTCCCATTTTTTTTTCACCAAGAAAAATGTAACGTGATACCAATAAAAAAAACTACCTATCGACTCCTTTGAATAAACTTGGTGCGTCATTAGAGGGAAATTTTTCCATACTGGGAAAAACCAAAGGTGACGGATATGCCTATTCCATGATAATTAACCAATGAAACGCCTACGTAATGGCATAATTGTTTGTGGGTCATCCTCAACTATGTGCATGGTAGGATCATACTGGTAAATCAGAAAAACGAGGTAACAGAATTCACGACTTTTTTGAACACCATACTTGGTTACCAATTTTCTTTGTTTATCAGGTATGTACATGATGTGTTTCCTAATTATTAAATTTTTGAGTGGTTTGTGAAAAGGATATAGGTATCATGTCTTCCACCAATAAGATGTTAGCGGATGGAGACTTATCAAATGTTCACGATAGTAGTGGCAGGAAACCAGGGAAAAGAACGAGTAGCTTGATGAAACGCAAAAAACCTTCGTACGTTACAGCGGGACTACCCCTTGCTTCACTGAATGCTGTTGAAAATTTGCCTGAAATCTCAAATTCAAAATTGAAAATTTTTGAATATTGTCCAGTCATGACAGGTCCTTCTGAAGTAAACTCCGGACCAGTGTTGTTATCCGGCAGTTCGCTAGCCAGTGACGCTCACAATTCATCCGTACCACTCACTGAACATTATAATTCGTCACCCCTTTTGATGGATCGTGAACATCCACTGGATGCTGTTGAAAATGTGCCTGAAATCTCAAATTCAAAACTGAAAATTTTTGAATATTGTCCAGTCATGACAGGTCCTTCTGAAGTAAACTCCGGACCAGTGTTGTTATCCGGCAGTTCGCTAGCCAGTGACGCTCACAATTCATCCGTACCACTCACTGAACATTATAATTCGTCACCCCTTTTGATGGATCGTGAACATCCACTGGATGCTGTTGAAAATGTGCCTGAAATCTCAAATTCAAAACTGAAAATTGTTGAATATTGTCCAATCATGACAGGTCCTTCTGAAGAAAACTCCGGACCACTGTTGTTATCCGGCAGTTCGCCAGCCTGTGCAGTTCACAATTCGTCCGTACCACTGGCCGACGGAATTGACCCTCTTCAAGAAGATTTGAAGATTTTTGAAAGCCGGTGGTCCTCAGCAGGCTCTGTATCAGATTTCAGACTTGCTCAAGGCTAGGTAATAATCTTACCTAGTCCTACCTACTAAAAACAAAAATGCTGCAAAGTCCTTGTTACTTGGGTATATTAACATGGATATGTTTTTGCCCTGGGGGGTCATTCTAAAATTTGCGACCGAAAAAAATGCAACGCTGCAACCGATAAACAATTTGGAGATGTGCGTGTGTAGTTACCGACAATACCCAGCGAAACAATAATGAAATGAGCACAAACCATTTTATTGAACGAATTGGAAGGTAGCGATTGGAAGGTAGCACCTAAAAATGTGCCTTCTAATAATGAAATGATGATGATGATGTTGGAATTTGTTAGATCCGAATAGTGGTCGTCTACGTGAACGTTCTTACGAGAAGGTTCGTCAGGTGCACACTACTTCATGGAAAAACATTGAAAAGTGGATGTGAAAATACAGCGCCCAAAAACATATCCATGATTCAATGTTTTTCCATGAAGTGGAAAAATTTACCTACAGAAATGTTGCTGTTCATTTATAGTTTCTTTCATGCGCAGTAATTGAAATAGTTATTTTAGATGTTTTCCATCAATTTTGGCTCCCAAAAACACGACCTCGGATCCTTTCATTTTATTTATTTATTTTTTCTGTTTACAGGTTATCTCTGAACATTGATTAATTGTCTTGATTCACCTGCTAATACTGCATCTAGTGTTATTATAAAAATTTATGGTGGTTTTAGACAATTTCCCAGGTTTTTGGCTCAATAAAAAATGAATTTCGGGAGCTTAACCTTTGTTACAACCTCAATTCTTCAATCTTTGGTCAAAATCAACTTCATGTTCTGTCTTTAAGATCATGTCAGCAATTCCATATTTACGGAAAAATGTAAGAAATTCAACTCGAGGTAGAAATACGTTTGTACTGTTTGGCGGTTGAACCTTTTTTCATTTAGTAGGTAGGACTAGGTAAGTGTATTACCTAGAGCGCATATGAAATTTGATACAGACATATCCATGATTTTTGGCTTTCCCAGTAAGGGAAAATTTCGCTTAGGGATTTCCGCAGTTTCACATTAGAATCGTTGTTTTAATCAGCCAGGAAAAAGCAAGGAGAAGGTAGATGTATCATTCGGTTCATGAGTGCTTCTGAAAACCGTAATGAAAATTAATTTATTACGTCTAGTGTTTTGATCGCCAGGCCAAAATATTGTCAACGCATCTCGGCGCCAAATTTGTAGTGCAAACGGACATTATTGGGACTGTTTCTTTTGAATTCAACAGGCTACGAGTAAGTAGGTAGCTACCGTCGAACTTTGCATTTCTCTGTCCATCGAATTTAACGTTGCTGTTAACTTTTCAGGTTGAATAGAAATAGGCAGGTTCCGGGATACAATACCGTAATGCTCCACAACACCGGATGTCTCGAGCTTTCCCACGCGCTGGAAAGTAATCAAATTAACCGCCCTCCGAGAAGTTCCAAATGCTCGGCAAAATGAACAGCCCTGACAGTTAATTTAGTGCACTCACCAGAAAAATTGGTGTGCCAAAATTACAGCTGTATCATGTACACCCACAGAACATGGAATAGATAGTTTGTTCTCTCAGTTTCTGTGTTCGCCGATATCAGCCTGTCAGACGATACGTACTGTTGTTTTGTCCTACATGTACGTAACTCACAGTTTCAAGTATATCGATTATGGTTAGTAAGGACACCGCTTTTTCTGGTTGCTCGGTAAGCCGCTTTTAACAAGAAAAGTGATGATCCCTATCAATACTGTGGTAGTGGTCACTACACTGCATCATTGTTAGTCTCATTGTTGTTTACAATTAGATTTCAGAAAAGTGAGTTGTTATCTGGACGTGGACAAAAAGGACTTGTTAAAAAAAAAATCGGACTTGAGTTATTACATTGGGGGCCCGTCCGGGATCGGAAAACAAACACAGAGGAGTGCTGGGAATATGCCACCCAAACGGCCAGCAACCAGAATTCAGCGGACGATGTCGACCCGCAGTCATCCAGTTGGCGCAGGTGAAGCTTCTGGCTCTTTAGCACCACCACCTTCTTTATCGGTTGACCCAGTTGTAGCTTCCGCCTCTACAGTACCACCACCGAGATCTTCTGAGACTCGGTCAGAAAATCAACAGTCTGCAGAGTTGATAGCTGTACAAAGCTTCTACAAAACACCCAATGAAACTCGCTGTTGGGGTTGTAAATGAGTGGGGCACGAGAGGTCTCAATGCCCAAAAGAACAGAGCAACCAGGGAAACTAGACAGAGCCAGCACCGAGGGCCATGCACTGGATTTAAGAAAAAGGCCCCTTGGTTTTGTGAAGAGTTTTGGAACGGGGGCAGAAGCACTTTTTGTAGAGGTAACCACCAACCACAAACAAGTAGGAATGCTGGTTGATACTGGAGCTTCTGTTTCTATCTTGCGCCCCGATGTAGTTGGGAGCCTTAAACTCCTGCATTTACCTGCTTGACCACAGCTGGAGAGGACAAATTGAAGGTTCGAGGTGAGTGTTTGACTAACCTTAAAGTAGGTAACACCGGAATCGAACAAAGCTTTTTGATTGCAGATGTGAGAGACAAAGGTTTCATGGGGCTGGATACACTTCAACAACTCCAGGCTACTCTCGATTTATCCCTCGAGGAACTCCAGATGAGGGGAGGGAACATTCCTCTATTTCGACAATTTCAGTGTGTTGCCCGATCTCTTCAAATCAATCTCTTACCTAAGGAAGAAAATTGGGCAGCTGACTTACTTACTGAAAGCATCAAATTTGGCTCCTGGTTCGAAAGATTACTCAGCAATAAGTGAAGTGCTATATCAATTTAGAGGTGTATTTTCGACTAAAAGGACCATATTAGGCAAAACATGTGGTTGAACACGCCATTAACACTGGAGACATACAACCCATCAAGCAACCTCCCAGACGGCTACCATTTGCATCAAAGGAACATGACGGAGTAATAGAGCCATGCACGGAGTAATAGAGCCATGCACGAGCCCTTGGGCATCCCCAGTGGTTCTGGTTCCCAACAAAGATCGAACAACTCGGTTCTGTGTGGACTACAGAAAACTTAATAAAGTTACATAAAAAGACTACTACGCCCTCCCTACTGTGTAAGAACTCCTGGATGCCTTGGCAGGTTCAGCTTGTTTTTGCACTTTAGACCTAAAAAGTGGATATTGGCAGATTGGGATGAAAGAAGAGGATAAAGAAAAGACAGCATTTGCAGTAGACCGCCAAGGACTTTGGCAATTCAAAGTAACGCCATTTGGATTATCCAATGCACCTGCCACGTTTCAGCGTTTGCTGGAGGCAATTGTACAAGCTGATCTTGCACTCGTCTACTTGGATGATGTTATCATCCATGTACCTGACAGACTTCTTCTTCTCTTGGCGCTACAGCCCAGTGTGAGCCCTGGCCTCCCAAACAATTGTCCTCCATCGAACCCGGTCCTCCGCAGTCCCTCTCCAATCGGTCACCCCCATCATCCTCAGATCATCTGTCACGTCTGTTAGCCACCTTCTTCTGGGTCTACCCCTCCTTCTCGTCCCAACCATTCTCTGTTCCAGCACCTTTTTTGGAGCCCTGCAGTCGGGCATCCTTTGGACATGCCCAATCCACCTGAGTCGCTGAGCCTTGATGAACCGCACTATATTTTCACCCTCGATCAGAAGGTCGAGTTCTTCGTTGGTACGAATTTTCCACACTCCAGCTACGCACTTCGCGCCGAAGATGCGCCTTAAAATCCTCCTCTCAAACACCAACAGGCTGTTCTCGTCCTTAGCCGACATCGTCCAGGCCTCAGAACCATAAGTGACAATGGGTCGAATCAACGTCTTATACAATTTCAGTTTGGTCGTCCTGGACAACAACCTAGATCTGAAAATCCTAATCGCAGCGTAATATGCTCTCCCCCCTGCAACGATCCGCTTCTGAATTTCGTCACTAACTTTGTTCTCTTTATTCAAGAGAGTGCCCAGGTACTTAAATTCCGTGACTGATTCAAACGTTGTACCGTTCAGGGAAACATCCTCCACATTGCGTTGTTCTCGGGCCGACAATTTCATGTACTTAGTTTTGGAAGAACTTACTTCCAACCCAAGTTCTCTGGTTTCCAGTTCTAACTGAGCAAAAAGTCCTTCCAAGGCACCTAGACTCCGGGATAGGATGGCTATATCGTCTGCATAACCACACAGTTGGGAGGATTTGTGGAATATTGTGCCACCAGGATCCACAGCATTTATAGCACTGTGTAGAGCAAGGTTGAACAACACTGCCGAAAGTCCATCCCCTTGCCTGACGCCTCTCTCCACGCTGAATGGCTGACTAACTCTACCGCTGACCAAAACCCTTGCTTCACAGTCCTTAAGTGTCATGCTCACTAGACTCAAGAGCTTTCGGGGGATCCCCAATCTCGATAGAGCCCGGATGAGTCCGTTTCTAGAAAGCCGATCGAAAGCCTGGACGTAATCTATAAACAGCATGTGGAGGTCGATACCATACTCATGGAATTTTTCGAGGATTTGGCGGACAGTGAATATCTGGTCCATTGTGCTCCTATTTGGGCGAAAACCAGCTTGGTACTCACCGAGCAAATCCTCTGAGTACACGCTAAGTCTCCTCAAAACAATGCCAGAGAGTAGTTTGTATGCAACATTCAATAGCGTTATGCCTCGATAATTACTGCATTGGAGTTTATCACCTTTCTTGAAGACGGGTACTATTAAACCCAACCTCCACTCTTCAGGCATGCTCTCTGTTCTCCAAATTAGGCATATCAGCTCATGCAGCTTCTTCTCCAATTCCGGACCACCATGCTTTAATAACTCTGCAGTTATTAAGTCATCTCCAGGTGCCTTATTATTTTTCATGGCTTTCAGAACTCCATTCACTTCTTCAATAGATGGCTCTTCTAACAGAGGGTCCGGGATGTTGGGGTTTGGGGCTTTCAAAGTTTCTTCTGTTCCATCACCCGCCAGAACTGCACTGAAGTGGTCGGCCCATCTTTCCAGCACTTGACCCTCGTCCTCAATCAATTGTCCATGTCGATCCTTACAGGCTGTCAGTTTAGGCTGGTACCCTTTCCTCATCATATTAACTGCGTGGTAAAATTTCCTGGACTCGTTTGCTTCATTCAGAGATTCCATGTTTGAATACTTGGAATTCTCCCAAGCTCTTTTCTTCCGGCGACACGCATAGTTAGCCAGTCTTCGACTTGTGTTGTAAGCCTCACGTGTTCCCCTAGTGTCACGTTGGATCCAAGTTCGCCTCTTATTGTTCTTTTCGTTGATAAGCGCCTCACACTCCTGGTCAAACCATTCTTCGTTGCCAGTCTTGCTTTTCTCACCCAGAGTTTCCTTAGCTGACTCAAGAACTGCGACCTTTATGTCAGTCCAAAGCTCATTGGTGCTTGGAGATTCGAGATGCGAGGAGATCTTGGCGCTGAGGTTATCTTGGTATTCTTTTCTGACAGTCTCATCTTTGAGCTTGTCAACATTCCATTTAATTCTGCTGGTGTTTTTTCCTTTCTGGGCATTGGAGAGACGGTGACGTACTTTAGCTTTTACTAGAAAATGGTCTGAGTCGCAGTTCGGGCCCCTGCAAGCTTTAACATCTATGATGCTGGAGGCGTTTCTCCTCCCAACAACAACATGGTCAATTTGGTTCACCAAATTTGACCCTGGGCACTTCCATGTTCCAAGGTGAATCTTTTTATGATCAAAGCATGTGCTTTTGATTACCATATTATATTTGGCTGCCATCTGACCTAACCGTTGTCCATTGTCGTTACTCTCATTGTGTAAGGTGAACCCTCCTGCTACCATCTTCATTGATTCCTCCCTTCCGATTTTCGCATTGAAATCGCCTAGGAGTATCAGGAGGTCGTTCCTCTGGATTCTCTCGCATAGACCTTCAAGTTGGTCATAAAATATCTCTTTATCGTCATCACCTGCCATATCTGTTGGTGCATAAGCGCAAACCAGAGAAAGGTTTCTGAATTTTCCCTTCAATCGAAGCTTGCACAGCCTTTCATTTATGGCTTCAAAACTCAAAATGCTGCTCCTCATTCTGGAGCCAACGAAAAACCCAGTTCCATGCAAGCCTGTTCTTTCTTTGGGTCCACTGTACAAGAACGTGAAGGTGCCCTTATCGATCCGTCCCTGCCCAGTCCACCTTACCTCCTGCACCGCAGCAACGTCCACACCAAACCGTTGCAGCTCATGAGAGATCTCCTTCATCTTCCCTGGCTGAAGCATGGTCTGCACATTCCAGGTGGCCAACATTATATCGTTCTTCCGTATCTTTGTCCGTTTCCAATTTCCATGTCTTTCACCATTAAAACTGTCCGGCTTTTCACTTTGTTCGGGTCTCGTAACAATGCTATTTTTACAGGGAGGGGTTGTTAGCCCCTCGCCCAACCCCCAACCTGGAGGACCAGGGAGATTTTCTGTCAGGGCTTCCTACCCTTATATGGTCGCCAGCCAAGGCTAAAGGATCCATCTCTCCTGACTGGTTTTGGTCCACCCCGGGTATTTTATTTCCCCGGTGCCCAACCATATCTGGTGGGCATCCCCCTATCCGCCACCTGGGGAGGCGCCTGATGGGAGACCAGTCAAACTCCACACAGGTACCTGACAGACAGTCCTGAGTAAACTGACCAACGTACTTGAAAGATTTAAACAGGCAAATCTACAACTAAACCCTAAGAAGTGCAGTTCCTTTACACAGAAAGTTCAGTACTTGGGTCACATCATCTCTGCAAGAGGGGTACATACAGATCCTAAGAAGACAGAAGCAGTTAAGAACTGGCCACTGCCAAGGAGTAAGCCAGATGTACAATCATTTCTTGGATTCTGCTCATATTATAGGAGGTTCGTTCCTAACTTTGCAGAGATTGCTCGAACATTGCATGCACTGACAGAAAACAGCTGTATTTCATTGTTAAGAAAGTTTTCTGAAGTTGAAAGCCCTCATGGTAACAGCACCTATCTTAGCTTTCCCAGATCTTCAGCAACCCTTCATCTTGGACTGTGATGCCAGTGGGCATGCTATTGGGACAGTGTTGTCTCAGATTAATGAAGGAGTTGAGAAAGTAGTTGCCTATTACAGTCAAGCTTTGACCAAACAGGAGCAGAACTATTGTGCCACACGTCGGGAACTATTAGCAGCTGTCAAAAACATTCAACATTTTCACTGCTATTCGTATGGCCAGCAGTTTACCCTTAGGACAGATCATTCTGCACTAAAATGGCTTTCTTCATTCCAAAGACCAGAAGGACAAATGGCACGGTGGCTGGAGACTTTGCAAATGTATTCCTTTGAAATCATTCATTGTCCAGGAAAAAGTCACAGCGATGCAGATGGTTTATCACGTCGGATCTGCTACAATAATTGTTCTTATTGTACTCGTCAAGAGAAAAACCAGTTCGTCTCTGCTATCAGACTATTTCCCACTGATGAGAACTGCCAGTTGGAAGATGCCTCAATTCGAAAAGTTCTTGAGTGGAAAAAGGCCAATGTGCATCCTGACCCAACTGAAGTTGCTGATGAGGATCCACAAGCGCGCCGCTTGATCTTGAGTTGGGATTCTTTGGTGGTCCGTGTAGGAAAACTTTTCCACAGATGGGTTTCAGGGAAGAGTGAGTGTCTACAAATGGTCGTCCCCACATCTAAGGTGCCGCAAGTCCTCCAACAGTACCATGATCAACCAACTGGTGGCTACTTTGGTTACTGGAAAACTCTTTCAAAGGTGAGGCAGTTATATTTTTGGCCGGGAATGCCTGGTGATGTGAAGGCCTGGTGTCATAGTTGCCAATCATGCCAAAAGATCAAAACCCATCGGAGCTCACCTGCACCACTGCAACAATGTCCAGTGGGAGGGCCTTTGACAGGGTTGGGGTCGACATTCTTGGGTGTCTTCCAGAAACGGCGTAGGAATGGGTATGTGTTTGTTATCTCTGATTATTTTACCAAATGGCCTGAGGCAGTCGCAATCCCAAATCAAGAGGCTGAAACAGTGGCCATCAGTGGTTTTCAGTAGGGTGGGAGTACCTCGTGAAATACGTACAGATCAGGGAACCAATTTTGAAGCGGACCTAATACGTGAGATGGCTCAATTGATGGGGTCAATTCGCACAAGGGCTACATCTTTGCACCCGCGATCAGGTGGATTAGTTGAATGATTGAATCGTACCCTCACGAAGTACTAGGCCGCATTATATTGGTCAACATCAGGACGACTGGGATGAGAAGATCCCCTTGTTTCTTCTAGCTTACAGATCAGCTCCGCACAGCACTACAGGATTCTCACCAGCACAGTTGGTGTACAGAAGAGACCTTCATCTGCCTGAAGACGTGTTCCGACCTAGTGCTGTTACAGAGACACAACACCCTATGCCTTTCAGCTGCGATCCGATTTGGAGAAAATGAGAGAATTTGCCAGAGAAACCATGAAGATAAGCATGCGGAGGCAAAAGGAGTTCTTCGACCGCAGCACGAAGCAACGAGTATTTGAGGTCGGGGAGTGGGTTTGGGTTCATGATCCGAAGCGTGTGCGGGTACGCTGCCAAAAACTTGAACCACAGTGGACTGGACCCTGGGTCATAACGAGAAAAAAAAAAATGAAGTGGAGGTCAAGATGGGACGGAGAAAACGTTTTCTTCACGTAAACCGCATGGGTCATGCAGATATACGGCCATCATTGTTAGTCTCATTGTTGTTTACAATTAGATTTCAGAAAAGTGAGTTGTTATCTGAACGTGGACAAAAAAAGGACTTGTTAAAAATAAAAAATCGGACTTGAGTTATTACAATACCCTATCTTTTAGAATAGTAAGTACAGAGCATTAAGCTTGTAAATAAATTAGTAGTGGTTGGTTTGAGCTAACGTTGATTTATTACAATACTAGTAGTGTTCCGCTTGCAGCCTGATTGTTGATTTACTGTATCCCGTTAAAATTCCTCTACCGATTTTAAGAAAATTTTCTCGGAGCATCCGGTGTTTGGCGAACATACTAACTTATATAGATCACTGAACCCTACTTTGTTCAGAAAGGTCTCAGCGCAACGCGCTTGTAAAAATTTTGGTACATTTTCGAGGATAACAGTTTTCTCCTCCCAAAAGTGCACAAGGCTCATACTATCTTTTACTGTATTCTGTGAAGTTCCTCTAGTTAAATCCACCAACCAATCCATCAACTTCTTCGCTCCGTGAGTTAATAACTCACCAGAGTAATAATAACAGATTTCCTATTTATGAATTGGTAAAACCACAATTGTGGTACTTACTTTCGATGGTGTTATCCTATTATGAAGTAACGTGTGGTAACGTTACCTATCTACACAGTAGCCCTCTTATCAGGCACACGAAATACAATGTTGTCGTATTGGCGTTCCACGCTATCAACGTTTAGTGGGTATTAGGATTTCGAAAGTCACTCGGCTTATCTGTTCCATATCGACTCCCGATCGGGTCTTTTGGTTTATAACCACGCTCAAAAGTAAGCTATGAGTACAGCAGATTTGGTATCTAGTGATTACATTGTCTACATAATGCTTTCTTGTCATACTTGAGGGATCAGTAATAATATTCCACGGATTTTCATCTTTAATACCTGCCGTTTAATTTGTTTGGATTAACGTACCTAGTGGGGTTTAACGATTCAGTCTGTTTGTTTGATCATTGAACTTCGCCAACAAAAATTCTTGGCGTTGATCCGTCTCCTCTGATTCCAACTCGTTACCTAATGTGGCATTGGCCGATTAACTTTTACCAGTATTAAAAAAATCTCAATTTTGTATGTTGTCTCGAAATTTTCCATGTCATGCTATCCGAACTATTCTCCGACTGTAATATACTCGGTTTCATTTTTCTCTGCCTGTACAAAACCATAGAAATATTTGCCAAGGGTTTATTTTAAACAGACTCCATTGACATAATTATTACAGTGATTATGTCCAAAATTCAGTTATTATAAAAATTCAAAAATTATAATGATTCTGTCAAAAAGTCAATATTTAGTTGACGAAAATACGCAGTTTTTGTTTTAAAAACAGTCATCATATAGGCAACCTTCGTCTGATATAGCATTTCTTGGGGAAGCTGGCCGTTACTCTTAGTACATACAGTAAAAGGTAATGGTAAATACCTTGGGGTCGACTGACTATAGTGCTTTTAGGAAAAGGGTTTCTCAACAGCTTTAGCCATTTTATCCACGTTCTTTGAGCTCTTTGTCACGCAATGCAACTCTTGGAGGGGAGGGGGGGGGTTCCGTTTATCGAGTGCCCGAGCGTACTTATCAACATTCGGTGCACAAAAATGTTTCCCTCCCTAGAAAATCCTGCAAGCGCAATGGATTGAAGTAAAAACGCTGCAAATCCCTGCACAACGGTTTATTATTTTGTACAGAATACCCTCCTGTTACAGATCACAGGTCTCCGTATAGATAACCCTTCTATATAATATATGTACTATTCTACACATATTATGTAGATCGCGGACCCTCCGTAGGTTAGTACCTAACCCCGTACTCGTTACTAGGTACCTACCTAAACCGTTGTGTAATAATTTACCTGTATAGGTTCCCCTTCTACGGAGATAGAATAATGAACCGTTGTGTAATAATTTGCCCATCAATAATACTTAAACGGTTGTTCAAGTTGCAAAAGTACCTATCAACAAAATCCAGCCGCTTCTTGGTAGATGAGCCGTTGTGTAATAATTTACAGTTGTGTAATAATGTGCCGTTGTGTAATAATTTGCCATTGTATAATAATTTACCCATCAATAATACTTCAACGTTTGTTAAAGTTGCAAAAGTACCTATCAACAAAATCCAGCCGCTTCTTGGTAGATGAGCCGTTGTGTAATAATTTGCCGTTGTGTAATAATTTGCTATTGTGTAATAATTTACCCATCAATAATACTTCAACGGTTGTTCAAGTTGCAAAAGTACCTATCAACAGAATCCAGCCCCTTCTGGGTAGATGAGCCGTTGTGTAATAATTTACCTTTGTGTAATAATGTGCCGTTGTGTAATAATTTGCCATTGTATAATAATTTACCCATCAATAATACTTCAACGTTTATTCAAGTTTCAGAAGTACCTACCAGCAAAATCCAATAGTCCATCACTTGTCAAATGAAATAAAGCCATCGACTTCATAAAGCCATCCTTGATTATAATCAGATGCTCCGTAGTTATGATATCCCGGCCGGATTTATACCGTTTGATTCACGATCGTGTTGACGAAGCGTTTTGGTGCACACGAACGGCTGGACGTACAATGCTCCGGGTCGTCTCAAAAAATTGTTTAGCTCAAGACAAATTTAATAACGTTAAAAAAAACCATACCTTTCTATCGGAAGTTTTCGAGCTACGGCGTTCTGAAAATTTCAACCCCTATTTTGAATCCCTTAGAGATAACTGACAGTAACGTCGAGCTTCGAGGACCAACACTAGACCCCGAACGGAACCTATAACCCGAATTTCATCAATTTTGTTTCATGGTAACTAAGAAAAGTGGCCTGTACGGCGTACGGCGGACAGACAGAAATATTTTTATTGCAGTTTTGGATTCTACATCCCTTGAAACGTAAACCATAAAATTTTGTGGGTGGGGGGGGGGTGTAAGATTTTTTTTCATGCTCGATTCCAATGGTTCATTATTGAAAATAATGAACCAAAATGTTAACACACATTTTCTGCTATCAGGGAGTGAAGTTCATTACTTTCGCACAGATCGTCTAAGTGTAGATCGCTGTCGAATTAATAAATAATTAGTAAAATTAACAAATAATTAGTCAAATTAAATAAATAATTATAATTGTTGTCTCTGGAAGGAACCCTGACTGAAGATATCATTGCAGGAGGCGAAGTGTCTCAAACACGGTTTTGTGTTAGAGCGTTAGAGTTTGTACGTAAAATCATATGTTTTACATCGATTCGTAAAATAAATTATGGTTTCTAGTGTCGTTTCGAAATAGTAGGGTTTTACCACCTTGAATGAATGGTTTGGGTGTCGAAAGTCATATCCTTCGTATCTTCTTCGTGTCTTCTGCTTCGTATTCTTCGTGTCTTCTTTTTTCATGCTACCATTTTCGCTCCTTATGGCATTATCTTCCGTTCATTGATCTGTAACAGTTAACAGTTACTAATTGTGAACTTACATTGGCTCACCTTGACCCGTTGGTTTGGGGTGCATCTCTGTGTGGGAAGAACACTACGACATACCCATGGATGGAATGTAGTTCTCAGAGTGTAAATGAGTCTCGAATGATTGACAATACCTATTTGAACTCCTACTCGAGGAACGCAATATCCCTTTTCTCACTACTCGCGGAACACAATATCCCATATTAATTATTCCCAATGTTCGACTGTGGGACTAAATACATACAGGAAGAAAACGCACTTAACTCACGTGATAGGTCCTAAAGAGGAATGGACGTGGGTCGGAGTGTGCTGATTTTGACCGCAGAATCGGATTCAGCACCTCGAAAAACCCCCTGTTTCCCACTTCTCAGCTCCAAAATTCTATCATTTTGGCGGGAATACGCTCAAGACGCGTGACGTCATCCGGAATGTCTCTCTCCTCCTCACTTGTGGGAGCGAGAAGTCAATACCTACCGGATGACGTCACGCTTTTTCGTTCTCCCCTTTTTCAATCACTTCCGTTCATTTCCGACCCATCATATTTCGCCTTCTTGGACAGCTCTCTGTTAGACCTCCAATTTGAAACAATAAAAATATGCACATCCATTCCTCATTTATTACTTAATACCTCCAAAAGGCCGAAACTGTGTACACGGTGGACTGACAGATTTTTTCAATATTCAGTTTTGTATTGGACCAACCAAGTTGCTTTATTTGCCTTATGATTGGATTCCGTGAGCCGTGTAATAATACCCCGACCGTGTTGACGGGAAGCAGTAGGTATTCGAATCTAATAATGGTTGTATTTTCTCTTGCAGAAGACAATTCACTCATGTTTCACGAATTTGGTAGTTTTTGTAGTTAACATGAGTGTCAAACTCTTTCCAGTTATTGTTGTTGCTGACGATGGTTTGATCACTGAAACCGGTAGGTATAACAGTATTTTTATTTTAATTTTATTTATATCAGTGGAAATAGACAACCTTTTAGTAGGTACCTACATAACTCGATTTTTTATTGTTACTATTTTTTTCTTGAAAAGATGAGTGATTTGGTTCGCACATTTCTTGTTAATCCCATCATCAAGGTTTTTATGCGTCACATGGTCCAGTTTCACTCAATATTAGTGCATCACCAATGATAAGTAAGCTGATGAGACAGACCTTCGTAGAGAAATAATGTTAACAACAACAAGTAGTGGCTCGAGGTCACATAGGGTCACTCGACTACCATGCGTTCCTATGACAGGAAGTATGACAGGCTTTTTTCTTTCGTTAACCATTAAACTTTAACATTACCACACTTTCGAGAGAATACTTCCGACGGCCTGCTGATGATGTCTTTGCATCGAAAGCGCTCGCCTGCAGTACTCAACCAGCTAGTGGCGGATTCCTCGTGAAGGTATGGTAAAATTACTTCTTACACACGCAGAAATAACCTTTAGACTCAATACCATTAAACTTTAGATTTAAAATGATCAAAGAGGACTTTCATGTGTTGAACTATCTATCCACCATACTTTCCTATGACAGGAAGTAGGTATGGCAAATAGTTCAACACCATGAAAGTCCCCTTTGATCATTTTAAATCTAAAGTTTAATGGTATTGAGTCTAAAGGGTTATTTCTGCTTGTGTAAGAAGTAATACTACCATACCTTCACGAGGAATCCGTCGTCACTAGCTGGTTGAGTACTGGAGGCGAACGCTTTCGATGTAAGGACATCATCTGGCCATCGGGAGTATTCTATCGAAAGTGTGGTAATGTTAAAGTAATGGTTAACGAAAGAAAAAAGTCCACTAGGATTTTAGGGTTTAGATTTCAAGGTATAGTCCATAAAAGTCGAATGAAATCCATCAAAAAATATGCCTGGTGAGCAAAAATGGTATGTACATTTTGGGTAGTAACTTTGGGTCCTTTAATATCCATCCGTCAATAACTTACTAAAATTAGATGGAATAATAGAAACTTGAGCGTTTCAACATTAATTATTGATGAGTACCACTGTAGGAACATTAATAACACCCTCCACCCTCCGCTGTTGTTACTAATTCTTAATAAAAGATAATTAAGAAACGAAAATATAACGAAAATTGAAAACGCTGCAGAGTCCTTGTCACATGGGTTTATTATTCTACTGGACATACGTACAGATATGTAGGCTGTTCATTTATTGTTTCTTTCATGTGCAATTGAAATGGCTATTTTTGAAGGTTTCCACCAATTTTGGCCCCCAAAAACACGAATTAGGCTCGTTTTTTTTCCAGATTATCTTTGATCATTGAGAGTACCTTCTAATTGTCTGTTTCGATTCACCTCTTGATACTACTTCGTGTTATTATACAAATGTATGGTGATTTCAGACAATTTCCCAGGTTTTTGACTCATAAAAAATGAATTTCGGGAGCTTAACCGTCGTTACATCCTCAATTCTTCACTCTTCGGTCAAAATCAACTTAATATTCGGTCTTCTCGCCCTAAAAAAAAACATGGAAAACGATACCTCACAAGCTCATGTTCACTAAAACCTCAAAAAAACATCGAAACCACCTATTTTTACACCCATTTTCTCCTCGATGACACCCCTGGGTGTATTCCGATCGGGCTGCCGAGCTTCGGAGCACAACTAGGACCCAAATGTGTCCCCAAATGGGGACCCAACCTATGTCCGGAAGAATGACGATTTTAGACCAAAATTTAACTTATAAGTTAAATTAAACTAAATAGTTAAATATAAATATTTAAGTCTGAAACTTCAATTTTCCACTCTGGTCAAAATCAACTTCATATTCGGTCTTCTCGTCCCAAAACCATGGGTAACGATACCTCAAAAGCTTATGTTAATAACGTTTTAGTAAAACACAAAAATACCTATTTTTATACCTATGTTCACTCATAGCACCCCTGGGTATATTCCGATCGGGCTGCAAAGTTTCGGGATACAGCTAGGGCCCAAATGGAGTATGTGAAAAAACGAATTTTTTAGACCGAAAATGATGTCGATATGCATACGGCTGACGGCGGACGGACATTGCATTTTCTGAATCTACACACCTTGAAACGTAAAAGAAAAAAATGTTGAGGGGGTGTTATAAAAATATTTGCTGACCGGATAAATAGGTGGTGGATGGGGGGGTGTAGGGTAGGATTCACAGAATAGTAAAACAGAAACGAAAATAAGGTGAATTATTATTTTGGTTAAACATGCCACCGTCATTCTGTTGGTTTGGCAATTCCTGGGACTATGGGGCCACTGGTTATGATAATAGTTACTTATCATTAGGTTATTTCCTATATGTTATATCTACTGAAATGAACTTCAAATCGATATTATCATCAATGCTGAGTGTGTTTATATCCTCCCTATTATCGACTATGGGATCACCGATTATGATGATACTTCCTTACCTCCATGTTATTATTGTCTTCAGAAATGAACTTTAATGAACAATAATGAGTGTTGCATTTTTATCCTCCCTATAATCCAGTCCCTTGTGATTTCAGTTGGAGGAGAAAGGTTGAAACTTCTCCTGAGCTTCGCTGTTGGAGGCCTCTTAGGAGATGTGTTCCTGCACCTCTTGCCTGAAGCTTGGAACAATCATCTGAACACTCTACCTAAAGGTAATGGAGCCATTCAAATTTTTCCTTATGTAGCCAGTGCAGAACCCAAAGCCTAAGCCAAAGATGACAAAACTTGCATTGCAGTTTCACAACTCTCCAAACCGTTTCCGCGCTCGTGCAACCTCCATGCCCGTGGAGGCGGGACAATGGAAAGATCGCCCTCGGTTTCGTTAGACAAGATCAGCTCGCTGCTAGAAAATGAGGTTGTGAGTTGCATCTTTGCTTGTGTAATCATCTTCTCTATCGCCAAACGACATTGTTTTATGACAGCCTTGGATGGCTTTATTGATTCAACGAGTTTCAGGTGTTCGTTTAATGCTTTCAGTTGCAGTGTGAGCTCTTCTTTCGTATTGCAAAGTATCCGTAGATTTACGGTCCGTGAAAAGTTGAAATCGATTGTAAAGTTCATTTGAGAAATGCCAACGACGTCTAGGAATCGTGGTCTACCGCGAAGGGTTAATAATCTGCAAGAAAAAGTAGACATTTTCATTCATACTATATTATAGATATTACTGCCTATATATGACTAGTCATTCGTTATAAAATTCAACGAGATTCAAGTGTTCATTTAGTGCTTTTACGTGCAGTCTGAGCTCTTCTTTCGTATTGTAAAGTTATCAATAGATTTACGGTCCGTGAAAAGTTTAAATCGATTGTAAAGTTCGTTTGAGAAATGCCAACGACGTCTAGGAATCGTGGTCTACCGCGAAGGGTTAATAATTAAAGAGAAAGTTGGGTAAACTGTTAATCTTATTAGGTGGTGGGTTATGCGGATCTATAATTATGATTTCGTCATTTCCACATATGCTATTTCATTTAGCAATTAAGTTCTTTCATGAAGATTATGCTATCATGTATGATTCGTAGTTAACATAATTCTAGTGAAGCGTCAATATCGCTCATTTTATTACCAATTACTGAACATTACATTAGCAAAAAAATTAAATAAATAAATTGCTGTTCAAAAGCGAATTCATTGTCAAATACCGTTAGTGATGAGAGAGGTAATTTTCCTTGTATTTTCTTGTACAATTTGTACGTCATAATTAAATTCATTGATCATCCTTTTGTTTATCGATAAGTTGTTTTTCAACATTATGTTCTGGTGATATGAATTCGATTCAGTTTGATTAATTACATCATCATAATGACTTTTATCATCAGCATCTATTGTTACTGCTATCCATGATAATGCGGTTCCTACCCCCATTTACAAGACCTCTCTTTTCTCGCTTACGAACTCAAGTTTTATGCATCGAGATATTATCCATTTTATCTTGGATATATTCCATAGTATGTTCCCATAGAACATTAACTTGATCAGCATGCGTGACATTTTTCTGGACAAAATTTAATAATTTGTTAATTTTTGATAATTCGTCACGCAGTAACTCAATTTTTATAGAATGGACATAAGTATAATAGGATAGGATAGGATAGTATAATAATAGATAGGAGTTTGAATTCGTATTGTTATTACTCTGGGCATATGTGTTACATTATGGTCGAGAATTAGTGTTACCTATATAATCGAATTATTGTTATAATATCGAATATAATGTAACATCCTATGTTATTAAAAATGTAACCACGATTTTTAAATACGTGGATATTATCAATTAATATTTATTATTCAGTTTGTCAAGCATAACTATTGTAAAGTCAAATGAGCAACTGACTGTACATCCAAAACGGACAGCTTTATTAAAATGATACTCAGACGAGAAGTTATTAAATACGCCCTATAACTATGTACATTTTGAAAGTAGGCATCTACAGTTGAAATTGGAAGAAGCCCCTAAATCTGTTAATTTACCAGTTTCATTCAACAACTACATAGGTAAGCTAAATGTTGAAAGGGAACCTTCAGAAGAATTATTAATAATCGCTTTGTACGTAGTATGGTATAAATTTAAAAATTGTGGAATCACTCGCCGACCCCTGTCAGAAGACGCAGAAATTGGAACTCCTCAGCGGATTATATCTTCAGCACCGCCTATCCATCTCAGCTCGTGAGGACACTTCGCTCTTGGGGAAGGGGAACTTGTGTATGAAATGCCTGGAAGAACCCAGAACCTTTTTTTGCGGGCATAACCCTCCTGTTGTAATTAGATGTACATACCCAACTTGCGCAAATGGAGATACTAAAGGAGGGCTCCGCTCTCAACCTCTGCGTCTCATTCTCAAGTCGAACTTCAGTCTGCCTGGACACCTCCGTCCCATTATTCTTATTTTATTATAACTCAGGTTATAATCAGTCAAGTCAGTGTGTTTTGCTAATAAATTCTTTTAAAAACGTCAAGATTAAGATCTTTACATTAACTCTAGGATACATTGAGGGTGTACTGAGCATACCTGCGAAATGGCAGCGATATCCGGCAACAAAATTCGCTTATCCGTTCGGCTTGCTCAAACATGACAAATCATGCGTTCGATTTGTATGAAATTAATAGGAATACATACTGTGCGTTAATCCCCAGGTATTCCCATATGAATATGATCAAAATTTGGCGTCAGTGAGGAGCAGATATCCATGCTTTCCATTTAAAAGTGGAAAGCATTTTTAAATGAAATTAGGTTCCATTCTAAGAATTTTGAGACCAACCGCACTCTCCTGCGGTGAATAAGTAGTTCTTTTTCTATGAGCTCAAGTTTCAGCAGCAAGTGACGTTATTGCACTTCTCCCCTTCACCCTACCCAGTGTGACGTCACTTACTGCGGAGGAAACTTCGAAAGCTTATAGAAAAAGAACTATTCATCGTAGTAGAGTGCGGTTGGTCTCAAAGTTCTTAGAATGGAACCTGTCATTCACGAATATAAACAGAAGTCGTGGGTGGGTTCTCCTCATTCCGTCTTTGTATGGTATGCGTATCCGTACTTTGCATACTTGTTCATTACGCAAACGTGATAGTTTTGCCGCATCAGTAATTAACAATGGGCAATTTTCATGGGTTTCAGTTTCTCGATTTTTTTGTCCAAATTCTGTTCAGTAACGGAAATTGACACTTATAATTGATCACATGCTGTGGTGTTTGTCGGAAAGTCTAGACAGAACACAATTGTGAAATTTGAATTTCTGAGTTTCTTCTAGAAAGAAATGACGAATCAGGTAAATCACCAAGTAGTTCATCTTATCCCGCTTAGAGCGCTAGTGCATCACTTTAAACTATGTATAGAACTTTAATGGATGGATGGATGGAACCACAAATTTATAAATAAATTTCAAAAACACGTCCTCAAAATAAAACCGAGGGAAAGGTTTTTGAAGGTTGCCACAAAGGTTTGCTATTTCTAACGTTGGGTTGTTGGCAGCATTGAGAACCTTCGACTCCATAGATTTGCTCTGCCTCCTTGAACCAACAGCCAGTCATATGTCAATAGCCTTGATACGTCGTTTTTTGCCGCATTTTTACTTCTAATCACCGTTATTAAAAAAATATCGCTTGTTTTTGAACTTTGTGACGGTATATGGGAATCCCGTCCATCTTGGATGCTGGCTCTTCCCGATCTTTTTGACACGCGGCTGAAGGGGCGGTTGATTCGCGGAAACGAATCATCAACTCCTGGAGGCAACGCGTTATAATCTAACCATTGTCTCCGGGGGCAGCTGTCACACTGCCTCCCTACCTTTCTAGAGGATGGAGAGGGGGAAACTACGCTGTATGGGCGGCGTAGTTAAACCCCTCATCCATTACATGGTATCCGAATAATGTTTCAATAATATAAAGTACGGGAAGGTGAATCTAGAGTAGAGAACCTTACATACATATAATTGTTATGAGAATTACTCACCGTTTTGAGATGATTTTGTATAGACAAAATACCTGGTGTCAGGGAGAGTCAAAGACGACACTGTTCTATATATGAAATCAGATATATTGAAACAAGAAAACACTTTGGTTATACGCTTGAAATAGCTGATGCTTCAAGAGAGAACATACGCAGTCGAAGGGACGAGACAAGATGGCGAGAGCCGAGAATAAGTCGCGAGGGATGGACGATAGTAACAGTGATGCCACTACTATAAAACAAGATAGAACAAGTACAGTGTTACCACTACTACGCATCGTTATAGTTCATACAAGAGCGACTATATACGATCCATACGTGGATCCATGATAATATTATTTATGATCCATACAAGGATCCATGGCGGTCTTATTTTGAATACTCATTTCCAGCACTCCCTCCTATTCAAAGATAAGACATGATTAAGTACGATTACTATTCAAGAAGCACTACTGTGGTTATAGAAACCGAAATCCAAACAAAAAGATTGACACAAGATAACCTGCGACAGCAGAGTAAGAGTTACGTACTGGTCACATGTAATGAGAAAGTGAAATTGAGATCAAGTTGCAAATTTGAATTTACATATATCATAAATTTCAATTTGAAGCATGAAATATGAAATTGAGAGAAAGTTGCAAATTTGAATTTTCAAGTATCATAAATTTCAATTTGAATCAAAGTTTGAGGAAGACTGATATTAAATCAAGAGAGCATGTAGTTGACCTCAAAGAATTTTACATAAAACAAGAGAAGGTTAAAAAATGGAAATTACGCGATGCATAACGAGGCAAGAAGTTTCGCGGATGGCAAGTTGTCTTCGAAGTCGAGATCGTGCAGACGGATGGCAAGATGTCTTCGAGGTCGAGATCGTGCAGACGGATGGCAAGATGTCTTCGAGGTCGAGATCGTGCAGACAGATGTCAAGATGTCTTCGAGGTCGAGATCATGTAGACAGATGAGTCAAGTGGAGAACAAGTGTGAGGGTTCTGGTGCTCAACTCCAAGGCTCTGCATTTCCTGGGGAAAGTTACAAAATAGTGTTAAATTTGGTCAACAAGAAATTCCGAAAGTACACAAATTTATCATAAGGCAAAGCCTTGGTGAATGTATCCGCTATCTGCTCATTGGTGGAGACCCAAAATATAGAGACATTTCCATTTTTGAACATTTCATGTACGAAGTGCATAGACAATTTGACAATATGCTTCAAGGTGCGAGAGTCGTTTGTCATAGCAACCGAAATTGCCGGAGCACAATCGCACTTCAAGATGGGAAGCATGTCTGATCCAGTAAGGAATTTACACAGGCTTCGAATACTTGTAAGCTCCTTACATGCCTCAGACATAGCAATGTATTCCGCTTCACAGACCGATAGCGCCACATGGGTTTGCTTTTTCGATTTCCACGACACTAAGTCCCCAAAGGACTTAATCGAGAACCCAGTGGTTGATCGGCCGCTAAGAGAACTGGTACCAAGGGATGAATCCGAGTAAGCTATCAAGTCCTCAGTTTCACCGGAAAACAAGATTCCGTAATCCAAGGTTCCCTTTAGATACCGCAGTATCCGCAGAACACACTTCCAGTCAGAGAGTGTGTACCCAACTTGTTTCCTGCTCATGAAATTGACCGCGAACGAAATATCAGGTCTAGTACAATTTTGAATATACAAGAGAGAGCCAATTACTTCGCGATATGGAACATTCGGGGATGATTCTAAGTCCTCAGTCAATCTCAACTGTGCAGTTAACGTACACTCTGTTGCAGACATAGGGGTTGTACACACCTTATCCTCTGGGGAGAGAAATTTGTCCAACAAGTTTTCAATGGCGGGTTTCTGATGAAGAAACATCAGCCTTTTGGACTTATTTCTCTTGATTTCAAACCCCAAGAATTTCTTTGGTGTGCCAAGGTTTTTGATTTTTACCTCAAGCTTCAGCTGTTGGATAACTTCCAGGGCTTTCCTGTCATCGTTTGAAGCTAGGAGGCAGTCATCGACATAAATAATGATCAGCGCGTATTTTACACCATCTTGCCACTTGAAGGTGCAAGTTTGGAAGGGGTAAATTTCAAAACCCATAGCAAGAAGAATACTGCTGAACTTTTTGTACCACAAGTTCGGAGAAACCTTTAATCCGTACAAGGACCTTTTGAGACAACACACATGAGACTCCTTCAAGTTCGGTGAGTAGTCTTTTAGCTCAATTAGGCCTTCAGGAATGTACATATGTACAGGTTTTTCCAAGTCTCCATGCAAAAATGCAGTGGTTACATCTAGTTGATAGAGGTGTAAGTCCAGTTTGTTCACAATAGACAAGAAAACGCGAACATCACCCAATCTAGCTACAGGCGCAAATATTACTGAAACAAGATATTCGTTTGTATCAGCAAATCCTTTTATTACCAAACGACTTTTGTACTTGATGGAGCCATCAGATTCAAGTTTCCTCTTGTGAACCCATCGAGATTTTATAATTTTGGTTCGAGGGGCAAGATCTGATCTGGGGACAAGTTCCCAAGTACTCATTTCCTCCAGAGAGTCAAGTTCGTCACGTATAGCATCTTCCCAAAATTCCCTCTCAGGGGATTCCATTGCTTCTTTGTAGGAGGAAGGCTCCAACAAGTCTACCTGTCTATCTCGTTGCAAGGCTACAATTTCTGTAGGTTTTTCCGATAAGGAGTTATTTAGATTCAAGTTGTCATTCATGTCAAGAATTGTGGCAAGGGGCTTAGGATAGTCTTTGATTCTGTCGCCGTACACTATAGACTCAATAAATTTAGCATCACAAGAATTAACAAGGGTTTGGTGTGCTTCTGAGAAAATTACATATCCAGTATCGTTGCACTCCAGCAAGTAACCCTTTTTCGCATTTGGCGCAAATTTAGATTTATTTTTCGTGTCTACATAGTGTGCAAGACATCCAAAGCGTTTGTGAAACTTTAAGGATGGTGCATATCCTTTCACCTTTTCAAATGGACTAATAAACATATTTGAAGAATGAGGCATTCTGTTGTAAACAAATACAGTATAATTCAAGGAGTGTCCCCAGAACGAGTAAGGCATTTTAGCCGACAGCAAGTTTACTCTGATTTTATGTTTCAGCTCTTGATTAACTCTCTCCGCACAACCATTTTGTTGTGGGACGTGAGGTTGACTAGGATCCCAAAGAATGCCCTCTCGGTCCATCAACTCCTTCATCTCCCGTGTCTGAAACTCAAGGCCTCGATCAGACCGGAGCCTGAACACGCTCTTGGATCGGGATGTGATGGACGCGATCTCAGTCAGGCACTTCCTGAGCGCCAAGTGTACCTCTTTCTTATTTTTGAGAGTGTGAGCAAAAACATATCGAGAAAAATCACATACAAAGATCGCAACATAACAGTCACTGGTTCGAAAATTTGGGGGACTAATAGGACCCATGAGATCCGTATGAAGCAAGGCAAAAGGTTTATCAGCTCTGTGCCTCACCTGAGTGTGGGATTTTCGGATCGTATTAGCCTGATGACAGTCCTCACAATTCAAGATTTGATCCGTGAATGTAACAAATTTGAGTTCAGGTAGGAACTTCTTGGCGGCCTGCAAGTATTGCCTTGAGGTATGATTAAGACGCAAGTGCCACAAGAAATCCACCCCAGGAGAAGTAGGCGCATCTAAATTTTGCCTATCAAAATCGGAGAGTTTTTGTTGTATAGGATCAAGATTAGGATCAGAAGTAGCGACCTCAGGCACCCTAGGACAACCACCAACCTCAGGAACCCTCCCTCCCAGGATGGCAGAGACTTCAGATGACGAATGATCAGACCTCCCTCCCAAGACTTGAAAGTCAGGAGACCTCCCTCCCAAAAGACTACAGGGCGTCATAGATGAAGGGCTACCAGACTGTACAAGTGAGGTGGTGAAGATGGTATCAAGTTTGCGCCGCTTGAGATCAGAATTTGTCCCAGGGATCCCAGAAACAAATCGAGCAGGAGCGATCGGCAGCTCAATCCACCATAACCCGTCTCGGAAATAGCCCGACTTAATTATATTACCAGTGGAGGCCTGAATGAAGTCAACCTTATCCTGTGTAAAGAAGGCATTAATTCCGGCCTGAGCGATTTTCCTGACAGAAAACAAATTAGTGGACAAACCTGGTGTGTACAGAACATCTTTCAAGGTTGAGATTTGACCATTGTTTACAAAATTTAAGTCCCCACAGAAATTCACATTCAAGTCTGCGGATTCATCCCGATTAGCGCATTTAAAGACACGTTCTTTAGGAAGGCGTCTAAAATTAACCAAGTATTCTCCGGAGGACGTAAGATGTTCGGTACAACCAGTATCAACAATAGCAAGAAAACAATTTTTACCTTCTGAAATGGTAAAGGCTTTTCCAGAGCCTTGGCGTTCCCGCATGTAATTCAAGGTGGCGATGTGTTGCTCCTCCTCTCCGCCCATAGACACCCACACCTCATCAGTATCTGAGCCAGTTTGAGGCCCCAGGATTGCAAAGACGGAATCGGGATATTTGTCAAACTCTTGTACCAATACTTTCGCCTGACCCAAGGGCATTTTAACAACGGAGGGTTTGTCAGCAGCATGGGAGCCCGCTGGTTTTGGCATTGGTTTCGGCTTTTGTTTAGGCTTTAGCCTATTTTGCGCCGACTGGGTGCCCCGTCGAACAAAGAAGGGAGAAGGATTTGGGCAAGTAGAGGCAGTATGAGATTTGGACACACCACATTTAAAACAAATTTTGTTTGCCCGGAAGCAGACATCCCTGGTGTGACCGCGACGACGGCAATAGATGCAAAAGTCAGACTTCTTTATGGATTTCAAGGGGCCAGCGGATGAGGATTGTTTGTATGGTTGGGACTTGCCAGGAAGGTCAGGTTTTCCAGGGATACCCCCTTTGACACGTGAAAAGCCACCACGACCCCGAGTAGACACAACCCTAGCCCGAAACAAGGACATGCTAGACCCCGATTCCTGAGTGACACGTAGCTGTTCCTCAAGGAGCATGTCACGCAATGCCGGAACATCAAATTTGAAGCCGTGAAGCTCAGCCTTTTGATACGTGACAGACCCCTCGATCGCCAGCTCAAAAATGGTTTTAATATATTCAGGAGTCAGCATGTTAGGGACTATAGCTGTGAGCTTCTTTTGGAGATCGTCAAACCTCCCCAAGAACTCAACGGCTTTCTCCGCTCCTGGATCAAAACGAATGGAATTAAATTCGTGGACAAGACGTTTCAATTGAAACGTGGAGGAGGGGTCACAAGTAGCCTGGAGTTTGTCCATGATGGCTTTGGGGTCGTTCAAGTCCTGAACCAAGTCTTGGTAATAGGTACCAAGAGATTCAAAAATGAAATACCTAACCTTCCGTTTGGCAACAAGAATTTCGCTTTTGGAGAAGCAAGCGGGAGTGGGCTCGGACGGGTCAAGTAGGAAGAGACACTCCTGTGTCTCTACCTGTCCAACAATGCTCCTCTTCCAATACTTGAACTGATCCTCGCTCTCCAACCGACCATCAAGAGGCCGAAATCGAACCGCGTCGATTTTTCTGACTCGGTAGGAGGGGGGAGCAGCCAAAGTATCCGAATGCGGAGACCCACCAGGAGGGACAAGATTATCTATATCCATGGCTGAATCCTCAACCAAAGAAGTCGGAACAAGGTTTACGGAGGAAGCAGGGACATTTGGAGGAGCTTGGATTGGCAAGTCAGTGAGGCGATGGTCTAATTCTGAGTATCTTTGGTCCAGCAGGGAGAGTCTAGAATTAATCTGTCCAAAGCTTACCTCCATCTGCTGTTTAATATTTTCCAAGAACCTGGAGAGGACATCCTCGGACGTCGTAGCAGCCTCCAGTCTCAAGCGTTCAGTATCCAGAATCGGGCTGCGAGGCAAGTGACGCATGACATTTCCATCAGAGGACGTCTCCTGTAGAGGTAGGGGTGAATCAAGTAGCCCCCGTTCCTCCAAGTCTGACAAGGAGCCCGTGTCGCTCATTTTCACAGTTATGGGGAGCAAAAGTATCGGTCACAATCTGCAAAATTCAACTGGCATTACGAACTGTACAGACAAGGTATAACAGCATGTGGCACGTAAAATCAAGAATCGAGAGTCGAGTGAATTTTCTGGATTTTGTTAAGTTAAGTGTCGTTATAAGTACGTAAGAAGGTAGTAAATCAGGCAAAATCAAAATTTATGCAAGCTCAAAATTTGTGTTAGATCGAAATGTATGCAGGATCAAGATTTAAGCAAAGTCATAATTTATGCAAGATTAAAATTTATACGAGATCAAAATATATACAAGATCCGGATTTATACAAGATCAAAATTTATACAAGGTCAAAATTCATACAAGATCAAAATTCATGAATACATAAAAGTAAAAACAAAACTCGTTACTAGGTCTGGTGAGCAAAGAAGCTAGAAGTCAAGAAGGGTTAGACAAAATTTGTGCACATTCATGAAACCCAATTCAAATACCTCTTCTCGTAGCTTTACTTGACTGTATGAAAGAACGATCCCTCAGACACCCGTGGATAACAGGAACAAATTATGATCAAACAATCAAGCAATTCAAGTCACCTCCCTCCGACCCAGTGAAAAATTCATGGAGGTGAGTGGTCCACGGGGCCCGCTCCCACGTTGATTGAGATACAAAGGATGCAAGTTTCAAGATTTGAGCTTGGGTTCGGGATACCCTTTCAGTGACCCTTTTCTATATATGCAGCTTCCCGCGACGAGCCTCGTTTAGTCGAGACTGGTACACACCGTTCGTGAATTGAGATTCAATTAACTTAGTACTTTAACCTCAGAGGTCATGCCCGAATCAAATACCTCTTTATTTGAGTACGGCCCTTTATAGTTCGAAACACGAGTGAACTGGGAAAACCCTATATATCGCCAGACGGGACAAGCAAGTTCGTGCACACTGATTAAGGTCAAGGTGAATCAAGAATTTGTGCACTTCATAATCAGTCTTCGTCTGACTCGGAAGGTCAAACGTTCGATATTTAAAATATAGAACGTACCCTCGCGTACTCAATCGCCTTGAACGGATCGTGGGATAATCCGAACAGACATACGCACTTGCGCTGAGGACGGGTAAGCAATGCTTTCACATCTGTTTGCAGATATGAGTGCGAACTACTTCGATGCGATCGCATCACATCGAAGTACAAGATGAGTGCGCTCGGCCGTAAGCACTCGCACTGGTGTCACTATGGGACCCTAACAAGCAGGAATTGATGGAGCGAAACAACCCAAAAGTTGGAAAAACTAATGAGACGGTGATCTTCGGTGAAGAGAAACCGACATCTAGCCCAGGGAAATCAAAAAGTGGAATTTGAAGAGTGAGACGAAAATCAACAGACGCGGCCATGTTCTAGGTTCCAACAACAAAGGGGACAAGGGGAATGACGCGACAGTTTCGAAAGGCAATCCGTTTCCGAAGCTCATTCAATCAGATCATTCACTTCAATGTTTATGGGCTTTTAGCCAAGTTGCGAATCATGAAGGTAAATTTGAATAATTCAAATCCAAATCATTACAACCGTATTCAATCAAGCTTGAATAGCAACGATATCGTATCCGAATAAGGTTTCAATAATATAAAGTACGGGAAGGTGAATCTAGAGAACCTTACATACATATAATTGTTATGAGAATTACTCACCGTTTTGAGATGATTTTGTATAGACAAAATACCTGGTGTCAGGGAGAGTCAAAGACGACACTGTTCTATATATGAAATCAGATATATTGAAACAAGAAAACACTTTGGTTATACGCTTGAAATAGCTGATGCTTCAAGAGAGAACATACGCAGTCGAAGGGACGAGACAAGATGGCGAGAGCCGAGAATAAGTCGCGAGGGATGGACGATAGTAACAGTGATGCCACTACTATAAAACAAGATAGAACAAGTACAGTGTTACCACTACTACGCATCGTTATAGTTCATACAAGAGCGACTATATACGATCCATACGTGGATCCATGATAATATTATTTATGATCCATACAAGGATCCATGGCGGTCTTATTTTGAATACTCATTTCCAGCACATGGTAGCAGAGCTTGGTTGGTGGGTATGTGCTGGATTTTATCCTCGGTACCCCCTCCACTTTTTGAGAGCTTTTCCAGAAGGAATAGCTCTGAGGTTTTCCAGAAGGAATCCTCTTTTTAATAACCCTTTGTTTATCAATATACACTTCGGCCATTGGATTTTCTATTTTCATCAAATCAACCTCATGATTATTATTATTACAATCAACCTCATGATTACTATTATTATTATTATCAAACTTATGATATTATCCTTAAGGCTGTTATGCCTGGCGTTAAATGCCTATTTTTTGTATTTTTTCCCCAGTTGTTCCATCTTATGATGGGGGTTAGTCACCCAGAGGTGGTTCAGATGAACTTTCCTGAACCAGAACCTCTGACAACTACTTTCATTTATATTCCAGTTGTTCCATCTTATGATGGGGGTTAGTCACCTAGAGGTTGTTCAGATGAACTTTCCTGAACCAGAACCTCTGACAACAACTTTTTTTCTTTCCTTTTTGTCCAAATGCGCCAAGTGATATTGATAAGGAGCTAAGTTCTCCACCAGTAACAATTCTCAGTAGTACCATTACGATGGAAGCTATCAGCTTTGGAGTTTTTCAGATGAATCTTCCTGAATTAGAACTCCATACTACTTTCAGCCCCGTGTCTATACTTCTTCAAAGAAGTATGTTTTTAAGGGGAGGAGTGTGACGGTATATGGGAATCCCGTCCATCTTGGATGCGGGCTCTTCCCGATCTTTTTGACACGCGGCTGAAGGGGCGGTTGATTCGCGGAAACGAATCATCAACTCCTGGAGGCAACGCGTTATAATCTAACCATTTGTCTCCGGGGGCAGCTGTCACACTGCCTCCCTACCTTTATAGAGGATGGAGAGGGGGAAACTACGCTGTATGGGCGGCGTAGTTAAACCCCTCATCCATTACAACTTGAACCATCATTTTTCCAGGAGTTGATTTGTCCTTGTTTTTTCAAAAAAATTTTACCGAAAATTCCCCAAATGCTGTCACATAAATATCATCCGCATATGTACAAAAGTGTACTCGCATAACTCATGTTTCAAAGGTCACATGTACCAGGCGTCGTTTGGCCCATTCGACCATCGCTACCTCTGCACGTGCGCACGAACTCCGATTCGTTTTTACCAATGTAGATGGAGTTTTCTGTAGCTCGATAGTTTGTCGCTTGATACCTAATCATTCAATTCATGCAATAATTATGTGCGAGCTATGTATCACAGTGTCGCATGACCTTGGCACCCGTTTTCCGAAGATATCTACTGCCATTGCCTAATATAACTAGGAAATTTCATGCCTTGAAGTGTAGCTAAACTACACACAGAGCGGTTTTTGGTTTATTGTTTTCAATAATAAACCTTTGGAATCGGACATGAAAGTTTTTTTAACCCTTCCTCAAAACTTGATGGTTTCCGTTTCACTTTCAAGGTACGCCATCCGCCGTACCTCGCACTTTCCTTATATACCACGAACAAAGATTAATGAAATTTGGTTCGTTGGTCCCATTTGGGGACTAGTTAGTCTGCGAGGCTCAGCGTTATTGTTAACCATATCAAAGGTTTGAAGAATAGGGGTTGAAATTTCCAGGGCGCCGTTATCTCGAATATTCTTACGTTTTTAAACTGATCTTGAACTGAGGAATGTTTTGAAACCACCCGGAGCATTGTACGTCCAGCCTTTCGTTCAGGAACATTCATTGTTCGTTACAGTAAGCAGGGCGGCGCTAGCAGTATTCATTGATTGAGGGGGGGGGGGGGGGGGCAACAATATTTCGCCAACTTTGTTCTAGCGTGTTCGCAAAAAAACCTCCCCCCTCCCCTATCTCTTTAGAAGTGGCTAATCGTCAAAATTCAACTGCAGCTTTCACCAAGTTGACTGTCGTACATAACATGAACCAGTAACTTCCGACATCAAGTCCCCACCCATTCACCCAAATAATTCACTTATTAATGACCTCAGTCCTCTTTCAGCTAGCTCAATTTCTCACAGTTGAGTCGAAATCAATGTTGGCTGCCAATGGGGAATACTCATGGGTCCGAGAAATGTACTTCTATTTTTTTATTTTAAAGTTGATTCCACTTCGAGAATTTTGGTACCAACCGCGCTTTCCTACGATGAGTGGTTCTTATTCTATGATTATCAGAAGTTTCGTGTAATAGTGACGTCACACCTGGTAAGGGGGTGCCGCCCAGGTGGGAGGGGCGGTGACGTCACTGGTGCACAAAACTGAGAAATCATAGAATAAAAATTACTTATCGAACGAAAGTGCGGTTGATGTCACAATTAGCAGGACCCCCCCTCCCCCCCATCACATCCATGAAACCGGCTGAAGTTTGCATGATCTTGAATGAAACGGTTGTTGTTCGATGATACTGTTTCATCTGAAGAATGCGATGGTTATTTTGGATTTTATTATAACTTGAACAAACGTTATGCTTCTTGAATAACAATAATTAATTAATGATAGGATTTGAATATTTATGAAACTGTAATTTCCCAGCCGGATCCATTACCTACTGATTTTTAGGGCTTTCCTGGAGAGAGCACGGGGTAGGTATTGACCACAGAAAACGGTGGTCATTTGTTTTCTGTCAACAGAGTGGCGTCTATACAGGTAAATAATAAACCGTTGTGCAATAATTTGCAGCGTTTTTTAGTTAGCCACTGTTTCTTGCATCAAGTAGCAATTTATTTCTTTATATTACGGGCAAGCCCAATTACACACATCGCTAAATCAGTAAAACAGTAATCACACTACAAAAAACGTCATTTAAGTACAAAAACCTAATCATACATTAGGGGTTTATAAATTGATAGGTACTAATACATTGAGATACGTAATTAAATAACAGTAGCTCAGAAATTAGTTGAGAAAAATCTGTCGGGGAAGAAGCAAGTGTAACGCTTCAACAGAAGAAAGGGAGCTAAGAAAAAATCAAAATCAGATGTTGGCGGTGCGAGGAAGTCGTCCTTAAATAATTCACCGGTGAGAACGGTTTGTAGAAGAAACGAGAAGAGCGGGCAGACGGGGGGGGGGGGGGGGAGCAGTAGTAGCAGTAAGTTGGAGAGCAATACTGGGAGTCTAGCATCAGTCTAGCATGTATCAGATCTTCAATACAACGACGATTCACCAATGGTGACGTGTGGCTGGTATGCAACAAATAGTTTACTTCACAAGATGGAATACCGAGCTTGAATGCAACATAGCGAAGAAACTCGTTCTGCACTCTCTCTAAAGTAATCGTCTTCTCTGTCGCTCCTGGTTGTGTACGATTGTCTTACCTGACATGGGATGGAGGCCGTTGCGGGCACACAAGATGGGAAGAGAAGAAGGATTGCAATAAATTTAGTTATATACCTATTCTTGATTTTGTAGGGTCGGTATCTTTTTGATTTCCCCATAACCTTCCCCATAAGCAGGAGACGTGTACTGCAAAATCGGGAGAACCAGAGCCTTTTAGAGCAATACGATGGCCTGGACATTTATAAACTCATACGAGTAATCGACTTTTGAAAGCCCAACACCCGGATCGCCCTGGCCTCGATTTCCTTATTGTGCCCCGAGAATTAATTCTCTCATCACAGAGCAACCCAGATCAACCATCTCAGGAAATCTCCCAAACAGCTTACCACATAGGGTGTTATTATGATTGGTTGAGTGGAGGGGTGAAAAGTAACCATAGAAAATTTCAGCCGATCGAGGAACTGATTGTTGAAAGTGCACCAGTTCTCGAGATCAACCACATCCGACTGCAAAGCAGAACAGGCCGTTGAAGTGGTCACATGGCAGAACAGCTTGAGGTCCTCTGCGAAAAGCAAGCGGTGGATGTCTGAAGGCTATTACCACACTATTTATCATGAGAAGGAAACACGGGGGGGGGGGGGGAGGGGGATGTGGCTCCTCTGATGAACTCTGAGGAAGCGGTGAATGGGGAGGATAGGACACCCTTTACGCGGATCACAAGCCGACGCCTATCTGGAAATCCAACCAAGGAACGACCCAAAAAACCCCAACGACTCCATGAACGCCAGAAGATGGCGATGGGAGAGCTTAATGCCTCAAGGCCTTTGCCCGGAATACCATTCATTTAGAATCTGGCCTACGTTGGAGAAACCGCGAATCGAAACAGCACACAATAGAATAATACTCCAATTAAGAAAAGTCGGGACGCGAAGAAAGTTGCCAGCGTTTCGCCATTGCTTGAGGATCATCTTGATCCTTTATCCAGAAACCGGCCTTTTATGTGAAGTCGTGAACCGGCTAGGTACTTGACTACCGTTCTCTTACCAAGTCGACACAAAAGCGGGGGAGAAAGCTAAAGGTCGTGAAGGCCAGACGATCTTCAATACGGTGGATTGCGCAATTTGTCGGGTTAACCCACCAACCGAATCTTCGAACGCGAACAACACGCTCGCTGATTTGTGGCCACGATCTCTGTGTTCTGTGTCCCTGGCCGAGTCGTGAGCGGTTTTCCTCAGACTCGGGAAGACTGGTAGGATTTTTTTTGAGAGTTGAATTTGCCAACGATCCGAGGAAGGTTGTCGAGGAAGAACAGCTAAGGATTTTGGCGCTTAACCTCAGCTTGTGAATCTTTTGATACTTGGATAGACATGCTTTTTGCTTGTGGATCTTTAGAGATGTTGAATGGCCTAATGGAAATTCTCTTCTTTTGGATGTATCGATGATTCTGCTTTTTAATGTGATCCAAACATTCGGTAAAGCTCTCGCATTGTGCGTGACCTCTGAATACAGCCACGAATAAAGACGTGTAGGAGTAGAAGAAAGCTCAAGAAAAAAAGAGTTGAGTCTGGAAGAAGTTTTGTGCCTTCCGGCATTTTCTGTCTTTATGTGAGTTCGTTACGGCTAATTTACGAATCCACCTTTCGTTTCTGATATGGGTTGTAATGGGCTGTATGTCGAAGATACAAATCGAACCTTGAGAGAGCCTCGATTGAGAACGGCAATAAATTAACATGCTATTTAAATGGTTAATTCATCCATCTTGTTTGATTTGAAAACGATGGAAATTTGAGCAGCCTACATTTCAGAGACATAGGTGAACCGGCTTGGTGTGGATATATAATGCCCATCTTAACAGTTTTGATACAGATCATTCACTTCTACGATCATTTTTCTCCCCACGGTTTTCTCAAGTTTTGTTGTCTACCTAATGCTGAGCACATTTTTGGTTGATTTACTGCTAAACTACTTGGATTCTTCCTGCACATGGTGTGTGATTGTGAAAAGTAGTTCAGCATTTTTACGCAGATCATTCCTATTTCCATTTTAGTATTTTACTAGGCTTGGTTTTGTGTTTTACTGCTTATATTTTGAAGTCTATGATAAATTGCGATATCTTTGTTAGGTGTGCTGAGGTGATTCAAAGTTTCATGTTGTACAAAAAGTATGATTATTACCTAGTTCCATCAACAAGAGCGCGTTACTCACATGGTGGATCATTTTATAGGCAGTCATTTTTTACCTTGGTTTCGCTGGTTTGAGCTGATATCTAGGAGTTTTCCAGTATTTCTTTGGAGCTCAACGATGAATCACGACGTACTAAATGAACTGAGGTATTGAAAGTTGGTTGTGAGTCGAAACATGCTGTATGGACGCTATTAATCACCTTGTTGAACAATTGGTTATTTACCTATCTCACAACTCGGAAATTCAGTGTGTACGAGTAGTTTTATTATAAACGAACTCTTTGCAATCCGCAACAGTACATTTACATCGGTACCTATATTTTCACATTAGATTTGAGCTATTTGACTCTGTCTTTGTGTTAGTTACCTCCCTCTGCCGCGACTCAAATTGCGCATAAATGGCATAAACTAATCTCAATTTCTCCTCCAGACTGGTGTGAGTCTTCACCATTGTTGCTACCACAATAGCCGCCGCCTAATAAAAAGACAGATGTATTAGCTTGCCGCTGGTTCAAGGTTGGCGAACTCGCGTTTTGTGAGAGCAGGATATTATTCGGGCTCCCTTTTGTTGTTTTGAAAGGGTTTTGTATTTTCCAACCTCGTTTTTCCTTCGAATTGCTTTACCACTTGCTTTTCATTCTCTTGATGACTTGGTAAAAAAAAATTAAACTGTTCCTCACATGCTGGAGATATTAAACCCCTCGCAGTGTAATTATGATATTAATTGATCTTGAGACCGGTAACTTTGGTTTTAAATAACTGAGAATACTTCGTTGTATCTACAGGATTTAATGACCCACAAAATGCATCACAAAGGGGATCACATTGGTCACAAAGAGTTTTATATTATTTTTTAAATGTAGATTCTATCCTGAGAATTTTGAGTCAACCGCACGGTCCTACGGTAGTTCTTTTTCCATGATTTTTCAAAGATTCCAGAGGTTCCTACGTCGTCGCACCCCTCGCCTGAAAAAGAAGCACTTATCGTAGGGTCGTGCGGTTGATATCAACATCTCAGGATGGAATCTACTTCCGTTAAAAAATAAATAAATATATACTTGCAAATAGCCCATTCATACATTGTAAAATTCTAAAACATGTAAGGTTCCTCGTTTATTATTTTCAAATTTAATTCTCAGTCGTCAGAATGCTCTCCTAGATCGTCTAGTTTTTGTCTTCCAACAAAATAAAGAAAAACTTCGCAAAATTTCTTACGCCGGAGTGCACGAGATGGCCGGCCCCTAGTAGATGTGAGTGCAGTACTTCGAACTTGGGACTTGTTGCCATTAATTTCTCCCCTTGAGTCGAAAAATCCGCAGTGAATCCTCTCGAGGTATTTTGTTGTTTGTTTAGCGCCCCGAATTTGATCGCACATACCTGTCTTCCTTCGGCAAAGCAAAAATTATAATTTGGATTACCTTAAATTATTCCATGGTAATCTGGATATAAATATTCACGAGAATTCCAAACCCAAGGTGCACTCTCGAGTTTCGCTCGCCTCTCAGCTGGTAAGGTTCCCTAATATCTCGCCAACTGCGACGTTTTCTCATATGCGTTTGTTCTTCCGTTTTGGCCACCGCCTTGATAACGGTAGCTGCTCGAAGTGACCCCGCGACTGGTGCCAAGTTCTTAGTTCGTGGGCCCACGTGGGAGAAATGATCACACTTTTCCAGCAATCGATATCAACGACTTTGACCCTCCTCCAACTACTCCTGCTGCTTTTCATTCTTCCTTCTCTTCCTCTTCTTTCGGCGCAATATCCAACAAGTTTCGGCCGCGCCGTACATCTCGGATGTTATTACAGATTGAGCTAGTAGGCACATAACAATGATGATAACGATTCTGAATAGAGGAGAAGTCTTTGTACCTTAGGACATTTTTGATCAGTCTTTTCACCTCAACAAAATAACACTGCCAGATTATTGCACAACGGTTTATTATTTACCTGTATAGATGCCCTTTCTGCATAGATCACGGTTTTCTGTGGTCAGTACCTACCCTCGTGCCCCCCCCCCCCCCCCCACCAGGAAAGCCCTAAGTCGCGTACTGGATCCGGCGTAGCAGTGATATCTGGGCCTGATTTATACTGTTTATTCGCGATCATGTTGACGAAGCTTTTCGGTGCACACCAACGGCTAGTCGTGCAATGCTCAAACAATTCTTTAGTTCGAGATCAATTTAAAATCGTAATAAAAACCGTACCCTTCTATTGAAAGTTCTCGAGCTACGGCGTTCTGAAAGTTGCAACCCTTATTTTTCACCCCCTAGCGATGACTGACAGTAACGCCGAACTTCGTGGACCAACTAGACCCCGAATGGGACCTACAAACCAAGTTTCATTAATTTTGGTTCATGGTAACTGAGAAAAGTGTTAAGTATGGTGTACGGCGTACGGACCGAAATTTTTTTTATTGCATTTTCGGGTTCTAAGTACCATGAAATGGAAACCGCCAAATTTTGAGAGGGGGGGGATTACTTTTTCTTTTTTTTTCATGCTCGATTCCAAAGTTTCATGTAAACCAATAGACGAGGAAAGTTCCGTTCATTCAAAATGCGCTGAAACTGCAAAGATACGGAATCATTTTGAAAAATGTATGTATCTTGGACCCATTGTGATAGTGTATTTTTATATAAAATTCTTATTTATTAAAATTAAGTATTTTCAAACATAATTAAATACCCACCTCAGATACAAATTGTAATGATAGTTACAATTCGTCCTAAGGCACAAAACTAATACTTACCTTGAGCACATGGGTTTGTACCGTGGGACTCGTAATTAGGTGTGTTGAAGCCCCCCCCCCCCATCTAAATATAAATATAAATTTAAGAACCAAAACATTTTACCTATTTCTGTTTTTTATATTTTTCGACTCAGCTTTGGGCCCAGTTATGGGAGGCAAAAGAAAACTGTCGCCGGAGGGGTGGAAATTGAAAACTTGTCTGATTTACAAAAAAATGTCTCTTCTCTTGTTCTGTTATTAGCCAAGATTATAAAACACTTTTTTTTTTAAATTTTCTCACGTTTTACAGTTTGAGTACGAACCTATATACTATCCTGAGGTTAGAGGGAAAGGGGAAAGAAAAACTAAATTTTCTATACACCGGTGACGATTTTTTACGAGATTTTTTATGGGTATTTTTTGCTGCAATTGATTTGGGGCTTGCTCTTGACATGCTGAAGTCGCGGTTGTCGGATTGCTCTTGCTGGGAGTTTCGAGTTTTTGAGTTCAAAAAAATAAGAGAAAAAATCGAATTCTAATACGCCAGTTTATAGAAATTTGTTTATTCCATTTTCGGATTCTACGTACTTCGAAAAGCAAAACCATATAATTCTGAGGGAGGGAGGTTTTTCCCCCCCATGCTCGATTCCAAAGGCTTATCGAGTATTGAAAATACCTAATGAACAAACAAACAAAACAAAAATCCCAAAGGTTCATAATTGAAAATAATAAAAAATAGAAAGTAAGAAAACGGTCGTTGGTTTGGATCACACAAAACGATTGCTGTGGATAAGAAGATTTGAATATTTTGAAATCAACTATAATATAATATTGGCATATGAAATCGGTGTATTGGTCAAAGTTTTTCTTCGGTGTTAGCCTAGAACACTTGCTCGAATCTTTTCTATGTATGTTACTTACTTGGTACTTTACGAACTTTACAAGGACTTTCTAGGGAGAGTGATCATAGGTCTCGATACTCAAGCCGCAGTCTTCATCAGGTTTCAGTGGTTATTTTTGTTGTAGATTCTGTTTAGTTTGAGTTGCAAGAAATTCGAGACACCAATGTAACTAACTGCAATACATGTAATTTACACACCGCGCACAGTGAGCGTCCCCGGTAATGGATGCATTACTTAACAATATGAGGAACAAACATAGCCACCCGAGTCGAGAGTCTGTACTTCTTGTACTCAAGTTCCTCTTTGAACGTTCGAGACAAGATTAATCCGGTAACACTCGAGATAAGTTAGACATTCTGAATTTTGTCTATTCAATTAAATTCCTTCATATAAATCAACTCGTAAAAAACAATGGATGTGCGTCGGTGTTGCAGATTTCTAAGAACATCTTACAAACCTCGTAATGTGAGTTCTTTGTCAATTCCGAGACGTCGAGACTGCGTTTATCGCGGGCAAGGAAGGACGTCTGATGTCATCACCTTTCAAAGACGGCGCTGATCTGAACTTCCCGTACACCGAGAGTTTAGTAAAACGAAGAAGAACCAGGAAAGGGAAGAAACTACATCCTTCATACTTGCAGAACCGTTTAATCCCTGTGGCATGGTGTTCCTTGAATGGTGGTAATAATCTGAATGGTTATTTGGTTTGTGATACAACTCGGCTGCAGTTCCGTATAAGTTCCAATCTATAGACCTGAGAGGAATTTTGGAATTATACAGATCTCAATTTTTCGTTTAATTGAATTTATTTCAAGATGCATTATGCATTAATAGTAGTCCGAATAATATTGCTAACAGAACTGAAGGCAAAGCTACACACATGTCACTAATAATTTCTTATATCTATGTGCATAAAGTAAATACACGTAGTACCTATGTATTTACACGTAGTATGGGTAATATTGGAAATTATATAATTATATAATTTCCAACGTAAACTACCTCGAGAGCCATTTAATAACGATTTTTTCTGCAGTGTTCGAACCTAATGAGATTTTTTCGTTAATAATTTTTACAGGTCATACAAATGTGAATTAACCTTGAATTTGTTTTCTGGTTTCCCCGGATTGTTCGTCGAAAAATAATTATTTAGTTGAATTTTCATTACCGAGCCCAGCGGAATTTTCTATAGTGGAAATTGGTTCTCTTGATCTGCAGTCCTTGTCGAATTTTCTTATTGCCTTGTTTCAAGATCCATTCCTGAAGCGTGAAGGACTGCTTTAGAAACAGCTTACAACTTCACCGAATGATAATTCAGGCGAACGAATTGGCTGTCCGAAACCAAGGCTCTCCCCAATCAAGGTATAGCTGTTGGAGGTCTGCACCTCACGTGCATTGTATTCGGCACCTCGTCTCTGGTTTTGTTCAGCGACTGACGTGATGCGCCATTGAGGCGGCCGACGGTAGAAAACAAGAAACGCAGACATCTAATGAGTGTTCTCCGACTATTCCTTCTGCCTTTACACAGTAGTAAGTACGTGCGAAACATTTATTTATCGGCATCAATTGGTCGTTTCGTTGAATTACGTTCGCTCAACCCCAAGAAAAATAAGCTAGGCATTGGCTGTATGTCGGCGTGTCGGAAGACGTGGCAGTTGTCCTCACAATCCTGTGATATTCCTCCGCATCTTGCGAATCATGTTGTTTGCGTATTTGTTCATACGAGCATATTTGAGCCTTGGAGGTTATTTATTAGTTACCGGGCTTTGTTGGTTTATCAGTGATAACTTGTAGTTCCGGTGAACCTTCAGAATGCAGCAGGAAGGGATCGAAGATAATAGAAATTTAGACACTCTTGTATTCAACTCAACTTACTTTACCATCTTACTTGGCTGATTTTTCTGAGTTCCCAGGTTTCTTGAGCCAGCGTCTCAATATTACCAAAGCACAATGTGTATATTACGAACATTAATATAAATGAATACCCATCTTATTTGGCAATCTTCATTTTCCTAAAATTAATTTGCCCCAGTACATTATGAAGAAATGGGTTTGCATCTAGCTTGGTCGATTACCTACGTCCTACGCCATCCCAAAAGAGGTTCTGGAACGTTCTGAACTCCTTTTCATTTCCACGGTCGATTTGATATGCAGGTCTGGCCCAAGAACCACGGCGCTGCAGCTCGGGACACTGCGTTTCCTTGCGTAATAACCGACTGTCACCATTCATGCTTGAAAAAAGGGGAAAAAAGAAGAAAATTAAAAAAAAATACTGAGGTTTCTTCATCAATTGGCAGTAGCTTCTTGGGTATACGGTCTTTAATTTCCTTTTTATTAGTTTTGCTTTCTTACCAAAACCAAGACAAAAGAGAGTTGAGGCATCATAATTGACGAGCGATTCAGTACGGCTCCCTATAAGATGATGATCAACGTTTCACGTGTTAACTGAGAAACAGTAGGTATCTATCTAATTACTTTATTACATGTACGTAAATACATCATTAAGTTTAACTCTTATCCACTTCTCACGGTACGAATTTAAACTTTTTTCCAAACAAAAACGCCGCAAATGATTACGCAACGGTTTATTATTTCCCTGAATAGGTGCCGCTTCTGCGTGGATCACTGTTTTCTCTGGTCAGTAACTACCCTCGTGCTCCCCCCAGGAAAGCCCTAAATCTAGTGCTGGAGCCAGCCCGGGAATTAAAGTTTCATAAAAATGCTCGAGATTCAATAATTATTTGTTGTTATTCCTGAAGCATAACGTTTGTTCAAGTTACGAAAGTACCTGTCCACAAAGAGCGAAATGATCAGGTCGAATTCTGATCCTCTCATTGGAGGACAGCTGATCACGTCCGCGACGCTGGCAGGGCAGTCGGACGAAAAGCCCCAGCCTGAGATGGCTGTTTGCTTTACTTTACTTTTATCCACAAAATCCAAAAGTCATCATCAAATGAAATAATATCACAGAACAACCAACTCGATTTCATACAGCCATCCGTTATAATCAGATGTTCCCTATCAGTGTTATCTGGACCGGATTTAAACCGTGTCAGTCGCGATCATGTTGACGAAGGTTTTCAATGCAAACGAACTGCTGGACGTACAATGCTCCGGGTGTCTCAAAAAGTTCTTTAGTTTGAGATCAATTAAAAAAACCATTAAAAAACCATACCCTTCTATTGAAAGTTTTCGAGCTACCTACGGCTTTCTGAAAAAAAGAGGCTAGAGGGTAGGTTGGGGAAAAGAGGGTATTTTCGCGTATGCATATATCGGTACTTTTTTTGCATCTACATGCCAGCACATTTTTTTTGAATCTACATGCCAGTACCCTTGTGAAACATCGTAAACTACCTAACTCGCGCAGAAATTTATTATTGCTGAATTATTAATTTATAATAAATATCACCGAACGAGTGACAATGTTGATTGCACACATTTTTGCATTAGTTAGCCAGGTTTTCCCCCCCTTCATGCCATCAGGCCATTGACAGTTAACCAACATGCGGAAGCCACTTTTGATACCTAAGTGAAAAAATGTTTCAAACCTTTATGTACAACGAATAACCTGGGTTCGGCAGAGCCTTCTGGCGTGCATTTAACTGCAGTGCTGGGTCTATTTTGATTAGGTCATCAGGGTTTATGTCAACACATTCACCCTGCGTAACATTTAATCCCTCCTACACACGATCAAACATGTTTGACAAACACGGTTTGCCAACCTCGTTTGTCAAACATGTTTGACCGTGTGGGGGGGTCATGTTTGAAGGTTTGAAGGTTTGAGAACACGTTTGAAGGTTTTCTGTCAATGTCAGAAAATTTGTTGGCAAACATGAGGTTTGACAAACAAGTTTGATCGTGTGGGTGCGCTTCAAACATCAAACCTTCAAACCAGCTGGTCCTTTTTCTCAAATTTTGTAGGTAAGTAGGTAGTTTTTCTAAATACGTATTAGGTAGGCGAGTTTGACTAAATTAACGATATATCGGAGTCAAACTATCGATACACGATACATCGGATGTGTAAACCATCGATATAAAATTACCAATATTTTTCCGCGAAAGTATCGATATTTCCGATATATCGATACCCATCCCTAGGAACTTTTGTGATTCACTGTCTGTGCCTGTCGTTCGCGTTTCTGCCGTCAGTCGTATTTTGCTTGTGAATGTTCTACCGTAGCAATGAACACCAGTAAGGCTTTTTTGACTGAATTCATTGAATTGTACCAAACGTCGCCCACAAAGATGTCCTCTTTTTCGTGCGCGCTGTTTTTGCTGCTTCACTCCGGATGAGGCAATATAAATAACTTGAACGGTTAATATCCATACTCGTATCCAAACTGAACAACGTTTTTAAAGAAGAAGAGAAAGTCTCACACACGACTGAACGGCTGAACACTGAACGACTGATTGGTGAAGATGGGTGTGTTTGAAGGTTGGTTTGAACGTGTGGATACGACTTCAAACCTTCAAACATGTTTGAAGAAAATGTAGTCAAACCATGTTTGTCAAACATGTTTGATCGTGTGTGGGGGCCTTAAAGCACAAAATTCAGATTCTAATTCAAGTAATCTTCAAGAACATTTGATAGGGTGTGGAGTTAAATCTCTGGGTAATATGCTGGGGACTATGTTCCAAAACTTGGCAGTTTAATGCTATTAACGTTGTGTCCGCAGGATGCGAGTAGTTTGTTATGTTTTCCGTACATTCCCTTAATTCTCGTTAGTCTCACCACCTCCTGTCAGTTAGTAATACAGCCCTTCCTCCACCTCCTCAGCACTTCCTTCAAAGTTGGTTAGAAACTCCTTTCCGAGTTTGTGGAAACTTGTGGGAACCTGTGTGTTAAAGATTTTTTCTCGAGTTTCCGCAGCCAAATAGTCTTTCTTCTTCGAATACCAAGTGAGGATGAGCTATTCACTATGGTAGGTACGGTACCTTTTGTACCCCATGGCCCTTTTCAGGCTCTGAAGACCCTTTCATTTTCCTTCACCAGTAGACTTTTTCATCTCTTTGAAGAGCCGGCTATCAATCTCGGCTGCCTTTTGAACCAGCGTTCATTCCGTCATCCCTAATTATCAGAACCATTTGCACCAAGCTCTAAAAGATGTCTGTGAGCAGATTCCTCCTCGTCTCAACAACTGGCTGATTGAATTGGATCATGCCAAGGACGTGTACTAGTTGTGGATTTCATCATTTCTGGATCACGTCGACCATTACGCCAGGACCTCATACACTTGGAACGGATAGCATTATGGTCTTTGTTCTTGACACAAGTCTCAGCTTTCAGCTTTCTTTTCCATTTTGAAGAAATGATTAGAAATTGGTACGGAATCAGACACCGTGATTCATAATTTGATAGCAGAATGTGAAGTGCGATTGTAACAGCAACGGCTGTAGTAATGTATGTTACCAAACGAACCATAATCCAACAACCAAACGAACGTATTAAGCATGTGCCGGTATTCCTCTTCCCTTCATAATGTTTTTAGGTATGACTAGCTGTGTACCCGCGCTTCGCAACGGTAGAACAGACACCCCCTTTAGGACAGGCCCCACTCATAACAGTTATATGATATATTATACTATTTGAACCGACGCGTGTTGCTGCGATTTAAATAAATGGAGCCAACGGTCATGTATTTTAATATGCCTGTATCCCCCCCTCCTCAACTGATCAGAAACCTTCCCCAATGCCAACCCTAACTGCCTTTAACCCCCCCCCCCCCCGTATCCTATGAACCCTCCCTACCTGGTTAGAAACATTCCTCAATGTTCACACAACAAATTCCCAAAGTTGCACTCCAATTGGTCAAGTAGTTTTGAAATTTCTGTAGACCCCCCCCCCCCCCCCCTCTCATAACCTGTACCCCCCTCCCACTAACATCCTGATTGAAGTTCCACTTGAATGTACTCGTCGAGCTGAATCCAGAATCTAATTACAATCGGATTTACGTCCAACCGTTCAAAGTTATTATAAGCATAAACGTCCTCATAGAAGTGATTATAACACGTTTTTTAGTAGTATTTCATTCATAGCGTTTCAACGGATGGACAGATTCAAATGCGGATTTTTCATAAACCTTCCCAGATAAATTCTGCGTCAAATGGTACCAGCCGCAATCTACGTTCAGCCGTTCTCAATTGATGCCGAGACAAACAAACAGACACTGTTCTATTATATGTATAGATAGATAATCTTCGATTCTCGTTACAGACATCGATATCACTGATCACAGAAACCGATACATGAGAGCCATATAATTATGTTAGCTCTGAACGGCGTGATAAGACTGAGTAGCATCAGTTATCTGAAGGAAAGTCAACCTTTCCCGGTAGGTAGGTACTATCCGTCCTCATCTTACCTGGACCTTTCAGATTTGGTTGTGCCGTTTTGGCTAGAAAGAAGTATGATGGCAATTTGTGAAAAACTGCGTTCTTAAGGTCAGTTTTTTTTAAAGGCCCTTCCTTTGACTGTAAAACCATTTCCAAAATCCTACTTCAACGGCTCAACCGATTTTCGATCTGAGAACTGCGATGTAAAGGGAATTCTTGGAAAACTTGGAATGAATAAGACCGCACTCATTGTCTGTTGGATGTTCGGACGGCTTCCGCCAGCCGGTTCCCCACGCTTCCTTCCGTGGCGAACCGTGCAACTTACCGGCGGAATCAGAAGGTCAGCAAAATGAAGAGCCGGAAACAATGGGAGCAAACCATCTCGACCAGGAACTAAGGATGTTCTCGTAAATCTGATTGCCATCGCGAGAGGATTACTTGGGATTGCATACTTAATGTTGGGTTGTAGAAGGAAGTCCGCACTTTTTTCTTTCGTACCTTCGTCGTACCGTTTTATTTTGTTCATTGATGGTTGTATGTCGGTAACGAAGTTTTATTTTTATGCGGCTATCCAACCGAAAAGATTATATAGAAAGAAGGTAGGAGGTTCCTACCTTGATGATTTCATCGGTCGTCTTCCAGTGCTTCCCTGAGCATAAACTGTTGCAAGATCGGAATCATACTACTTCATATTACCTAATGGTTGATTGTTCAAGCGCTATCACTACAATTGTTGAGTTACACCTCGATTTCACCCCACAGTTTCATACTTTCAGGGATATAATATATCCTACTCACGTTATTGCTTCCGAGTCTGCGAAGCAGCGGAAGCCTTGTGTTCACTTTCGTGAGGCAAAAAATTTTTGTCTTCTGAAATCAAAATTTCCACTTGCATTTTGCGTTTCAAAGCCTACTGAACAAATTTGGTTCCGTGTCTGTCGGTCTGTGAGTCTGTGAGTCTGTGAGTCTGTGAATCTGTGAGTCTGTGAGTCTGTCCGCATTTCCTTGTTACAGCCATAACTTCCACGATTTTGAATTGATTCAGCTCAAATTTTGAGGGATGGTGCGGATAAGGACCCTTGAGGTCCCATACAAATTTCAACATGATTGATCCAGCGGTACGCCCTGCGCATGCGCTAACGTTAAATTCAACAAACACGCATAACATTCACAATTTTGATTCAATTTCGCTCAAATTTTCAAGGGTTGTTTGGACAAGGCCTAGTGAGTTCCAGTATGAATTTCAGCATGATCGGACCCTCGGTGCGCTCTGCGCATGCGCTGGCGTGAAATGGATTCAATTTCCTTGTTACAGCCGTAGTAACCAAAGATTTCACCCAATTTCAACGTAATTCTCAGGGATTAAGCGGGTAGGGCCCATTGAGGTCCCATATAAATTTCAACATGATAGAGCCAGCGGTTCGCCCTGCGCATGCGCTCTGTCTGTCTGTCTGTCCTTCTATGCACGGCCAAACGGCTCGACGGATATCGACCAAATTTGGCACGAATATCCAGTAGGCTCCCAAGTTGTGCAACGTCGCATTTTCAATTCCCTGACCATAGCGGAACTATGGTCGACCATGGTCAACTCCTGAATGGCTTGACGGATATCGACCAAATTTGGCACGAATATCCAGTAGGCTCCCATGTTGTGCAACGTCGCATTTTTAATTCCCTGACCATAGCGGAACTATGGTCGACCATGGTCAACTCCTGAATGGCTTGATGGATATCGACCAAATTTGGCACGAATATCCAGTAGGCTCCCAAGTTGTGCAACGTCGCATTTTTAATTCCCTGACCATAGCGGAACTATGGTCGACCATGGTCAACTTCGTTTAATTGAAATGGTAACCCCTATTTTTTATCGCGTATTCGTAATCTACGTGAAATTCTATCTACGATCGACCCTTCGGACTACCCCCGCGGTCGATCATAGCGCATCCATGGGCACCTCCATGGTCGAATCCCGAATTGCTCAACGGATATCGACCAAATTTGGCACGAATATCCAGTAGGCTCCCAAGTTGTGCAACGTCGCATTTTTAATTCCCTGACCATAGCGGAACTATGGTCGACCATGGTCAACTTCGTTAATTGAAATGGTAACCCCTATTTTTTATCGCGTATTCGTAATTTACGTGAAATTCTATCTACGATCGACCCTTCGGACTACCCCCGCGGTCGACCATAGCGCATCCATGGGCCCCTCCATGGTCGAATCCCGAATTGCTCAACGGATATCGACCAAATTTGGCACGAATATCCAGTAGGCTCCCAAGTTGTGCAACGTCGCATTTTTAATTCCCTGACCATAGCGGAACTATGGTCGACCATGGTCAACTCCTGAATGGCTTGACGGATATCGACCAAATTTGGCACGAGTATCCAGTAGGCTCCCAAGTTGTGCAACGTCGCATTTTTAATTCCCTGACCATAGCGGAACTATGGTCGACCATGGTCAACTCCTGAATGGCTTGATGGATATCGACCAAATTTGGCACGAGTATCCAGTAGGCTCCCAAGTTGTGCAACGTCGCATTTTTAATTCCCTGACCATAGCGGAACTATGGTCGACCATGGTCAACTTCGTTAATTGAAATGGTAACCCCTATTTTTTATCGCGTATTCGTAATCTACGTGAAATTCTATCTACGATCGACCCTTCGGACTACCCCCGCGGTCGACCTTAGCGCATCCATGGGCCCCTCCATGGTCGAATCCCGAATTGCTCAACGGATATCGACCAAATTTGCCACCAATATCCGGTAGCCTCCCAAGTTGAACGTAGGCGCATTTTTAATTCCCTGACCATAGCGGAAATATGGTCGACCATGGTCAACTCCTGAATGGCTTGACGGATTTTGATAAAATTGGGCACAAATACCCGGTAGGGTATGGGATTTTTCCGTCGTTTGTTGGTTCCACGATACTGCGTACAGCGAATCTCGGATAGCGAGCGAAGCGAGCGGTCAGGCTAGTTATGTATAATGGACGTAATGTATTATGGAAGTCATGTTATGTATAATATGTATATTTCATGTAATGTTATGTAATGTTATGTTATGTAATGTAATGTTATGTAATATGTATATTTAACGTTATGTAATGTAATGTAATGTAATGTAATGTAATGTTATGTTATTTTGCTCCCGAGTCTGTTCTATTTTATAATGGGTCACTCTGATTGTGACGAGGAAGCTCCTGTGCCATCACCTTGGCAGTGTATTTAAATACGTACTTCCATCTCTTTGCAGGCGATTGTGCACAAATCGCAGGTGAAACTAACCCATCTATTAGTGGCTGTGGGTATTGCCTAGCCCTTTACGAAAGCATTGTACAGGCGACTGGTCAGCTGATCAGTTGCCTTTAACGGATTTCGACTGTTGTGAAATCCTATTGTTTATTTTCTTTTGGTTTATTATTCTGTGAATAATACACCTATGTATTCGGTCAGGAAAACATTTTTATAACACCCCCTCAAAATTTTTTCTTTTCCGTTTCAAGGTGCGTAGATTCCAAAAATGTAATGTCCGTCCGCCGTATCACGTGTACAGGCTTCATTTTTGGTCTAAAAAAGTCGTTCTTTCGCACACAGGCTCCGTTTGGGCCCTAGTTGTGTCCCGAAACTTTTCAGCCCGATCGGAATATACCCAGGGATGTTATGAATGAAAAAGGGCACAAAAATAGGTACTTTTTGTGTTTTAGTAACATGTTAGTAGCATGAGCTTTTGAGGTATCGTTTTCCATGTTTTTGGGGACGAGAAGACCGAATATGAAGTCGATTTTGACCAAAGAGTGAAAAATCGAGGTTCTACCAAATGTTCAGCTCCCAAAATTGATTTTTTATGTGTCAAAAACCTGGGAAATCGTCTGAAATCACCATCAATTTGTATAATAACACTGGAAGTAGTATCAACACGTGGATCAAGACGATTAAATGGCACCACCAATGATCAAAGATAAATTGAAAAAAAAGGAGCGTACCTAATTCGTGCTTTAGGGGCCAAAAATGGTGGAAGCCATCCAACATTTCTGTAGGTATGTCCAGTAGAATAGTAAACCCATGTGACAAGGACTTTGCAGCATTTTTCCTCTAAGGACCAGTAACCTCTCTAAATTGTCAAATGGAGCTTTTAAATTTCATTTACTTATGAAGAATATTCAACTCAACGTTGCCTAGCTAACCCCCATTGATAAAAATGTATTCTCAAAGCTGTATTCTAAATTGCGCTTTCTAAATGCGCTTTACTTTCGATTCGGTTCATTCATCAGTAACATGAATACCAGATCCCATTTCATGTGAAAAACATGCAACTCTATAACAAGAATGCTGTTAAATCAAGAAATAATGTCTCCTTCCATTTAAAATGTTTGTAATGAGAGAGAGCTTCTCAGCGAAAAGTTGAGTTCCCATTTCGCCACTGGACCGGAAGCACGCTTTGATCCCTTTATGCGAAGAGGGGCGTGTAAATCTGTCGTTCCATTGTTATTCCTAAACCTACTGTTCATTTACCTTTTGGATGTGAATACAGGTTCCCTATATTAACCTACTTTTTCGCAACTTTGTTGTTTGATACGCGCTCATATCCGGCGTCCGAGTCGAATTTAATCGCTTCTCTATAGTGTCATCACTTCATGGTGGAAACATGTCTTCCGATATCGATCGAAATTCCGTTTCGTCATTTCAGTTGCACCTCCAACAGTCCTTGTAACACGCGCCACGGGTCACGGGTCTTTGTTCTAGAAAAAATTCCGTTGTTAAAATTTGCATCATTTTCTCCAAATAGACTTGGTTGGTGTTGGGGATTATGGAGTTCATTCCTGCTTTGTGTTGACAGTAGTGGTTTTTGTTTTACCACGAGTTGGTGGTCAAATAGTTTTTGTTATTTATTATTATGTGCTCATCATTTCTTGTGTCAGTCCCTTCACGCCCACATATTTCCATCACTAGATAGTAGGAATCAATTTCGTTAGCGTTCGTAAATCAGACAACTGATACCGTATCGAGTGCGGGTGCGGGTGACGATAACTCTCGTGATTTTCTTGAGGTCAAATAGTTCCTAGAGAGAATAGAAAAAAAATGGAATAAAATTAATTGAAAAAAGAGCAGTTCTTTTGGATTCATTTCAAGTTATTTGGTGCATTCATTTCTTCTAATGAAATCCCATCATAGATGCGTTCAGTTTGAGATTTCTATGTTATACCACACGTTTGCCAGTATCTCCATTCATTCTAACTCTCATATTATGGACGGTAACCTCAAGATAGTTGAGACATCCAGAGACAGGTTCAATCCGCTGCGTAGGAGAGATTATTAGTAGGTACAATTGTATAGAACAGGTGTAGAACCCATATTGTTTTTACGCGTCCATTTTCAGTTTTGAAGTCGGTGTCCTTTGGAAGTTTTAAATTGTTTCTACCTCTCTAAACGGAGCTGTTGGGCCTCAAGAAATGTATCTCCTTCCTAGTCCAACGAGGTGTGCGCATGGGTCACAAAAGCGGTTATTTTTTAATGAAAGTAGGTTCCATTCTGAGAAATTTGACAATAACCGCACTGTCCTACGAATATTGGTTTTTTTTTCTATGATTTTTTTAAAGTTTCCAGAAGTTCTGACGTCACAGTGTTTAGGGGGGTCCCGCGCAGGCGAGAGGGGTGCAATGACGTCAGGAAAAGATTTTTCAATCATAACTTCGTAGGCCAGTACGGTTGATGTCCAAATTCTCAGGATGGAATCTACTTTCATCTAAAAAAAAATAAAATAAATAGGTGCGCATGCCCCATTATGAAGTCAGAAGTTCGTAAACTTTGGCTAAATGGGTTCGGAAAAACGTCCGTATCATGTCCGTAACATTCTCCTCGAGTTCTAATTTCCTTACCTTATTGAAACGCTAAAGGACAATTGGGGGGGATTGTATAATTAGTTAGAGTTCAGGCTGAGCTCTCAAATGTGCCTTTGCCAGAAAAATCGGGTGGCTGGTGGCTTTTGTTTGTGGTTCCCGGTTTGGCGTACTAACGCGAACTCAGTTCAGTTGTGTTGTGTATGGATGGGGCTGTATCTGTGTGATACTGACCCAGCTACCTATAGTTCCAATTATTCAACGAAGAATGTGTCCCTTCCCAGATAAAGGATGATGAGATTTACGTGATGTGAGAGTCGATTGGTACCTAAGTAGATACTCCTGTCACTGCATCAAATGTCTTGGATGCGCTCGAAACGAAACTGCGCAGATCCCAACTTTACGATAGAAAGCGTGTGGATGGATGACCTCGGATATTCAATATATTATTACGCAACTTCAATGATGAAACTAATTTCTTCACCTAATCAATTCACCGTTTTGTGCAGTATTAATAATACAACAATCAGAATGCCCATTATGGAATATAGGTTGGGACCTATTTGAATTCCTTTGTTCCAAATAATTTGTATCTAGGTATAGGTCTATTAAATTGACCTCCTTCGATCCTTGGATAATTTTCGTGCTATCTGTGTACCACTCATTACCAGTGCCTGGATCTCTGAGATACCCACATTTTGGTTTATTATTTTCAGTAGGTAATGAACTTTTGGAATGAAAAAAAAAGTTAACCCTCCCCCCTCAAAATTTGATGCTTTACGTTTCAAGGTACGTATAATGCGAAAATGCAATAAAAATTTTCTGTCTGTCCGCCGTACGCCGTTTTTTACTGTAATACAATGCTGAATATATATCAGTTACGTACCTGCACCACTGTGCTTGTCGATGTTAATAAAGGTTTTGATCACAATTAAGGCATTGGATGGAAATTAAGTTGGTGTGATTGTTAATGCATTTAACTATTCCCCTGAACTAAAATGTTTCATGGGATAACAGCATAATTGAGCAATCACAAATAATGTTTCATAGGATAAACAGCATAATTGAGCAATCACTTGAAGAAAGAGAAGTCTGCATAGGCCTTGAATTCAGGATGAGAAAAGCACTGCCTTCTCAGTATGCCGATCTGTTGGACTCGTATGTTATGTAGATCTTGGACAAAGTCTTGCATGAAGGCCTTAAATTTAAGCTAAGAAAAGCACTGCCATTTCACTATGCCGATCTGCTGGACTTGTTTTACGGATCGGTACTTTCACTTTAAACACGATGACTAACTCTGAACCTAAACTGATTGGCACTGGTGTACCACAGGGCAGTGTACTTGGCCCACTCCTGTACCTACTGTATTCCAGCAGTCTACCTGAAATTGAAGGAACCGCAATAGCCACCTTCGCAGATGATACAGCGCCTCTATCAACGAACCTAATCACTGTATCTCCCAAGTACAAAAATGGACAGACAAGTGGAGAATGAAATTAAACGTAACAAAGTAAAATTTAGAAAAAATGTACAGGTTGCTGGGCAGACGGTCCTAGTGCAAAACAAATTAACCCTTTGCAACCAAGTCTTAAAACCTGTATGAACTTACGGAGCGCAGCTGTGGGGCTGTACTGCTCACAGCAACCAGGAGGTGATCCAGCGCTTCCAGAACAGTGTACTCAGGAGTATGGTCAATGGCACCATGGTACATTCGGAATGACAGACTCCACCACGATCTTGAGGTGGAGACTATCGACGAAACCATAAAGAAAAATTGCCACCGTCCACCTAGAGCGGCTAAGAGGTCATGTCAACACCGAAGCTGTCCAGTTGCTTGACGTGGATGATTTGCTAAGAAGACTGAAGAGAAAAAAAGTCACACGAACTAACGCAGTGAAATGAATAAGATTTATTATAAGATTTATTTATTTTTCTCAGTGGTTATCAATGATTAAATCAACCAGTGTATTAACTAATAATTTTTACAACTTGGTGTACCAAAAATAAACCAGATGGGGGAAAAACTAAAATATTTTTAAAAAACAAAAAATTCTGGGTGTGTTAATCAAGTTAACTAAACTCATAAATAAGATTTTGTTTTCAGTTTTATTTCTTATTTCACTCAGAAGTTATTAATTTCCGGTAGATGCTTCTGCAACAAGCGTACTAGCGCTTGTCATCTTCAGTCGATTGCATGATGTTCCCACCTTTACAGACGAATTTATTACAAATTTGTTCGTATAGGTACCTACTTTCCAAGTTGCATTTTTTTAAAACTATTTTTGGCTATGATAATAATATTTACAATAGCATTGAATCGGAAAATCAACTGTTCAGTTCTCCGTCCCATAGGTACCATTTTTGGCGACTTACTGATGATTTTTTCGATCTCCGGACTCCTTGCAATTTAAGGTTAGAAAATCATATCCTAAACAGTCTTTAGTTCTAATCATTACTGTTGGAGGACACAGGCTGAATGATAGTCAAATAAATTTTACTTGTTCCTGCTCCAACCCAAAGTAAACACCCAACAATTAATCACCAGAGCAGCTATTTGTGTACCTAGAACAGAACAGTGCACTGGTTAGGCTTGGTAATAAGCATTATCTTGGTTATCTCGTAATACCTACCTAATAAGTATAAGTCACGAATTCAGTTTCAGGTCCAGGCATCCATCCCTCCACGAGATGTGGAATGTGGGTTTTGACGGGTCTCCTTGTATTCCTCATCGTCGAAAAACTCTGTCAAACTCTTGGGTCGGACATCAAACCTGGCGAAGAGACGGCGGAGTCGGAGAACAATAACGTCGAAGTGAAGACGAAAGAAAGTTCCCACAAAGATGTAAGCGTTAAAAATTATTGTAAGAACGAAACGTTGATTGAGATCTGTGACTTCATGCTTTGTGCTTCACTACTAAGCGCAGCACCCAGGGCCAAGTTGCAGGCTTCTCGTCTCTTTCCATCTTACATTGATTCAGTATTAACCACTGTCTAATTAGTCCAGTAACCGTCGACAAAGTACATTGTAATCATAATCATGAGTATAAATTCCTATACAAGTTTGAAGTTCTGGCAGCCCTACGATAGGAATGATACTGGAAGACATTTTGTCTAGGAATGAGACAACAGCATTTTGTCTAGGTCGTCACCCATGACGACCCTCAAGAGAATGGTGAACGCGGAAAAACATGGGAAATTCTCTGATTGTCAACCAGACTACCTCACAACTTGCATTATTTTACGAGTATATTATAGCTTCTTACTAGACATTTTGTACCATCGTGGCCAACTCTTTCCGCCTTAAAAACGCAAAATTGCATTTTATAAACAATGCTATGCCCTACTTGTACCTACTCGTAAACTTCAGTGAATATTCTTTTGCGGTTTTTTGTGTCTGGATTGTTAACAATGCGTGCTTTTTATAGTCAGGTTGTATGGCACCTTCTCTCGATGCTCGTTGAATGCTTTGACGTGTGTCGCTTGTTAGTTATAATTTCCTCCAGTTAACGGGACTTGCAGCAGAGATGTCGTTCGTTTCAAAGATGCCTTTCACTGTATCTGTAAATTGCTTCTAATTACAGCCCATCGTTACAGTGAGGAAACAAAATTCGGCGTAATCACACTTCAAATAGAGCAGTGGTTCTAACTGTGGGTGGGGAGCAGGTGTCGTCAAAAGGAAAAAACCTAAACTTAAAAGGTTATCAAGAATTTGCATTTTACAATAGGTTGATTGAAAACATACATGATACAGGATCGAAAGGGGGCAGAAACACGTAGTATTGATACTAATTATATAGATACAGCATATTCCGTCAGTTACATCAGATGGAACAAAAATTGCCAGAAACACCCTCGCTTGTTCCTGATTTAGCAAAATGCCCAATGTCAACAATCATGGTGCAACGACAAAATGAATTTCTTCCTAATTTAGTATCAAGTTATTCAAGTTATCCTGCATCGAGTGGTTCAATATAGTTAACTTCTAGGTATTGATATGAGTTACCGCTAAAACCAAAGGAAGAAGTGACGGGGGTTGAGGGGTGGTATGAAGTTCCACCTTTTGGGGTTGAAACCAAAATTGGGTTGAGAGCCAGTGACAGAGAGTAATAATGCAGCCGTAATTACGCTTGCCTCCTTGTATATGAGAGATGGATTTTGTCTTTGAAACCCCTTCGTTTCCTATTGAAAAAATCTTTTTTGTACTCAATAAGTGAAAAACTAAGTTTTTGTACTGAAATAACAATGAATACCTATTCTGAAAACCGCTAAGATTCTGGAGAATTTTCAAAATTTTCGTAAGATCATGAGCTAGTAAAACACAATTATTGTTTGTGACCTTCAGCAAATAATGGTCGTGCCTAAAATAAACCTTGACGTTCTTAAATGGAGTCATACGTTCATGTACATGTTGATAAATGGGAGAGAACATTTTTGGTTTCCGTGCGAAGTAGTGGGTAAAAAAAAGAAAAAAACCACAGTCATGCAGCATGGCTATAAGAGCGAATTTTCGAAGTTTTCGGCATCTTCCTCCTCCGCCTAAAATTTTCTGAAAATTAATTTTCGGCCAATGTTTTCCCAACTTGATACCATACAAAATTAAAACAGGAGTAGTTTTACGCAAAGTAAAATTTGGGGTGGAAGGAGGGGGAGGGGGAAATCAAAAATGTTTTGAATACCAGAAGAGTAGGTATTGGGTACATAACAAATTTTTTGTTCCATTTTTTGCCGAGTAACACCTCGGTTTGTAGATTTTCCAACGCTGAACACGATGGTGAAGTCAGAATTGCGATATCCCATTCCGTTATCAGATTAGAGCAGACGAACCAGGAAGAACATCTCAAGAAATAACCACGTTCCTTCATCTTCAAAGTGCTCCAGTTTGAGAATGGAATGAGATATCGCAATTCTGATTTCACCATCGTGTTCAGCGTACAAAAACCTTTAAAATGAGGTGTCACTTGTCAGACTTTTTCATTTTGGGAATTTATGGGTAATTTTCCCCCCCTAAAACTCCCCAAAACTCCCCCTTAGGGTGACCCGATTCTGCTCATCTTCGAACTTAGCCTGTCGATTGCCAAGACAGATTTTTCGTGCAAATTTGAACTTTTTATCTCAATTCTTTCGAGAGTTATCGTCTGGAATGACACATACATATATAAATATATAAATATATATATAAATATATAAATATATATATATATACATATAATTTTTGGTGTCTTTCGGCAGGGAATTCAGGATGGTCTGAAACGGATTTTGGTATAAAAATCTTTCGGAAATTCGAGTTTTAAAAATTTTGGACCGAGAACAATAGCTTCCTTTTCTTCGAAAATTCGCTAAAAAAGAAGAAGAGGTAGTCATGCAGCATGGCTGTAAGAGCGAATTTTCAAAGAAATTTTCGTGCTATTGTCTAAAAATGTGATATAGCGAGAAACCGTACCACTTTTCGTAAAATTATATCATTTCCCCCCGGTATTTTAGCCATTTTTATCGATTTTTGATCCTAAATTTGACCCTCTCTTTTTTGAGAAAAACATTTTTATAATCGAAATAGTCCCCCGTCGTGAATAACCATTCCACATACCATCAGGTGAATTAATACGGATTTTTAGCCCTTAATACAAATTTTTGACCCCCAAAAATCAAATTTGACCATTCCATATGAAAAACAACTGAAATGGTATTTCTCTGTTACCTACTCACCCTTCCATACCACTTTCAGTGATTTTATGTCAATTGTTCTTGATTTCAGCCGTTTTTACAGATTTTTGACCCCCCCCCCCCCTAACAACTCAAATTTGACTCCTTATAATTTTTGAAAACTTCGAACTCATCCTTTTATTAGGCAGTGCGAACGCTTTGGCGAAATCTGGAATTTGTATCATGTACCCAAGGACAGATCGTCTGGAGTGGCACATAAATATAAATACGTATACATTTTTTTTAACATCTAGGGATGAACTGAGGGTCTGAAAAGGATTTGCTTATTAAAAAATTCCAAAAATTCTTGCAAATTTTGGACCTATTGCAAAAGCTTCATTTTCTTGACTGAAAATTCGCAAAACGTCGCGAATAGGTTTCTCCATCAAACAAGGCGGAGAACCCCGTTTTCTGGAATTGCTTTCCTTGGACCATTCTGTTTAAAATATGTAGTTGGGTACCTACTGCGCTTATGTTGCCATCTACTGAATGTTTGTTATTTCCACAGGTAAGCGGGTATTTGAACCTGTTGGCGAACGTCATCGACAATTTCACGCACGGGATGGCTGTCGGAGGTAGCTTCCTGTTCTCCTGGCGAGTCGGTTTCATCACCACAGTCGCCATACTCGTCCACGAAGTCCCTCACGAGTTGGGCGACTTTGCTATCCTCCTCCGCGCGGGCTTCACGAAAGGCGAAGCCGCCAAGGCTCAGTTGGCCACAGCATCTTCCAGTCTCCTTGGTGCTACTGCAGCCGTCGTCTATAACTCTCAATTCTTAGGTTCGTACGCTGTGAGGTCAATACCGCCATGAAATGAAAATGATATAAATCCGAGTTCGCCATAACCTGGGCAATGTCTTGAAGATTCAGAGACCACGCCTCGAAGATGGCGCTATTTGGTGAGACATGGAGTACGTTGTACCACTGAATTTCAACCTAGAAATTGTAATAAATGTTCAGTATTGGACTGAATGAATGATAAGGATGTTTCATCCCATTAATCTATTCGTGGGGTAAGAAGAGGGAGATAGGGTTCTATATTCTATGCATGACAGTACCCTATTTTTCTAAAAGGGCGATTGGATTTCCAATAAGGCATGAGCTAGCAGTAGCGCTTCCAGCAAGTGATGATTTTCCATCGGTCCATTGTGGCATAGTGTATTGTTTGTTGTCCGAAAATCGGATGGGAAACCTGTGTTTTCCATGCTGCAACTCGTAACAAGCAACTGGAGTGATCGATAGGTACAAAAGCAGTTTGCTGTTGAGCTTGCTTTTGTATTACTTGTAAATAAAATGAAGTGTATTTCCTTCTTCTTATATTTACAATGCTAACATAATAAATCAAGTTTTACTCTCATAATTTAGTCTTAATAGTAGGTAGGTATTTGTACTAAATTTATTGTCGAAAGAAAGTGTAGGCCTATAACGCGCAGGCCTATATGAGCTTAGCTTGTTCAATCTTACGGAAATTCGTAAGTCCATCTAGGACGACTCGAAAAAAAATTCTTAGTTTCCTTAGGAAAAGAAGAATTTTAGTTTCCTTAGGAAAAGAAGAATTTCTCACGGTTGTCATGCATTTTCACGATGCGCTCGTTCGCATTGTCTTTATTTTGAATTTTGTAACACGCTAACGGGGGTTAGTGAGTGAGACTTCGTCTCCCTGTCTGTGCCTCCTATCGCGGCGGTTTTGCGTCCTTGTCATAGGCCGTGTCCTACGTGGATCTGCCGCGCGCGTCAACGCGTCGGAGCTTTCGGGCGTTCACACAAATCGCGTCGTCATGCCGCGCGGCGAAAAAAAAGGTGTCCTACGTGAAAACGCGAGGCGCTTCGTATTTCAGTGGACGCCGACTGTCAAGTATTGTCACCTGTTCTTTTATTTTTACTGCTTTATTTTTGATTACGTTCAAGTATCAGGCAGACATTTATGCAATATTTTCTGAGCCTAAGTTGTCCTACTACTACTAGTTGATATTGTATAATAATTCTAGGAGACTTAAAAAAAATAAGAGTACCAAATACAGTTTGTTTCTAAAAATCACGTATTGTTATTTTATAAACATCTCATTAAACGTAGGTACATAGGGGGGGTACTTGCTTGCCATCCTAGATTGTTGCGATACTTCGCCCCAAGCAGTTTGCACCAAATCACGGTTTTTATAGTGTTATTTATTTATTTTTTCATTTATTGGCAATATATCATAAATAAGTACATAATGGAGATAAATATACAAAATAATTAAAAATACTAAAAAAAGCCGAATTTGGGAGACATTTTAATTAGAGAAATTGCCCACCAAAGAATAAGTTCGGAAGAACTTGTGCTCTTCGGTGTACCGGTTATTCCAAAGACACGGCCGCTTTTGGACTTCTGCAGTTAACATTTCCATCACACAAAATACACAAAAACACGGTCTTCTACACAGCAATTAACAGAACAAACGAGATAAACAAATCAAACGCGGCGTTTGACGCGAGGCGGTGACGGTAAAAATCAAACTAGTTTGGAAATCAAACCGAAGCGTTCAACGCTGTCGCGACAACGCGCCGTCCGAATCACGTGACAATTTCCATGGTTTTCATTGGTCTGCGTCTTCAACGCGCCAACGCCCGAACGCTCCGACGCGCGCGGTGGATCCACGTAGGACACTGGGATAGTTGCCTAGTTATAACTGCCTTATTCCTCCGTTTTTCTTTGTCTTATCGCCAACCTTTTAACCTATATAGCCTACGTCATTATTGCGAGATAGCTAAACGTGTGCACATGAACGCCTCCTACCTATTGCTGAATCGTCTCGTCGCGTCGTTCCCCTGCACTCTCATTGCGTAGTTGGGACATTCTTTTTATTCTTTGAAACTGGAAACACATTTGTTGCTTTCATCTTGTTGTGCTAGATGAATTTGTTCTTCTGTTGTAAAAATGCACGTTCTTGTTGCATTCTACTTTTCCCTTCAGTATGTTCAACACCCCGTATGGTGTGCAGCATCATGAAATAGCATATAGGCCCAAGTGCAGGTCAGAAAACTGTTAGGTGGCTGTCCACTCCATTAGGAGTCAGGTGGTAGATATGTTGCTATGCAAACATGATGTGTACTGTTATTGTATATACATATTGAGAGTTCCCGATTAAAGCTCAGGGATGGGCCTTTGGGCTAAACTGTTATTCAGTAGTAACACCTGTCCAGCGCGATCCTTCCGATGATATCTCACTCCAAGAACGGTCTGAAAAACCTAAAAAGGCTACCAAAATGTCAATGATATCAAAAGAAAAAAAAATCAAAAAGAAAGAATAGAATAGAATATTTTTATTCAGAATATTTACGTATACAAGAGGACGTAAATACGACATGGGGAAAGTAGCGTCTCCTGGTTCCTATCATATGCTGCTGGTCATTAGGCTTTGCCCGTGTCGTCGAGCTTCCAGCCGCTAAATTTCTAGTTCTCCTGGTATACCTAATGATTATTTCTACGTTATAAAATTATAAGCTATAAGCTAATCGGTAAAATATGAGTTCGTTAGCCAGCAATTTTGGTTCATCTTTGGTGTCAAATTTCAGTTTTGAGTTGAAGGGTAAAAAATCGCTGAAAACGGACCAATAGGTAAAAATTGCCCAAAAAAATGCTTAAACAGTCCATAATATTTCTTTGAAAATTCGCTCATTGCCATATACCGCATGACAGGAACTTTTAAACGCAAAATTGATTTTGTCTATGTCTACCTATGTAAGATACTGGCTGGGGCTTTTCTAAGAAAGATTTTACTTACCGTAGAAAATGACGAAAAATGTCAGGGTTACTCTTGATCAGGCCCCTATTTCAGTTAGCTAGCGCCCTGGGTAGATAATCTTTAGCCCCCCCCCCCCCCCTCCTTTTTCAGTTGTCCCAAACATAAAATTTTACAAATTCATGCATTTATTGAGTTTTAAAGCAGCACACTATGGAACTAAATAGTAGGAGATGATTAGGCTCTTTTTTATTATTTAATAAATGCTTGTTGCAGTTTATACGGCTGTTATATGTACCATTAATAAAACATGAGTTATTATCCTTTATATTAGTAAACAAGTTTTATATATATTTCTAAAGTACTTCAATAGTTCGTGTAAACTAACATTCCCCTTTTAAATTTTGTAGTTTCTATTTTTACAAAAAATAGAAACAAAAAATTTGAAAAGAAGAAACTGCAAAACAAACTAGTTTGTTTTATGCAAAGGGTTTCAAATTCAAAGACATACAAGACGTTATTAATTTATGTTTATTTTAAATACTTACTAAAACAGCCTTAAAAATTGAACAAGTTTTGTAGGTATACAAATCAAAATATAGAACTGATCGGTGATATAAAGTGTGAAACAACAATATGAAATGAAAAAGTTGCTGTATATTTTGTTGTTGTTTGTAAATAGCCTGACCTACCCCGGCTACCTCACTCTCGGACTATCAACCGTGTTTCTCTTACGGCAAGCGCGGGGATATTTCACGTATTTCTGTTGTGCTTTGTAGGATTTGGCATGTATTTTTGAAAATCAAATCATTACGTTTACCGTACCTTAAAAAACGTATTTTTCCCTTCCCTCAAATTTTTTTGTCCTACCTCCCCACGGGGGAGTAACAGTATTTGATGGTGTTTGTTGTTTTCATCACATCCCTTTCATCACATCCCTATGAAGCTGAACTCCGAGTTCGATTTAACTGGTTCGGTGTGACTGCATTATGCTATTAAATTTGGTAGATTAGATTAGATTTAAAACGGTGTTCAGTCATGATCTTTTGAGAATTGTATTTTATGATGAATTGTTGATAATGAGGTATGCCAGATATAACAGTATCGCTTTAAAAGAAAACCGTATTATTCTGAATTTTTAGTGGTGTTGACCGCTACTCTTTATACATACTTATAGAAAGACAACTATTTATTTGCTTGCAGCCTGGTTGCTTGCTAACACGAGAAATAGTTATAGTACATCAGCCCAACAAGAAGTTTACCCCTCATCTACATATACATACGTACATCTACATGCAAATACACCCCTCGTGTGATCCACGTCGAGATATATAAGTTGGAGGACAAGTTCATGTACCTACCTGCCTAAATTTCTTACCACCTGTTTTCTCGAGCTTCGTAACCCTCCAAGGGAGGAGTAACTACACTAGAGTAGCAAATCCATAAAAAATATGTACATATATACATAGTTACATAGTTATGGTCCCCGTGTTTTAAGGTACCTACTTACGGTTTTAAGGGTACTCATATTCCTGTTAAAACGCAGGTTAAAATTGTTACTCGGTCTCTGGAAAAATGAACAAATCTGTTGGCGACTAAAAAATTAGAAAATAGAGGTACCTACCTGTTGGTTGAGATTTTCGAAGCGCCATTGTTAGGCATCGCTTAAGAGTGGTTGGTATCGTTAATTATGTTGCGTACATACATTAGGACAACCACCTTACAGGGTAGGTGCACATCCCTATAAACTGTGCCCTAGGCTAAGTAAAGGAAGGAGAAATCATTAACGATGACGTTAATAGGATTGCCGTTATTAACATTGTTTTTGAAACAGTGAAACATTTATATTCACACCGGAATAACATGTTGATAACATTTTTTGTTTTCATCAAGTTGCTTACATGTAAGTAGCATGTTAGAAAAACCGAAAAGTGCTAATAACTTTTTTGTCAGTAACATGTTGGAAATAACCTGCTAACAACATTTGCGATTAACATTTATTTTTCCTGAACATTGTCAATAACACTGTTAGTAACTTGTCAATAATAAAATTCCTATCGCTCCCAGGGTGATAGCAAAAAGTTATGTGGGCAACATGTTAGTTCTACTACCCTCCTAAGTTAAAAGCTCCAGTCATGCAGCATGGCTGTATGAGCGAATTTTTGCAGACCCTCCCCCATCCACATCCCCCCCCCCCTCCCCTTGTTGTTGTGAATTGCTGATCTTAAAATAGGGTTTTTTAATATCATAAATCGTCATTCTATGTCAAATTATTTGCACTTCTATCAATCCATTTTTCCCGATTTTGCCTTTTTTACCCTTCTTGAGCCCTACAACTCCTCATTTCTCCCCCCTTAAACTTGTTGCAAATCGCTCGTATTCATTAACCATTTCACCCCTGTAGGGACAAATTGTGTCCCGGGAACTGCTTCAGCTATGACCTACTGCTTCAATTTTCCAATCGTTTTAGAGTCTGTGGAATACTACAGTCCTTATGGAAGGATAGGTATGAATAATAATTCATTATGCTTCTTCCTAGTTCCAGCACGGTGGGTAATGAAAACTAAAAATCAAAATGACTGTGGGACACTCAAAAACCTGCTGGGACTATTTTGTCCCGGGAACTGAATTACCTACTGCTTCAATTTTCCATTCGTTTTAGGGCATGTCGAATACTACAATCCTTATTAGGGAAGGATGGGTATGAATTCATCATGCTTCTTCCAACACGGTTGGTAGGAAATGACTGTAGGACAATAGAGTCCCACCTCAAAAGCGCTGAAAAAACGGGTGGGATTTATATGTCCCACCTCTGTATGACTCTACCTGACCTGTGGGACCTATGTGTCCCAGCAACAAACGTCCATAAAAGGTAAATTTACGTTCACCAGTCGCCATGGTGAGAGACAAACGTTCCAAATGATTTCAATACAACCAAGGTGATTTTCGTTTTAATATCCATCTGCTCACGAAAATAATCATCCATTCCCCGTTAGGCAGTGTAATGAAGCTTGATTCTCAGCCGGGTTGAAAGTGTTAAGTGGGGGTTTTCTGTCATATATCATCACTCCATGCCACATTTAGTAAACTTCTATAAATTCTTTGCGATTTTGACCATTTGTTGACCCCTGAAACCCCCCCCCCCCCCCAATTTGTTGAAAATTGCTCATATAAGGGCCAATTTCACCAATACTTCCTAACCATGGTTAAAATAGATCATGATTTTATCGAATCGAAGATCAGAAGCGTTGGTTAAGGACAAGTGGGTTTCATGAGTGTAATCAAAGGTTATTGTGTTTTCATCAAATACTTATTATTTTCATAATTTTCATAATAGTTCACGATCTATTTTAACCATGGTGAAATTGGCCGTAATTAGCCCTGAGGCTAATCTGTGATGTACCTATATGGCTTTTATACGTTAGATAAGACATTTAAACATGTAATATTATACGCCCACGGAAGACGAGTAGTCCCTGCTCTAGTGGATTCCAAAGAAACTCACGCATCTTTGTCTAGCCAGATGAGCAGCCAAGGACCAGAAACCGTTGTGGTCGCAGAAACCGCTTGTCGCTTTGTAGTCCGAAATTCTGCTCTCTTAGAATCGTGTGAATATATATATAATACTTCACAACTTATCGCCTAAGCATCCTCTAGTTGTTGGGTAAAATGTTTAAAATCAATGCTACATAATAGGGAATATAGAATATCATTCGTCTGACGTACTGGTTACGCCAGACTGCCTTACCATTGTTGCATGCATTTCCTTGATAATTGCAGCTTTTGAAACGGGAATTTAATTGAAGGAGGAGGTTCATGAGATGACAGGAAGATTCTCAGTGAGATTCACGAGTATGGTGCTTGGTGGTAAGGAACAGTGGCCCAGAGAAAGTCAGTCACGACATCTTTATAGTTCCTCGATGTGTGAAGTGCAGAATTACGAGTAGGAAATTTGAATCACGGGCACATGTGGATCTTTTCGGTTCTTGCATGAATCCCTTCGGTAGGTAGCTACGTGGCGGTGAAACAAAATCAAACTTCAAATTTGTCCGAAGAATGTTGATGCTGCTCAAATACTATGGTACACAATCATGTTGTCTTATTGGTATGTAAATATTTTTCATTTCATCAAACTAAATATTACATTCAGGCGCGTCTTCATATATCTACGAGTAATACTAGAGTGTTGTAACCGAGTCGTCTTTTGTCATTGTGGGATCTGCAGCCGGAAGGAATTACGTCTAATCGAGCAATCCCTTTGGCATGTAATGTTTGGAAACGGTACCCCGCAATTGGTTCCTAGAAACAAGTATCGGAGTTGAATCGAAATCTTCCCTGTGATCACGATCTCCCTGCATCTCTATAACGGTGTAGGAGGGGCCTGCGCTCGATTGAAGTCCTTTAACCGCACTTTTCATTTTCATGTTTTGTAATCAGTAATTTTCTGTTATATAATACCGCTTTGGTAAGCCCCATTAAGCCATAATTTCGTTATCTGTCGTTGTATTTACCCTGTTTGTGTTGGGCCGACTGTAACACGAACTTCGACTTATTAATTTAACAACTTTGTTAAGAGTGCCTACCTGTACAAACTACACCTACATAATGTACCTTCATAAGTAATAACATTACTCTATTGCATTATATCTATGAGTGTGTCTGTTCGATTTTATGGATTGTGGAATTTGATTGTAGAAGAGAAAACATCATGGATTCTCCCGTTTTCCGCCGGTGGTTTCCTCCACATAGCTCTGGTTTCGCTGTTGCCGGAACTGATCCAAGAGGAGTGCCCCAAGCAATCTGCGAAGCAGCTGATGTCCCTCATGTTCGGCGTTCTGCTCATGGCAACTCTAACATCAGTTTTAGAGTGATAACTGGAATCATCCGACTTCCGCTCATCTCGGTAAGATGGTGAAAGGTTAATAACGTGCAGTTGATTGATCATTCATGAATTAGATGTAGCTTTTCCTGCAGTGTTATCCCCCCTCCCCCCACCAAATCTCCTACCAAATTTCATTAATTTTGGTTTGTGGTAACTAAGGAGTGATAACTGGAATCATTCGACTTCCGCTCAGTTCGGTAAGATGGTGAAAGATTAATAACGTGCAGTTGATCATTCATATTAGATGTAGCTTTTCCTGCAGTGTTATCCTATCCCCTTTCCCCCACCAAATTTCCTACCAAATTTCATTAATTTTGGTTTGTGGTAACTAAGGACAGTGCCGTGTACGGTTTAGTACCTACTTGTGCCATCGAGGTAAGAGTAGAATTTCAAAAACCTAGGAGAAGAGTAGAATAAGATAACAACTCTTATCTTGATGCGAACGGCGGACGGACAGAAATTTTGGATTATTTCGATATTGAACCTTCAAAATCGAGCATGAAAATCCGTTCAAAATTCTAGATTTAGTTGTTTTCAAAAATTGCGCAGATAGTAGCTACCCTCCAATCCGACCTCGTATATTGATATCCCCGTTATCTTCGGTAAATACGTACGTACCTGTATCCATTGTGCCTTCCGCAAATAATGAAGGGGCAACAATGGTTTGAATCTGCGAGATGGTTTTGTACATTTGGGGCGCCTGATAATGTAAGGTGCATCAAGGATAGGTGTTCGAAAGTCAGTTAAGTATACTATTTTTATAACTGGTACAATTCGTTAAGGTTTTAACCGTAGTTATTTAATAAGCGATGAAATATATTGGTTTTCCTAATAATTGTTCATTTCTTTCAGATTGCTTGCCTGTGATTTGCAGAATGAAATCCTCAAATTCTACTCGGCCTACCCACAGTATTACCGGCGGCGTAACTCAATGCGTCAATGATTATAGTATCATTGGCACCCATCGGTCACCTCTCAAAATTGAGTTACTCATTTCGTTCGATGTTTTATGACTAGGGTCACGTTTTATCACTGCTTGTTACATCTGTTGTGGTTTGTCGTACCGCAGATACTGTTACCTTGTTTCATTCCACTGTGCAAATGGAATTATTCGGTATGTTATGTAAATAGTTTATATATGCATTCCAATTCGTTTGGATTATATTATATTTTACCGATCAACTCTCATCCATGATTGATTTGTAAATATTGCTCTTTTAGGGAGTTATAACATTCGTTGTTATTTTTCCTGATTTTGACTGTTGAACTTGACTTGATGATCGCCTACTAGCTGCCACGTGAATGTGTGTTACACCGACACTTCAGTTTGAAGTACTGCGCAGAGTTATATCACTTCCTGTTGTTCTTTATCTTATATATTTTATCGAATTCACGATATCTCATTTAGCTTGTCGTTCTCTGTTTTAACACTTGCCAGAGTTTTACTTGAGTACAGTTTTTTTTAAAATCCAGTTTAATCAATAGTTACGTAGGTAGGTAATTCATGTTATTTTTTTTCCTGATTTATTGGTAATTCCATTCTTTGTCATCGTGATCCTATTTTAATATGTTCGTCTTAACTGATATGACGGTCAGTGGCGGCTCTGTTCAGTGGTGGGTAGGCGGCAGGCAACCAAAACTTTCCGAGGGGGTTGGGGGTTATTGTAGGTAACGTCATGAAACAAGGAAACCACTGACTGTCCCAAAAAGTGGAGTTCCGAGTGCATTGTGTTTCTAATGAACTGACAGTGAAATGAAATGAATTTATAACACTTCGATTGAATCGCCGACCAAATTTTCTGGTGCTTAGCAAACCCTTCAGTCAGTAATAATTTAATAAAAGGGTCATTTGTGTTTTATCAAGCCAGGTTCTGCTCAAGTGCGAGTAAAGGTTTCACCTGCTTTTTGTTGGACACTATCCACTACGGAAATCGGTCGTCCATGCCTTAAAGGAACCCTACGATCCTCCTGCCCTTCCACCTCGAAAACAGCGGGAGGTCGAGAACAGAAATTATGACGTCCATTATTTATCAGAGGCCGGCCACAACAGAAAGGTATAAAGAACGTAAAAAAAGACAAAAAAACAAAAACAGAACCAACCATTTACCACTGAATCGCTTCCAAGGCATGTAGGTAATTATAAATTAAAGAGTGGTAGAAGAGTGGGTTATGAAAATCACATAGAAGGGCCATAGAAATAATTTTTAGGAGCAAGGCCAGGCTGGGAGGAAAACGGAATGTGCAGGGGTGAGTTGCAAAGAGGTGGGAAGGGGGGGACTGACAGGGACAAAGGTGAGGAAAGCTCTCAATCCAACACTCCCCAGGCTAGTTGGAGCGCCCTATAGCTAGGTTCACATGGAGCGGAAATAGGGTACGGCAACGCGTTTAACGGAATTTTTTCCACAGAGCTATGTTCACGTGGCAGTACAGAGCTGGAATCTGTAAAGGGAATCATAACCAGTCAAATAGCGAATTCCAATATGGCGCCAACAACCAAACGGGAAAGGTGTGCGCAGTATACTGCGCAGATCCTGCAAGGTTCGGGCAGCGGAAAATATCTGGAGATTTTGATATAATATCTATGTGTTCGCGTTGCCGTAATCCATTTTGCGTTGGCCAGTAGCATTGCAAAACGTTTGCTGTACCGAATTTCCGCCCCGTGTGAACCTAGCTTAAGTTATAATAGCATAGGCTACGCCAACTGGATGGGGTAGTTACAGGCGTGTGAAACTGAGCAGAACACTCAAAATGGAAAAATTTGCCTAATTTCGACGCAGATTCTGACCAAACTGCTAAACCAGATTTAATGTTAAGGAGGTGATTCGACGCAGAATTTAATGATCATTAGTTTTGGGAAACAGATGTAATAGGCCAAAAAATGAAAAAAATTTCGACGTTTTTTGGCTGCCAAAATTTGTCCCGAGGTAGCCTGTTTGGACCCTTATAATTATACAAGTTGAAAAAATCTTCTATACCACCTCTCGGCATATACCCCATGTTTCGATCCTCTGCTAACTGGCCTATTCTGCTAACTGAAATCTGAATTAATTGATTCAAAGTCAAGCAATACAATCTTTTTTTTTGGGAGATCAGAGGCGATATGGGTAAGAACCAATCTTGGAACCTAACCAAACCTGGACACCTGACTCAATGGGAAGTTCCTATTTTCTCGTTACTTAGTAACTGCTTCTGTCCCATTGTCACCGTTTCTAGTATCACAATTTCAATTTCTCATCACCTTTCCTCATCATTCTCTTCTATGCACTGTATTGGAACTGCTCTCATTTACTTGCTTCATCCCACTTTTATATTGCCATCGTCTACTTTTCCTAAAATTATTACCGTAAGTCCAAGTTATAAAATTATCATCAGGCCATTTTCAACAATATTTGAGTTTAAAAAAAATCCAAGCAGTTCAGATTACTAGTTAAGGCAGTGACTACATAGCCTACACTCACTTGCCGCCTCTGATGAAGATATGGAAGATGGCCCGGTGTTACTGGATGTCGATTAACTTGATACATGAACGCATTTGATGAATCCTTTCACAATTTTGCCCAACTCCGCTTCCCCTGGCTGTGACTCGAGTGTGAAGATTTCGTAGTGCTAAATCAATTATTATTATTACCTAATGTCAGTATGGACAGCGCTTTTCAAAAAAACAAAAAACCGTGATAAAACCACGATCACGTATTCATGATTTTTATTTCGACCAAATGTCACTAATTGTTATGGAGTTTACTTTGGATTGGAACTTGAAAATTTGTTGATCGAGTCCTCAAGGAACTGTCGCCGATTAAACCGGTTGTGGCAGTAATATTAGATGTAAGATGGTTTCAGAAATCGCTTTGATGTATTGAATTCATCACGAGATCACGACTTACATGTAAGGCTATATCATTCTAAAGATTAGGTTAATAAGTAGGTTGATTAGGTATTGTGTAGGAACAAACCAATAATTTACTCAGTTGCGGCTGTTGGCCGATGGTCATTTTTGTATGAGACCAGCCCGGCTCATATCCCTGGTTAAGCCGTATCTACTCTATAACTCATGTTGAACGATTTATGTGATATCTTGTTTTTAGTTTTGTAATATCATGAATTTATAATGTAATGCAAACATTGAGCAGCCCTAGAGTAGTTAAGTAAAGTTGTTCTAGCCAAGGATTGATATTGTGTTAGGTGCTTTTTTGGGTCGTTTATTTAATTTTGCGAAATTGTACACACGTATTCATGATGATTTTAAGTTTGTGGTTCATGTTCGTTGCGTCACCGGAAGTAATCAAAATTATTTTTCATTTTTCAGGGCCAGTTTGCGTGTTATTTGATGGTACAATCTTAAAATCACGCAGACCTTCGGGCTGCAGATTTTTTTCCATTTATAGCCTGCCACCCGGGTTTATTCTATTTTGTATGTTAGTCTCATCATTTCGGCTTGATTTTAGTAAGTTTCGTTAAACAAGCCTCTAGTCCGTTAGGGTTTCGAAAATCATAATTAGTTGTTAACAGACGCCAGAAAACGGTGTAAGCCGCATGGGGAGTTGATTGTGATGTATTTTAAATTGTATATCTGTATATCCCTACCCTAAAACTAGGTACCTATATATTTTTCTTGCGTAAAATGTATATTTTACTATTTGAAAGAGACTATCACTGTGTCATAATATTGTACAGATATATTTTCATCTGTTGGTAATAAATATTTATACGCTATCGTACTTCAGTATTCATTACTCGAATCCTTGTCCGTTTGTCTAGAATCTAGGATATTCGTTTCACTCTTGGTTATGAAAAAAATGTGAGACAGAACACATTTTTGGCATGAATAGGCATGTCAAAAATGTGGATAGGTAGGTACTTAGGACGTTTATTTTTCTCTCCGTTTTCCGTTTCACAATAAGAATGATTGTATTGTAGTTACTCAAGATGCCTTGATTCAGTATTGCTCGTAATTTCGATACTTCGACGATTTCTCACGGCTTAACTGTGCGATTCGATAGATCCAATAACTCATTGTTATACAACTTATGCTGTGGCCTATATGCTGTAAATCAATAATTGTTCCTCTTTTCTGTTTAAGAATGTGTACTGTAAACGAGAACGATTGGTTTCTTAGTTGAAAATGAGGTCGCGGTAGTTCTGGAGAAGGTAGTAGATGGATGTTCTACAAGCCGTTGACATCCTCACAACCGTCATCCTGTCAGCTCTTTCGAAATTTGCTTTGACGATTTCATAATATCGGCCATCGCTGAAATGGTCAAGAGTTCGTTACAAATTTGAATTTATTCTCACCTGAAGGTTGGTAATAGTTACTTTCGAGATCAGAAATTTTACTGAATACTACCGAGTACCTATAAGAACAACTTGACTGGTAACCACCCACTGAGAACTTATTCTTTCCACATGGCCGTAGTTTGGAAAATTCAATATAGGGAAAACAAGACGTCGGTACTATTCATTGAGTGTAAATTTTCATCCAAAGGCCAGAGCCCGGCCAACTAGAACTGGTGCCTCTACCTTAGTGTACTAGTAGTACCTACGATTTTTAATTAAAACCAATCAACGTCTCACCTTAGTACGAAGCTCTTAAGTTTGAGGCACCTCACTCGAATTATATCAATTGCCTTCTGAGACTTGTCTGAAAACCGGAGGTTTTCGGGATCCCAGCGCAGTTCCAGGCGTTCAAGATTGGAACAGTGTGTTGCAATGCCATCCATCAATTGGTCCACATGAATGTTGACGCCCAGCCTTTCAGGTGTCCCCATCATGAGGATCCTATCAAATATAAATTGACAATCAAATCGTATTATGATTTATCCCCATCCCTGGGTTAGGTACCTACATAACTACATCGTGATGACTTCTAGGATGGTCAATAGATTTGGAGTAGGTATCCTACCACCTAAACCTGTAAGTGGGTTTACCTTTGTTACTAAATTATGGATATCTACCAACCTTATGCTGATTACATGTTTGTATAACTCGAGTGGTCTTGGACCCCCCACCCGGCATTGCTTATTGCCGTGAGAGGTAAGTTTGAAGTTTGATATTGGTTTGGGAAGGTGAGGTTGGATGAAGAGAGGATTGTGAGAGCGATCCCCACGGTTCTCACCACCTTGGATACGCCTCGGGGATAGGAAAATATCCGTCCAGTTCTCACCACGTTGGATATTGGAAATGAAAGGTAGGAAAGTATCCTTCCAGTTTTCACCACGTTGGATGCTTAGAAAAGCACTCTGTTTATCTCCACGTTGATTGCTGGGAAGGAAATTCTTGTCCGGTTCTCAACACGTTGAGAATGAATGTAAGGTTAAGGAGAAGGGTGAGTTGAAAGAGGAGTGAGGTAAGGTAAGAGAGAGAAGGCTCTGGTTCGAGAGAGATCGGTAGAATGGGAAGGTAGGGTTTGGGAGATAAGGCACTTGTTGGAGAGAAGATGGAAGAATGATGAGCTGGGCGAGCCGGGCGCCTTATGAAGGCGCCTACCTCCCCCCCCCCCCACACCACCAGTCCGCCAACGGCTGTTGAGAGTCGTTGGAGGGAGAGACACCTGGCCCTCGACTGTTGCGTTGCACAGCTCCCCTTCTCCCTCATTTTATTGGTATCAAGCTAAACTATTTACAGGAATGTATATTGTATGGCATGGCGTATTGTATGTTATATTGTATGGTATGGTGTATTGAATGTTATATTGTATGGTATGGTGTGGTGTAATGTTATGGTGTATTTCCGTTCCATTCGTATTCGAAATGGGCATACAATTCGAGGCCAACCACTTTCTTATGAACATCAGCTCCAAATTCTGGACGGACAAGAGGAAATAGAACCACAGACAGAAAAACCAATCTGAAAAATGACAGAACTTCACAAATTAAGTTCTATGACATGTATCTGAGCACCTTTTGGACTGGTGTTTTGGCAGGATTCCCAAAGCTGTCGGGGGAAGCCACCAACACCTCTAGTTTCGATCTCATGGTTCTGTCAAGGTTCCGATCGATAAAAACAAAGCGACGGAAGCCAGGAACTAATTTGGCTTACATACCTACCTACCAACGACTTGTGGCTCTCATGACGGACCTCCTTAGCAAAAAGTATCTTAAGTGTTGTTCATTGATTATTATACCTATTTATTAAGCATTTTATCTTACTGTTCGTTGGGATTTGATATTTTGATTTTAAGTTAAAAACGCTGGAAATTATTACACACCGGTTTTTTTTTAGTTATTTACCTGTATAATACAGATGTCCCTTCTGCGTAGATCACTGTGGTCAGTACCTACCCTCGTCCTTCCCTAAATCGAGTACCTACTAGAGCCAGCCGGGCAATAAGCTTCAAAAATGCGGTGGATTCAAGAATTCTATAATTAATTATTTGTTGTTATCCATGAAGCATAATGTTTGTTCAGATTAAAAAAGTACCTGTAAAAAATCTAAACTAACCATCATTCTTCATATGAAATAATATTTCGGAACAACGAACTCGTTGAAATAATGATATCTGGGCCCTAGCAATGATATGTGGGCTGGATGTGTACCGTTTCATTCACGATCATGTTGACGAAGCTATTGGGTGCAAACGGGCGGCTGGCCATACAATGCTCAAATGCTCAATGGCCTCAAAAAATTTTCAAGTTCGAGATCAATTTAAAAACGTACAAAAAACCCTTATATTGAAAGTTTTGGAGCTACGGCGTGCGGGAAATTGCAGCCCCTATATACTCGTAGATAGATAGATAGAAAGGTTTATTTACAGATAATAGTTACATATTATGTTCAAACAGTCTTTTACAGATTGGCATGAAGCCGTCATCTGGGTTGGCAAGCTGCAGTATCAATGCGTCTGCTTACATCATAAATGTTATAATCTTTTTTGCAGGTAGATAATGAAGTACACACATTTAAATATAACTTTCTTAAGAAAAAAAGCCAGTATTGGTGTCCTTAAATGTGGTTTGTTGCTATTTGCTATTGTTAACTATAAAGTAGATAGGAAAATAAAATAAAGAATAATGAATGGTGTAGACCAGTGGTTCCCAACCTTTTGTGGCCCATCTCCCCTTTCTGGAGATTGACTAACACCTATCGCCCCCCTTTTCATTTTCATTATATACCTAATTTTAATTTGAAGTAAAGTGTCAATAATAAAGCAGTTTTCTCATTTTAAACAAATGTATTACCTTATATAAAAACAACCAAAGCAGTTTTATCCGGTCACTCTTAAATAAAATAGACAAAAAATTAAAATGTAGGTACATTCTTTACAGATTTTTTTTTAAGAACAAAGAAGTGAAATAATTAACTAAGATCATTGACGTACATTTAAAAAACAGGAGTAAATGTTTTCATCTTTAAATTGGAATCTGAAAAAATAAGAAAGTTGACACTTAAAATTTGAAAAAAATAAATGAAAGTTTAAAAACTTTGGTATTGTTTTATTTTACCTTTTCAATGGCTGCCTTGTGCTTGGTGGATTTTAGTTAAAGCTTGAATATCTGGCTTCATGTTCTTCAAGTTCAGACGCAAGTCTCCTTTGAGACAAATTTCCAACTTATTTCTTTGTTTTGTGAGGAGCTGGACAACAGAACTAAATCCTTTTTCAACTAAATATGATGACGGGAACGAGATGAAAAGTGGCTCAGTTTTTTCCCACAGTTGTGGATAAGTGTCCATAAGCTTCACCCAGGCTAACTCGTAACCGCTCTGCTTGATAATGATTTTCGCCTCACAGTCATACTTCAGATCTAGAAACTCCGTCTGCAAAGAGTTATCAAGCTTATCCACAGCTTCAAACGAAAATGGATCTAGAATCCAATCCGGAATTTTTAACTTGGTCAAATCATCAAATCTTGATTCCATGTCAGTTTTTAACTGTCAAGGTGATCAGTAAAAATTAGGATTTTGTCTTCTGGGAGTTCAGGAGTCTCGTTATCTGACACTGAACACTTTTTAAGGGTCGGAAACTGAATCAGCTCTTTACGGCCAATATTTACCTTATGAATATCTAACTTGGCGATGAATGATGAAATAATTCCTTTGGCCTTGATCCGACAACTTCTACTGTACAGTACTATTTTAATTTTTCCCCCTTTGAATACTCATCGCCCCCTAATCGCCCCCTCTTATTTATCGCCCCCCTGATAACCCAAATCGCCCACTTGGGGGCGATCGCCCCTAGGTTGGGAACCACTGGTGTAGACATTAATCATCAGGTTTAGAAATTGAACTCCTGTACCAACTCCCATCTATACTGCCAGGCGGCGCAGAATTATCCACCCAAATCAGGAAATTATGGCGCCTTGAGGTGCCCCATACACTCCTCTCTGGTGAACGATCCCTGGCCCAACCACCTCCTTCAGAACTCTGCCAAAATAGGGCACACTCCCACATCCTCCCGTTCGTCTCTGTCACACAGGAAGCATCGCTGTGCTGCTTCCTTCCTCCATGGCAGATAGTTAAGATGAACCATTACTTTCCGTGCCTTAAACACCCATTTTGCTTGGGCAGGAGCAAGGCAATCGTTATAGTTTGGGAGGGGTGCGCTGGTGATAATTTGATGATAGTGTGACGGGTTCTGGGATGCTGATGCTCTCTCAGCTAGTCCTGCTCTTTCCTTGGCTCCCAGAGCCTCCAAGAGGGAATCCCACTGCGTCGTGAGCAGGTCTGGTTGCGAGAGATCCAGGTCCACACCATCCTGGCTTGCCAGCCGATCCCAATCCGCCACCAATCATACCCGCTCTCTGATCACTTCCTCAGCCATCACACATGGGAGTAGAACTTCAAGGCATGCAGTATATACTGGGCGTTAGTGGGGAGGGATTGAAGAAACATAGAAGGCCTGTCTATCTCCAGCTGTGACATATATAGGGGGGGATCTTGGAGGTAGCCCAAACAATGTTCTTGTGAAATTGTGCTGGCATCTTTCCAGTAGCTCATATTTCCTTCATCGCCAGACCTGTGCTGCTGAAGTGCTGAGCTGACTTTGCTGTTGCTTCAAAAACTTCTTGCTACTTATTAATATTGTTTTCTACCTGTGGAGACATAATAAACGGCCATATTTGTTGCAGTTAGCATTTTCTTGAAGTGCTGCTTGTACAAGAAGGGATGGCGTGACTGTGATTCCCAAATACTTGTACTGGTCAACAACGTCCATCTTCTTTCCTCCCATCTGCCAGGTTTCGCTTGGTGCTGGTTGTCCTCCAGTCTTGAAAATCATTATTTGGGACTTGCTAAGGTTGATTAGCAGCCCCCACTTGCTGCAGTAGGCCTCGAAGTCGCGGATCATTACTTGTGGGGGTCAATGTGTCTGAGATATGAGGACCAAATCATCTGCAAAACTGAGCATCCTGCATCCCCCAACCATTATGTCACTGCCTAAATCATTCCCACAAATTATTTATGACGAGGTCGAATAGGTATCGGAAGAGCAGACACCCCTTGCATAGTCCCACTAGCGTATGGAACCATGATTATTATTTCCCTTCCAAGTACACAGCCATCCACGGGTTGCCTCACTCATTCGAATCGTCTTGCCTGGACACCCACTGCCGCCAGTTTCCAGTATAAGGATTGCCTTTCTATTGGATCAAATGCCGCGCTGAGGTCAGCAAAGAAGCTGTAAAGCTTCTGACCCTTGTGTGCCAGCCTCAAGCGTGCCAGTACAGGAGCACAAAGGTATTGTCACTTGTGGAGTAACCACTCCGAAACCCCGTTTGTCCCTTATTTAGGAGCCCCCGCCAGTCTCCCAAAGACAAGTCCAGTGTACATCATGCAGTCTCCACTGCATGATGAAGGCCACCCCTCTAATGTTGTCAAGGCCTTCAACGTTGAAGTTCCTTTTGATAGGGAAGGTTAGGGACCTGCCAAAGGCCTCTGGGCTGTAGCCCTCCTCAAAAATCCTGTTGTAGGCCAATAGGAACTGGAACAGGAAGCTCTCAGGGGCGTTCAAAAAGAATTCGTACGACAGTCTGTTCAGTCCGGAGCATTACCTTTTTTTGTTTTGGAAAGCACCATGCCGAGTTCACCCATGGTAAAAGGGCTATCCAGCTGTGGTTCTGTATTTTTCACCTCTTAGAGATGACCAAGTCGTCTATTTCCCTGTGGCCAAACAATGTGGTTTTTCTTAATAAAAACTGACATTATTTCGATTGTATGTTTACTGAAAACTGGCAGACAGTTTTGTAATTCTTGTTTGTGTCTTGTTTATGGACCACTGTTCTACAGCATAATACATTGGAGCAGGAAACATCTAGATTATTGAGGTGCACGAGTTGGTAAGCACTGCTGTTATTATAGGATGGCCCAACGAAGATTCCCTCCCTCTTCATTTCCCCTACAGCCCATATAAAAAAAACCAGACCAACGTCAATTTTCATAATTTTTTGCTTAGATTTAAAAAGTGACAAAACTGCGCTACCTTGAGCAACTTTATTTTTCCAAATAAGAATTCCCATTTTTTATTACGGATTCAGATTCTACGTCAAATTTCATGAATAAATCACTCCTCAAACGATTTTTTTTTTTTTTTTACTGCGCGAGACCGGCTCCAGGAGCCCGAAAATTTGCAAAGTCCTGGAATTGCACAGAATTGAAGATAATGGTAAATCTTCTATGTGGCACCTGGTTTGCACAATTTTTCAATGCTGGATCACGTGGTAATATCCATTTTCTGGTTTGGTAGGGTCCAGCGTTCATATTAGTAAGAAGTCAATTTTTCATGGAAAAAACAATATTTACGTGGATCGATTTTCTTATTTTATTGTAAGTATCCTTTCAATACCGCTACTAGTTGGTTGCGCGTGATTCATCGTTGAAAAATACTAGTGCAAAACCATGTGCCACACTCAAGGTTTAACATGTTAAGTATCTTCAATTTTACGCAGTTCCAGGACTGCGCAACTTCATGTTCCTGGAGCCGGTTGTGCGCAGTGAAAAAAATAGTTTGAGTAGTGAATTACCTAATTGTTCGTGACATTTGACGTAGAATCTGAATCTGTAATAAAAAAGAGGGGGTTTTCATTTGAAAAAAACGAAGTTGCGCAAGCTTGCGCAATTTTGTCGTTTTTGAAATCTACGCAAAAAATTATGAAAACTGATGTTGGTACTTTTTTTTAAATATATGGACTGTTGGGGAAATGAAAGGGGTGGGACGCCTTCGTTGGGCCATCCTGTGTTTCGATATTTTCGAAGCTGTATTTCTAATGGCTTATCTGGTGCTTACAGTGCTTACCTGGCGTTCGTCAGGATAGGAAGCACAGACATCCAAAGCTGATCAGTTATGTGAGGCATCCCGGAAAGAACCAGTCCTAAAAGTTGACTCCCGTGTTTGGCAAGGAATTTGTGGAGGCCTTCATCGGTTAAGTTATCTGAGCTGTCCAGGTCAAGTGCCACCAAGTTTTTTGTGATGCCTTGTTCCATCCAAGCTTTTAGCACCTGAAGTTCACAGTATGAGTTCAGTGAAGTCAAGTGCACACAACGGTTACGTTCAGTCTTAGTTTAGCAACTACTGGCGACCTGTCGAGGGCCAAGCCTTCAGTGTGTACGTACCGAATCGTTGAATCCGTTGATTTGACCCGCTCTAAGGAGCCTCAGACTGGGGATCCTAGTGAGCATGTCGATTAGACATTCAGTAGACAAATCTGTAGCAGTGATGTCAAGCTCCTGAACAGAGGATTTTTCCCATTCCACGGCCATTACATGCTCACTTTGAAGACCTACAAAATAGTTACATAATATTTGAGTGGGTAAACGAGGGAAACAGGTAGGATTAAAAAACTACCAAATCAAATTCCATTCTCGGTAAATCTTACTAGTTCCATTCATCAGAAGACACGTAAGCCTCCTACTCCTTTGGAAGAGCGTTTTCATGGTTGAACCCGTCACCTTGTTACAGTAATTTACCGCCAGGCATTCCAACTGGAAATTTCACCAAATCCATTACATTATGAAATTGAGTTCATTCTGTGTGCTTAATCTGAACCTTTCTCACAGTAACTGAGAGTAGAGACTTGGTAAGAGCGTTATCATGTCGTGGACTTGCATACTGTCGCATTGTTTTGCTTGATGAGGTGCAAACTGGTCGAGTTACGGTCGAGAATTCGAAAAAAGTTGACCATATTAATGGTAATGCACTAACATAGGAGGCTGAATTCGCTAACCATTTGACCTGCCAACGATTACCGGATCGAGGGACCTGTAGTACTGCCGTCAGAGCTAATGCCGTAGGTTCTTACCTGATAAGGGCACTTCCGCGTTTTTTCAGGTAAACCCACCAAAATCTAAATCCCATATTCTTTAGCTCATTTTGGGCAATTTCGTTTGCAGATACGACTGAGGCTCAGGAGTTCGGTGGACACCGAAGAACCATTAAATGAGCCCTGACCCCTGAACCATAAAACCATTTCGACCAAAAAGTCAGATACGAATTTTGCCACGAATTTTGCTTCGAGCAAAAAGGGCGGAGGTAAGAATTGATGTCCTCATAAAACGTTGAACTCGGTAATTCAAAAATGGTCGATTATTATGATGCTCATGATATTCGTAATTCAATCAAGTTGGGTAGGTACCTTTGTTACGCAATAAGGTTCCAAGCAGTTCTGTTAAGTAAGTATATAACTAGCTATATATCCTCCAAGTTCCTTTTTATATAGATTAACTATCACCTAGACGACTAACTAGTACCAGTTATAATGCGAGAAGAAAATGGATTTTCATCAACCCACCCGAGGGTATCCCCAGTTTCCCTGACCCAGGTTAAAAGTAAATTATTAACTAGGTACCGCGGAATTATTCAAAACCTTCATTGTGGTGGGTGAATCACGCTCAAGATATCCCAAAAATCAATAAGTACCTAAGGTAGGTATCCATTTTCTTTCATAGCTCTCTTCAGCTATGATTACTACTTACTTATTAGTGAAGAAAGCAAGTCTTGGATGCAGGTTTATTTTTAAGTACGTACCTAACATTTAAAATAGGTAATTAGGTATCCCCTGAACCATCTTGGTTTCACCAACCTGGATGCAGTTAGAACTGAATGCATCTATGTGGCTGTCATCCACAAAATTTATGCCATACAAGTTTATCACTCTCAGATTCGGAGTAGCTGATTTCAGTTTATGAACGTTGATGACTTCGTAAACTTCTTCCTCCTCTTCTTCAACTTTTTCGTAGGTTCCTGTCAACGAAACGGATAGTTTTTAAGTAAATTAAATTATTTCTGCTGTAGGTACCTACATATAATATTCCTTGTAGGGTTGCGACATCGGATTCAAAACATCGATATGGACATCGATGTCAACATCGGTCGCTCAACATCGATGTGGGAAAAACATCGGCCAGAAAACATCGATGTTTCGATAATATCGAACTTCGATGGCAGCCCTACATTACATACTTCCTAAACATCACACGTTCAAGGATTTTCCCAGTCATTATGTGGTAACCGTCGATTCACCCAGGTAAAAAACCATCTGGACCTGTAGTGTTTGACTTGAGGTGGCTCAAATACCAGCCAACCGGAATCATACAGTTCAAATCAAACTACATTTTGACTACGATTTCAAAAATCTTTCCTGCCGTCCAACACCAGGAGTCGTTTGACAAATTGGGGAAATCATGTGCTCATGTAGATAACTAAAATGAGTAATTAACAATAAAGAATTCAACATAGGTGTCATCATACCTACGCAATTTTATTTTTAAAAACTCTAGAAAAAAACAAAATTAAAATCTATTGAGGGAAAAAGAAAAATTCAAAAAAAAACATGACTCTCCCACGCTCTGCAGAAAAACAAGCTTATTCAGCGTTTCCCCCTTAAGCCTGTTGCGCTCTTTCGTCAAAACGAGCCCGGTCTTTGAAAAGAGGCGTTCACAGGGCACTGACGTCGCAACTGACGAAAGGTAAGTTATGGCCACCCTACTGAGTTCAGGAGACGCTGGACTCATATTCTTCCAGTAGCTCAGAGGAGACTGGTCAGGCTGACCACGAAAATAATCTCACTGTCCCACTATTCCCTACATTGAAAAGCTATTATAATTAAAATTCCTCCCCTTTTTTTTAAAATTTCAGTGAACAAAACAATGAAGAAAACTTTTCTGAAAAAACCGATGTTGACTTCAAACCATCGATGTTGACTTCAAACCATCGATGTCCGATAATATCGACTAGCTAAACATCGATGGTAAAAACATCGATCATCGGAGCCAAAACATCGATGTTTCGATAACATCGAACATCGATGCGCAACCCTATTTCCTTGTATACAGGGTTGCCAACCAGAGAGAGACCTTCTTAATTTTGGAAAACTCCATATACTTCCTATTTCGATACGTACTCGTATACCCAAATCTGTACATCAAAACTGAATGGAATGTAGGTTAAAGCCAAGTGATTTAACGAGTGTCTCTAAAAATAAGATGAAAATGTCGAAGTTCCCTATTCTAGTAGCAAACATAAAGTAAACATAATTTATAGTAATTTGCAATTTATTTTTAGTTAAAAACGATGAAAAATGACCAACCCTCCAAGCATTTAAGAATTTAATAAAATCTGATTGATTTTTCAAATTTGGTTGTGAAATTATATTAACTTCAGCCAGGTACGAGTAGAAGACAGATACAAAAGCTTGCTTATGCAGCTTCTTAGTGGTCAACGTTGAGTCAGCAATGATCTTCAAGCGATTCGGCCAACAGCATTATGCTCCTCCTATTCCATAAACAACGCTACATTTCTTCGATGTTGCGTCGTTTCTCAACATTGTTTCATTAGAATAGGGAACTTCGACATTTTCATCTTATTTTTAGAGACACTCGTTAAATCACTTGGCTTTAACCTACATTCCATTCAGTTTTGATGCACAGATTTGGGTATACGTATCGAAATAGGAAGTATATGGAGTTTTCCAAAATTAAGAAGGTCCGTCTCTCTCTGGTTGGCAACCCTGTATATAGATACTTGCATAATTAATTTTCCGCGCGGCAATTTAAACCGAATGAGTTATGCGCCTCGGCAGATGTAATTCCTACTTACCTATGCATTAAAACGCTTAAAAACGCTTGGAATGCAGTGTACGGAATTATCTGAATAAAATCATTCATAAGTTAACTATGTTGGAAGTGATATCTTAACATGAGCACGGTATATTCCAACCAGTCTGCACGGTATTAACAAAATGTCGCATCGGCAGTTCTTGGATTTTTTTTTGGAAGAACGTTAACTGTAGTTATGGTGAATGCTTATATAAGTTTTTAATGCTTTTTCAAATTATTAATGCTGTTTTTAATGGCAGCACGTTGGGATTTCTCTGGTCGTGTCAGTGTCAGCTGGCATCTTGGAGGTATGAGGTCTTGAAGCGACGGAAGGAGGTAATATTTATAATAACAATATGACACGACAACATACATAGATAAAAAAATAATATTATAAGATATACTATAACTTATTGTTCTCTAGGTTTTCATACTTCACAGAGAAGGTTTTCCCGTACCAATCTAAAAATAAACGAGTGTATACCTACCCTGAAAAGTAGGTAAGTCCAAAAGAAGGTGAAACGCTGCTAAGTCCGTGTCACATGGGTTTATTATTCTATTGGACATACCTACAGAAATTTTGGCTGTTCATTTATTGTTTCTTTCGTGTACAATGGTCCCCCAAGAACTCGAATTAGGCTCCTATTTTTGACAAATTGTCTTTGATCATTAATAGTGCCGTTAAGTGTCTTGATCCACCTGTTCATACTACTTCTATTATGATGTTATCATACAAGCGTATGGTGATTTCAGACAATTTTCCAGGTTTTTGACTCATAAAAAATGAATTTTGGGAGCTGAAACTTCGTTAGAACCTCAATTTTGGTCAACCTCTTAGGTCAACCTCTTAGGTCAGCCTCTTTGTTAGAACCTTTCTGGACAGAATCGACTTCATATTCCGTCTCGTCGCCCTAAAAAACATGGAAAACGGTACCCACAAGCTCATGTTACTAGAACACCAAAAAAACCATATTTTTACTCACATTTATCACCCATAACACCCTTGGGTATATTCCAATTTAGGCTGCAAAGTTTCGGGACACAACTAGGGCCCAAATGGAGGCTGTGTGCGAAAGAACGAATTTTTTAGACCGAAAGTAAAGGTACCTAGGTATGGATGATACGGCGTACGGCGGACGGACATCGCATTTTGGTTTATTATTCTGTGAATAATACACCTATGTATTCGCTCAGGAATTCTTTGTGTTTTTTAGTTTTAGCATGAGCTTTTGAGGTATTGTTTTCCATGTTTTTGGGACGAGAAGACCGAATATGAAGTCGATGTTGACCAAAATTGAGCTTCTAACGAAGTTTCAGCCTTAAATTTACGTTAAATTTTGTTTGGGTCCCCATTTGGGAACACATTTGGGTCCTAGTTGTGCTCCAAAGCTCGGCAGCCCGATCGGAATACACCCAGGGGTGTTATGGGAGAAAAATTGGCGTAAAAATAGGGGTTTTCGAGCTATATATGAGGTTTTAGTGAACATGAGCTTCTGATGTATCGTTTTCCTTGTTTGTTAGGGCGATAAGACCGAATAAGAAGTTGATTTTCACCAAAGAGTGAAGAATTGAGGTTGTAACGAAGTTTAAGCTTCCGAAATTTATTTTTTATGAGACAAAAATTTGGGAAATTGTCTGGAATCACCATAAATTTGTATAATAACACTGGGAGCAAGTGAATCAAGTGGCACTATCAATGTTCAAAGATAATCTGTAAAAAAAAAGGAGTCGAGGTCGTGTTCTTGGGGGCCAAAATTGATGGAAACCATCAAAAATAGCTATTTCAATTATTGCGCATGAAAGAAACAATAAATGAACAGCAACATTTCTGTAGGTATGTCTGACAGAATAATAAACCCAAGTGACAAAGACTTTGCAGCATTTTTGGAATCTACTCACCTTGAAACGTAAAAGAAAAAAATTTGAAGGGGTGTTCCACAATTTTTTCTGAGCGAATACATAGGTGTATTATTCGCAGAATAATAAAACAAAATCTTTGGAGGTAGGTTCCTACTTCACGTAAAACTTTCCTACTTGCCTACTTGCGAAACTTTAGGTTGCGCAAACTCTGTTTCAAGTGACAAACCAAAATTGCGTAGATGTGAAACGAAATTGAAGGGAAATTGAAATGCGTAGCTTTGACGAGTGTAGCTAAGAAGAAAAAACTAAGGAAAGATTTTGCTTGATGTTCGGCAAGGCTGTTCTGAGTCACGTCACTCGTGATGGCGGACCGTATTTTTTTGTCTCTTGAAAAACCATTGATGAGTTGAAAAGCATTGCCCCAGAGCAGGGAGACAGGATTTTAGCAAAATATAGGCTTTTATCAATACATTTCATTAAAAAGAGAAGAAGGTAAAAGAATAAATTTAAATTAATGTGATGCGAACAGTGAGATAAGCGAAATAACTAGATAGTTACCTATAATTATATTCCTGATAGCTTTTGGCGGTTTGTTGTGTTGTCTTTCTTTCCGTTAATCGGCGTCAATAGCCTTATTTAGTGGCAGAGATCCCCAACAATGTTAGCACTCCATTAGCAACAGGCCATTGTCTATAGAACTTAGTTTAGGTAATCGTTGTTAATTTATTTAGGGCCTCTCACCAATTAAATGGAGAATTTCCAAGCCGTTGATAAAGTTGTAGATTTTCCTCATAAACCCTTCCATGAATATGACTTCACTGAGGCAGATGCACAAGTAGCGGAGCTTAGTCGGGAATGTCTGCAGATTGTAAAGGCTTGTGTTAATTTTTCCTAGTGCAAATGGGTTCGTTAAATACGTACATAGCAATTAGCCTTATGAATAACTGAAGTACATTTTGCCATTAGCCAGCAAAACTGCTACGGCAAATGCCAAACAAGCTTGCGATGAGTAGGCAGGTACTGGTGACCTTTAATTATTTATGGTAGGCCTTTCAGCTGTTGTGTCGACACTCAACATAATAACTACAATGAATCAAAGATCCTTTTCCTCGACGGTTCTCACAAAATGTTTCTACGAACGTTCTGTGACCTTATAGAGAACCTGTGATGTGGTACGGGTTTAGAACAAAAATACCTCATTTATAAGTATGCAAGTACCAGCTCATTTGGTAAGTAGTTAGGTAGAGGTACTTACCTGTAATTCAGAGAAATCGTGAAGCTGCATGGCTGTTGAGAAGTCGAGGAGCATGTGAGTCAAGTTGGGGCATTTGTTGGCCAACTCGTGAAGGACGGTGTGAGTGAGAAGTTCGATTGGTAGTTCAATGTACCTCAAGCTTGGTCCAAACCGAATGCTGTTGAATCAACGGAGATGTTAGGATTTAAAGTATTCATATGACATAAACCCAACTTATTTACTGTATTGTTGTAAAAAGCGTTCTAAATTGCAAGGAATGCTTCACATTTCATTGTGGGTTGTACTATCAGTTACTCAAAAACTCTATTACTTATACAGAACTCATACGCAAGCCTGGTGCAATTGAGTTATAGCTTTCTCACAACATCATATTCCTCACGCACGCATCGGGCTTGCAAGGTGAAGAAGAGATTACCCACGCAGACTTCTCAATGATAATCGTGGGTGATCGAACTCTCATCATTTAAAAGATTTGATGGCAAGACATAATGATACGCAGTAATTTATTTAATGATCCATTTAGAAAAATTACCCAATTGGAGTACAAAAATTGATGTGTTGATCTCGCTGAGCATTGGAAACATAAGAATACCTATACGCTTCGCCTATGTTCCCACACTATGGTTTAAAAAAAGGGAGTTGAGGAGGAGGAGAAGGAGGAGAAGGAGGAGGAGGAGCTCGTTTGCTGAAACACCCTATTTTCCTACTAATTTTATATTGAATGGAGGATGCCGTTCCAAAAATGAAGAGGCATGATCTATGCAACGTGGAGGTGCATGGGTAATTCTGGTATAAAAGTTGACTTCGCGTGGTGGCTCATAAAGCATTATCTGGGACATAGGTATTTAACCTACAAAGAACTTACTCAACAGAACAGGTCAGAATGATAGGCTGAATGATAGGGCGGAATGGTACATCTAAAGGTACCTAAGTTGCTATTTGAAAGAATGGGCAGGTGTTACGTACCTACCTACTACTTACCTACACCACCTAATTCGTCTCAACAGAACTCCTCACATAAGAGGCCTCACCGAGCCGTTTGAATCCCTCCAGTGAATGATATCCGTGATAGTGATTGATTTTCACAGCATTATCAAAACGTTGAAACACTTCATAAAATCATATTATTAAGCGTAATTATTATCCAGCATAATTATTATAACACATATTATGATTCACATCCGTGAATTTCGCATTACAGCTGGATGACTCACCCAGCAAATCATGGCAGCCTTATCTTACATATTTAAACATAAAAGAAAAATAACTTTGACCTAAACCTTAGAAATACCTCGGTTATGCAACCGGATGTGAAAGTTCCTTACGCGACATGGAACAGTCAAGATATTCTGATTTCGTATAGGCACAACATCAAACGCATTATTGACTTGGTAGTAAAGTTCCGGGGTGGAGATTGCCACAATACTTCCATGTTCTTCATAATAGTATGGAAACAAGTCTGGCGGCAGGGGCCGCCCATTTCGGTATCGCAGGTCGCCCATTTCGGTAAAAATTCGTAAAACTGCATAGAAATATCACTTTCAACCACTTTCTGACACCACACCAACGTCATTTAGCTAGTAAACCTAGAAAATGTTGGACCCATTGACATATTTTTTGCTGTAAATTAACTTTTCGAATCGAGTTCGAAATCAATAGGACATTTTGGTAACAACCGCACCAATTATGGTCCATTTTTACGGCAAATATCGTTGAAATCGAAATATTAGAAAACCCGTCATAACTCCTTATTGTTTCACCTAGAAAGCTCGTTCTCATCTCAAATTGAGGAGTTAAACGAGCTGAACAAAACCCAAAAAGAAAATCTGATAAAGACCTTATTTTGAAGGAAGTTATGACAATCTGAAATTCAAACATACAATACGTAGGTACATACGGAGCGGCATCAAGCAGAAAACCGTCTAGAAACTCGTTTTGAGCACTTCTGAACAGGATTCCATGGTTTTGTCGAACCCCTGTTTTTGACTGTATGACCCATTCCTATGTAATAGGAACATGGAAGTAAAAACAGGATTATCTAACACGTTCGAAGTCCTTTGACATGCTGACTGCTGTACTTCTTCGGTAAATACTGTAATGATAATAATACTTCTAATAAAAACTTTTATTTCTGTGGGAAATTGAATCCGCTAATGGGGTACGTTCCATGAATTTTCAATATTTCCGCTATTTTTCCTTGAAAGCGTAGTCGTCGAGTAAGTTAAAAAGCTACATAACCATTGTAACATTATTATTACATATATTCAAAACTAATTCACATTAATTTGGCTAGAGCCAAGAAGAACTGTAAGTATTCTGTAGGTACTTCATGTCGTAATACCTGTGCACAACGAGATAGGTTTCAAATTAATAGCTACGCACATTACCAAAAGTTGTAGTTAAAATATGTAGTAAGGTCGATGAGGAAGGTGGGATAAGGGTAGATGCAGATATTTTTGTAAACTTAATTCACCATTTTTCTATTCAGGAGGACGGAGGTTCGAAAAAGTTAAGGAGTGAAATGGAACAGTCCGAGCACGAAAACATTATACCTACTTAGTAAAGTAAGCAAGCCACAATGCAAGCTGAAGACACGCTCCATCCATCTAGTCTTTTCCTGACTGAACTCTCAACTCCCAATTATCCTAACTCTTCTCCACAACTTACTTCACACTTTCTAAAATTACTTTTCTGTATTTCATATTCATTTTACTCATGGTACATATATTTTATTATATATTTATCGTTATTATGATTATATATTTTATATGAGGTTTTCAAATTTCAAAAAAAAAAATTATTTTCATATTTCTTTAAACGACAAGGTTGTCTGCAGAGGAGGATACCTCCGCCCTTACGTATACATTCGTACTCCGTAACTTGGTACACAGATGCGTAGGTACCCTGCAGAGTATGAAAGTCCAAAGGAAGCTAAAAACCTATTTAAGTACACAGGTACTTCACGTAACTTTTTCATTTGCGGATATGCGGCGAAATTGAAGGGGAATCCAATGCTTAGCGATGACGAGTTTAGCTGGGAAGGAAAAACTAAGGGAACTTGTCATCTGGAGAGGAAGTCATTACTACCAAACTAGACAAACAGGGAAAGGGGGGCTAAAAATGATATCATGATGTGACTAATCTAATAAGACCATACGAACGAATGAAACAACTAACTCTTATGATGCTGACACTAACTTGTTCAGTGTGAAATTGGAGACTTCAGTTCACCTAATCGTCAATGCGGTATGTACAGCTCATTTTATTTCTTATGCCTATGTACTTATCATCATATCAAACATCTATAATATTGGTACCCTATAATATCGGTATCTATAATAGGTACCTGGTACCTGTTACATGAGGAAGTATTCCTCGTGTTGACCTACTCTAAGAAAGATAATTGAGCAGATTCGTCATCTATGCCCAGCGACCTTAAGAATACAAGAGACCTTGCTTATAGGCGGTGCTTTGAACACACTATCTCAAATTTTTTCTCATGAGATAGACGCACGAGAATACAAATAATTTGGCTCTGTGATAATTTACCCTAACCTCGACACCGCAAGGTACAAGAGGGCCGAAAAAGTAAGTTATTTTACCCACAAACAAATAATCTGAACAACCCTTCAATGTTGGATATTTAATGTGGTAGAGGAATATATAGCCTATCGTTATACGTGCCTATCAGGCATGAGCCCACCCAAACGCACCTAAGTTATAGTAAATTTGCCATTCATTTAAGTTTGGAATACGGGTTAGAAACTAGACAGACCTATGTAAGATGTCGCAGCCGTGTTCAGCTCTGTTCCCTGGTCGAAGTAGGAATGTTCGATGAAATGTTTAGTTGAAACGAAAATATCGTTGAGATTCTAAATATGTGAGACTTCCTTTCGTTTGATCCAACGTTATATTCAGGTAATATCAAAAAACGCTTCATAGTCCTTGTCACATGGGTTTATTATTCTATTGGACATACCTACAGAAATTTTGGCTGTTCATTTATAGTTTCTTTCATGTGCAATTATTGAAACGGCAATTTTTGATGGTTTCCATCATTTTTGGCCCCTAAAACACGAATTAGGTAAGCTCCTTTTTTTCTTTTATATTGTTCAATATTTTATCTTTGATCATTGGTAGTGCCATTTAATCGTCTTGATCCACGTGTTGATACTACTTCCAGTGTTTTTATACAAACTGATGGTGATTTCAGACGATTTCCCAGGTTTTTGACTCATAAAAAATCAATTTTGGGAGCTGAACATATGGTAGAACCATGATTTTCCACTCTTTGGTCAAAATCGACTTCATGTTCGGTCTTCTTGTCCCCAAAAACATGGAAAACGATACCTCAAAAGCTAATATTACTAACATGTTACTAAAACACAAAAAGTACCTATTTTTGTGCACATTTTCATTCATAACATCCCTGGGTATATTCCGATCGGGCTGAAAAGTTTCGGGACACAACTAGGGCCCAAATGGAACATGTGTGCGAAAGAACGACTTTTTTAGACCAAAAATGAAGCCGGTACACTTGATACGGCGTACGGCGTACGGCGGACGGCGGACGGACATTGCATTTTGGTTTATTATTCTGTGAATAATACACCTATGTATTCGCTCAGCAAAAAATTTTTATAACACCCCCTCAAAATTTTTTCTTTTCCGTTTCAAGGTGCGTAGATTCCAAAAATGCAATGTCCGTCCGCCGTATCACGTGTACCGGCTTCATTTTCGGTCTAAAAAATTCGTTCTTTCGCACACATGCTCCATTTGGGCCCTAGTTGTGTCCCGAAACTTTTCAGCCCGATCGGAATATACCCAGGGGTGTTATGAGTGAAAATGTGTATACAAATAGGTACTTTTTGCGTTTTAACAACATGTTAGTAACATGAGCTTTTGAGGTATCTTTTTCCATGTTTTTGAGGACGAGAAGACCGAATATGAAGTCGATTTTGACCAAAGACGCGGAAATTGAGGTTTTACCAAAGGTTCAGCTCCCAAAATTGGTTTTTTATGAGTCAAAAACCTGGAAAACTGTCTGAAATCACCATCAATGTGTACAATAACATTAGAAAAAGTGTAAACAGGTGAATCAAGACCATTAAATGCCACTACCAATGATCAAAGATGATCTTTAAAAAAAAAAAAAAAGCGTACCTATTTCATGTTTTGGGGGCCAAAATTGGTGGAAATCATCAGAAATAGCTATTTCAATCATTCCACATGAAAGAAACAATACATTTAACAGCCAACAAAAATCTCTAGAACTCCAATAGAATAATAAACCCATGTGACAAGGACTTTGCAGCGTTTTTGGAATCTATGCACCTTGAAACGTAAAAGAAAAAATTTTGAGGGGGTGTTATAAAAATTTTTTGCTGAGGGATTACATAGGTGTATTATTCACAGAATAATAAACCAAAACTACAGGATAAAAATAAAAAAATCTATTTCCTCGCCCCGCTACCACCGCTATTTAGCCCAACAAAGTATGCTCAGAATTTCTGACTAGTAGGTACCCATTAACTACCTAGTAGGTGGTGTATGAAATGAAACTTATTCATCAAATGAATATTTCATTATTTAATATTAAATTGCCATCATGGAATATATTTGTATATGGGAGAAAGATTATCACATCAAGAGTTGGCCAATGAAGTTTGACATTCGTGTTTCTGATAAAAAATTTGTGATCTAAAAAATGAGTGGTCCAACCGCAAGGCCAGTACTCATCTCCCTGCTAACCTATGGTGCGTCTAATAGTAATTCTCTAGTCGATTTAGATAGATTCCAATATTAGTGTCCCTTTCCACTTACATACCTTGCGGTGACACTGATTATTAAACATAAAAGTCAGAAATAGTACTCCTTTCAAAAATAACCTTCTGGGAAGTGATGAACGAGTGGTTTGGGGTTGTTCAGACCCCGTGAAAAGCTCTGCCAGACCTTTGGAGAGCATAGCATTTATAGAAAGCTAGGTAGGTAGTCACACCGAAAACTGGAGGAAATCAACAATTCGCTACAACCTCATATAGAAACCTATCTTTCTGGAGCCTCTATAGATTTTTACTGGTAGTCAATATACTCGAATAATACCGAAGAATTAATATATTCTATCACCCCTTTCCCTATAACCTTTGTGCGTCAGGGTTATACATAGGCTACACTTTGTAAGGTTATTATAATAATTATAATAAAGAGATGGAGGCTGGCTAGGGGTAGATAGATAACAAACCTGGCGCTGGCCTTTCCACTGTGTCTCCTACACTTCAAATGTGGAGTGGAGACGGCACGGCACGATTGCTAATTTGATAATAATTGATAATTTGATAATAATTGGTAATTTGATAATAATTTATAATTTGATGATAACTGATGACTAGTCTTTGTTGTATGTATCCACTCATAATTCTAATCATTAAACGTTCATCAAAATTATAATGGGAATTTGCTTATAAATCCTATTTTGATAGATTAAAACTATATTGTACTTGCGTAGGAATAGCCATTATGTAAGGGGAATGCATGGCTTACCTGATGAGAGCCAAAAGAGATTCGAGGGAGCCGACATGCAAGCCTGAGATGTCCGGTCGCAAGGACACGTCCTTCCAAAGGCGCGTGTCGTACGCCACTTGCCGCCACTTCTTGCATACCCTCGCCAGCAAGCATATTTCGCGATGGGAAAGGTAAGAAAATATTTTCAAAAGCACCTTGTCCGGCAGTTTTTCTATGGTCTGTAAACAAAAATCATAGTTCAACAGTAATAAAGTAGGTAATGCTGATGTTGGCACTGCATCAAAATTGGCTTAACTGTGAGGGCTAGACGTTCAATTATAGGTACGTACCGTGCCAGCAAAAGGGCTCCGAAGAACACCGGTCCCGTCATCAATGTAAACTTGCGATCGCTCGACGGCAAGTTGTCCCCAAACCTGCCAGAAAAAAATTCCCAGGAATATCAATCAGTTCAAAAAATTATCGGTTGTATTTGAGACGCGGAACCATGGATTAAAGAATCCGGACGACATCACATAAGGTTGTTATTCCATTAACGGAGTTGGGTTGTTAAAACCACAATGGTTGCGTATAGATCTTCTGAGTGTACCTAAAACTCATAAATGGTACCAATGTTCATGGATTGACCAATGGAAGTGGGATATTAAAGTTTTTTTTATAGTACCTACAGCTTCGTTGCCACCCATCCCCCTGCCCTCAGACCCTTAAGCCACGAAAAGTGGTGGTAAGTATTCTGAGGTATGAGTTGAAGCGAGGAGTATGTATCTACGTCATAAAATGCAGTTTCAGTGAATAAGAGCAAGGAAAAATGATCGCTTTCACTCATATAGGGTGCACGAGAAAGAAAGGTTACCACCAAACTAGAAGAATCGATTATAAAACCTATCAACCTATCAGGTTTCCAACAAAAGATGTCTCGAGCCCGTATTTGAAAAAAAAAGGAACTGCTTACGAGTATTTCGACTTCTAAGATTTTTTACACGTCAATAGATACGGCTATGAACTATTAAGTAGGTAGTTTATTACTTGCGAAATCCTCAAAAACGTGAAAAAAGTGAGGGGAGCGCCAAGGTTTCTGGAGAATTTCACAACTAGTACACTTATTACCTGTTTAAGGTATAGGTAATCAGAATCTGTGCAGAATTTTGGGACATCTCTTTTTTTTGCGTTTATGTTTGTTTCAAACCATTGTGAAGCCTATTCGGTTCAGAGTGGAAACTATGATCCCAGAAAAATCGTGGAAAATATTCGCAGGAAACGAGGTTAAAAATTCGCTAAAAGGTGGAACACGAAGAAAGTAAGAAAAAAACAATACACAAAATAGAAAATGAAATAAAGAGCTGGAAGAGCATTTGGTCCGAAATTAGTTGTAGAGCTTATCCCTGAGGTTTGGTAGGTCTTGCTAGACACCCGGTACTTAATACCTAGGTAGGTATGTAACGTTTTGGAGAAAAAAAAGTCCACATTTAGTAGATAGTTCATCATCAAGTTGCAAAAATTCCATAAAAATAATTCCATAAAAATGTTATGTGCGAAAAAGTAAGAGCAAATCAAAATTAAAAATGTTTAGAATGCTAATTATAATATTAAATACTCGTAGTAGAAGAATATATAGGTAATTGCGAGGGTAAACAACTACACTAAGCAAAACTGGGCTATAGAGACGGTCACAAGGGAAAGATTTTAAGATGCGGCCTTTAACCTTCTTTTGTTCTAACCTAAGTTGTACAGACAATTTAGAAGAAAAATAATGAGTACATCCATGAGTTAATAGTGTTTTTGTAAAATTTAGAGCAGAATAATATGTTAATTTTAAAACGACATCGAGCTTAGGGTGTTATGCGCTGTTAAAGATTTGCATAATGTGAATGAAGTATTCATATTCACGTCGTTTTGCATTGTTTTTGTGATTATATCCCAGTCTGTTCAGAGTTTCAGAGGCTCCTCGTCTCAGTTGGAGAGTCCCTGAAAAAGATTTATAACAGTTTTGATTAAACTAGAGAGTGCGTATTCATCTCACCATGAGTGAATTCATGAGTCCCCCTCGGTTTAATCACGTATTTAAAGTTGCGATAAATTCTTACAGATCAGGATCGAAAGTCGTAGTAGAAAGGTAGTAGATTATTGTATTACGGAATTAGAAAATGTCTTGTTGAATTGTTTGATATTGTAACGATGAACTGAGGTCATTCAAATTCATCATTATAAGTGGGTACCTAAGTGTGGTTAGTTGCCTTATGTTTGATCAAAAGAGGCTTGAGAATTCTCGTATCTGGGGCGCCAAGAACTCTGAAACGTTTATCAAAATTGGTTGAATAGGACCGGTGTTATCGATGAGGTTAGGGCATAGAGCTGTCCGATTCGATTTCCCATGAAATTTTATGGGATGGTGCCTGTAACCGCCTAAAAGACATCAATGTGACAAAAATCCGTTGAATACACCCAAACAAAAGAATCCTAAGAATCTGTGGACACATACGAGCTACATGGATCCATGCTTGTTCAAGAGTTTAGGAACGCTCAATGGAAGTGGATATCTTGATTATGGAAGACGACAACGATACCCTCATATATTCTAGAGCAAAATACAAAATGAGGATGTACATATAATTTGCAAGGGAGTGGAGCTCTTTATATTTTAGTCAGACGAATAATGCTTTTGTTGCTGTAACCACCAAATAACTAAGTAGGTACAGAAAAATGAAGAATCTTTAACTGATTAATATTTAGGACTGTAGTATCTAGTACTATCTAGCAGTATACCTACTGTTGTCTGGAAAGTAGGTCAACAATTATGAGACAAATAATGGTGGCTTTTCACAAGGAAGTAGTGAAAACGGCTGGGCTTAACTCCTTCCTAATTCGCAAAAAAAGGAACAGTTTACGTTAGTTTACGCTTAGAACCATTACACCGTGGTTCCGAATTATTTCCAAATGGAAATAGATACATCCCAGTTAGTTATGATAATATTAATTTTTAGTAGCAAGTAGTTATAAACGCTGTATTTAATTACTAAAAGGATTTTCAAGATTATTTTCGTACATGTATAAATACGAAATTTCACTCGAAAGATGGCGATGACTGGGCTATTTGGTCACCATCTCAGATAACTATCCGACTTCAAGATCGCCACAGTCAGATATCAAAAAAGAAACCGGATGGATAGTGATAACTATAAATTATATGTTTTCCAAGTCCCGAATGTGCGGGAGTCAGTCTAAATATAGTCGTTGTTTCCCCGAGCAGGGAGCATTATGTTTGATCGCTCTCCATTGTTGCTACGTCATACATTGAATAGTTAGCCGAAATCCGAATAAGTTTCTGGTTATCCGCTGACTGGTTGTATTCAAAACAATGAATAATGCATCCTGCACATTTTAGAGGAGGTGCAAGGTGGACGTCCCATTGGTCCTGCGCCTTGGTTACCAATCCAGGAGACTAAGATGACCAGACGGAATAGTCGCTCACTATTATGGCACAGAGGTGAGTCAGTTTTTAATGATCCAATTACCATTTCATGATGAAGTCGTGCGTTAGTAACTAGTACAACTGACCAAACTCTTGTCCGGTGTTTAACCAATTAGTATTTTACAATAGAAAAGTCAGCAACTCGTTTTCGAGAGAATGCAGAATACTGGCCAAACCTTCACATTAAGTACCTAGGTATGTTGTGGGTCCTGCACAAAAATGTACGTAACGGCAAATGAAACGCACTAACCACGCATGTATTTTGAAAGGATAGTACTTACATCATCACACATCCCGAATTGTTGAGCTACACTTCACTGAACAAACAGACGATGGAGAAAACTGTTAAATTGAACACCTACTCAAGCTGGCACAACAAATGAAATATTGTAGGATTGATGGGAAATAATTGAAGACGTTAAATTCAAGCCAAAATTGAAGAACTAAAAAAACTGATAGAGCGCTGGGGCTCCCAAACTATTTCTGGTATAGGCGTCGGAAACGTTGGTCTAAATTTAGTGATGGAGAGCAGACGAATAATCAGCTGTGATGTTGAGATGCAGCGGTGAGAGACTTAGAAAACACCATTCTGCTATTTAGAAACATCATTTTGTGCAAATAACGCGTAGTGAGCGGAACTTGAGTGAGCTAAACTTCAAATGAGTATAATGACTTAAATAATATGGATGGTCAACTCTACGCTGAGACCATCAGATTTTGCTGCCCCAGTCGGTCTCACGGATCCGCCAGTGTCGCCGCAGTATGTGAATAAAACTTCGGGTTTTTGGACTTGAAATTTGGAGTCTCTACTCTACATAGTGATCCCACTGGCATCTCTGGTATTTGTAATATAGTGCCGGTGTGCAAAATACATGTTCTCATTATCCTTTTTGAATTAAGTGCTTGCAAATTGATTTTTGATTTGATAACTAATGTCGAGTTGATTATGGTACCGCCACACGTGCCAATAACGGCGCAAGTAAGAAGGACGCGTTTGGATTTGTTGTTTCCAGTTTCCTAAGTGCCAAGAAGGAGACAATCGGTGATTGGCTTTTTTCCTTAAACAAAAAAAAAATATTCTGATGTACGATAGCTGCTCGTTTTTCCGTTATCCACTCATACGCTCATAACTCGCGTACGTAGAAATGGCGTATGATGAAAACTAACTGTATTATAGCTTTATGTAGGTACCTAATCTTCGAATAGATAGTTTTCCCTAAGCATACCGCCTAAATACGGGGGTGTGACACTTCTTTTCTTCGTGTTTGATGTACATTTCAATATCTAAGATACTTTGGTATACATACGAATAAAATGTAGGTGGTTCGCTTCATGAATGGATTTGTACGCATGTATGTATATATTCATATTGTATAAGAGTTTCGACCAGTCGAGTTTTTAAAACCGTTTCCGGCTCCTTTGTAACTTCGATTTTTCTGAAAGATTGTTAAAAGATCTTAAAATATATTGTTCTGAAAAATGTTGTAAGTGTATTTTCTTGTGCAGTAGTTTGGCGGTTCCAATCAGTCTTACTTTGTGGACGATTAGACCTAACAGTAGGATATGATAATACATAATTATAAAATATGATGAAAAACTACGTGTAATATAGGTAGAACGTAGAACCAAGTTTGACATAAGCTTTGACCTGAAACTATGCTAACTGTAAGTGAGGCTCTCCGAGAGCTGAAAAAATCGTAAAATTCTCTAGTTATTTCTATGATATTGATTAGTGATTAATTTCTGCAGGTTCCTAGATGCTGTCAAAGGCAATTAGAACAAAAAACTCAATTGAAAGGATGCAAAACGATTTGTGTTGAAAAATAAAACCAGCAATATTCGTGAACATTAATCCGCTCATACTCGATTATTCAGGCATTATTTATAAGAGAATATGGGTGAAATAACGACATATTTTCCAGCTATAAAAGGGAGGGTCAAAATGACCTCAAATAATCGTAAAGTTATCAGCCAGTTATTGTCGGGGCTCCGTCACCACTAGATAAGAAGATGGATACAGACTTCTAGAAGCTTATCGGTTCCATATTGTTTCCACTGGTCTTCCAACGGAGGTCTGCCGGCCTTTCTCCAGATGAATCACGCTTCGAAATATTGTGTAAGACAGAAGAAGCCTTCTAGCTAGCAGTAAATCTGATTACCAATCAAGGAAACTTAATATTTTAATAAATCGTCGATTGTGTAGTCGGTGTCGGGTTGACTTTCCTTGACCACCGGAATCAACGGTTTGTAAAAGGTTTGCAAATAGATTCAAGATTGACTGGCCCATCAAGTTGAATGTATTTGGAAGTTAATTCAAAATATCTGAACCAAAATATCATCAGATATTAATAAAATTGAAGACTTGCGAGTACAATTTGATAGAGGAGGTAATAAGAAACTACTAGGTAGGTACTTAATATTTTACATTATTTATGTTACGTTTCGGTTTCAGAAAAATACGAACCTGTGCACTCCCAAGAGTTTTTTCAGATACCAGAATTACCAGGACTTTTGGTTTATTATTCTGTGAATAATACACCTATGTATTCGCTCAGCAAAAAAATTTTATAACACCCCCTCAAAATTTTTTCTTTTCCGTTTCAAGGTGCGTAGATTCCAAAAATGCAATGTCCGTCCGCCGTACGCCGTATCACGTGTACCGGCTTCATTTTCGGTCTAAAAAATTCGTCCTTTCGCACACATGCTCCATTTTGGCCCTAGTTGTGTCCCGAAACTTTTCAGCCCGATCGGAATATACCCAGGGGTGTTATGAGTGAAAATGTGTGTAAAAATAGGTACTTTTGCGTTTTAGCAACATGTTAGTAACATGAGCTTTTGAGGTATCGTTTTCCATGTTTTTGGGACGAGAAGACCGAACATGAAGTCGATTTTGACCAAAGAGTGAAAAATTGAGGTTCTACCAAATGTTCAGCTCCAAAATTGATTTTTCGTGAGTCAAAAACCTGGGAAATCGTCTGAAATCACAATTAGTTTGTATAATAACACTAGAAAAAGTTGCAGCGTTTTTCATTACTAGGGCTTATATTCAAATCGAAACTAGGGGTACCAAATATACTTGGCAATGAATAAAATGATAAGGTTATTTATTCATATTGATCAGTAGTAATGTATTCAGTAAGTACCTACCTATAAGGATATTTTTCGAGGTACGGATGTACAAAATCAAGTGCAGACCTAAAAACGATAAACCGGTGGTTCTCCACCGAGTCTGACAATGAGTAGGTACGTCTAAAATGAATCGTGCGACCTTTTCTATCACTAATGCAGGGCAACATGAATTCTGTAGTCTGAAAATCCATGACTAACTGTGGTGTATATGGATACATGTGCTTGCCCCAAAATTGAAAGAGTAAATAGTATTAAACGCCTAGGCTTGGAACTTCACTGTCATCTAATGTGGAAATGCCATATAGAAACCGTAGTAAACAAGTTTCTTCTTTGAAATACTGTAATACTGTAATACTCCGAGCGTGGCTTTCATGAAAAAATTTACAAATGCTTTATTACGCCCATGTATACAGCAGTCTGTTATACGGCGTAATACTAGGGTGGTGCTTACATGTGTCTAAACGTGGTATGCAACTCACTACTAGGTACGCATCGTTACAAAAGCCCGTAGCCGAACTTGAATCAAAGACCCATACCATACCTTTGAGGTATTTCCGCCTAGGCTGTCAGGTATGTGTTTCATTCGTTAATTTATGCCCAGATTACAAAACAATCATTTGCAGCACGTAATGTAACACGAATCTGTACATGGAATATCTTAAAGTATTTGGCCTTTATTTTAACTTCTGTCTATTAGTTATCGTTAGATTATTTATAGTTCTGATAAGACAGAGATAAATATGCAGTACGAGTACACTCTATCCACAATGCATTATTTAAGAACATAAGAAAACAGAGATAAATATGAAACAATAGTTGGTATGTACAAACAAACGAAGAACGTCAACAAGTCCCTGGACGGGTCTTTCACCTACAACTAGGGACAATATTATGCCATAGGTGATGAATGTATCGTACTAGCCATGTCCGCCCGGTTCGTTCGCTCATCCAAGTGGATGTACATAATATACTCGTAGCTCTGGACTTGTAGTATCTCCTAACCATAAAATTCCAACTCATTAACGCAATAAACAGTGATTATAAAGTGGTTTCACTAATTAATTAACTAATTAATAGACAATGACTCTAGCATTTCAATTAGGTAATTAAGTATATTCAACAGTACCCGACTGCGAAACTCATCACTGGAGATCGCAGGTTTAAATGGCCCATTTTCATTTTATTTGTTTTTTGGCTCCGCTATATTAGTCGAAATCCCCTATCAATCGTCGTAGTTCACACCAAGCGCTCTACTTATTGTTTGTTATAGATAATAATATAGATAAAGATATCACAAATCATGGAGCAAAGAGCACTAGGAGATTTCGGTAGGGCTCGGAAGTTCACCCTTGACTTGATAGTTGATACCTACCAGTTCCACATGTCTTATATTGAATCTGTTTGGTAAAATCATCACCGCGCTTCTTATTTAGTTCAGTTTTAGTTGAAGTTCTATTTGGAGTTATTACAAGAGGAATAACAACGGTTAAAAAGGAGTAAGGGTCATGAAGTTTCATAGAAATGGTCGGTGTTATACCTACTATTCGCGACGTCCGTTTCTTATCTACGTAAAAGTGCTAAACATACCAGATAGTGCCCTTTAAGAAAAGGCTGTGTACTTATTCTGCCCTTATCGTTTCTATATAAACCCCCATCATCCCGGAAAACACCACAGTTCCGTTTTCAGGCTCTTCAGGGGATGTTCATCGACACTCAAGGTACGTATTCTTGAGGTATCCTTGCTAAGGGGTTGCCTGGTTTCATTGTTACGTCTACTGCATAGGATTTCATGAGTTTTACCAAAATCCAAACGTTAGTTTCGTGGAAATGGCCGTCATTTCCTGTTTCAAATTCCATTTTAATCAATATACAGGGTGGCGCAATAGGATCGACACATTTTGAATTGTTCTGAAATCGTCAATTTTGAAGATATCGGGATAAAATGAAGCTTAAAATGTCGAGTAATTAAGGGAGTTATTATTCATTACTTAGTCATCTTAAATGTGAAAAATGATATTCATCAAATACCTACCTTCCTTGCTGAGCGTTATGTGAGGATGATCGAGGATTTTCTCATTCCACAACTCGAGCATAACGATTATGACACGGACAGCATGTGGTTTCAGCAGGATGGGGCCACAGCCCACACGGCAAGAGTTTCGATGCGGGTTGTTCGCGCTCATTTCCCAGGGCACGTGATTTCGCGTTTCGGAGATGTCCCGTGGCCCCCACACTCACCTGATTTGACAGTCTGCGATTTCTTTTTGTGGGGCTACCTGAAAGCCAGGGTTTACGCCAGCAAACCCCGTAACCTTCAGCAGTTGAAGACATCAATACAGGCTGAAATCGCCTCGATCCCGACCGATATGCTTGAGCAAGCCATGCGGAACTTCCGTGACCGACTTCAAGAATGCATCGCTCAGCAAGGAAGGCATTTGATGGATATCATTTTTCACAATTAAGATGACTAAGTTGTAAATAAACTCCCTTAATTACTCGACATTTTAAGCTTTATTTCATCCCGATATCTTCAAAATTGACGATTTCAGAACAATTCAAAATGTGTCCAATCCTATTGCGCCTCCCTGTACCTACTTGAAACAAGAAAATCAAATTGCAGCCAATCCATGTAAGCTAGAGATAATAATTGTGTATAGGTAGGTATGATAGCTGTGAGTTATGTTGGAACAATGTTGGTTGGACGGGTGGAGTTCCATAATGGTGATAACGGTTATACATAATACATGTTGTGTCAGACCTTTGATTTTCACTTGAATCAGTTATTAAATATCCTCGGCCAAATGTAGAACACTTCAATTCTGGCAAACGATTGAGTTCAATAAAGTTTTTATAATGGCGACAGATAACGGAGGAATGGACGTACCTAGAAATACTCGTAATTCACATTTCTGTTTCAAATGTGGGAGTAACGAAGTTGAGTAAATAAATGTGACCCATTTCCCATTGCATGTGTTCGAAAATCTATAGAGCAAGAAATGTTTTCAGCTATCATCTGGTATAATACAACACTGGAACCAACTATTTTTGGTTTATTATTGTCAATAATGAACCTTTTTTTAAAAAGGTTTGTACGGGGGATTTTTGTGGGGTCTGTCTCAGCTCCCATCCACTGCGGCCTACAAGGTCTATTGTGTTATAATAATGAACCTTTGGAATCGAGCATGAAAAAAAAGGAAAAAAAGTTAACACCCCCCCCCCCCCGTTTGGTAGCTTCTGTTTTAAGGTACGTAGAATCCGAAAATGGAATGAAAAGTTTCTGTCCGTCCGCCGTGCTCTGCAATTTCCTTAGTCCCCATGAACCAGTTTGATTTGCAAGTTCCATTTGGAGTCTAGCAGGACCCCGAAGCTCGGAGTTACTGTCAGTCGTATCGAAGGGGTGAAAAATAGGGGTTGAATTTTTCCGTCCGAACGCCGTAGGTAGCTCGAAAACGTAGAATTGAAGGGTATGGTTTTTTAGTTAATCTCGAACTAAAGAATTTTTGAGACCATCCGGAGAATTGCACGTCCAGCGGTTCGTTTGTACCTACCGAAAAGCTTCGTCTAGCATGATCGTGAATGAAACGGTATAAATCTGGCCCAGATATCATTGCTAGAGAACACCAGATTATAATCACGCATGGCTGAATGAAATCGAGTTGGATGTTCCGTGATATTATTTCATTTGAAGAATGGCTCTTCTTGGCTCTTTCGGGTTTTGTTGATAGGTAATTTTGTAACTTGAACAAACGTTCAAGTTCACTTCATGAATAACAACAAATAATGATCGAATTATTGAATCCTGCCCATTTTTATGAAACTGTAATTTCCGCGCCGGCTCCAGTACTCGATTTAGGGCTTTCCTGGGGGGAGCTCGAGGGTAGGTTTTTGTCCACAGAAAACAGTGACCTACGCAGAAGGGGCATCTATGTATATAAAGGTAAATAATAAACCGTTCTGTAATAATTTGCAGTATTTTTGTGGTTACACGTGAAATAGTTGCTATCGACTGATTATTATTGGTCAAGTAGGTAGGTATCTAATTTGTTCACCGCAAAACGCTTGATATTTCTCCCTCGCCTCTGTTGAAAATATCCATGTTTATTATTTATTCTTAAATTTCAATCACATTTATAACTTGCTATACTAATCAGCAGTTTTTTTTATTCATTTTGCGTTCTCATAATGCTATAATTGTCATAATAGTGTTTTTTACAAACTATGAAGTAGTTGCTTTTTCATACCAATTCTTCGTGGTTTCATAAGGGTTCATTTATGATGTATTGTGTACTTTTAGTACAATTTTATCTAAGAAGTCCACCCGTTTAAGTAGTAATTACCGTCGGCGGTGTGATAAGAATCCACCTCCTTGATGTTATTCCTTCGTATGGAAGACCTCCTGATCACCAGCCGCTGCCATTATTCAGTATCTTTTAAATTATTCGTATAAGTGAATAGGTAATAGAACTTTCTTCCCCTTTGAGTTATCCTTTACACGTCAACAGGGACAAACTCTTGATGATCAGCGATGTCTTCTCGCACATTCAGGCTGAAAAACTACATTTTAGAAATGGAGATTCACCCGTTTAAGTAGTAATTACCGTGGTGATGTGATAAAAATTCATCGCCCTGGAATTACTCCTTTACACGGTTGATTTCCGTATCACCAACTCCTGCGAATCTCTCGTCCGATATTTTGATGGTGTAGGCACTGCTCATTACTGGCTCATTATGATTCTAGCCCGTTTAAGTAGTAGTACCGTGGGTGATGTAGGGTTTTTCCATCTCCCAGGCCCTACTGCTTTATACGGGTTGAAATCTAAGAACCATCATCTGCATCGGTAGGTAACAATAAACACGTGCTTCCGAAATGAAGAATTTCCCATTTAAGTAGTAGTACCGTGGGTGATGTGGTTTATTGTTTCTTCTCCACGTTATTACCGCTTTACATGGGGGATCTTCAACTCATCGTTATTTTCGTCGATCATCACTACATGTGAAGACCTTGCCGACCTCCAAATGAAGATTCGCCCGTTTAAGTAGTAGTACCGTGGGTGATGTGGTTACAAGTCATCTTCCCGTTCCTACTACTCTACACGGGTGATCTTCCGGACACCGAATGCTCAACATGGCCATCAGTCTTGCATCACTTATTTGCTACGCTTGATGAAGATAATCCCGTTTAAGTAGTAGTACCGTGGGCGATGTGGGTGTGAATCATCTCCTCGGAATTACTACTTTACACGGATTATTTAAAGAAAAGCTACATTTTCATGACGGAGCTCTGGCCTGAGACTATCGTCTCTACAAAGAAAGGTATACATGCTTAGTTAATATAATACAACTACTGCTGGTATGAAATGGTTTGTTTGTCTTATCATTTTAACATGTTAATATACATCAACATCATACAACATAAATATCTTGAATTCTGCCTAAAGGTAAGCGTGCCGCAGAGGGTCGGGCCGCATCGCAGCGGATAAATGTCGCTAAGCACATTAGCAGCGTGTCGGGCCGCAGCTCGTTGGAAAAATGCGATCATTTGGCCGTTTCGTTGTTCGTTGTTTCGTCAGCCATGGATTCTTCCGATGAAGTTGTTTCATTTTTGGTTCATTATTTTCAGTAATGAACCTTTGAAGTCGTGCATGAAAATTAAAAAAAAATTAACAACCTTTCAACATTTGATGATTTACGTTTTAAGGTAACACGCTGAATCCGAAATAATGGAATAAAATATACATTTTCTCCGTTTTCGCGGAAAAAAATTGAATCATGGACATGTTTTTGGACGCACGAATCGATAGTACCGTACTGCATAGGTATCCACATTCAACGGTTTTCCGTGAAAACGGAGAAAATTACTCTTACAATTTTTTTTTGTAAACGGAGAAATTTGGGGATTGAAGAAAGGCTCACTTAGCTGATTAGGGAGGGCCCTCAAATTGTCATTCTTACTCACCAGTCCTACAGAGGCTCCATTTCTAATTTCATCCTCTTAGGTCAAACAGAAATGAAATTAGCCTCAGGACTCACGCAGCTGATTAGGGAGGGCCCTCACCTGGTCACTCTCACTCACCAGTCCTACAGAGGCTCCATTTCTAATTTCATCCTCTTAGGTCAAACAGAAATGAAATTAGCCTCAGGACTCACGCAGCTGATTAGGGAGGGCCCTCAAATTGTCATTCTTACTCACCAGTCCTACAGAGTCTCCATTTCTAATTTCATCCTCTTAGGTCAAACAGGAGTGAAATTAGCCTCAGGACTCACTTAGCTGATTAGGGAGGGCCCTCAAATTGTCATTCTTACTCACCAGTTCTACAGAGCTCCATTTCGAATTTCATCCTCTTAGGTCAAACAGGAATGAAATCAGACTCACGGTTATTCTAGTAACTTAGTAATCGCCTTCATTGAACAACTACCTTGCATTCTAGGACATCAGGTGTATGGAAACCAGTATTGTTTATCGGTAGTGCGTTACGCTTCTTGGTGTCGGTCGAAAATTTTAGATTGTCCCCAGCCCAAAAACATATCCATGCTAAACAATTTATGTCCGTCCGCCGTGCTTCGCACTCCATTTTAACCTGACCCTTCAGGTTTTTGCGATGGGACCCCCCGCCGAAAAACGACAGGAAAAAGTGAGACCAAATAGTGAGACCAAAAAATAGTGAGACCAAAATAGTGAGATAAAAGTAGCGCGAAATTTTCTTATGATTTTCACGTACAACCGAGTAGTTGCTAGGGAAATGAAACTTCTTTCATTTTCATCGGACAAAAATCGATTTCCATTCGTTGGAAAGCTCTTGATTTATCACGCATTTATTTCGTATTTGTTCTTGGTATTTATTTCCTAGTTTCATAATATAACTATATAAATGGATGTTATAAATCGATAGTAAACAATGACGCTTGTTTGGTTGTCACTTGGTTGTTTCGATGTGTATAAGCGTGGCTAAAGCTTATATAATACAGCGAGGGGGACAAAAACCTGAAGGGTCAGGTACACCACATTTTAGCCTTCAGGCTTTAAGCGGAAGTCATCCGGGGGTGCAGGGGGCGAAGCCCCCGCCGAGGCGCGTAGCGCCGAGTTTTTGTTTATTATTAACCTGACCCTTCATGTTTTTGCGATGGGACCCCCCGCCGAAAAACGACAGGAAAAAGTGAGACCAAATAGTGAGACGAAAGTAGCGCGTATTTTAACAATGATTTTCACTTACAACCGAGTAGTTGCTAGGGAAATGAAACTTCTTTCATTTTCATCGGACAAAAATCGTTTTCCATTCGTTGGAAAGCTCTTGATTTATCACGAATGTATTTCGTATTTGTTCTTGGTATTTACATCCTAGTTTCATAATATAACTATATAAATGAAGTTGTAAATGGATAGTAAACAATGACGCTTGTTTGGTTGTCACTTGGTTGTAGTAAACTACGCGGCTAAAGCATGTTTTTTTAACCTGACCTACCTAATTATACAAAGCGGTTTACTCGATCAATATAACGTTAGCAATAGTAGTTGGGTACCTACATAATAATACGTATTTATAAAGTGATACTCATATTTTTACTGAAAAACAAAAAAGGTGGAGTCTAGTATGAGCCGCGCGTGAAGTAAGGTAAGAAACAGCCGATCTTATAATAATACAGCGAGGGGGACGAAAACCTGAAGGGTCAGGTACACCTGATGATGATTCAATAATTCAATCATTAATTATTTGTAGTTATTCATGAAGCATAAGGCAAATAATAAACCGTTGTGTAATAATTTACCTGTATAGGTGCCCCTTCTAGGTACGCAGATATGTAGTACAATAAAACGTTTTGTAATATTTTACCGTTGTGTAATAATTAACCGTTATGTAATAATTTACCGTTGTGTAATAACTAACCGGTACCTATGTAATAATTTACCGTTGTGTAATAATTTACCCAATAATACTTCAACGTAGGTACTTTGTTCAAGTTGCAAAAGTACCTATCAACAAAATCAAAAAGATCCATAATTTTTCAAATGAAATTTTATCACAGAAGAACCAACTCGACTTCATACAGCCATCCTCGATTATAATCAGGTGCTCCCTAGCAATGATATCTGGGCCGGATTTATACCGTTTGATTCACGAACATGTTGAAACGACAAATGATGTTCAAACGAACGGCTGGTCGTCTCCGGGTGGTCTCAAAAAATTCGTTAGTTCAAGATCAATTTAAAAACTTGAAAAAAAACCATACCCTCTTACTGAAAGTTCGAGCTTCGGCGTTCTGAAAATGTCAACCCTTATTTTTCACCCCTTAGAGATGACTGTCAATAACGCCGAGCTTACGGCTTACGGCGTACGGCGGACAGACATAATTTTTTTTGCATTTTCGGATTCTACATACCTTGAAACGTAAACCATCAAATTTTGAGGGGGGATACATTTTTTTTTCATGCTCGGTTCCAAAGAATCATAATAATAAACGAAAATAATAAAACAAACAAATTTGTCCGCCGTAAGTTTTTCACCGTACTTAGCACTTTTCTTAGTTACCATGAACCAAAATTAATGAAATTTGGTTTGCAGGTCCCGTTTGGGGTCGAGTTGGTCCTCGATGCTCGGCGTTACTGTCAGTAATCTCTAAGGGGTGAAAAATAGGGGTTGAAATTTTCAGAACGCCGTAGCTCGAAAACTTACAATTGAAGAGTATGGTTTAAAAAAATTTTTTTTTTTAAATGTTAACGCACCGCCACGTCACGAACGGCCCTCGCTGTGGTATGCGCGCCTCCATAAAGAAAAACGCTGTAAATCCCTGCACAACGGTTTATTATTTTGTACAGAATACCCTCCTGTTACAGATCACAGGTCTCCGTATAGATAACCCTTCTATATAACATATATACTATTCTACACATATTACCTATGTAGATCGCGGATCCTCCGTAGGTTAGTACCCTAACCCCGTACTCGTTACTAGGTACCTACCTAAACCGTTGTGTAATAATTTACCTGTATAGGTTCCACTACTACGGCGATAGAATAATGAACCGTTGTGTTATAACTTGCCCATCAATAATACTTCAGCGGTTGTTCAAGTTGCAAATGTACCTATCAACAAAACCCAGCTCTAGGTAGATGAGCCGTTGTGTAATAATTTACCGTTGTGTAATAATTTACCCTTGTGTAATAATTTACCGTTGTGTAATAATTTACCCTTGTGTAATAATTTACCGTTGTGTAATAATTTGCAGTTGTGTAATAGTTTATCCATCAATAATACTTCAACGGTTGTTCAAGTTGCAAAAGTACCTACCAACAAAATCCAGCCCCTTCTGGGTAGATGAGCCGTTGTGTAATAATTTACCGTTGTGTAATAATTTGCCATTGTGTAATAATTTACCGTAGTGTAATAATTTGCCATTGTGTAATAATTTACCCATTAATAATACTTCAACAGTTGTTCAATTTGCAAAAGTACCTATCAACAAAATCCAGCCCCTTCTGGGTAGATGAGCCGTTGTGTAATAATTAACCGTTGTGTAATAATTTGCCGTGGTGCCATAATTACCGTTGTGTAATAATTTACCATTGCGTAATAATTTATACCCATCAATAATATGTACTTCAACGTTTGTTCAAGTTTCAGAAGTACCTACCAACAAAATCCAGTAGTCCATCACTTGTCAAATGAAATAATATCGCAGAACAAACAACTCGACTTCATACAGCCATCCTTGATTATAATCAGATGCTCCGTAGTTATGATATCGGGGCCTGGTTTATACCGTTTGATTCACGATCGTGTTGACGAAGCTTTTTGGTGCTCACGAACGGCTGGACTTACAGTGCTCCGGGTGGTCTCAAATAATTGTTTAGCTCAAGACAAATTTAATAACGTAAAAAAACCATACCCTTCCATCGAAAGTTTTCGAGATACGGCGTTCTGAAAATTTCAACCCCTATTTTGAACCCCTTAGAGATGACTGACAGTAACGTCGAGCTTCGAAGACCAACTACACCCCGAACGGAACCTATAACCCGAATTTCATCAATTTTGTTTCATGGTAACTAAGAAAAGTGGCCCGCACGGCGTACGGCGGACAGACAGAAATATTTTTATTGCAGTTTTGGATTCTACATACCTTGAAACGTAAACCATCAAATTTTGTGGGGGGGGGGGGGGGGGGGGGGTAAGCATTTTTTTTTCATGCTCGATTCCAATGGTTCATTGTTGAAAATAATAAACCATAACGCTGCTAAGTCCTTGTCATATGGGTTCATTATTCTACTGGACATAGTAAAGAAATTTTGGCTGTACATTTATTGTTTCTTTTATGTGCAGTTATTGAAATGGCTATTTTTGATGGTTTCACCATTTTTGGCCCCCCAAAAAGACGAATTCGGCTCGGCTTTTTATTATTTTTATTATAAGATTGTTTTTGATCACTGATAGTACCACTTAATTTTCTTGATTCACCTGATGATACTACTTCTAGTGTTATTATACAAACGTATGGTGATTTAAGACAATTTACCAGGTTTTTGACTCATCAAAAATGAATTTCGGGAGCTTAACCTTCGTTATAACCTTAATTCTTCACTCTTCGGTCAAAATCAACATAATATTTGGTCTTCACGCTCTAAAAAACATGGAAAACGATACCTCACAAGCTCATGTTCACTAAAACCTCAATAATCCCTCGAAAACCCCTATTTTTACACCCATTTTTCTCCCATAACACCCCTGGGTGTATGCCGATCGGGCTGCCGTGTTTCGGAGCACAACTAGGACTCAAATGTGTTCCCATATGGGGACCCAAACTGTGTGCGGTCCACGTAAATTTAACGTAAATTTAAGGCTGAAACTTCGTTAGACCTCAATTTTCCACTCTTGGTCAACATAGACTTCATATTCGGTCTTCTTGTCCCAAAAACATGGAAAACGATACCTAAAAAGCTCTTGTTACTAACATGTTACTAAAACACAAAAAGTACCCGTTTCCATACCCATTTTCACTCATAACACCCCTGAGTATCCGATCGGGCTGCAAAGTTTCGAGACATAATAGGGCCCAAATGGAGCATGTGTGCGAAAGAACGAATTTTTTAGACCAAAAATGGAGCCATACGTGATACGGCGGACGGACATTGCATTTTTGGAATCTACGCGCCTTGAAACGCTAAAGAAAAAAAATTTGAGGTGGTGTTATAAAAAATTTTAGCTGAGCGATTGCACAGGTGCATTATTCACAGAATGATAAACCAAAACACTGAACCGAACCAGGCGAATTTTTACCGCCGCGGTGGAACCCGTCCCGCCCCGGCGCTAGAGTATTATGATTGAACACGTTCCTAATATCAGTATGAAATGAAGAGTAGATTCAACACACCTAGTCAATCACGAATCAACAATAAACGTTTGAAATCGATGAAAATCTTTTATGGGGATTTCAATTTAAAGAGGATATGCGATTATGTGTATAATGAATGGAGGGTAAATTATGTGAGAGCTCCCTCATTCCTTAGTAAGCCGCTACCCCTATACGTGTGCCGGTTCTTTCCTCCAGCTATGCGGGAATATTCAGGCAGGAGGGCTGGATGCACAACTGCCACCGTACAGTCCAGCCCATAACCCTGCCTCCAAAAGCTGCTCATGCAATAATTTTAATAATACCTATCCATATGAACAAAATCGTAATTCGGTCTGTAGGCACGCTGATTAGAACTAGAGGGAGTTTCATGCTTCCTTTCCGTTTCATGGCATTTGAATTAGATCATCTACATTTTTCTCTTTCTGTCTATTTTTTGTATGTTTGTTCGTACATAGAGGTTAAACGAACATCCGCATTGGATGAATCGTGAGGGTAGTCAAATTTTAAATCCGCGACAATCGGATTTACAATAATCTAAAGTGGACGTTGCAGGAGAGTTGGGTGGGGGGGAGTCAAATGTGAATGAAACTGGGGAATATGTCTAGGACAGTTCAGGTTGAAATATTGTGTCAACAGAATTTTTTAAATTTTTTTAGTATTTCAACAACACGATCTATAAAAAAATAGATTTTTTTTTTATAGTTAATACGAAACTGGTAGGGTAAGGACACCAGTTATTGGCACTACCCTAATTATTGACACTTGCGTCTTCAGTGTTAAAAAATAAGCGTTTGGGGCCACCTAGGACTTCAAAATTGGCGCCAAACCTAAGCCTAACTGATCAGCCACTGTTTCCCACCACGTTCTAGCCACCCTTGAGTGATGAGGAGCGCGGAACCGAAGGATTTCTTATCACTATCTCACACCTGCCAGCACACTAACGATTTCGGTAGGGAGGTGAGTCACAATTTTGCCTATAATCTTATTCCTTTTATGTTTCACCACTGGATTTTGACATTTTATGTCTTTACTCTGGCACATAACTCGAAAAACGTTACACAAAAAGCGTCACACGAAATCGTCACGAAAATTTCTGATGATTTTCGCTTACAACCGATTCGTTGCTACGGAACTTTATCTTCGCCAGTTATCATCGTACAAAAATCGTTCACCACTCGTTGGATAGCTCTCGATTTACCTAACCATACTACGTTAACCACTGCGGACTGCGTGGCCAACAAGCTGCGGTATGAGCGTGATTGTTTAAATGAATGTTTACGTACATAATACAGTGGAGTCCGGCTAAAGCCCCATTTACACGAGCGGACCGGGCCGGATACTCCGATGCTCCTAGCTAGGAGCCTCCTGACTCGCTCCGTGGGGGGCGGGGCTTCCTTCCCTTCGGGCAGCCGTTTACACGACCGGACCGAAGACAAGAACGTAATAAACAGTTGTATAACAATTTCCACCGTTTTGGTTTATTATCTTCAGCAATAAATTTGTATAACACCCCCCAAAATTTTTTCTTTTCCGTTTCAAGGTGCCTAGATTCAGAAAATGCAATGTCTGTCCTCCATACGCCGTATCATGCATACGATACCGGCTTCAATTTCTGTCTAAAAAGTCGTTCTTTCGCTCACATGCTCAATTTGGGCCCTAGTTGTGTCCCGAAACTTTGCAGCCCAATCGGAATGTACCCAGGGGTGTTATGAGTGAAAATGTGTATAAAAATAGGTACTTTTTGTGTTTTAATAACATATTAGTAACGTGAGCTTTTGAGGTATCGTTTTCCATGTTTTTGGAACGAGAAGACCGAATATGAAGTCGATTTTTACCAAAGAGGCGAAAATTGAGTTTTTACCAAAGGTTCATTTCCGAAAATTGATTTTTAATGAGTCAAAAACCTGGAAAAATGTCTGAAATCACCATCAATTTGTATAATAACATTAGAAAAAGTGTAAACAGCTGAATCAAGACCATTAAATCGCACTACCAATGATCAAAGATGATCTGGGGGAAAAAAAAAGTGTACCTATTTCATGTTTTGGGGGCCAAAATTGGTGGAAATCATCAGGAATAGCTAATTCAATCATTCCACATGAAAGAAACAATAAATTTAACTGCCAACAAGAATCTCTAGAACTGCAATAGAATAATAAACCCATGTGACAAGGACTTTGCAGCGTTTTTAAACTATATGCATGTTTATAGGGATGTAGGTACCTAGTCCTGGAGAAGATCCTGAGCGGATATGCGTTTACACCACAGGGCGACAGGGCAAACGGGTGGGGAGAGTAGGATCGTCCGGTGGGGGGACCCTAGATCCGAAGGAATTTCCATCGGGCCTCCCTAGCAAGTGGGAACGCCCATAACCGGTCCGGACGAGCGTTTAGACGGCAGGGCTGAAGTACGCACTTACTGTACTCCTCGGATTTATCCGGCCCGGTCCGCTCGTGTAAACGGGCCTTAATCCGAACTAATTGGGACTGATGGCTGTTCGGACTAGGTCCTACCATTCGTTGGAAATCTTGACCAAAACAATTAAGTACGAAGTACTTGGTGTGGGTGCGGGAGGGGGCGCTAAGACATAAAATGTCCCTCGTGGTTGCGTACTTGTACGGAAGCTGTACCCACCGTTTGTGTTTTCTGATGATTTTTCTGGGGGTTATCTGGGACGGGATTTTTTTACGGTTTTAAATTTATTGATCTCGACTTAGAGTATTTTTTGAGACCACCCTGACCATTGTACACAAAAAAGCTTCGTCAACATGATCGTGAATCAAACGGTATAAATCCGGCCCAGATCTCATCACTAGGGAGCACCTGATTATAATCACTGACGGCTGCATGAAATCGAGCTGTTTGTTCTGTGATATTATTCCATTTGAAAAATGAATGTTATTTTGGATTTTGTTTATAGGTACTTTTGCAATTTGAAAAAACGTGATTCTTCATGAATAACAACAAATAATTATCAATGATTGAACTATTGAATCCCGCGCATTTTTACCAAACTGTAGTTCCCGGGCCGGCTCCAATACTCGATTTAGGGCTTTCCTTGGGGGAGCTGGAGGGTAGGTATTGACCACAGAAAACTGATTTTTCAAATACACTTCGTTCCTACTGCTAGGTAATGAGAATAAAGTTTGCAAATGTAAATTTCAATAAAAACAACAACTTTTAGGGGTGTCAGTAATTAGATATCCAAAACAGCAGTACATCCAATTATCGAGAGCCCTTTCAATAACTGTGGTTTCCACAGAACTTCGTTTCTAACGCTTAATAACCTTATTTTGGTTTATTATTTTCAATAATGAACCATTGGAATCGAGCATGAAAAAAAAAAATTCTTACCCCCCCTCAAAATTTGATGGTTTACGTTTCAAGGTATGTAGAATCCAAAACTGCAATAAAAATATTTCTGTCTGTACGCCGTACGGGCCACTTTTCTTAGTTACCATGAAAAAAAAAAATTGATGAAATTCGGGTTATAGGTTCCGTTCGGCGTCTAGTTGGTCCTCGAAGCTCGACGTTACTGTGAGTCATCTCTAAGGGGTTCAAAATAGGGGTTGATATTTTCAAAACGCCTATACCATTTTTTTACGTGAATATTTTTACGGTTTTAAATAGTTCTTGAAATTGCGAGTTTTTTAAGACTATCCGGAGCATCGTACGTCCAGCCGTTCGTTCACAGTAAGGCCCCGAAGTTTGCACCGACAGGCATTTTCAACTCCAGTGTGAATGAAATTGTATACAATTCAAACCAAATCTCCTAACCAGAGACGCGCCCAGCGCCCACAATAGGAAATTTGGCGGAGATGAAATCATTGCTAGGGATCACCTGATTATATTGGCGGAGTATGAAGTCGAGTTGGTTGTTCTGTGATATTATTTCATTTGAAAAATGATGGCTCTTTTGGAGTTTGTTGGTAGGTAGTGAAACTTGAACAAACGTTGAAGTATTATTGATGGGTAAATTATTACTACGGTAAATCATTACTCAACGGTAAATTATTACACAACGGTTCATTATACCATCTACGTAGAAGGGGCTGGAGTTTTTTGGTAGGTACTTTTGCAACTTTTTTCACTCCTCATCAACAATTTCTTTTCAGAACTTCATTATGTGTGTTTCTTTTTGTTAGGTACTGTTTGTCATCGGCAGAATTATTTTAGCAACATTTAACTCGTGATTTAGGTAGGTACCTAGTAACGAGTACGGGGTTAGGTACCAACCTACGGAGGGTCTGCGATCTACATAATATGTATAGAATAGTACATATCATATTATATAGACGGGTTATCTATACATAGAGCTGTGATCTGTAACAGAAGGGTATTCTATACAAAATAATAAACCGTTGTGCAGGGATTTGCAGCGTTTTTTCATTTGGAACACATTGTTGCTTCCCTTTTTCAAAAATAACGAAGGGATCCAATTTCTGACAGGGGGTGTCAATAACAGGTTCACGTATGTGTCAACAATTGAAATGCTGCGCACTAATTATTGACAGCTAGTACGTCAAGAAAGTTATTGACACCCTCCTTCCATGACAAAAGTAAGGTACCTAGGTAGGTAGTTGAGGAACTTCAATGTGTTCACTCATGGGACTCACGTGATATTCTGCTTGTCTGTGAATGTGTGCAAGGTTTATAATAATAATGTGTATTTTTTGTTGTTTTCGTGTTGAGCTATACACATACCGCATTTTCAGATCTTTTCACTTGGCATTCTGAAAGTAGACTCATTATAGTACCCCAAGAATTGACGCTTATTCTTGGGGGATGGAGGTGAAAAAATGACTCAATGGCCCCAACTAACTCTTCTAAGAAAAAGATGAACAAGAAATGCCAAAAGAGGCCAATTGAAAGAAGAAAGAAATACGAGGAGGGGCAAATGTTGGCAGCTCTCAGTGCAGTGAGGAACGGTGTTCCAGTTGCAACAGCGGTTCGGAATGAAGAGTACCCATGACTTCTGTTTATATTTTTAAATGAAGTATCTATGTTCCGTTCAGAGTTTTGAGACCAACCGCACTCTCCTGTGTACTTCTTTTTGGTTTATTATTTTCAATAATGAACCATTGGAATCGAGCAAGAAAAAAAAATTCTTACCCCCCTCAAAATTTGATGGTTTACGTTTCAAGGTATGTAGAATCCAAAACTGCGCAATAAAAATATTTCTGTCTGTCCGCCGTACGCCGTACGGGCCACTTTTCTTAGTTACCATGAAACAAAATTGATGAAATTCGGGTTATAGGTTCCGCTCGGGGTGTACTTGGTCCTCGAAGCTCGACGTTACTGTCAGTCATCTCTAAGGGGTTCAAAATAGGGGTTGACATTTTCAGAACGCCGTAGCTCGAAAACTTCCAATAGAAGGGTATGGTTTTTTTACGATATTAAATTTGTCTTGAGCTAAACAATTTTTTGAGACCACCCGGAGCGTTGTACGTCCAGCCGTTCGTGTGCACCAAAAAGCTTCGTCAACATGATCGTGAATCAAACGGTATAAATCCGATCGGGATTTCATCACTAAGGAGCACCTGATTATAATCAAGGATGGCTGTATGAAGTCGAGTTGTTTGTTCTGCGATATTATTTCATTTGATAAGTGATGGACTATTGGATTTTGTTGGTAGGTACTTCTGAAACTTGAACAAACGTTGAAGTATTATTTATGGGTAAATTATTACACAATGGCAAATTATTACACAACGGTAAATTATTACACCACGGTAAATTGTTACACCACGGTAAATTATTACACAACGGCTCATCTACCCAGAAAGGGCTGGGTTTTGTTGATAGGTACTTTTGCAACCTGAACAACCGTTGAAGTATTATTGATGGGTAAATTAAATGGCAAATTATTACGCAATGGTAAATTATTACACAACGGCTCATTTAACCAGAAGGTGCTGGATTTTGTTGATAGGTACTTTTGCAACCTGAACAACCGTTGAAGTATTATTGATGGGTAAATTAAATGGCAAATTATTACACAATGGTAAATTATTACACAACGGCTCATTTAACCAGAAGGTGCTGGATTTTGATGATAGGTACTTTTGCAACCTGAACAACCGTTGAAGTATTATTGATGGGTAAATTAAATGGCAAATTATTACACAATGGTAAATTATTACACAACGGCTCATTTAACCAGAAGGTGCTGGATTTTGATGATAGGTAGTTTTGCAAGTTGAACAACCGTTGAAGTATTATTGATGGGTAAATTATTACACAATGGCAAATTATTACACGGTAAATTATTACACAACGGTAAATTATTACACCACGGTAAATTATTACACAACGGCTCATCTACCAAGAAGGGGCTGGATTTTGTTGATAGGTACTTTTGCAACCTGAACAACCGTTGAAGTATTATTGATGGGCAAATTATTACACAACGGTTCATTATTCTATCTCCGTAGAAGGGGAACCTATACAGGTAAATTATTACACAACGGTTTAGGTAGGTACCTAGTAACGAGTACGGGGTTAGGTACTAACCTACGGAGGGTCCGCGATCTACATAATATGTGTAGAATAGTACCTATGTTATGTAGAAGGGTTATCTATACGGAGACCTGTGATCTGTAACAGGAGGGTATTCTGTACAAAATAATAAACCGTTGTGCAGGGATTTGCAGCGTTTTTATGAGCTTTCAAGTTTTCGGTAACGAGTGACGTCACACTGTTCAAGGGGGTCCCGCCCTGGCGGGAGGGGTGCAATGACGTCACTCGTTGCCGAAAATTTGGAAGCTCGTAGAAAAATAACTATTCATCGTTGGAGAGTGCGGCTGGTATCAACATTCTTAGAATGGAATCTACTTTCATTTGAAAATGGGGAAGTAATAATGAAGTCATGGGTAGGGTGGTACTCTTCATTATAGGGCACTTAGTAAATAATGCTGTAATTCTACTTTTTGTTATACACGTTTAAAAATCATATAAATTGTGACACTTTATTGAATAATAAGTTTTATACTTTTTTAAAATAATAAAGTGATACACAAAGTTCAAAATAAATTTGTTCGAGATTTGATTATGGTGTCAATAATTGGCTCCTTCCCCGTTATAATTGAATACGCATGTCAATAACCGGGTTTTTTCATGTCTATAATTGGTTCATGCTGGTCAATAATATGGGATAAAACTTAATGTCGAATTTCAGCTAATAAAACAGGAAAGTACAATATTTTGACAAGAGTAATAAGCGGAATCGGTAGTGGAGACCTTGGCAAGTGAGGAAAACTCTGAAGCGTAAGGATTGGTTAATAAATGAGAAATTTATCGCGAAAATACCGGAAAGTTTTAGTTAAAGTGTCAATAATTGGTGCCTTTACCCTAAGTGATTTTATCGGTAAAAATGTTACTATGATTGACAAAACATGCGAATGTGAGCAGTTTTGTTTGGTAGGAATTGTCTTCTCTCTAGGTCATCAAGTTTGTGGAGACGGACATGTCCTTCATTAAAATGTTCTTGTAGCCTCTGTTGATGGGCTGCAGCAAATTGGTGGACATTTCAGCTTGAACAAACTCCATTCCAAGATTCTAAGAAATAACGTATTATTTCTTAGCTACGTTTGATGAATCGTTCATGATAAAGCATATTTAAAGTTTAAATAAATTGAAATGTATTATCTATTAATTGGATTACCGACTGTGAACAACTAGCTACCGTATATCACAAGTAAAATTATGTCACCTCGGTAGCAGTTTTATCCCCAACGAAGTCACAACGGTCAACATATTAAATTGCGTTAAATTACGTCCATTTTAGGTGCAAAAGTTCCTTTTGTACTTAGCTACCCTACTTGACTCTTATATTTAAAAAAGTTAAATTCAGCTCACTACAAGCTTACTGATTTCAAGGTGGGTACCTATTTCATGGCTCTCCGCCTGGTTAGTGCTATAGTTTAGTCGGTTACTCTGGACACCGGTGGATAGTTGGGACGTTTCCTCAGATTAGATTAGGAATGAGACAACAAAGGTCGGATGTCGACACCATACAGTACAGAAATTCTCCAGATTTTTAATATCCATATTGTATACTACTAAATGCATTTACTTTGTTCGCTTTAGTTAGAAAATCAATGTTTTATATTATAGTTTATTTGAATGTTGACAACAACCACTGATGAGAAATCGGCAACTCCGCAAAATTCTCGACCCTTCCATAACTCTGGTTCTATTTACCTATGCTGACGATACGGCAATAGTTGTCTCGCGTAGTACATGGGACGAATCCCAACAAGCTGGACGTGTCATTGCTTTTTCTTTAAGAAATATCTCTATCCCGGCTTTGGAAACGATAAAATGTCACGTTGTGCCCACCTGCCCAGGTGTGGACTGTGTTTGCCCTAGTATCAAGCAAGTATCGCACGTAACATATTTGGGGGTGTTGGTGGATCAGTGCTTGTCTTGGGATTACCACAGGGATAACCTTGGTAATAAGTTGCGCAAAGTCATTCCTATGTGTTTGGAAATTAGAAATTTCATGTCTGGCTACCTTGCTACCTGGCTACCTTTTATTTTGCGCTAGTAAAATCTTTACTTTCTTATAGCATTCTCGTATGGGGATCTGCATACAAAACACACCTTGAATCTCTAAGTGTCATCCAGAGGCGAATTATTAAAATTCTGTTGCGCAAAAAAACGCGCTTCCCTACCTCTCAAGTTTTTAAATTATTCAATGTATTGGATGTTCCTAGCATATATAAGAAAACTGTACTCATCCATATTTATAAAAACTTATCGCAGTATGAGACAGTGGCTGGCCACACTCGTTCAGCTGATAATCTGGCTTTGAAACTCCCTTTCCGACTCACATCTAAAGGTCAACATTTTTTCTCCTATGAGGGACTCAAAATGTTTAACGACCTTCCTAATAAAATAAAATGTGTTCATAGCTCGAAAAATTTCAAGGTACTTATCAAGCAGTTCATTTCTGACTAATTTTTTTTAAGTTTAGCAGATAGTCAGTAAGCAAGTACCCAGTGTAAGCAAGTGTAGTAACTTTAATTTGAAGGTAGATTGAAGCTATGTGAATAGGATAAGGCGACTCCCCCCCTCAGCACAAGTTATCTAACTTAAAGAGGGGGGAACGCATTTGGTGTTTACTTTTTTCCAGCATTACTTGTATATGATTTGTATTTTCAAGGTTATACTGTGTGTTTTTTGTTTTTTCCGAATAAATGCATTTAAAAAAAAATTGACCGATTTTGATGACAATTTAGGATACCGTATGAATTTTGCTAAGACTGGAATGCATACGCAAACAATGAGAGCCTAGAAACGCCTAGATACCCCGTTCTATCGATTCGAATGAGTAAGTAACACATAAAAATAGTGCATCACATAGATTTTGCCTAAATTTGATAGGCACCTAATGTTGTGAAATGCTTTACCTATGAACTTATCATAGGCCCTGCTGTAGTGAAAATAACGATTTAACACACCAGCTCCGCCCCCCCCCCCCCCCCACTGAATAGGCCGGGGGGGGGGGGGGGTGGCACTGCAATGGACCCATGTATGTATAATGTACCCGTAGGTACATATCTAGGTAAGTAGGCAGGTACCTACATTGGTAGTATGTTAGGTTTTTACATACAAATTTCCAAGATTCCTACCTACGCCATATCAAACCAAATAATATTATGATACCAAAATTTTGCCACACTAAAATTAAACTATCTTTGAAAACCAGAATTTTGTAAGTATAGCAACATCTAGTACAATTTGAAATTGTATAATGTATAGAAAACCATTTACACTTTAAGATCGGTTGGCCAAGAAAAATTATTTTAGTGCTTTATACTAAGAGCGGTATGAAAACGCTACAAATTATTACACAACGGTTTATTATTTACCTATAGATGCCCCTTCTGAGTAAATCGCTGTTTTCTGTGGTCAATACCTACCCTCGAGCTCCCCACAGGGAAGTCCAAAATCGAGTATTGGAGCCGGCTGGGGAACGCTGGTTACTTAAATATTCGGTGGACTCAACAATTCGATCATTGGTTATTTTTTGTTGTTATTCGTGAAGCATACCTAACGTTTGTTCAAGTTACAAAAGTACCTGTCGACAAAATCCCAGATAACCATCATTCTTCAAGTGAAATAATATCACGGAAGAACCAAATCGATTTCACTCGATAATGCGTGATCATAATCCGGTGTTCCCTAGCAATGATACCTGTGATGCATATCATTTCATTCATTCAGGGCAAACGAACGGCTCGATGTACAACGGTCCGGGTGGTCTCAAAAAATTCTCAAGTTCGAGATGAAATTAAAAACGTACAAAACCATACCCTTCTATTTATAGTTCTCGATCTTAGGCGTTCTGAAAATATCAACCCCCATTTTTCATCCATTGGAGGTGACTGACAGTAACTCGCGGACCATCCCCAAACGGGAGCTACAAACCAAATTTCATGAAGTGTGGTTCATGGTAACTAAGGAAAGAATGAAGTACGGCGGACGGACAGAAATTTTGTTTATCCCATTTTCCTATTCTACATACCGTGAAACGGAAACCATAAAATTTCGAAATGCTCCATGAAACCATGCTCGATTCGAAAGGTTCATTACCGAAAACAATAAACCAAAAATCCGAGATGTACAGTGAGAAAGAAACAACTTATGCTTTATGATGATTTAGATGGGACCGCGAAGTCAAAATAGGTAAAGATAATATCGTTGAGGTCTTGCGAAAAAACGCTGCAAATTATTACACTACAGTTTATTATTTACCTGTATAGATACCCCTTCTGCTTAGATCACTGTATTCTGTGGTCAATACCTACCCTCGAGCTCCCCCCAGGAAATTCCTAAATCTAGTACTGGAGCCGGTTATTCATGAAGCATAACGTTTGTTCAAGTTAAAAAAGTATGTACCTACTAACAGAAACCAGAAGAGCCATTCTTCAAATGAAATAGTATCACGGAACAACTAACTCGATTTCAGTCAGCCATGCGTGATTATTATCAAATATTCTCTAGCAACGATATCTGAGCAGGATTTATTCGATCACGATCATGCAGACGAAGCTTTTCGGTGCAAACGAACGGCTGGTCGTACAATGCTGCGGGTGGTCTCAAAAAATTCTCAAGTTCGAGATAAAATAAAAAAAACGTACAAAAAACCATACCCCTCTATTCTAGCTACTGCGTTCGGGAAGTTTCAACCCCTATTTTTCACTTCTTTAGAGAAGACGAACAGTGACGCCGAGCTTCGGGGTCCAACTAGACCCCAAATCGGACAAACCAAATTTCATCAATTCGGTTCATGGTAACAAAGGAAAGAGCGAAGTCGGCGTATGCGGATGGACAGAAAATATTTTATTCTATTTTCTGGTTCTACGTATCTTGAAACGGAAACCATACAATTTTTATGAAAGGGTGGGGGGGGGGGGGGATTATTTTAATTTTTTCCCTGTTTTGCTTCCTCACTACCGAAGGTAGGAAAGCCTTGGATTCGAGATTGAGTAAAAAAAAAAAAACACAGTCATGCAGCATGGCTATAAGAGCGAATTTTCGAAGTTTTCGGCATCTTCCTCCTCCGCCTAAAATTTTCTGAAAATTATTTTTCGGCCAATGTTTTCCCAACTTGATACCGTACAAAATTAAAACAGGAGTAGTTTTACGCAAAGTAAAATTTGGGGTGGAAGGAGAGGGAGGGGGAAATCAAAAATGTTTTGAATACCAGAAGAGTAGGTATTGGGTACGTAACAAATTTTTTGTTCCATTTTTTGCCGAGTAACACCTCGGTTTGTAGATTTTCCAACGCTGAACACGATGGTGAAGTCAGAATTGCGATATCCCATTCCGTTATCAGATTAGAGCAGACGAACCAGGAAGAACATCTCAAGAAATAACCACGTTCCTTCATCTTCAAAGTGCTCCAGTTTGAGAATGGAATGAGATATCGCAATTCTGATTTCACCATCGTGTTCAGCGTACAAAAACCTTTAAAATGAGGTGTCACTTGTCAGACTTTTTCATTTTGGGAATTTATGGGTAATTTTCCCCCCCTAAAACTCCCCAAAACTCCCCCTTAGGGTGACCCGATTCTGCCCATCTTCGAACTTAGCCTGTCGATTGCCAAGACAGATTTTTCGTGCAAATTTGAACTTTTTATCTCAATTCTTTCGAGAGTTATCGTCTGGAATGACACATACATGTATAAATATATATATAAATATATAAATATATATATAAATATATAAATATATATATAAATATATAAATATATATATAAATATATATATATATATACATATAATTTTTGGTGTCTTTCGGCAGGGAATTCAGGATGGTCTGAAACGGATTTTGGTATAAAAATCTTTCGGAAATTCGAGTTTTAAAAATTTTGGACCGAGAACAATAGCTTCCTTTTCTTCGAAAATTCGCTAAAATGCATGTCCAGCAGAATGAAAATTTCCACTACCATTTTGCGTTTGAGACATCAAGGAACATTTTTTTTGTCTGTCTCTCTGTCTGTGGTAATTCCTTGTAATGCCCATAACTACCCGAAATAATTTTCGAAACGGGCTAAATTTGGAGGGAAGGTGCGGGATGGGTCACAAAGGGCCCCACACCAAAATCATTGATAAAGTACCGAAACTTTCATGTGGCTTGCGCAAACGTGAAGTAATTGGAACTCCCATATCTACCCTAAATGTCGTTGAAATGAATTCAAACTTGGAGGGTCGATCAGAAAAAATACTTTGATAGCTCCACATGAATTTCTTTGGACTCGTAATGTAACTTTCTTCTGCGCATGCGCGAACATGAAATGTTAACCATTTTCTTGTAAGGCTTCTAACTATGAAAAAAACGCTGCAAAGTCCTTGTCACATGGGTTCATTGTTCTCCTGGAGATACCTACAGAAATGTTGGCTGTTCATTTATTGTTTCTTTCATGTGAAATAATTGAAAGAGCTATTTCTGATGGTTTCCACCAATTTTGGTCCCCAAAACACAAATTAGGTAGGTACACTCCTTTTTTTTCTTTTCAAATTATCTTTAATCATTGGTAGTGCCATTTAATCTCTTGATCCACGTGTTGACACCTTTTCTAGTGATATTATACAAATTGATGGTGATTCCAGACGATTTTCCAGGTTTTTGCCTCATAAAAACGCTGCAAAGTCCTTGTCACATGGGTTTATTATTCTACTGGCACCTACAGCAATGTTGGCTGTTCATGTTCATATATTGTTTCTTTCACGTGAAATCATTCGAATAGCTATTTCTGATGGTTTCCACCAATTTTGGCCCCCACGATTTAGGTAGGCTCTTTTTTTTCTTTTTAATTTTTTTTTTCAAATTATCTATGATCACATTGATAGTGCCATTTAATCGTCTTGATCCACGTGTTGAAACGTTTTCTAGTGTTATTATACAAACTGATTGTGTTTTCAGACGATTTCCCAGGTTTTTGACTCACGAAAAATCAATTTTGAGAGCTGAACATTTGGTAGAACCCAATTTTGTACTCTTTGGTCATAATTGACTTCATATTCGGTCTTCTCAACCCAAAAATATGGAAAACGATACCTCAAAGGCTCATGTTACCAAAATGTTGCTAAACTCAAAAAGTACCTATTTTTACACACATTTTCACTCATAACACCCCTGGGAATATTCCGATCGGGCTGAAAAGTTTCGGGACACACCGTGAAGCCGGTACACGTGATACGGCGTACGGCGTACGGCGGACGGCGGACGGACATTGCGTTTTTGGAATCTTTTGGAGTTATAAAAATTTTTGCTGAGCGAATACATAGGTGTATTATTCACAGAATAATAAACCAAATTCAATTTTGGCAGCTGAACCTTTGGTAGAACCTCTATTTTCCACACTTTGGTCAAAATCGACTTCAAATTCGGTCTTCTCGTCCCTAAAAACATGGAAAAAGATTCCTCAAATGCTCATTTTACTAATGTTACTAAAACACAAAAAGTACCTACTTTTATACACATTTTCACTCATAACACCCCTGGGTATATTCCGATCGGGCTGAAAAGTTTCGGGACATAACTAGGGCCCAAATGGAGCATGTGTGCGAAAGAACGACTTTTTTAGACCGAAAATGAAGCCGGTACACGTGATACGGCGGACGGCGGACGGCGTACGGCGTACGGCGGACGGCGGACGGACATTGCATTTTGGTTTATTATTCTGTGAATAATACACCTATGTATTCGCTCAGCAAAAAATTTTTATAACACCCCCTCAAAATTTTTTCTTTTCCGTTTCAAGGTGCCTAAATTCCAAAAACGCTGCAAAGTCCTTGTCACATGGGGTTTATTATTCTACAGAAATGTTGGCTGTACATTTATTGTTTGTTTCAAGTGAAATAATTGAAATAGCTATTTCTGATGGTTTCCACCAATTTTGGCCCCCAAAACACAAATTAGGTAGGTACGATCTTTTTTTTTTCTTCAAATTAAATTTGATCATTGGCAGTGCCATTTAATCGTCTTGATCCACGTGTTGACACTTTTTCTAGTGTTATTCTACAAACTGATGGTGATTTCAGACGATTTCGCAGGTTTTTGACTCATACAAAATCAATTTTGGGAGCTGAACATCTGGTACAACCTCAATTTTCCACTCCTTGGCCAAAATCGACCTCATATTCGATCTTCTCGTCCCCAAAAACACGGAAAACGATACCTCAAAAGCTCATGTTACCAACATGTTGCTAAAACGCAAAAGTACCTATTTTTACACACATTTTCACTCACAACATCCCTGGGTATATTCCGATCGGGCTGAAAAGTTTCGGGACACAACTAGGGCCCAAATAGAGCATGTGTGCGAAAGAACGACTTTTTTAGACCGAAAATGAAGCCTGTACACGTGATACGGCGGACGGCGTACGGCGTACGGACATTGCATTTTTTGAATCTACGCACCTTGAAACGGAAAAGAAAAAAGTTTGAGGGGGGGGGGGTTATAAAAATTTTTTGCTGAGCGAATACATAGGTGTATTATTCAGAGAATAATAAACCAAAATGCAATGTCCGTCCGCCGTACGCCGTCCGCCGTAACACGTGTGCAGGCTTCATTTTCGGTCTAAAAATGTCGTTCTTTCGCACACATGCTCCATTTGCGCCCTAGTTGTGTCCCGAAACTTTTCAGCCCGATCGGAATATACCCAAGGGTGTTATGAATGAAAATGTGTGTAAAAATAGGTACTTTTTGTGTTTTAGTGAGATGTTAGTAAAATGAGCTTTTGAGGTATCGTTTTCCATGTTTTTGGGGACGAGAAAACCGAATATGAAGTCAATTTTGACCAAGGAGTGGAGAATTGAGATTGTACCAGATGTTCAGCTCCCAAAATTGATTTTTTATGAGTCAATAACTTGCGAAATCGCCTGAAATCACCATCAATTTGTATAATAACACTAGAAAAAGTGTCAACACGTGGATCAAGACGATTAAATGGTACTACCAATGATCAAGGATAATTTTAAAAAAAAACAAAAAAAAAAACAGGGAGCGTACCGACCTAATTCAAGTTTTGGGGGCCGAAATTGGTGGAAACCACCAGAAATAGCTATTTCGATTATTACGCATGAAAGAAACAATAAATGAACAGCCAGCATTTCTGTAGGTATGTCCAGTAGAATAATAAACCCATGTGACAAGGACTTTGCAGCGTTTTTGAAATATACGCACCTTGAAACGGAAAAGAAAAAATTTTGAGGGGGTGTTATAAAATTTTTTTGCTGAGCGAATACATAGGTGTATTATTCACAGAATAATAAACAAAAATAGTCGTAGAGAGCTGAACGTTTGAGGGTACATGCGTGTTGGATCGCAGATGGTTCGTTTTCAAAATAATGGAGATCGTCTCGTCTGGGCATGTGCAAACGTGAAATACTTGAAACGCCCATAACTACCTTAAATATAGTTGAAATGCGTTCGGATTTGAAGGGTTGGTCAGGAATAATACTTTGATGGTTCCTTATGAATTTCAGTGGAATCGTATTGTAACTTCCGTCTGCGCATGCGCGAACATGAAATGTTTACAATTTCCTTGTAACACTTCTAACTACACGAAAAATAGTCGTAGGGGGCTGAAATTTTGAGGGTACACGCGGGTTGGATGGCAGATGATCCCTATCAAAACGAACCTACCCGACTATTCTATACGTCCATGTGGTTGAAGTGAGGAAGCTATGCTGCCTACTCGAATTAGCAGACGTTTTGGTTTATTATTCTGTGAATAATACACCTATGTATTCGCTCAGTAAAAAATTTTTTTTAACACCCCCTCAAAAGTTTTTCTTTTCCGTTTCAAGGTGCGTAGATTCCAAAAATGCAATGTCCGTCCGCCGTCCGCCGTCCGCCGTCCGCCGTCTGCCGTACGCCGTCCGCCGTTTCACGTGTACAGGCTTCATTTTCGGTCTAAAAAAATCGTTCTTTCGCAAACATGCTCCATTTGGGCCCTAGTTGTGTCCCGAAACGTTTCAGCCCGATCGGAATATACCCAGGGGTGTTATGAGTGAAAATGTGTGTAAAAATAGGTACTTTTTGCGTTTTAGCAACATGTTGGTAACATGAGCTTTTAAGGTATCGTTTTTCATGTTTTTGGGGACGAGAAGACCGAATATGAAGTCGATTTTGACCAAAGAGTTGAAAATTGAGGTTCTACCAGATGTTCAGCTCCCGAAATTGAATTTTTATGAGTCAAAAACCTGCGAAATCGTCTGAAATCACCATCAATTTGTAGAATAACACTGGAAAAAGTGTCAACAGGTGGATCAAGACGATTAAATGGTACTATCAATGATCAGAGATAATTTATTAAAAAAAAAAAAAAAAGGAGCGTACCTTATTCGTGTTTTGGGGGCCAAAATTGGTGGAAACCACCAGAAATAGCTATTTCAATTATTTTATATGAAAGAAACAATAAATAAACAGCCAACATCTCTGTAGGTATGTCCAATAGAATAATAAACCCATGTGACAAGGACTTTGCAGCGTTTTTTCTTCCATTCTCGACTCCAAAGGTTCACTATTGATAATAATAAACCAAAAATCAACTTATGTACCCATAGAAACCCATCATGCAAAATCCTCGTAATATTGAATATGGTAGTTGGGTATGGGGCGACAAGTGCGGAAAACTTGTGAGAAAGAAGCTGGGCTTTCTAAATGAAGCACCCGCAAGTCACCCTTAAGGAAGGGTTGGACACCCGAAGCAGTAGGCTTGTGAATCACACTGTAATAGGTCCTCCGTGATCGGGAATGTTAACAGGAGATATAAAGACAGATGAATGAAAAAGACGGGGGAGTGGGACTGGGAGCAGGCGGGTGAGAGTGGAGGGGTCCACTTTATCGCCAGAACAGACTGTACCCGCCAGTTAAGTGAGCTCTTCCCTAATGTAAATTGCTGTAGGTTTTTTAACTGATGTATATTAAGCTAGTTAAGGCAGTGATGTGGGCTCAGTCAGTATCACACAGTCCACAGTGCCCGTTGCCCAACCATTCGGAGTCTTGTGTACCTTCGCTGCCGTCCAAAAAAGGTAAGACATTGTTCTCCTCGTTATCCTTCAGATTTCCCAAAATCGATTCTTGGGCGAAGAACTTCCGATTCATCGATGTGCTATCGAATGATGCTCTAAAACAAGACCTTCCATTGTATTAGCAGATATCTGGTTATTATCTCTCTCCTCCCACCATCACAGTTTCTGTCTAATCTTGAATGCCTCTCTTTATGTGGTCCTCTCGCTCGTTACAGCCTGGTTTGAACTCCTCAAATAAATACCACAATCTCCTCCATAGGTTTCATAGAACACCGTTACTTCTGCAAAATATTGTTTACAAGCTACGGTAGAATATAAATTTTTGTTAGATTGCAGATTCATCCCACCATCGTGCGCATACTCATCGTCTTTTTGTTGTTAGGTAAGCTTCCCGTTTGTGATTCATGGCACGAATCAAAGTGCTCAATGTAGAGGTATTGCACTAAAGTACCAATCTATTATTGTAGCACAATGTTATATAATCCCTTCTAAATGTGTGACTTAATGATGTACAAACAAGGTTGTTAGTGAAAAATATCAAAAGCATAATATAACCAGCAACTTGACCAACACACTATTAAGTACTTGATGTAGTATGTCGGAAATGTTTAATTAACCTAATATATAAGGTACGTTGATGCAAAAATCTGCCGAAAGAAAAACCAAGAATAATCAAAGTGGACGTTGAAAAATCATAGTGGAATGTCAGTCATAGCTAAACACGGGACCGAATAATCTACTGCAAACAATGTTGGATTGACCAGAAGGTATGTTGCTAAATAAGTGCATTATTAAGGTTGTCCTATGCAATGCAACTGTCAAAAAATCCTATTTAAATTATTGACAACAGTGTCTGACACACCCAGACGTACATGTACATACCAGTACATTGGTATTATTATTACTGATAGGTAGATTAGTGAATTTGTGGTTAACAGGTGTTCGAGACTAGTCAGCCTTTCTACCCTCAAATTTATTATTGTGGATAGAGCTACCAAAATACTTGTTAATCACCTTTTCTGCAAGCGCCAAAATAGTGCGTCATTTCGCATTTCTGCTACTGAATTTGATTGATTCCTCGATGTTTTTCCTGAAATAACGGGTTCTTTTGGCATGACCTTGACCCTGAACTTGTACCATGTGCATGCGTTCCTAATGATTCGATTTGACAGTCAAGAGTTCGCTGGGACGTTTTGTATACTCGTGTTTTGTGTTACAGTTGTTATTATACTGTTTTGTAAAGATTCATGCCCTCCAATTCATACTCCCATAATATACATTTGTGAAGTTCGATGGTAGGAATCATTGTTGTTAAATGAGCAGGTCGTAATTTATAATCCAGGCTAATGTTCTCGCGGCGTTGAAAACATGTTCCATGTTTCTTGGCTCTTTACGACATTGATAATTCATCCCCAGCTACTGAGCAATAAAAAGATACCTATACTTTGTGTATTAAACGCAGCCAACCACTATAAGTACACGTCAGTTGCATTTCCAAAAATAAAGAACTTTTTTCCATTTGGTCAAGTAAACTTTTAATTAATAAAATGTCTTGTACCTATAGGCTTTTTTAGGATCGGCCCCTCAGAAGTAGGCGAGGCCGTTTATTTGTTGTTAATGCTGTTGATGTAGTTAATCAATAATCAGCAGATTAGAATTGATTATTAGATTGGAATAGAAACTATCGAATTGAAATATACTTCAGTGATTTAGCACCACAAGAAATAATCGGAGTGTCATACCACTATCTAATAAGCATTGGTCGATGTATTCCCTAACAAAATGTACAACTTAATCCTCTGCTTCTATTTCCTTTGTACCTACTGGATGTGTTTTCGTGGTAGGTGTTTTTCGGTGTCAATCATGGGGCACAATACATGAAAGGAACTTAGGTTTCAGGCCCATTTCAAGAAATGTAACAGTGAATGAAAAAAGGTTTTATAACTGACATATTTCCTATTCAGCTAAAACGGAGTGTTTTCTCATTTCATCAAAAGACGTACTGAAGAGCTTTGACGTTGATGTATAGCAGCTTTTGTGATACCATCTTTTAGTCATAGAGTTAATTAAAACCCGCGATCGAAATATGATGATATTATTCAGGGTGGGTGTAATGTCATGTGTGAAGAATAAGAAGAGGTATATTATAATTATTATCACCGTGGAGACTCATTCGCAGTAGTACATGTTACATTCTTCAGCATTTGCAATACTGTTATGCAATTCTAAAGCTCCACGTTTTTTCTGACACTTCAAGAACCTGTGCCTGCGCCCTGCGCCTATGCTTGAACTGACGATGTAAGTCACTGTTAATTCATTCAAAATCAACCAATAGGTAGGTACCTGTAATAGCATGCAGTTTTTTGCTTCCTTTTTGCCACAAAAAATTGAATTGAAAAAAATTATGACCATCAAAATTTCCAGTTGTGTTATACGTTTTAGAGCTTTCTGAACAAATTTGGTTTGGTGTCTGTCTGTGTGTGTCTGTGTCGGCAAATCCTTGCCACACGTATAACTTCCTCAAATAAAATCTGATTTTGCTGAAATTACCGGGTGAGTGTCATACGGACTGGACCTAGAGGGCCCCCGATGAATTTCATAACGATCAGCTTAATGTTATGGCGAATGCGCATACGCAAACGCGAGGATCCGAGGAACTCAATTTCTTACAAATCATTGGCCTGATATTGCTTAAATTTAGAGGGTAAATAGGGTGTAGGGGGGGGGGGGTAGGGTGTGTCTTTGGTATGGTCGCTACGCATGCGCCAGTCAAAATCCTCGGTATTTAATTTCTTATGGATATATGTACTTACTTGCATCTGATTCAGTGAACGTAAGGCCTACTAATGGTTACCTTTTTACATCAAGTGCCAGATTAATTACCTTACTATAATATATGTGTTCCTACAATAAAAATATTTCATAAAAAAAAGAGCCAATAGTATAAAATATTAATACAACGTTTATTCATTGTTTAGGATCTCACGTCTTATAACGTTATTCACATACGTTTAATTGATCTAGAAGATGATGTTTTATCGATACGAGAAAGCTATATTTGCCATTAAACTTGGTATGGTTTCTAAATTGTAATTGGTTAACCTGAAGATTATAAAATATCTATTATATTTTATTAGAAATATAATATAATACTAGGAACATATATTATGCTAGAAATATAATATATTATATTAGAAACAAAATTGTAATCCACATTTCGGTAGGACATAAGATACTTGATGATATCTTAGCGAAAGGGAAACAGATTTGAAGAACACAGAATCTTGAGGTATCATGTTAAGAGATGTTCCATAGGTGTTCCGATTTCGGGTCCGACCAAAAATAAAATTACTCAATGAAATATAAATATAAATTCTTACCAAAACCTCGAAAATTATGTTAAATTGATAGGTTTGTTCACAGTGACCATCTGAGGGTTACCTGACCGTCAGAATAGCGTTTGGCCGTTCGCGCTGATTCTTGGATCTTTTCGGACTGTATAGTTCCTACCCATGACCGGCTGTTCGCAGTTTTCCTGACTATCCAAAGCCAGATTTCTGATAGTCATTCCAGTACACAGAAGACAGGGCGGTCGAGAAAATTACCATGCACTGCCTTCTCGATTCCCAACGAATCCTTCTCAAACGCTTATCAATAAGATGCAGGATTATGGATGGTTTCTTACGGTTTTCTAGGAGTCAGCTAACCGTTAGAAAAATCCAGTGCGACCGAACCTAATAACTGCATTTTTACCAAGACATAATTACGATTTTACGCTCACTAAAACGATTCTATTCAAATGAGGTCACGTCCTGTCCGAACTCCCCTAAACAAAGGTGGAATGGCAGAGAAAAAAGTTTGCACAACGCAGGTTTGCCCATCCCCTCGGCGATTGGCTTTCATTGTGCGTGGGCCTGGTTAGGTCGTCTTGACTCATATTCGTATGATTAGTTTATCAGACCGTCTGGGCATCTTGGAAAGGGGCGTGTCCAGCTATTAATTTCAAACAATGATCCATTTTCAGGGCATCCGTAGGCAGGTTTGCAAAGTTTTCGAAGTTATTCGGCGACTCGAAACTACAAAAGCATAGGTAGGTATCTACTTAACAACGTAAGACTCGGAATTATTCTCTCCGAACATAATTGTTAGATAGATACCTGCAAATAGTACATTAGAGCCAAAAGACATCTGAGAATTCACTCAGACAGGCACGATGCCGACCTATCTCGCACCTTGAAAAAACAAAGTAATTCGGCAAAGAAAGAAGCAACACGAGATCTGATCCTGAAGTGAGCAAGCGATGTCAGTCGGCCGCTGCGAAAGCTTGCAAGGAACGGTTAAAATACGGGTAGAGACACGTGAATTATAATGAAGTTGGTTCAGGCGTTCATCAATCCCAACATAACTGCGGCTGGCTGTCCGTCAGAAAAATCGATTCTTTAACTCACTAATAAAGAAGAAGTAACTCAGGAAGGCGAATTAAGATCACTCGCGATTAAATCGTGGTAACCCATTTCAAAATAAAGACGGAGTTATTGAAAGGATGTCTATTTCCAATAATACACGAAAAATACACCGTTATACCCGTTTTGGTGATAAAACCATCGTAAGTAGAAACTGTGTACTTACTTTTCGAGTCTTAGTGGAAATAGGCATCCTTTCAATAACTCCGTTTTTATTTCGCTCCTTTTATTTTCCTCCCTAGGGTAGGGAAGCCTTGGGTTCGTGCAAGAGTCGAAAAAAATGTATGCCCTCCAAAATGAAAATTTCCACTGGCATTTTACGTTTCAGACATCAAGGAACATTTTTTGTTCCGTGTCTCTCTGTTCGTCTGTGTGTCTGTCTGTGGTCAATTCCTTGTAACGCCCATAACTACCCGAAATAATGGTCGGAATGGGCTGAAATTTGGAGGTTAGGTGCGGCTTTGGTCACAGCTGGTCCCATACCAAAACCATTGAAAAAGTACTGCAACTTTCGTCTGCGCATGCGCAAACGTTAAATACTTGAAACGCCCATAACTACCTTATATAATATCGTTGAAATGAGTTCAAAATTGGAGGGTCGATCAGAAATAATACTTTGATAGCTCCATATGAATTTCATTGGAATCGTACAGTAACTTTCATCTGCGCATGCGCGAACATGAAATGTTTACCGTTTCCTTGTAAGGCTTCTAACTACGCGAAAAATAGTCGTAGAGAGCTGAAATTTTTAGGGTACAAGCGGGTTGGATCGCAGATGGTTCCATATTGAAATGAACCTACCTAACTATCCTATATGTTCATGTGATTCAAGTGAGGGCGGTATACTGCCTACTCGAATTGGCAGATTTTAACTCAAGGAGACCCTCTCCGTTTCCTGTATTCCTGTATCCGTTCCTGTATGTAATTTTTGGAACATGAGGTGGAAGTATAAAAATTGAGACGTGCGAGATGCAAACGTTATCAATAAACTAGAGAGATTTTTATTCATTATTGAACAGTTGCAAGCATATCGTAGGTTAGCGGATTGCGGCAAAGAAAGTCGAGTACCTAGGTTCTTCTAAACTGTAGCGTTGCGTTGAAGGCCCTAACAGTACTGGTAGGCTGTGGAAGACAGTGGACCTACGTAACAGGCCTATCTTTGGAACCAGTAGCGCCCGAAATTCTGCCTAAGCATCCGCTTCCCTATTAACATGGAAGTACCACGGTGAAATTGAACCTTGAAATTGAAATTGATTATTGAAATTGAAATTGATTATTGAAATTTGCTTGAATTGAAATTTGATTATTGCCTGCCAAGACAAATTGTACAAGATGGACAAACACGGCATAATTTATGCTATTCATTGGAAGCATTCACATTTTTTTGCTACTGAAATAATCGTTCATTAGTTTTACTTCATTATTAATAAAATAATTGAATACTGAAAACATCAGTTGTTAAGCTTTGAGTGTTGGCGTAATTCAAGTGTGGCGTTGTTCAAAAATATGTGGGATGGATAGTGCTTCAGTTTTCCTCATGAAAATTAATTTGATTAAATTAAAATAATTTCATTAAGTGTGCACCTACCTACATTGTACTGTTATGTAGTATATAATGCCAGTTTCTGAATGTTTGGATTTTTCCAGCTGCAGTGGAAGAGAGCTCAAATACGCCGCCAAGAAACTAGTGGCCTGAATGTTTCCACCGACTTCACAAATAAGTTTTTCCACAGAACTAAGTACTAGTGCCGCAGGTGATAAGTTCTTCTGATTTATTCCCCTGCAGCACAAGTGCTTCACTCTGTGGTTGACTTAAGGCCTTCTGTTCCAGCCTGCTCATGATCAACCATTCCGCAAAATATATTAGAAGAGATCAGTATTTTGAGTCTAATTCACATTTTATTCACATAATTTTATTTAAATAAACAAATATAAGTAATATAAGGACATTTCAGAATCTCATACACATTTATAAGTGGTGGTCTGAGGATGCTTAGTTTCGTACTCTTCCGTAAGTCAAGGAGTTTCTAAGGAGACCAGTTCGGCTTCTCAATGTTCATCCAAGAATGACAGTGGACAGTGAAGTTATTTATAAAGTCTTGTCTGAAGAGACTCTATTGAGGATGTGACGGGGGAGGAGAAACACACGGACGGGCTCAATTAACCAATTGAACGAAGACCTCAGAGAGTTAAGAGGTATCATCACCTTCCCTTCTGGCCTCTGGCTGAAACATTCCTAGCCATTTACCAACTATGATAGATGCCATGAAATTGATAATTTTCTTCTGTTCGGGCAATAAATTCATTTATAATGGCAACCCAATTAAACATTTTGATTATTGTAAAATTTCTCGGCCACATTATGATGATTATGTGAGTAAAGGTCGTAAGATATTGGTACAAGAATTAAGACAGTGATTTTTATCGTCAGCAGTTCAATTTCCACAGCCACCTCACCAACCAACTTTAAATTTTTACAATTTAAATTATTATAGGTAGCAATCTTCGAAAGTTTCATAATAATATCCTTTCTCTTCCTTCAGTAATAATATAATCCCTATTTTATCTCCAATTTAGGAAAAAAATTGAAACATCATTTATTCGGTAAAAACACCACCTCCATCTATTTTTGTTGCTTTTTCAGGATTAATTTTGATTTTTCAAATTGTTCATGTATTTTTGCTTATTGAAAAACGATATATCTGAATTCGGGAAGTATAGTGGTTGTGATGAGTATGGAGATGTCGGTGGTGATTAAATTCTAGTAATGAATTTCAAATTTAAGTTATCGTTGATGTATAAATAATCAGTAAAAATAAGGACATAATGCAAGTTGTTTATCAATATAATTTCTTGCTACGAAGGTACCTACAAAATTGTACTGGATCGATTGTATTGGATCGACTAGCATGGAGTTTAAATCGTTTTGATTTTATATATTGTTCGGTATTATAATTTATCATGATATTAACGTGAAGTATTTACGGTTTTCTTGAGATCAATTTGTTGGTAGGTAGATGTAGGTACCTCTAATGATAAATTTGAGTTATAGGAGCGTTAAATTAATTATGAAATTAATTATAAGATTTATATAATAAAAGAGTTATGGTAAATCCGCTTATTAGAAATATCATAACGAAATACCTAACGATTAGAAATATCGTAACGTTGTATTAATTTGAATAGTTACCTGTATATAAGGTTTAGAATGGAATTATGGTTGTTTACTCAATAGTATCATCTTTGTGTTGAGATTAATATAATGTATAAATGTAAAAGATCTGAATCAATCAAAAAATTGAAATATTATTGTATGAACGAATTAGATGAGCCTCTTCGATAACAACCTCCCGTAACATAATAAAAATAAGAAGAATGTGATAGGTAGGTACATATTTAAATCAATCATTCAACTGGAAGTATTCTAATATTAAAATGGCTGTCTACATATCCATGGTTTGAATTATAAATGTACTCGATTTGTAATTTTCATAGTATTGAACGAAGTAATTTTTCCTTGAATTTCACTGAGTCTATTGGAGTGGTTTTCTTCTTAAATAGATAAGCACTATCTAAATCAAATTACATGCGACGCGCTTGACGGCAAGCATGTCGTTATAATGCTTACAGTGGATCGGAGTTTTACAAAGAATGGTCAGTTAATTCTGAATTGCACGAGAAAAATAAAAAAAGAAACTGAATAAAATATATAGGTAGTATATCACATTTTGAATTCGAATTTCAATCTGAATCAATTCAAGTAAGAATCTGAAACATAGCAATGAGAACCCCCTTAATTCATACTGGAAAATAACACGTTGAGTAGGTAGGTACCTAATAAATAAAGAGGTGGTAGATATTCTGCATCTACTAGCTAGCAGGAAAAGCTGGACCGAATGTAATAAAAATTAAATGATGCAATCACGCGTAGAAACCCAATTTTATACCTAATGTGTTTGCAGAAAATATAATAAATCATTCCAGTTTACTTGCTCATAAAACTTGTAAAGTACTTCCCGTGAACATTTTTTCAGATACAGATGGCACGCACAAGGGGGGGGGGGGGGGGTTGATTTAATAAAAGTGTACTTTTCTTCTATCCCAGAATATTATAATCTATTTTATGTTAGAATAGTTTGTTCCATTTGAAATTCGTGTTCTGGACGACTTCATCAACCTGTAAATGTTTCTTCTTGCTACTATGATAATGTTATTAGGTAGTAATGTCTTACTAGGTCTGACACTAGGCGTTAGGTGGTAATGTCTTATACTATGAACAATAAGCCGAAGTATATTTGGGAACGTCGAAGAACATTTCAATATATATCATATACAAAATTGTACTAAAATTGTACCTGTGGGACCAAACAGGTCAATCCCCTATATAGCCAACCCACACCCAACACCCCAACACACACAAACACACACACACACATGCTACACACACTCAACAACTCCGACTAAAAAACCCTAAAACACATCCTAAATGAGTATCCGGAGGGAATAGGAGGACCAGAAGTTTAAAATCAATAAGTTACGATTTTTCAAAATGGTCCAACTTAGAAACGTGAGGTACATTTGTAGTTTGTCCCAAAAAATTATTGCTTCGAAAAACACTCTTCATTTTTTTCTAAGTTTCAATAATAGTTAGGCCATTGAAATTCAGTACATACAAGATATAACAGATTAACACATCGGAGCCAAGTGGAATGATCCCAACATCAACGCTTACAGCTTCTTGAGAGACTTTCCTTAAACAAATGAGGCCCCAATTTCCTCAATGAATCCTCCGATTTACTCGTTGAAAAACTATAATCCACTGGATCTGAGGACACTGAACGGCTTCAGTGCATCGGGGCACAAAATCATTGGCAGTCGTTACACAGGGGAGGGAACTTGGATGAAGCAAATTGAGCCTTGATCCAAACAGGAAGTCACAGTTAAGGGTCCATTTACCCTCGTTTACTTCTATAACAGACCACTTTCAGCCCCTTCCCATTGCCGTGAACCGAACAATAAAATCCTTTCACCAGCTCGATGCTTGAGAAGCGGCACTAGATTGGTGAGTCGCTAGGGTGCCCCAACGGTCAATTGACGGGTCCGCGGGTCACGCCCTCATCAACCTTTTCTTCCATCATCTTCTTTCTCTTGTAATGGCGTTCACATCACGATAGCGATAAATTCGGTTTCGGACTGTGTAGAAACAATTATTATTGGTGGTAGGTAAGTGCGGTGAATGTCCTCGTCAAAGAAGAAGCTTATAGATGGGTATTCTCAGACATAGTAGGGTGCTACTGCACCCTACTTGAGCTCATGGAATCAAGAGTATAATAACTGTGAAGCCTAATCATAAAAGACTGGTAGTGAAACCTGGAGATGACAGAAGAAGATGTCTGCAATTCACATATTTCTTGGCGTAGTTCGTTATCGGTGTTCGATAGCCTGAATATTTTACACAGTACACTCCCAAAGTATAACGAATTCCAGTTTTGCATACGACCCTCAATGAAGTATGAAGAAGTTCGACCCAACAATGAATTCCTTGGTGATGTAGGTATATACATAAATATTTTCATTACTGAAAAGATTTGTCCCTAACGAGACAAAGAAAAATATATATTGAACGTTTGGGCCGATTTGGAGTATTGCGCAACTCCACTCAATTAATTTTAAATAGGCAACTGAAAAGTATATTTTTCATTTCCATCTAAAAGGAAGAATATAGAGATTTTGGTTTATTATTTGATTTATTATGAACCTTTGGAATCGAGCATGACAGATTTAAGAAAAAACGAATGTGAAAACTATTTTGTGCGTTATTAATTAATTTCCTGTGGTGACTGTTTAAAATTAGAAAATGAAACTCACGTTATGCCATGACAATAAATATTACCCACATTAATACTCAATTTGAATTCTGAGTACGTCAGTATCAAAGAAAAACGGAGTTATTGAAAAATAGTTATTTCCACTAATACACGAAAAAACGCGAAAAACACTGATATACCGGTTTCGGTGATCAAACCATCGTCCGTAACAAACAATAACAATAAGTTGTTGTTTGTTACTGACGATGGTAAACAGTAACAATAGGTAAGTAATTGTTTATTACTGACGATGGTTTTATCACGCGAAACTGTGTTTTTCGCGTTTTTTCTTGTATAGGAAATATACTATTTTTTCAATAACTCCGTTTTTCTTTGAAATGGGTTTCTACGATTTCGTCGCGAGTGATTTAGTTCGTACGTCGGTATACTCGTAGGTATTCCAAATAATTGCCAATATGCATCACCTAATCGTAATAAACTTTGTGCAGACAGACGTGGACATCAAAGTCGATAATTTATTGTCAGGTGCAGTTTATCAATAATTATTCAACCATCTTCGTGATGTCACAAGAAGACACCAGTTAGCGACTGCTGGAGGTAGGTATGTACAGGGTGTCTACAGTTATTATAGGAAAAACTCAGGGAATCGATTCTAAAGCTAATTTGCAACAACTTTTGTCTGCTAACAATTTTTTTAGTCCATGGAAATCCCGAGTTTTTTTGTTTTTAATTTTTTTCACGTTTTCGACTCTGCCTCATAAAAACTGTCATAACTCCCTTATTTATCAATGTAATCTCAAATCTGAGGAGTCCGTTGGAAAGGACGTAAAATTTCCTATCTCTCTGATAATAAATCTGATTGTTTTAATTAGTCCTGATTGGTGAAATAAATGGCCAAAGTTCAAAATTTGAAGATTCCTTAAAAATCACCGTTTTGGTTTATTATTTTCAATAATGAACCATTGGAATCGAGCATGAAAAAAAAAATTCTTACCCCCCCTCAAAATTTGATGGTTTACGTTTCAAGGTATGTAGAATCCAAAACTGCAATAAAAATATTTCTGTCTGTCCGCCGTACGCCGTACGCCGTACGGGCCACTTTTCTTAGTTACCATGAAAAAAAATTGATGAAATTCGGGTTATAGGTTCCGTTCGGCGTCTAGTTGGTCCTCGAAGCTCGACGTTACTGTGAGTCATCTCTAAGGGGTTCAAAATAGGGGTTGAAATTTTCAAAACGCCTATACCATTTTTTTACGTAAATATTTTTACGGTTTTAAATAATTCTTGAACTTGCGAGTTTTTTAAGACCATCCGGAGCATCGTACGTCCAGCCGTTCGTTCACAGTAAGGCCCCGAAGTTTGCACCGACAGGCATTTTCGACTCCAGTGTGAATGAAATTGTATACAAATCAAACCAATTCTCGTAACCAGAGACGCGCCCACAATAGGAATTTGTGAATACGGCCAATCATTGGTAGGGATCACCTGATTATATTGGCGGAGTATGAAGTCGAGTTGGTTGTTCTGTGATATTATTTAATTTGAAAAATGATGGCTCTTTTGGAGTTTGTTGGTAGGTAGTGAAACTTGAACAAACGTTGAAGTATTATTGATGGGTAAATTATTACTACGGTAAATCATTACTCAACGGTAAATTATTACACAACGGTTCATCATACCATCTACGTAGAAGGGGCTGGAGTTTGTTGGTAGGTACTTTTGCAACTTTTTTCACTCCTCATCAACAATTTCTTTTCAGAACTTCATTATGTGTGTTTCTTTTTGTTAGGTACTGTTTGTCATCGGCAGAATTATTTTAGCAACATTTAACTCGTGATTTAGGTAGGTACCTAGTAACGAGTACGGGGTTAGGTACTAACCTACGGAGGGTCTGCGATCTACATAATTATGCATAGAATAGTACATATTATATTATATAGACGGGTTATCTATACATAGAGCTGTGATCTGTAACAGAAGGGTATTCTATACAAAATAATAAACCGTTGTGCAGGGATTTGCAGCGTTTTTCTTTCGTTTTTTGTGCTATTAGCAAGGAGGTTTGTCGGCGTGCACTCCTTGGGAAAAACTTGCCCAGAATCTCAGCTTTCCAGCGGAATAAGAAAACAATTTCACAGTGAAATTTGGTGGAGAAAATGACGTTTGAGTCCTGAAAAACGTGGGTTATTAGGTGAAAATCAGCGCTTTCCACCAAAAGCCGACTTGCTTCATGAAAATATTTTTTGGCATCTCATTAATTAAATTGATTCAGTTCAAAAAATAACATCGCGAATAGGGATGGTTCTACTGTAGGTTCTCAAAATGCCCTCATCCTTGCTGAACACAAAGGCGGCATCTTTTGAGCACGCTCCTCGTGACGTCCCGTAGTTGGAGAGCATTTTGCAACACCCCGCCGCATTCCTGCACTCTGGAAAAATATAGGTAATGTGTTAGTTTGAGTAATCGTTTAGGTAGTAGCAGAGTCAGGCCATTGTATCCACAGACATTTTGGTAACTAGGTTTTTGTAATTTTAAGAACTGTTTTTTCATTACTTAGAATCTGCTTGCCTCCTGATGAGGGTTTCCCTCGTGTCCACAGCTTCTGCGTAGACTAAGGACTTCAGCGTACACCATACTTAGAAGTCCACAGAGGTCAGAACAGGCTCCTGGGTGGCCAGGGTACTGGCCCATAACGCCCGAATCATCCGTGATTGGATGACCGTCCATTTTCCCGGACGGTGGATCAGTCAGTAAAAAAAGTTCTTAAAATTACAGAAAACGGTTGTTACCAAAATTTCTGTGGATACAATGACCCGACTCTGCTACTACCTAAACGATTACTCAAACTAATTCATTATATTTTCCCAGAGTGCAGGAATGCGGCGGGGTGTTGCAAAATGCTCTCCAACTACGGGACGTCACGAGGAGCGTGCTCAAAAGATGCCGCCTTTGTGTTCAGCAAGAATGAGGGCATTTTGAGAACCTACAGCAGAACCATCCCTATTCACGATGTTATTTTTTGAACTGAATCAATTTAATTAATGAGATGCCAAAAAATATTTTCATGAAGCAAGTCGGCTTTTGGTGGAAAGCGCTGATTTTCACCTAAAAACCCACGTTTTTCAGGACTCAAACGTCATTTTCTCCACCAAATTTCACTGTGAAATTGTTTTCTTATTCCGCTGGAAAGCTGAGATTCTGGGCAAGTTTTTCCCAAGGAGTGCACGCCGAAAAACCTCCTTACTAATAGCACAAAAAACGAAAGAAAAAACGTTGATTTTGAAGGAATCTTCAAATTTTGAACTTTGGCCATTTATTTCACCAATCAGGACTGATTAAAACAATCAGATTTATTATCAGAGAGATAGGAAATGTTACATTCTTTCGAACGGACTCCTCAGATTTGAGATTACATTGATAAATAAGGGAGTTATGGCAGTTTTTATGAGGCAGAGTCGAAAACGTGAAAAAAAGATTAAAAGCAAAAAAACTCGGGTTTTCCATGGACTAAAAAATTGTTAAGAGACAAAAGTTGTTGCAAATTAGCTGTAGAATCGATTCCCTGAGTTTGTCCTACAGTAACTGTAGACACCCTGTATGTACTTGTTTACTGATATAGGTATGCGTACATAATGATATCAACCTGAAGCCGGCCGTGTATCAACCCAAAAGACAATTATATCCGTTGTCAGAATACGGAAGCACACTATTTATCCATGAATGAGAGAACATTTATTACTCACTCGAACTTCCTCCAGGTACCTCAAACAGTTAAGTAGATGAAATGAGAGAAACAGCCATGAGGACTCTCAATTTGTCACTCCTTGAAGAATAGGAAGGTAGGTAAATATTACGAGAAGTGTGTAAAACTCCGCGATGGGATTAGAAAACCCCCTGATTTTATCTACAACTCACGGAGTTGTTTCGAAAACACATATATATACAGTCAGACTCGGGTATTTGATCGTGGGAGTAGTAGTTTATAATATTGTTTTTCCCTCACAGCCGAACCGTTGCGATGATTTATCAGCTTCCTGTATCTCTCGAAAGCATTCACCACTACTATTTAATGTAATTTATTCCAAAACTCAACGCTATCTAAATCCGTGCAACGGGCTTAACTTATGAAATGATGGTCGATATGAGCTGAAATTCAGAGGTTATTTTTATATATAAAATATGTAAATACATTTGATATATCATCATCATTGCAGGTACACCATTTCGGTTCAAACCCGCACCTACCCTCTGAATTTGAGTTCATATCGACCATCATTTCATACAGTAACCCCGTTGCATTGATTTAGATACGTCAAGTTTTGGAATAAATTACATTAAATAAGTAGTGGTGAAAGTTTCGAGAGATAAAGGAAGTTGATCGCAACGGTTCGGTTGTGAGTTACCATTTAATGGTACCTTGCGCTGTATCTGGGTAGCATAATCCCCAAGAATGGAGGAGCAGATGACGACGTATTAGCCCAAATCAACAAGGCTGAAGGTGCCTTCGCTCAACTGCGCCCCTATTGGAAAGCAAAAACAATTTCCTGCGCACAAAGTTAAGAATGAGTACCTGACTTCTGTTTATATTACTTTCCCATTTTCAAATGAATGCAGGTTCCATTCTAAGAATTTTGAGACCAACCGCACTCTCCTACGATGAATATTTATTTTTCTATGAGCTTTCAACATTTCGGCAACGAGTGACGTCATTGCACCCCTTCCGCCTAGGCGGGAACCCCTTTCCCATTATCAGGCATTTAGTGCTAGAATCTCTGAAAAATCATAGTAAAAGAACTATTCATCGTAGGAGAGTGCAGTAGCCGGTAGGTCTCAAAATTCTTAGAATGGAACCTACTTTCATTTTTAAAAACATAAACAGAAGTCGCGGGTACGTACTCATCATTGCCCAGTCCATTGTGCTCTCAGTGCCGCTTTATGGGTGCGAAACCTGGCGCAGCACTCCTGCTATCTGTATCGAAAACGAAAGGTCTTCATCAATCGTTCGCTGCGTACCATACTAGGCATAAGGTGGCCCATATCATCTCAAATGAAAACCTGTGAATATGAGCGGGGTTGGAAAAAACTGTGCAACAGGTGGGTCGTATAGGAAATGGCGACCGGGACGGCTGGAAGAGGTTGGTTGAGGCCCTAGTATCTGTTTTACAATAATGACGATAAAAGATTCGCTTACTGGTTCGTGTGTCCCCAGTGTCAATATATAAACGATTTTAGCTGTAGATGTAGAGCTATCTAGTATCTGGAATGACCTCTTACGTCGTTACTGCATTAGGTACCTACCTAGGTATCTAATTATCAACTAAAAGTATAGTTATGAAAGTAAGGTGCACTCATTGATTTCTGCATCGAAAAACGCTGCAAAATATTGCACAGCGGTTTATTATTTTCCTTTACAGATAACATTTCTGCGTAGATTGTTGTTTTCTTTGGTCAGCAACTTCCCCGATTCTTCCCACTGGAAAGCTCTAAATAGAGCAAATGCCACCAGCGATCCGAGCCTTTTGAAATTCAGAAGGGACCATCTAGAAGCTACATCCCAGCTACCCACCGTATTTGAGAAGAATCGGGCCGTTTATTTTTGAGAAATTGAGTAGGTACATCGGATTCGTGTTTGCGCATGAGCAGTGGGCCATAGGGTAAGGTTGGGTAGGAGGTATTTGAAAATGACCGGGAAGACGGAAATCAAATAGGCAGTGCATTCGTCTGCTTCCTATCAGTATGCTTATCAAACCTCATGAAGGTCGGATGTTCTCGAGCCGAAAAAATGAGATGTTTTCCCATTTCCCTATTTTTTTACGTAATTTTTCGCCATTTTTGAGAAAGCTGTGGACAAAACACAAAGGCCTGAACAATTTTCTCTCGTTTGGGTGGTAAATAACATTCCGAATTCTTCCACATGATTTGGGATTACTGGAGTACGATGGCGGCCATTTCACATAAACTGGTGTAACCCAAAATGGGGTAAAAGTTACCACATACTGCGGTCTGCGCGGGGCAAAAGTTTCCACAGGTTGCACTTAGAACTCTTGCCCCTAATTGGAAGAAACTTTCTCCTCTCAATGTAGGTTTGTCCCATTTTATGTCCAGTTTCATTTAGGATAATTATTTTTGCACTTCTGTTAGCTCTTAAGTATCCTAGTAATACAGTCTGTGTTACTACTTATTGAAAATGGTGATAATATATTATATTGATAGTTGGGGTTACCTATCATTTCAGAAATTACAAAAGGAAAACTGACCGGACTCCACTCACCCAGGCTCTCTATGAATAGACACACTGCACACTGCATTAATGAAAAGACTGCGACAGGGAAAGGGGTACAAAGCTTGGACGTTTAGGGAGAATAGCTAGGTTGAAGTGATCTTAGTTGTAATTTTGCTCTGAGCACCTACCTAATAAGTAATTTGTACGGGTTAATATACAAGAAAATCCATATTTTCTCTTAATCCTGAAATCTAGCTAAATAGTCCTAAAAAAAGTGTTTTTCGTTATTTTTTATCTTAATAATTGTGTTTTTTCTATGAGTACCTACTCGTAATAATTACCTAATTTGTAAGGGTCAGTGTGATTTTCTATTTATAAAATCTTGCCAAATATTCCAAAAAAGGATGTTCATTATTTTTCTCAACATTTTTTGAAATAAAAATACTTACGTACAATTTAATTGGTGGTTTTCTATGGCTCTTAGCTGATGAATGGGGCAAAAGTTGCCAATGGTAACTTTGCCCCACTCGGTGGGGAAAAAGTTGCCAAGAGCTTTGGTAAAATTAAAAATTCAGTTTCTAAATATTTTGGGAAACGATTCATTTTTTACCAAAGGTATAGGAGATCTCCTTCTACAACACCATTCAGTTTTTGGACCGACAGGACCACCTTGGGGCCCGGGAAAAATCGAAATGTCAGCACTGGTAATGGTAACTTTTGCTCTCACCCTTCTGAAAGATCGGACCGTCTGGCCATTCCCTGATCGTTCTGAAATTCATAGGACGTCTAGGAGCTACACCGCAACTACCTACCGAATTTTGGCAATATCGGGTCGCGAGAGATGTAGTAACTCGGATTTGCGTTTGCACATGCGCAGTGGTCGTACCAGTAAATAATCCGATCGTTCTGTAATCCATAAAGTCCCGTAACATCCCCGAAAAATGTAAGCAAAATCTGATTTCAACAGAAGCAGTTGTTATGAGTGTGGCAAGGATTTACGGACCCACAGACGGACACACACGTAACCAAATTTGATCAAGTTGCTAAAGCAGGTAGGTGCTTATTAATATCCACAAAATACAAAACGACCATCATTCTTCAAATGAAATATCACCGAACAACCAACTCGATTTTAAAAAGCCATGCGTCAGCTGTTCTCTAGCAATGATGGCATCTGGGCTGGATGGTAGGGATGGTATATCGGAAGCAAAATCATCAGGAGCATCATCATCATTGGTATCGATATCAATATCATATCGCCGCAAAAATATCGACATTCCATAATATCGATATACCGACAGCCTCTAAAAAATCCCTTCATACCATCATCATAATTTTGAAGGGTTAATTTCGAGGTCGTGAGGTTCATATTTTCTTCTCATGCTCGATTTCAAAGGTTCATTATTGAAAACAATAAACAGCAGTCAACGTCATATAGAGACTCTTCAACCCACCCGCTTTGGTTACAAAAGGTACGTGCTAGCGCTTCCTATCTGATGAGCTTCTCACTAAAACCCGTATCGTCTCTCACAGATTGTCCGCCGTAAGCAGCACCATCCTGAGGACGCAGGGATTGTAAAAAAATAAGTTACCTTCGATGTATTGCGCAGTGGTTTTAGATGTCGATGGCAACATCGGCCCATAATCATCGATGATATTCTCTCGATGTTTAATTTTGTTTTGAATTCAACGTTAGCCCAGTTACATTCTATTAACAATAATACGTCATTCAAACGGCGAGGGGGGAGAGAACAAGTATGATTGAGACATCACAATACATATTTTCATGACAAATCAAGGCTGATTCCGAAGTCAATTCTATATTGAAATATTAAATCTAGGTCAAGGCTCGTGTTGTTTACTAATAAAATCATTACTCTCCTCTCTTTAAATTGATTTTTTCAAACCCCCCCTCCCACCCATTCAATTCAATTCATTCAAACATTTCCCATCAGGAGCCTGTCGTGCAGATAAGCAGCAGTTTGTTAGCAGCTACTGTGCAGATAGTGGGAGGAGTACCTAGCTGAGGGTTTTTAGGGTTGTAAGTAGTACCTAGCTGAGGAGTAAGTAGGGTAGAGATACGGGTAGGTACCTCCCTACCTAACTGGTGTAGGGCGGTAAGGGGGTAGGAGAGGGGTAGCTATATCTTTGAATAAAACCTACTGCAACGTCGGAAAACGCCGAATATCCTGTCTCACAACGATTTGAGAATCCAAAGTAGGTAACTATCAAAGTCATCAAAAACCTTCATTTTGGTTTATTATTCTGTAAATAATACACCTATGTATTCGCTCAGCAAAAAATTTTTATAACACCCCCTCAAAATTTTTTCTTTTCCGTTTCAAGGTGCGTAGATTCCAAAAATGCAATGTCCGTCCGCCGTCCGCCGTATCACGTGTACCCGCTTCATTTTCGGTCTAAAAAAGTCGTTCTTTCGCGCACATGCTCCATTTGGGCCCTAGTTGTGTCCCGAAACTTTGCAGCCCGATCGGAATATACCCAGGGGTGTTATGAGTGAAAATGTGGATAAAAATAGGTACTTTCTGTGTTTTAGTTACATGAGCTGTTTAGGTATCTTTTTCCATGTTTTTGGGGACGAGAAGGCCGAATATGAAGTCGATTTTGACCAGAGTGGAAAATTGAGGTTCTACCAAATGTTCAGGTCCCAAAATTGATTTTTCGTGAGTCAAAAACCTGGGATATCGTCTGAAATCACAATCAGTCTGTATAATAACGCTAGAAAAAGTTTCAACGCGTGGATCAAGACGATTAAATGGCACTACCAATGGTCAAAGATAATTTAAAAAAAAAAAAAAAAAGAGCATACCTAATTCGTGTTTTGGGCGCCAAAATTGGTGGAAACCATCAGAAATGGCTATTCGAATTATTTCACGTGAAAGAAACAATAAATGAACAGCCAACATTTCTGTAGAATTATGTCCAATAGAATAATAAACCCATGTGACAAGGACTTTGCAGCGTTTTGGTTTATTATTCTGTGAATAATACACCTCAAAGAATCGCTCAGCAAAAAATTTTTATAACACCCCCTCAAAATTTTTTCTTTTCCGTTTCAAGGTGCGTAGATTCCAAAAATGCAATGTCCGTCCGCCGTACGCCGTCCGCCGTCCGCCGTATCACGTGTACAGGCTTCATTTTCGGTCTAAAAAAGTCGTTCTTTCGCACACATGCTCCATTTGGGCCCTAGTTGTGTCCCGAAACGTTTCAGCCCGATCGGAATATACCCAGGGGTGTTATGAGTGAAAATGTGTATAAAAATAGGTACCTTTTGCGTTTTAGCAACATGATGGTAACATGAGCTTTTAAGGTATCGTTTTTCATGTTTTTGGGGACGAGAAGACCGAATATGAAGTCGATTTTGACCAAAGAATAGAAAATTGAGGTTCTACCAGATGTTCAGCTCCCGAAATTGATTTTTTATGAGTCAAAAACCTGGGAAATCGTTTGAAATCACCATCAATTTGTATAATAACACTGTAAAAAGTGTCAACAGGTGGATCAAGACGATTAAATGGTACTATCAATGATCAGAGATAATTTATTTAAAAAAAAAAAGGAGCGTACTTTATTCGAGTTTTGGGGGCCAAAATTGGTGGAAACCACCAGAAATAGCTATTTCAATTATTTTATATGAGAGAAACAATAAATAAACAGCCAACATCTCTGTAGGTAGGTATGTCCAATGGAATAATAAACCCATGTGACAAGGACTTTGCAGCGTTTTTCAAAGTGTCAACGCACCGTCATGAAAACATCAACCGGAAGCATCGATGTTTTCTGAGCGATACATCGATGTTTCACAAACAACAGGCTGATATTCAACAGTTGCCAAGCAACAAGAGGACGTCGGGGAGTCCGGTTGCCATGGAAACCACTCATTTGAATCAAATAATTGCATCCTCTTCCCCATCGCCCTCATCCTGTCCTGGTCCTGGCCCTTCTCCCTTTTGATCGGTATAATTATTACAATCTAAATGAGAGCTCCGTGTTTCAAAATAACAGTTTATATACTTATCGATTATCACGTCACCACCAGTTATCCCTTTTTATCTTTCCCCTAATTTAGCGATCAATCTTTTTATATAAAGCCTTATCTTGTTTTTTTTTCCTGTTTGGCTGGACCCAAGACCACTGTCGCTCACTGGGTCATTTTGGAAACACTGTGACATTTGCAAAAGATTAAAACTAGGTACATGATTAAATTCACTTCTCACTCGAAGAGTTCACGCTTGTTAGTGTTGATCTCAGTCGGATCGTAATTGTGAGATGTTACTACGGGAGCTTCCCCCACCAGACTGCAGCCGATCAACAGGCCGTCTCGAAGCTCCAAGGACGCCAGTATAGACTGCCGGTTTCATCTGCCTGCATTTCATCCAATATAAGTGAGTGGGTACCTACATCTATATCTACTCGAAATTTCAGCTCCTTTATCAAGCAAAATGTTTTATTCGACTGACAAATGCTAGGTATTTGATTCAATTAGTTTCGAGATGTGGGTAAACATTTTGAATTATATATGCTGCAAATTATTACACAACGGTTTATTATTTTTCCTGCATGCGTAGATCAGTGAATTCCTATAACCTGATTTAGTAAGGTCATTATTTGTGGTGGATACCTACCTACGCGCGCACACACCCACACGATAGAAATCCCACCAGATTGGAAGATCCCTCTTTTACGTTATAATAAGGTATAGTATATTAAGCTCGTTTCTACTATAATAAGCTTTTTTATGTTATAATAAGCTCGTTTCCACTGCCCCATCGCCTGTAACGCGCCATTCCGGCCCCACGAACACCCCACTCGGTCATTTGTGAATAATACACAGCCTATGTATTCGCTCAGAAAACATTTTTCTAAAACCCCCTCAAAACTTTTTCTTTTACATTTCAAGGTGCGTAGATTCCAAATCCTTGTCACGTGGGTTTATTATTCTGCTGGACATACCTACAGAAATTTCGGCTGTTCATTTATTGTGTCAATAATGTGCAATTATTGAAATTGTTATTTTTGATGGTTTCCACCAATTTTGGCCCCAAAAACACGAATTAGGCGCCTAATTTTTAAAAATTATCTTTGGTCATTGATAGTGCCATTTAATTGTCTAGATTCACCTGTTGATACTACTTGTAGTGTTATTACACAAATCTATTGTGATTTCAGACCATTTCCTGGTTTTTGACTCATGAAAAACGAATTTTGGAAGCTGGACCTTCGTTACAACCTCAATTCTTCACCCTTTGGTCAAAATCAGCTTCATATTCGGTCTTCTCGCCCTAAAAAACATGGAGAACGATACATCACAAGCTAATGTTCGCTAAAACCTCAAAAATCCCTCGAAAAACAGTCTTTTTACGCCCATTTTTTCCCATAACACCCCTGGGTGTATTCCGTTCCGGCTGCCGAGCTTCGGAGCACAACTAGGACCCAAATGTTCCTAAATGGGGACCCAAACTGTGTGCGGCTGAACGAGGGTTCTAGACCAAAATTTAACGCAAATTTAGGGCTGAAACTTCGTTAGAACCTCAATTTTCTAGGCTTTGGTCAAAATCGACTTTTTATTCGGTCTCCTTGTCCAAAAAAACATGGAAAACGATACCTCAAAGCTCATTTTAATAAAACTTAAAAAATACCCATTTTTCACTCATATATCACCCCTGACTATATTCCAATCGGGCTGCAAAGTTTCGGGACACAACTAGGGCCCAAATGGAGCTTGTTTGCGAAAGAACGAATTTTTTAGACCGAAAATGAAGTAGATTTGGATGATACGGTGTACGGCGGACGGACATTGCATTTTGGTTTATCATTCTGTGAATAATTCACCTATATATTCGCCCAGCAAAACATTTTTGTAACACACCCTCAAAATTTGTTTCTTTTACGTTTCAAGGTGCGAAGATTCAGAAAATGCAACGTCCGTCCAACGCACGCGTATCATGCATACATACCGGCTTCATTTTCAGTATAAAAAATTCGTTCTTTCGCACACATGCTCCATTTGGGCCCTAGTTGTGTCCCGAAATTTTGCAGCCCGATCGGAATATACCCAAGGGTGTTATGAGTGAACAATTGTTAGGTATAATGGTATTTTTGTGTTTTATTAACATGAGCTTTTGAGGTATCGTATTCCATGTTATTTAGGACGAGAAGACCGAATATGAAGTCGATTTTGACAAAGTGGAAAATTGAGGTTCTAACGAAGTTTCAGCCTTAAATTTACGTTAAATTTTGGTATAAAATCGTCGTTCTTCCGCACACAGTTTGCCCCCCCCCCCCCTCCATTGGGAACGCATTTGGATCCTCCCCATTGGTACGCCTTTGTGTCCTAGTTCTGCTCTGAGCTCGGCAGCCCGATCGCCATACACCCAGGGGTGTCGTGGGAGAAAAATGGGTGTAAAAATAGGAGTTTTCGAGGGATTTTGGAGGTTTTGGTGAATGAGCTTGTGATGTATCGTTTTCCATGTTTTTTAGAAGGAGAAGACCGAATATGAAATCGATTTTGACCGAACAGTGGAAAATTGAGGTTCTAACGAAGTTCCAGCCTTAAATTTACGTTAAATTTTGGTCTAAAGTTCTTCCACACGTAGTGTGGGTCCCTATTGGGAACAAATTTGGGTCCTAGTTGTGCTCTGAAGCTCGGCAGCCCGATTGCTTACACCCAGGGGTATTATGGGAGAAAAATGGGTGTAAAAATAGGGGTTTTCGAGGGATTTTTGAAGTTTTAGTGAACATGAGATTGTGAAGTATCGTTTTCCATGTTTTTTTAGGGCGAGGAGACTGAATCTTAAGTTGATTTTGACTGAAGAGTGAAGAATTGAGGTTTTAACGAAGGTTAAGCTCCCAAAATTCATTTTTTATGAGTCAGAAATCTGGGAAATTGTCTGAAATGACCATAAAGTTGTATAATAACGCTAGAAAACACTATTAGCAAGTGAATGAAGACAATAAATGGTACTACCAATAATCAATGATAATCTGTATTTAAAAATGATTATTATCATCAACTTCAGGGCCTTACAGTGCGGTTGGTGTCGAATTCTCAGGATGGAATCTACTTTCATTTTAAAAAATAATATAACTAACTGCGCATACCCCATTGTTTAGTATAATCCGTAGATGTGGAGATAGTTTCATTATTGTTTCGCTGGGTATTGTCGGTAACTACACACGCACATCTCCAAATTGTTTATCGGTTGCAGCGTTGCATTTTTTTCGGTCGCAAATTTTAGAATGACCCCCCAGGGCAAAAACATATCCATGCCAAAAAAAAAAGCCAAGCCTAATTCGTGTTATTGGGTGCCAAAATTGGTGGAAACCATAAAAAAATTACTATTTCAATTATTGCACATGAAAGACAATAAACAGCCAACATTTCTGTACCTGTGTCCAGTAGCAATGAATCCATATAACCCATGTGACAAGGACTGCAGCGTTTTTGGAATCTACGCATTAGGAGGCTAATTCGTGTTTTTGGGGGCCATACTTCGTGAAAACCATCAAAAATAGCTATTTCAATTATTGCGCATGAACGAAACAATAAATGAACAGCCAGCATTTCTGTAGGTGTTTCCAATAGAATAATAAACCCATGTAAAGAGGACTTCGCAGCATGTTTGAAATTGATGGTCGCCGAACCTAGTTACATAATTACCAAATGCTCTCCAAATTTGGGTGGTTCGTTTGGCCGTGAACAACAAATTAAACTTGTACCTATAAAAAAATAAGTTTAAAAATGCTGCAGATTATTACCCAACGGTTTATTATTCACCTGTATAGATGCCCATTCTGCGTAGATCACTGTTTTCTGTGGTCAGTTTCACGAAAGCTCTAAATCGAGTACTGGAGCCGGCTCGGTAATTGACGTTTCATAAAAATGCGCGGGATTCAATAATTCAATAATTAATTATTTATAGTTATTCATGAAGCATGACGTTTTTTCTAGTTAGGTACCTATCAACAAAATCCAAAATACCGAACGGATGGACGTAAAAAATCTCATGTGCGAGATCAGTTTAAAAACGTTAAAAAACCATACCCTTCTATTGAAAGTTTTCGAGCTACGATGTTAGAGAAATTTCGACCCCAATTTTTCACCCTTAGAGATGACTGACAGTAACGCCGAGCTTTGCGGACCAACTAGACCCCAAATGGGACCTACTAACCAAATTTCTTTTTTTTTGGCTCGTGGTAACTAAGAAAAGTGCGAAGTACGGCGTACGGCAGAAATACTAATTTTATTCGGGTTTTGTGCATAATAATCTGTAGAGGAAGGCCGAACAATAAATATGAAGTCAAAAAGTGAATTTCGGAAAAAATTTGGTTACGGCATCCGTGCTTAGCACGGCAGTATAGTGCTGCAGAACGATTTGTGTCAGTAGGTACATGATTATTGAAGACGAGAGAGTTGAATGTTTTGAGTGTTTATATTGCCTATAGCAGCGCCCCGCTAAGTAAGCTGCAACATGATGTCAGTCAGTGAGCAACGCTCTCAGGGTGATGTTGCTAATATTCTCGCCTCTTTTTCCCCACTTCCTCCTACGAAATCTCGATTTTGAAAACCTCCCTAAAAACAAAACAGCATTTTCCCCTTGTTTCGTCCGTCACATTTCAAGATTGAAAGTTGCTCACTTCCGCAAATGTGGAGCACTGCCCTCTTCAGTCCGCCGAACGCGGATTTTAAAGTAGCACCGCGTTATTCGGATAGTGATGAAATAGGCCGCAAAAAGTATCAGCGTAACAGAAGAAATAAATATTGTAGTATCGCTACAATGCCAACCGTTCATGATACGGATTCGGAGAGCTGGGTGTCGGAGAAATAATAATTCTTTCCTAGTTGCCTTATTTATCGATCGTATTAATTTGTAATACATTGGCTAATGCAATAGATATTTTGGCTATAAAAAACAACTGTGATAACGTATGTACACGTTGCCGTGAACGAGGATCATTTTATAATTATCGTACAATAGAGGAGAGGAAAGATCTCTTTTCACGAGGCATTTCTCATCCTTCTTTCGATAAATTTATCTCGATAGTTTGGCAGATCCAATGGAGAACGTGGAGGAATTCAATGACGAGACGACCAAGTATTGCGAGACGGTCCTCAGAGAAACTGAAAAGAAACGAGAAGACAGCATCAAATGGCTGCGGGACTGGCTAGACGATAACAAGGAGTACAATGCTCACAGAGGTAAAATACACTAACTTCTACTCAAAATATTCTGCCTAAATATTCCATTATGACCTTTGATCTCACGACTCCCCTCAGTGGACTTCGGCCTTTTCATCTTCTAAAAAAGCTACATAATATTCTTCCTCGATGGATTATTGTTTTCTGTTTAGAGTAGTCCTGTTTAGATTATCCTATATAACTTTATCACTGCTCCGTGTATCCAACATCCTTTGTTTCCACTTTTGAAAGGAAATTTAGTTTACAGCCAAAAAGGACCCAGTTCGACTTGTTTCATGTTCTCTTTTTTATGTTTTTCCCGTGCTTATTCCAGAATTGCTGGACCTGTTTCGATGATTTTTCTTCAAATATATACAGCCCAATCGAGATATCGAAAACTGAATCATATTCGGAGTTATTGAAAAGTTATTGATTGATTTGATTGGTAACACGCTTAATTTGCATATACACAAAGGATTAAACTTGGGTGGATCTGGATGGGACAGTTGGAGCACTGTAATGATTAATGATATTAATGATTAATGATAGTAATGATGTAATGATTAATGATTAATGATTAATGGTACTCGACGTTCAGTTTTAGGGTTCAACATAATATGAACCAACCTGGATTCCTGTCTTACTTGTCAGTGGTACTTACGGGTACAGATGCGACTTTTCCGAATAAACGCGACAGTACTGGGTGATCTATTCGTTTCTTTTAAAAGAATGGGCAATTTTCATGGGTTGCAAATTCTCCTTTTTTTGGTCAAATTCTTTTTAACAACGGAAGTAACAGTTATGGACCACATAATGAGGTGTTTATGGTCGGAAAGTCTAGGAAAGAAATGAGTGTGAAATTTGAATTTCTGAATTCCTGCTAAAAATGATGTATCAGGTAAATTGCGGAGTAGTTCAACTCAAATTCCGCTTAGAGCGCTAGTTCCTAACGATGTGCATAACCGTTATGGATGGGTGGATGGAGCCGCAAATTTATAAATAACTTTTAAAAACACGTCTTCAAAATCAAACCAAGGGAAATGTCACCGCGGCTTCTTGAAGGTTGCCAGGAACGTTTGCCATTTCTAATGTTGGGTTGTTGGCAGCATTGGGAACCTTCGCCTCCAAAGCTTAGCTCCGCCTCTTTGTGCCAACAGCCTATCAGATGTCAATTGACCTCATACCTCATTTCTTGCCGCATTTTTACTTTTAATCAGTCTCATTTAAAAAATACCGCTTATTTTTGAAAAAAGGCCTCCAAACCACCATTTTTCCAAGAGTTATAATTTTTATTTTTATTTTTTATGATAACCCATTGTGGACCAAAAATAGAACAAGTTGGGAGACCTTGATTGATCAGACAATTCACCCATACAACCCTGAACTTCCAGTGGGTAGGTATGTACCTACTATAAACCTCAACGCCAGTTAATGTGTTTTAATTCTGCAATTTTTTATACCAGATGCCTACAGTCTTATAAGGTATCTTCGAGCTTGCAAGTATAACCACGAAAGAGCAATTCGGAAACTGGAATGCATGTACAAATTGAGAACAACTGCCCCGGAATGGTACGACAACAGGGATCCCCTTCTTCCCGAAATTAAGGAACTGATGAAATTAGGGTAAGTTGCTTAGGAAAAGTTAGAAGTCACAAATAGCAGAAAATCGTGAAAATTGGCCACTAACCTCTTTGTTTATTGGAAGCTGTTTTGTGACTTCTAAATCCCGAATTATTTGGATTCTAAATTTCGCCAAAATGTTTGTAACCACGAAAGAAAAGATGTCGAAAGAAAAAAATCGAATAGACGGTAGGTTAAGTTTGGGTGGATCAAATTTAATTCTGTTGTTCATAATCACCGAAAAAGTTGTTAGGGTGGTCACTCTATAGCAGTCTAGACAGAGAAAGATTATGAACGTACCTATAAAATTTAAACGAAAACGTTCGAAGGGTAAAATATATTCACATTTTAGTTTTATGATTGAAAAGGTTCAGTGACACTGTAGATTTTGAAGGGGAATGGACTGACTCGTAGGTCACATCAAAACTTCGCTTATTATGTTGATTTCCGCTGTCTTATTTTCCAATGAAACACGACGCATTTTGAATCTGATGACGGAATAACTGCTAGTATAGCGGGTCCTTATGAGTCTCTGTGACAAGTATTACGAAGATATTTGTTGCAGGGTGTTCTTGCCGCTTCTCCAGAGAGATCCCGAAGGAAGAGCAGTAATTCTTATTCGTGCCACTGCGCACGATCCCAGGAAACACCTGCAGAATAATGTATTCAAGACTGGCTTGATGGTTTTAGACCTATTCCTGAACCGGTTCGTGAACTAAATAATACTTTTCATGATAAGTATGTGCATAGATATATGAGTTTCCTAAAACGTGTATACCTCGGTGGTTGCAACTTCTCATCAAACTGTACAGTGATGCATCAAAGAGTGGAGTACTGTGGTGAAAAACTTCAGCTATCTTATCGAGGATGAACCACATCCAAACGGCCATGCCAAGAATATTGGTTAGTTACCTACCTATATAATCATCAGTTCGACGTTGATCGAATTGGCTAGAAGTCCTTACACGTTTCGAACTAAGAGCAATGGAATTGAACACGAATCGCGTTTAATAGATTTCATAATTTGAAACACACTTACACATCACCAACCACTTCTGAATGGGGCTCCAAAATGGTGCCCACATCTGCCTCCCCTGATAAGGCTACCTATCTGTTGAAACTGGAGCATACCTAAACATTTATATACATTGGTTGGCCCGTCATTCATTGTGGTACATATTGGAAACATTGGTAAACGGATTTTCGGTAGACCACGGCCATAAATTTATGCGTAACATAACTCTGTCACTGGATATTATCTTGGTGCAGTTCAGCAGTTGGCAAATTCCCGCCAGGAAAATGAATCTCGGGAATCTCGAAAAACAAACTGCCGTTCCCACTCACTTCATGTTATTGCCCAGAGGACGTGTTGATTGTTGTTTTTGTAAACTATTTTTATCCCTGCCGTGAGATAGTCAAATTCAATAGACGAATCATAATTATTTGTTCAATTTTTTTACATGGCGCGAGTGTGTCAATAGGTGAATCAAACAGACAAATCATTCCATCACCCACAAACCGACGAGTATGGGGTCATCACACGAGTATATAAGTACCTTACGTAGTCAATTTTTTATTTCCTTGTGGGTACCTACTTATTGATTTTTCTATTATAACATTTGTTCAGATTTCAGGATACATCAGTTTTCGGTGTAGTAGCCATTCTCGACCTGAAAGATGTTTCTCTCGGCCACGCTCGACAAATGACGATTCCCATAATACGGAAATGCGTACACTCTTGGCAGGTATGTATATCCACGTACTTTGTTATATATTTAAATGTCTTCGAACCAGAGTCAACTTCTCCTAAGCTGAAACATTATTTGCGAACCCAAATTCAGTTTTTCTAAAATAAAACTTGAATGAGAATTTTGGAGTTAGTTGTTGTGGAGCTCACGATTTCAGCAATGTCCTTTTAATTTGCTCATCCTCAAATCATCAAGTCCTTTTATCTTATCATTTATTGCAAGTGCATTCCACGTTGTCTATACAGGGTGTCCCAGAACAGCACCTATCTTTCCTGGAGGGAACCGAATCTGATATTAATTTTAAATTACAATCATAGGATATTTACTGAAATATACGAAAAATATTGGAAAGAAATAATGAGTATAAGTATTTTGTATACGTGAATTTGATTTTTGCTTGTTCGCAGTCAGCGCTTGAAAATCAGTATCTTTTTGGTTTGTTGAAATTTGAAGTTCCCTTGAACTTTTAACCGAAAAAACATGAACCGAAAAAAACTTCATCAACATGAGCGTGAATCGACTTCGTTGTTCTGAGACTCTCGTTCAGTAAAACGAAAGAGAAGGTCGCTTCTGTTTGTTGTTAGTAAAAATGTAAAAATTCCCAGTGTAGGTACTAGGTGATGTCCAGGTTAAAAAAAACGGCCATTTCGCTATGCAATGGCGTTGCGTACCGTTGAGCAAAGTGATCTAGACAAGGGCTGTAATAAACCGCTGTGGAACAAATTGTTAGCGTTTTTAATTCGGGAATTGATTGGTTTCCTTTAAAATATTTTACATACCTACTGCCTACCAAAGAAAATGAGGACATCCCGTATGGCTACCTATGCTTAATAACGTGTTTCATACTGCATCATTATTACCTTCAATTTTATTTTCGCATGCTGACTTCAGTGCTTGATCACAAGAGATAGGTACCTACTTGCTAGGAATATTGAAAAAATAATTTTATTATCATACCGACTGAACTTGAACCCTTGATTGTACCCACAAACTTGGTCGTATTGTTAAACAGGACTGTTACCCAGTTAGAATGAAAAAAATACACTTTTTCAACTCGCCGTCAGCTATCAACGTCGTGCTGAACGTGGTTAAAAGCTTCATGAATCAGAAAGTGAAAGAAAGAGTAAGTCAGTAGGCCGGTTCTTGTCTGTGTGGTTTTGGCGCAACAAACTGCACGCGCTTCCGCAAGCTGCACGAAAAAATGTTACAAAGAACGTAGGGATTAAAGCTATGTGAACATTTAAGGAGGCACAAGTATTCCTTATATTGAATTGATTAAAAATATGTAGTATGTATTATGTTAGAGTAGACTGTATGTGTGTTGTGTGATAATAATGTTTTTTTATTGCCATGTTGCAAAACTGGTAACGGAGCGGGAACGTAGAGTAGTGCAGTGTTCCAATGCATGGGAATCAGACAGAACATAGGTATATTAACTGTATATACTAGAAGAAAAATTTGGTCAGATTTTCGCCGCAACAGCAAGAAACGCAACAACTATTCAACAACGGTTTTTTATTTTCTGAATAGATCCCTAATACCTAGGTACCTAATGCAAAATAGGATGTTAGGACGAGAATAGTATCTTATTAGACACCCATTCTGGAAATAGGTAGATTTCGAAATTGTAGATGCCATTTTAGTAGGTACTTACTTTTGGTTTTTAGGCTTGCTACCCCGTCCGAATAAGGTCCATCAACTTTATCCATACACCGTCCCATGTGAACGTCGTGCTCAACATCTTTAAACGGTTCATGAATCCCAAATTGAAGATGAGAGTAAGTGTAAAACAATTCACTCTGTGATGCCTCACAAAATCAATTACTACAAAATTTTTGACTCGTCATTTTGACCGTTGAATAGCGGATTAGCTTTTAAAGGGATAGGTACGGGAGGAGTTCAGGGATTGGTATTTTTCATGGTGACTTGAGTATCTAGTGGAGTCTATCAAATCTCTGTCAAGGTTTACTACCAAAGTGACATCATAGTCTAGTCATGGACTGGCTGGTGGCAATTCCTACACCTCTTCGGCTCGTATTTTTTGTGGCAAGTGTAGGCTCCTACCAAAGTTGAATCGTTCCCATACTGAAGTTCTTTTTCTCTTTTATGGTTGATTCGTTCATTGTCTAATGTCTATAATTCTGTCAAAATAGTGCTAGTGATTGCTCGTAACAATGAACAGCAGAAGCATAGTTGTACGTTTTCTGTGACTCAAACGGCACCACACTATTATAAAGGCTTATCACTGTCAGAGTCCAGCTTCTAGACATTAGTGTTGGTGGTGGTTGTTGTTTGTAAATGCTTATTGCTTGAAATGCACGCTGTAAACTGTAGCCAGGTCTGTGTTGACGTTACTCCCTATTGGTCTGAATGGATTTTGATACGGTTTCGGAAATCAAGAAAAGTGGGTCATGTGGTGACGTTGTTTGGTAGCTCCTGATTGGGTTAGATCTACATACAGCGGACTGGGCGCAGTCACTTGCATGTGCCTTTCGGCTATAATGGATTGTTGGTTATCAAAACGACGTCAAGTCATGGACATTCACAATCCGTTTCTTAGCCCTAGAAACAATTTCCGCTGAACCTTTTAGCATGGAACATGCTTTAGCCTTGGACTAACTAGCCGAAAAACGTTACGCGGGATGGGTGACGCGGGATGGGTGACGCGGGATGGGTAACGCGGAAGTGGAACGAAATTTTAACGATGATTTTCACGTACAACCGAGTAGTTGCTAGGGAAATGAAACTTCTTTCATTTTCATCGGACAAAAATCGTTTTCCATTCGTTGGAAAGCTCTTGATTTATCACGAATTTATTTCGTATTTGTCTTGGTATTTATTTTCTAGTTTCATACTATAACTATATAAATGAATGTTATAAATGGATAGTAAACAATGACGCTTGTTTGGTAGTCACTTGGTTATAGATACGTAGTGGTGAGATTATAGTTCTGCGAGAACCTGACCCGCGAGTCCTCATTTAAGTAACATTTTCAGCAAAATGAATATGTTTCAATCTTTTGTTTGAAAAAACTCGGAACGCGGCTAAAGCATGTTCCATGTTTCTTGAATTTTAGCCGTAGGCTCTAAGCAGTAAGCATTCGGGGGTCCAGGGGGCTTGCCCCCTGGCGAGGCGCGCAGCGCCAAGTTTTTCTAATGGTTGGAGGAATAATAATAGAAATTCAGTCCCAAAAGCTTTCGTTTTGGATAGACTATAGATGCCCTCCTAAAAATTCAACATCCTATTCCAGAGGGGTGGGTTCGGTTGGTCCTTGAAAAGAAAGTAGGCAAACTGAGATTCCCCACCTGGCAGATAGAATTGTTTTATGGGTGTGTTTTGTTGTGGCTTGGTTATGTAACGAGCTAAATACCTAGATATTAGGATTATCAGGGTATTTAGTTGGGATTTCTTCATTAGACTTCATTAGGAATGAACTACGAAATTAAGATCAACGCACTGCAAATTCTCTCGGAGCAGATTTTTGCAGTCTTCAGTTGATTTATTACTGTTCACTGTTAATGCTACAGGTTAATGAAATATTCAATTTTCCCCTGAGATTTGTTCCATTTTATCCAAATGCATTATAAAATCTTATGTGTCAATCCCGTATGCGTGGGTTACGTAGTAAAATTGAAAATTTCAACATTTCATTCAACAAGATAGAAGCCATTGTGATGTTAAGAAGAGAAGATCTTGGATTTTGGGCCCCAAGATCCCGCTAAAAGTTGTGGTCTGGAAACAGTTTGGATTTCTGGGACCATAAACCCCTACTTTTCACCAACTTTCCCAAGCCTCCTCCTTTACCGTCCTTCATGACCCTCCCCATCCCTCCATGGCGAGGTTTACCATATCCGTTTTGTCTGGCTGGAATAACTAATTGTATAGAGACTACACCAACGTATTTTCTTGCTTATAGTCATACTAAAACGGCTGCTAGATCTTGTCCCCATTAATCACTGCTTTTTCTTTTCTCAGTTAGCCTGCTTTTTCTTTTTGTTATTCGTTGATGCCTGCTTATGTAAACTGATGATATAAATTTAATGTCTACGTTCTGTGATACATATCTGATCAATTTATAATCTTTAAGGTCCATGTCCACGGCTACGATATCAACTCTCTGGTCCAGGAGGTGCCTCTGAATATTCTACCACCAGAATATGGAGGAGGAGGTGACAGCTTGGACCATCTGATAGGTAAGACCTAAGTAAGAATAGGTAAGTGCGAATACAAATAAATGTATCATACAGTTGAGCACGTCTGCAGAGAAATATTAAAAATAAATATTTATAGGATAATTATTGGTAGTGTTCCCTAAACAGCCAAAATGCTGAGAATTTAATCAGGTTGTAAAAACTTGTGCGAGTATGAATGAGTTTTTACGAAACCGGTGAGGTAGTGTTGGAATGGCAGGCTCGATCGTTGCTTCGTCTTTTCTCGATGTTTTGGCCAGGTCGTTATTTGGTGTGCAGTTATTGCAGTGTATTTTTGAAGGGGAATAAAATCATCCAAAATAGGTAGATCTACTATTTTGAACTGATGGTTACCTTTCCTCTTTTCCCAGGGGTTACAGCCCTCCGCACTGATTGCCAGATATAGGTATAACTTATAATACTCGGTCGAATTTCATTTATAGTTTATGATACGGAGTTTGCGATGCCCTACCTCGACTATTGCCGTTTATTTCACCTTCAACTCAAGCATTCTCAATTCCCTGATGTTTTCCCCCTGCCTTATGCTCTATGGACCTCCTCAGGAGACTTCACTCACCTCAGTAGCTCTCTATTACTCCCCCCTTCCTCGTCCTTAATGCACTACGGCCCCATTATGATACTCCTCCCGCATTCACCATGATGCCGCCTAAAAATATAATACCTACCCCGCTTGTTTCCAATTCACTTTTTAATAACCATAATACCACCCATGTATTACCCCTCCCCCACCCTTGTTGATTCGCAAATCCATAAGGTAAACACTGGTACTTACTGTGAACTATGAGTAAAAAGAGCCGCAATATACTCCTCGTATGTGGGCAGAATATACTGCCCTACCACTCCCCTTTTCCTTATAGCCTTCGTCCTTTTAAGCATAAGCATAATTTATAACTAGTGGTTCAGCTGACCAGGTGCCTCACGGAATTTTGAAAATAGGCTCAAATTCTGCCTATGGACCTCGCCCAACAATAGCTATTTTTCGTTACGTTTTATGGCTAAATTATTGTTAGGCGGTGCTGATTGACTACAGTGGTTATGAGTAGTTTTGGTCGTTGCTGAACAGTTGTTGATGGTTACTTTATATGAGTTGCTTGTTCATAGATAATAATTTAATTCTGAGTTGTCAAGGCGTGCTCGTTCTTTATTTACCTATTTATTTATTTAATTTACACGGGAATTTCCTTCCCTTTTCTACATAAGCATAAATTCCAGCACACTTCAAGTAGAAATAGTCTTCTTGTGTGATAGTCTAATTAGTAAACCGTTTAGACCAATTACACATTTCAGTGTCAGAAGTGGGATGTAGAGCGACACGATAGAAACTATACCAGTCATTTTTCTGGCAGATGGCACCACCGGTGCCAGCGTGGCACCGTTCCCTGGCACCCTGGTGGCACCAAAAACGATACAGCAAATTCTGGAAGCCTAAGGAGTATGCAGTAAAAATGTCAAGTCAAAATACCCAAAACTGCGGTTCGTAGCGCGGTACAGACATATATATACATATAGGTAGGTAGGTAGTCACTCGCAAATTTCGCTCTACTCTCAGTAAGAATAAAGTTCACTGTACCTTGTAGTATGATTTGAAGTACATATAAGTTCTAGAAAATATTGTGCAGCACAGGCGTTTACGTAAAAAATACTCTTCTGTTGAAAGTTCTCCTTAATACTTTTTGAATCCTAAGAATAACAAGAACAAGAGTTTTAACTCAGGTAGTCATTTTGGACTTGGACATGCACTGAGCCACATTGTCGATGCTATTACCGTTATTTTAATTTAATTTTAATAATTATTATTATTTATTTTTTCGTTTTTGTAGACTTTTGGACAACCCAAATGGCCGAGGCTCGTGATTGGTTCAAGGAAGATGAAGTATACCGCTACAAGGAGAACGCCCAGACTGCATGAGGAGCGGGAATGACTTCGAGATGCTGTGATTTTTAAAAACTTGTTGCATTCAGGCTGTGGGTAAATTTTATTATAATTATCATACATTAAGTAGCTAGCTATAGCATAAAGTCATCCTATGTGTCGTTCTAATCAAAACAAGCATTGTACCAATACGCGAGAAAAAGAATGATAGAATGAGATTTTTAAAAGGAAAGTTTAGAAATATTTACACACTAAGAGAAAGGTTTTTGAAAAAAATTCACCTCGTTTCATAATAACGACTATTTGAATTTTATGTTGCAGTAGTTTCCCGTTAACTGCAACACCTATACCTACCTCTGCTTAGTTGAAACTGAACGCTAGAAACTTCTGTAATCCACCTTAATTCATCTTTTACCCCTTTTTACCGGTTATTAAAACTTTTATCTCCTTTTACCGGTTATTAAAACTCTCAGTGTGAATATTTGAAATGTGAATAATTGGCTTTGACCTATCGAACTTCAAGTTGGAGAGCGTACTTGATACGTTTTGTACTTTTTTCTAAGATTTTCGTGAGGAGACGGAACTTTACTAAGTACCTACCGTTAAGGTTAATTAGGTTAATCCCCTGAAAGCGTTGTTCGTTTCATGTAGCTTTGAATTTTGCTAATTTAAAACGATTGCAGTATCAGTGATGCATAATTGTGAAGTATGATTACATAAATATGATGTATTTTAACCTGTATGGTAGAATTCAACTGTCTATCCATCTGCCGGTCCATCTATCCCTGTATCTTCCGTCCATACTTATTGTTCGTGGGTGACACCCACGGTAATGCAGTATCAAGTAATACCGCGTCGTGGATATGCAATGTCCGAAGTCTTTTTTTAAATGATATGCTCAGAGGAAATGTTATACATATATTATTTACTCTTCGCCAAGCGATTTTTGCAGTTATTGAAAAGTGTTGTTACTCTATGCCTATGTCAAGCAAACGGTAAACATTTCAAACCGGGATAGGACGGGGTTGGGGGTCACTAAGTGTTAAATGCCAATCCATTCATTCAATATAACAATTTTAAAAAATACAAGTTTTGAGATGGTAAGTAGGAATCAAAATGATTTCCCCTTATCAGTTTCCAGAACCAATTATCCGCGATAATTTTTGGAGTAGGTATTAAACCATTAAGTAACCATTCGTTGTTATAAAATATTCTATTCCGGTAGAAGCCCATATTGTAAGCAGCCCTGAAAGAAGATAACCATAATTATTATGTCCTGGATTAAGATCAGAGTTTTGATTCTGGATCAAATTGATTCGTGAGATTTACTGTAGGTTGTCTCTCCTTGAATATACGAATTCAGTCGTGCACAGTACCGAGCTTGAAGATCACAGTACTGTTTTCCTAAAGCCCCATAGTGTTTAAAACATGCCCTAGGCCTAGGCTACAAATGGTCCCAGAATATAAATACCGATTATCTTTTTGAATAAAGATATCTTACCTGAGTGCCTTCGAGGGTCCCAACTACGTAGTTATGTGAATATTCTCATAAAGTCTGTGGCAACTACCTGAGTTTTACTGCAATTAATTAAGAATTTAGGTACGGCTGTCTGATTGCATCTTAAGGTAAAGTGTGGTTATAAAGAGTTTGAGCTAAAGTCAGCAATAACCTTAAGAGGGCAAATGTAAGTGTTGCGGTAGGATCTTACTTCGTTCAAAAAACTTCCAATCCCTGGCGTGCACTAAATCCAAGATCCAACTGAAAACTGGCCATTGCTGCTTGATATTATTTGCAAGGGGCGGTCTTCTATTGGTTACTAGCAGCAACCAACATCAACATGGTAGCAAATAAAACTAGCTATAGTACTGCACTAATATTAGGCACGCTTTGTGACTGAGTATTGTCCGTAAATCAAATTCATGCGAGTACTTATCATGTGTATTAGTCAGTTAATACCATAATATACCTATCTGTACATTTATTCACCAACTCTTTGTACTTGGTGGCTTCTCAGAAATATCTTATACTTACGCATTTTACTTCATGCAAGTAATAATCTAGATGGTGAACTAATGTTACTCGCAAAATTTTAAATTTTTCAAGAGCAACTCTACTTACCTACGAGCCTACTTACTCAATTGAAACCGTTTGCCATTTCAACCTAAACATAGGCACTTACTCTATTTATGTGTATTCAAAGTAATGTATAGCTTATTATCAAGTTATACCTAATAGCATGTACATTGTTGCAGGAGTAAACTGTTTCACTGCTCTGTTTTTGTCCAATCACGCTATGCAACGTTGTTGTTGTTTTTATTTTATAACTTCGTGAGAATTTTACTACACAAATTATACGTCGGATGTTGATGGAATGAAAACATAATAAATTATTAATCCTTATTACACACTAGCTGGATGATCAGTGCGTATGTGTTCATCACTCTCCTAAAATTAGTATTGCTGCGTTTGAGGTACAATGCCGGCGCCGTAATCTTTTGTTGACGTGAAGGCGAAAATTGTGTAGGTACCTACACAGCGGATTCTGATGACCTAGAAAGTAGATACACAATTATTGTCGGCACCTACACCTGCTGCCGACGTGTCGGCAATAACTATACAGCGGATTCTGATGATCTCAATATCTAGAAAGTTGACTTACAAAACTGCATGTCAAAAGACCCCTTTTGAGGGTTGGTTTGTGTTTCACGGAACTAACGCAGAGTGCCAAATAAATGCCGCTCGAATACGAGCCACTCAAACCCTTAGCAATGAATACAAATAGAAGTGAGTAGAAGGCCATCTACTTTGATGATAAAACTAAATACCTAACTTATTTGTTTGGAAGTACCTACCAAGAAATTCAGACTTCCGTCTCGAAAAAATTACCTACGTGTTTTATTATTTAGGATGGATAATCCCTAGGATAAGGTACCTATAATATAGCAAGAGATATCACCTCATGAAGCAGAGAGATGTATTGCTTCCTTAACAAATCTTTGGGGCTCGTGTACTTACAGTCATCTCGACAAACAGAAGAGATAAGGAGACTATCCAATTTTAGAACACCTGCTACACAATACCTGCGCTGGTTGAGGAAAGAAAAACAAACAATAGACGGTTAGACGGCTTCAGGAATTCCTTTCCAGAAGAAGAGGTTACACTCCGAGCAATAGTTGTGTAATTGCGTCAATATTTCAGGTGGATTTCGACGTGCGGATTCATAATGCAACCAGGTAGGCAAGCATCAGTAGGAGAAAAGAAAATGGACGCAACACATAACACACCCATGGGTAACACCCATTTCAAACTATTTTTGAATGAGAAAACCAAGTATAATATTTTGTGAAAAAAAGGAGGCCCTTAGCTTAAAATAATTCCATCATACCGCAATAGGTATCTAATCTAATTTCGAGCTGCCCACACAGTTGTAGGCGAGATGAATTCAGCATAATAATTTTTACCTGGTTCAAGGGAAAACAGCATTTAGATATTGGGTATCTACCTATTCACGTGTTATCATCATGGTTTAAATGTGGTGTTACCTACTTGCGATTATGTCAGTCGTGGCTCTAGGTAAGTAGCTAACAGTGTACTTGCACATTCGTATTTTTCTCTGTGAAAGTTAAGTACATACTCGTAAGTTCACAGCATTCCAAAAATTCGGTTAGTAATTTTATTTGCAGTAATTCTGCTATTCGCAGTAGTGATACTTAATATCAACTGACCGTTTCATCACAGGATTTCCGGATTTCCATTATTTGTAACCAAGTGAAAGTTGCAGTTTTACCATAATAAAAGAAAAATCGCGTGGTAGGTAGGCACAAAGGATCTGTGCGTGACCGGTACAGGATACGAACTAACTGTAATGAGAACTGTTCATATTTAAATAATTACTTCATTGATGAAAAACGTAGTACAACGTGGGTCAACGTAGAGAAGGATACGTGAGATTCCACTTAGATGTCCGTTTTTCAGTGGTCGAAGCTGACTGTTTTCACACAAGAAGAAGATATAGGTACCTACCTTTTTAAAGCGAATTTTCGAGGAAAATAAGCTGTTGGGATCGGCGATTTTGAAAGGGCGTCCCTACATATTATTATTTACACTCAAAGGTAAATCCCAAATGACCAAAAATAAACCATTTGAATTGAGTGGGATAGGGAGTCAGCTACTTTAAGAGCACTGAAGAAATTAGTGATGTGATAGCCTATCTTACTTTCATGGTGAGGAGCATGTCAGGCACCGAGTGACACAAACAGCTGTTGTCAGGAGTCACATTTTGGTTTACCGGCGTGCGAACGTATGAAACCGTCGTGACACAGGAATACTAGAAAATTCTGACGGTCCGATGAATAGACCCATACAATTTCAAGTCAATCATTTCATCTCACCGTTACGTTTTTCAGCCTATTCCAGGATTTTCAAAGGTATTAGATACATATCAGGGCTGTACAAGTTAACTATTGTGGGGAATTTGCAAAATTTTTTCTCAATTGTAGGCACATCTGTGCAACGATTTGACAACACTATACCATACTGACAGACTCGGAACCATAATTATTCAGAACGGTCTAAATCGCGAAATCTAGGAGAAATTTCCGATTTAGAGAAACACAAATGTTTACCCACCCAAATATGTTCACTAGCTGTCATCAGCTTCCACTCCTTTGTACACTGAGTTCCCAAAAAGTAGGTACTTACGTAATGTTGAACTCCGGCGTAAATTGTCAACAAATGTTCCTTGTATTACAGGGATCAGAATTCCGCCTCAGATCACAGGCTTACACCGAACCAGATGACGAACAGGGGCGGACATGCAGACAGACGGTCCTGCTGGAGGCAGAGGATGCGCAGCAGGTGCTCGGACCGTCTCCGCCTCGGCCCCTCAATCAGTCTGGACGCAGCCACCCGACCACGCGCTAGGACAGCCGTCTACCGATTCAAGGTACAGACCGTCAACCTATCATTACATCTGTCCTCCCCACCACCTCATAAATTAAATAAAAATAAAATTGTTCATTCATACAATCACAAACTCATTTCAAACACAGCTAGTTTCTATTAAAACAAACGCCTTCTTCGAAAGCTTAAATGTCAAACGCACCAACAATATACTTGATAATATGCTGTCCGTATACTTTTCATGATATTTTGCCAATGTTTCGCAATTTAACCGGGTGTCATGGGCTATTTTAATCTCGTAGTGCCACCCGACATTTAACGACTGTAACTTGGCTTAGAAGAGTCTGTCATTGTTTATTTACGCCAAAGTGAAGCCGCGTAAACAACTTTAACGTCCCTATAGCTGAGCGATGCATCTTTTTCGAACTAAATAAGAAAAAACACTGGATTTTATCATGATAAATGAGACATTTAAACATTTATATGATACTGATCCAAATTTTAAGTTCACTTCAGATTGAGGCGTATGGTGTGGATAATTTCGATGAATTCTAAATACACTGCTATTATGCTTTGCATAATATTGTTTTACGAATAGCTATGTACTGTAAGTTTAACATTCAATGATAAGGCACCCACCTACCACCTAGTTTCTACCTAAATCCATGGACGTGTTTCAAATTATTATTCCATGCTCTGCAGGGGTTTTGTTCATAAATACGAGTAGGTATATTACTTTCCTATAACCTGTGCGTTTCTTCACAGTAAGTGACTAATGTACATGAACAATTAGGAAGAGCAATTCATTGTTCTTATTGCTCTACGTAATCGACTGAATGATCAAATGCTTTATGAATGTGAATTTCGAGTATCGGTAGTGTTGAATAAGAACAGCATAGGAAAATGAGCATGCACCAATTTCTGGAGGGCGTGTGTGCAGTCAAGCATATTATTTTAATAACAGAAATAATTAGGTATGGTACTTTACAGCTGAGATGTATAAGAGGTCAAAATAGGTAAAACGCTTTCCCATAAAAGGAAACATTTATGGATTTTCCACCCATAAATAGGTAAATGCCATGAGTTTAGTTTCAAAAACGACAGTTTAAAGTGCCGCACATAATTGTCAAATTGTACAAAAATTGTGTTTACGGTTCAAGGTAGGAAGGATCGAAAAAACTTTCAAAAATCCAGTCAACCTTCAGACTCGGCTCGGTATATTTTTTGGATTTGGGTAATATAGGGGGTAATGCTAGGGATTCCCCTTGCAGTTCTAATTTCAGTTTGTTATACCGATCAAAATCTATAAAATTGTATGTCAGCAAAACCACAGGTTCATTTAATGCCCAATAATAATTCAAAATGTTCTCAAATTCAATGCTAAAACATTCGTAGCTTTTGATTAGACTGGAATATTTTTTCCCTGGATTTTTCATAGAGGTTACAATTTTTCATAAAATGCACATTTTTGCCACGTGGTTCGATAAATATATTCAATAGAAATGTTTTCAACAAAATCACGGTAATAGCTGGATAATTTCCTGATAAATGTGGATTCATCAGGCGGCGTGATAAGCTCTCAACGACGTTCGTAGTGAGAACGACGAGACAAGTCTCCTGATCAAAGCAATTAGGTTATCTAATACAGAAATAACTAACCGTTTATGTGATAATTTGCAATGTGTTCCCCATCTGTCATCTATAAATAGTTTGTTATCATAGGAACTTATCTTGCTAAGGTGCAAGTGATAGGACTGAGTTATTCACCAAATCATAAACATATAATGATAAAGCTTAATCCATAAATAGACATGGAGTGGCCTATTTATGCTATCACCTGTGAGCCATTTGTCAGTTAAACCCTACATAGGGAGCTTCTTGGTTTTTAGAGTATAGGTATAACTCTAAAGCTCAGTTATGAGTTCTGGGGATCAAAAACTGCATATAATTGGTGAAAATTGGTAATAGCCAAAAATGTTATAGGACGGTACTACGATAATCTGATGACATAATAATGCTGCATGACGGAAATACCAATGGGGTCTAACAAGGTACTAGATATCTGCAGAGCCTTCAGGTTATCCCCAATAATCCTTTTGAGGGCTATTATAAACGTTATCATTTGAATATACCCATTCAGTTTTTGTTCAATGTACTCGTAACTCAACTTCAACTAAGTTCAGAAAGGAACACCCCAGACCCCAACCTTATAAATACGTAACCTTTGAGCGATCTGTTTGGTCAGCCGTGAACCCTAGTCCTTCCTCTGTCGAGCAAATCTTTTGGTTCTCCATAAATCTTGGTTGATCTGGTTTTTATTTGAGTGTTTTTAATCAAAGTATAAAGTGATCTATGGAGCGATACGTTCCTCATAATACTCGTACTTTATCCAAAAGTGCTATCTCACTCGAGCGCTTTTATTTCAGTAACGTCGTATCGTGTAGCTCTTCTATGTTTGAATGATTTAGATTACGTAAAAATGTCACTACAATATCTCGGAGCAGTCTTTGTAAATTCTCTTGTTAATATCGGTGAAAAATTGGTGCATGAGCAAATCCTTTCAACGTTGAGGGCTACCTACAAATAAACATGATGGCGTCGTGAGATGACGGAGGATACTGAACGCTCCGTCAGCTCAGTATTTTATAAGTCAAAATTATTGGAGTCTGGGTAAGGAAGATATTATACACGATCCTGCTAGCGAATGTAAATGAGAAATCGCACGATAAAATTGTACGCTATTGTGATGAATTTAAATTTATCATCACGGTGGCGTGAAGGAGTGAAGGGATGAGAGCGAGGGAATTTCACCTAGGCGGCGGTAATCCACCGATGTAGGCGAGAGGAAGGAAAATCACCTAGGCGGCGGTAATCCACCGATGTAGGTGAGTGGAAGGAATCTCGTCTAGGCGGCGGTAATCCACCGATGTAGGCGAGAAGGAAGGAAATTCACCTAGGCGGCGGTAATCCACCGATGTAGGTGAAGGAAGGTGCTTATCTAGGCGGCGGATATCCACCGATGTAGATAAGGGGAAAAGGTAGGAGGTGAATTCCCAGAGCGGCGGATACCACCAGGCATCTGGGAGGAGGAAGGTAGAGAGAGAAGAGAGAGCTGGTTAGAGGAAGTGTCGAATGAAGCTAAAGCTCCAGGATCCGGGATTATATAGGACTTGGAGTCCTCTCCCTCCAGCTCCCTGCTGGGAGCTGGTAGTGGGGCACCAGGTTGTGTCCCCCGGATTCTGTCGCCTGTCTCCCCACTCAGATGTTTATTGACGGAAGGTAATTTTTACATCGGAATATTGGTGAGAGCTTTAAGGTTGTAGTGGAGTGTTCCCGGGAGGGACTCACGACAGAGGTCCCCCCAGTTCGAACCAATGATTGAGGTAGCTGAAGGCTCAAGTTGACAGTGGCTGAGGGCTGCGGAAACAAAAAAGGGGAGCTGAAGGCGCAAGGATACAGGAGCTGAAGGCTGAAACAAACAATTGTAGTGCTGAAGGCAGAAGAGTGATCGGAGGTGTCTTAAAGCTAGGGTGACATACAATTAGTAGAATAAGTAGGCATAAGTTGGGCTAAGTAGACAGAAGTAGACATAAGGAGACATAAGTAGCTAAGTAGATGTAAGTAGATGTAAGTAGATGTAAGTAGGTGTAAGTAGATGTAAGACATAAGTAGATGTAAGTAGACGTAAGACGATGATGGGAAACATATGTACAAAGAGGGCGTGATGAAAAATTTGATGAGGTGACAATATTTACAAAGGTGGTGAGTTCGATGATGATGAGGATAGTATGTTAGATATTTACATTAGATATTTACAGGTGCAAGGTATTTACAGGAAACATTTACAGGTATGTACAGGTATTTACAGGTATGTACAAATTTTTGGTACGGTGTCAGGGGAGACAAAATTGAGCGGGGTTGCGAGATCCGCCGTTCCCTGGGTGTGGGTTGTGTGTGGTTTAGTGTGTTGAGTGTGTGTGTGTAGTGTAGTGTGTGGGTGGGTGTTGATGATGCCCGCTGCGACGAAGTGGCCACGGCGGGGCTGTGAGGTTCGGTCCAGTGCGTGTGGGATAATGAAACACAAGCACTGTCCCGAAATCTCAAGGCCCCGCCGTGATTTCTCAGAGCGGGGCGGGGGACTTGGCCGCCGGGACGCGGGGCGAGGGACGCTCCCGTCGTCTGTTGCGGCGCCCGGACCTTTTCGTCCCGGCGGAGGCTATTTCGGATATCCCCGGCGGTGGTGGGGGAAGAGGGGGTGTTGTAGGTTTGGTGGGCTGGGGTGTTTGAAATTTGGGGGGCGGGGGTTCGTTGAGGACGGGGGTTTTGATGTTTGGAAGGGGCGGTGGGGGTGGCATAAGCAGGGTTAAATGAAGTTGGTGGAGGAGTGGATCGATAAGGGGGTCGGACGGGACGTAGGGGGGATGTACCCCGGTGGCTTTTGCTGCGCGAAATTCGCGCAGTATGCGCCACTGGGGGTACTTCCACCGCCGGGGCCGGGGAGGAAGTCCGGAAATCCTTCGCGGGAAAAACTGAAGCGATGCAGTAGGTCCGGGCGAAGGGGGTAGGGGGGAGAGCGGGTCCGGGACGTACACGTCCCGGAGTATCGCCGCCATTTCCGGATCCGAATCGAAATCCGGAAACGGCGACGGGGGAGACAGATTCGGAGGAGAGAGGTGTTGCATTGCAAACAGACGGCGGGAGACTGATAGTGGATGTTGGTTGAGGGAGAACAGGGGCGGGCTTGCAGCGGGCGAAAGGGACGGTGTGGGGTTTCCCGTCCATTAGCAGGGTCGCGGTGGTCGGTGTTGTGCGGATGACTTGAAAGGGCCCGGCATAAAGGGGCTGAAAGGTTTTATGCATGCCGGGCTCTTTCAAGTACATATGCGTGGAAGTGTAAAAGCGTTTTGGGTAAGTGGTGTCGTTTGTCGGTGTTGAGGTGTGTAACGGTTCCCTGTTAATGGACGGGGTGTTGTGTGGAGGGAAAATGTCGGCCGGTAACCGAATGGGGTCTCTGAATGCGTGTTGTGCGGGACTTGTGTTGTCTGAAGGACGGGCGGAAGTGCGGAGGCTAAGTAGAACGTAGGGGAGGGTTTTGGTCCATGAAGGGGAAGTGGCTGATGTGGAGATGGCTTGCTTGAGGACCGAGTGCCACCGCTCTATTTTCCCGTTGGATTGGGGGTGATAAGGAGTGGTGCGGATTTTCTGAATCCCGAGGGAACGGAGGAGGTCGGCAAAGTGGGCTGATTCAAATTGCCTCCCCTGATCGACCGTGAGTGTCCGCGGACAACCGTAGCGGCTGATCCATTGAGTGAGGAAGGCCGCGGCGACGGTGTCCGCGGTAATGTGGGCGAGTGGGATACACTCTACCCAATTTGTCGCACGGTCGATCATGGTGAGGCAATACCTCTTCCCCTCGGAGGGGGGAAGAGGGCCGACCAGATCCAAGTGGACGTGTTCCCACGGGAGAGAATCGGGGATAGGTTGAGGAGGTACATGGGGGTGAGCCGAGACCTTGAATTGCTGGCACTTCTGGCACCCTAGAACCCAGGTACGTATATCCGTGTTCATATGGGGCCAGAAGTACCGCGTTTTGATGAGGTCCCGGCTCGCCCGAATGCCGGGATGATGGAGGGAGTGGTAGTGTAGGAACAACTGCCTCCTCAGCTCCGGTGGGACGTACGGGCGCGGTGTGTCGGCCGATACGTCGCACCAGAGGTCTAGGGGAGGCAGCTGTTCCAATTTTGAGGCGGAGATGAGATGGGAAAGAGCGGGATCGGAGGTAGGAGTTTGATGGTTTTTGAGGGTTTGCGGGGAAGGGAAGGGCAGTAACTCCGCCACCGGCGCAGGGGTGGGGCGGGAGAGGGCGTCGGCAACGCAGTTGTCGGCCCCCGGCAAATAACGAATATCGGACGTGAATTGTCCGATAAATTCGAGTTGCCGGAGGCGACGGGGGGAGGCTGATTTTCGATTTTGGAGGAGGGCGTGGGTGAGGGGCTTGTGGTCGGTTATGACAGAGAACTGCCTGCCCTCCACGAAGTCACGAAAGTGTTTGATGGCTTCGTGGATGGCGAGGAGTTCTCTGTCAAAGGTGGAGTAATTTTTTTGTGTGGGGGACAGAGTTTTGGAGAAAAAGCCGAGAGGTTGGGGGGTGGCGCCGGTGTGTTGGTGGAGTACTGCCCCGATGGCCCAGTCGGACGCATCTGTGGTGATGGAGAGGGGGGCATGGGGATCAGGATGGGCCAATAGAGCGGCGTCAACTAGGTCCTGTTTGCATTGTTGGAAGGCGGTAGTGAGGGTGGGGGTCCATGAAATGGGGCGTTTATCGTTTTTTTTAGCCGGTTGTGGGATAGCGTGTATGAGTGGTTGTTGGTGTTGTGCCGCGTGTTTGATGTGTCTACGGTAAAAGTTCAGCATACCCAGGAAACGGCGGAGTTCTGAGACAGTGTTGGGACGTGGGAAATCGGTGAGGGTGTGAACCTTGTCCGGTAGGGGTTTTATTCCTTCGGACGAAACCTGGTGGCCGAGGCAGCGGACGGAGGGCTGGGCGAGGACGCACTTCGGAGTGTTAATGGTGAGGCCCTCGGCGGCGAAGATGTCGAGTACTTGTGTCAGGTGTGCGAGGTGTTCGGTTGGGTCTCGGGAAGCGATCAGTACGTCGTCCAAAAAACAGAAGACGAAGGGTAGGCCTCGTAGTATGTTGTCCATGTAACGCTGCCATGTTTGGGCAGCGTTACGGAGGCCGAAACCCATTTTGATATACTCGAACAGGCCGAAAGGGGTGATGATAGCTGTTTTAGGAACGTCAGGGGGGTAGATGTGAATGTGATGGAAGGCACGGGAGATGTCGAGTGTAGAAAAGATGGTGGTGTTGTGCAGGTGGGAAGAGAAATCCCTGAGATGCGGGACATTGTAAAGGTCTGGGGTTGTACGGGCATTGAGGCGGCGGTAGTCGCCGCATGGGCGGATATCCCCGTTAGGCTTCTGCACAATATGTAGTGGAGAAGCCCACGGGGATTTGGAGGGACGGATAATGCCGTCTTTGATGAGGAGATCAAAATGTTTGCGGGCCTGTGAGAGTTGGAGGGGGTGGAGGCGTCGTGCTTTCGCGGATATTGGGGGGCCAGAGGTTTCTATGAAGTGCTGGGTCTGTGAGATGTGGGCTGAGGGGCGGCGCTGGGGTTTGTAGTTGAGGAGGAGTTGTTCAAACTTGGACGGGGGCCGATCCACCGCATGTATGAACCCGGGGATGGGTTTCTGGGTGGAGGGGTCGAGCAGGCGCGCGTTACGGACGTCCACCTGGAGGCCGAAATATGCGAGGAAATCGGCCCCCAGGATAGCTTTCTCTACGTCCGCCACGGTAAATTCCCACTCGTACGCGAGCCCGCTCATATGAATTGATGAGCGGTACGTCCCGTACGAGGGGATGGTAGTACCGTTGGCGGCGTAGAGGAGTTGCCGGTAACAACGCGCCTGTCGCCGGAGAATATTATTGGGGAAGATAGAGAGCGCCGCCCCTGTGTCAACGAGGAAGGGGACGTGCGTCTTTGAACATTTCAGGAACAGGCGTTGATGAGCTGGGGCGGAGTGAGGTAAAATTGGCGAGGTGTTGGTGTCCGTCGGAGGGGGGGGGCTTGGTTCGTCCGAGGTGGTGGGCGGGTGCGATGGCGGTGGTTGGTCCCCCGCGAAGGAGACGCGGGGTGATGTTTTGCCGTTCCGGGGAGGGGGAACGGTAGTGGCGGCGCGAGTGGCGGCCGGAGGGGTGGTCGTCTTGGGGGCGGGGTCGGAGGGGCCGTTCCGTGGTGGGGGAACGGTAACGGCGGCGCTAGTGGCGGCCGGAGGGTTGGCTGCCCTGGAGGCGGGCTTGGAGGGGCCGTTCCGGGGTGGGGGAACGGTAGCGGCGGCGCTGGTGGCGGCCGGAGGGTTGGCTGCCCTGGAGGCGGGCTTGGAGGGGCCGTTCCGGGGTGGGGGAACGGGAGTGGCGGCGCTGGCGGCGGCCGGAGGGTTGGCTGCCCTGGAGGCGGGCTTGGAGGGGCCGTTCCGGGGTGGGGGAACGGGAGTGGCGGCGCTAGTGGCGGCCGGAAGGTTGGCAGCCCTGGAGGCGGGCTTGGGGGGGCTGACTCGGGGTGGGGGAGCAGTTGATGGAGAGGTGGGGTGTTTAGCGGCGCCGTCAGATGCGGCCGGGAGGTTGGCAGCCGTGGCGGCGGCGTAGGAGGGGTAGCGAGGCGAGGTGGAGGTGGTGTGAATGCGGGCGGGGAGGGGTTGGTGGTGGTCCCCCCCGTGTTGGCGAGGAGGGGGGCCCGCCGGATTTACCGGCGGGCGTCCGCGTTTCCCTGCTTGGAGGAGTAGGAGCAGGGGGGCTGGCATTTGCGGGCCTCCCCACCGAAGTTCACATGGTAGAAACATCGGTGGGGGGGGTCCGCCGGGAGGTAGGTCCTGGTGGGGCGCGTGGAGTTGGAGTGGGGCGCCGTTTTTGGGGACCTCCCTCTCTGTTGCTGGGCGGGGGAGACGGTGCGGCGGTCGGCCGAGCGCTGACGTCGGTGGTCGGAGGAGGGGTTCGGCCGGCGATCGACGGAGAGGGAGCGGCGCCGGTGGAGGGAGGGGGGCCGGCGGCGCTCTTCAGACGGCGATCGGTCCCTGCGTGGGGTGGGGAAGCGGGGTGCGGCGACCTCCGTGACGCTGGCGGCCGCGGCGAGGTCGTAGACCGTGTCGGCCAGACGGAGAAGCGGCTCGTCCGGTCCGTCGAGGTGGCTGGCGAGCGCCATCTGGATGGGGTGGGGGAGGGCTCGCAGCCAGAACGTCCGAGCGATGTCGGCCGTCACGACGTCGTGTAGTTGATGACGTAGGCGACGGTACAGGTGGGAGGGTTTCAAATCGCCGAGATGTTGGGGCTGGGACAGCGCTGCGACACGTGCGATCTTGGAGGGCTGGTATAAGTTGATGAGGCGGCTGCGGAGGTCGTCGTAGGCGGCCGTGGCGTCGGGGGAGATGTCAGATGTCTGCAGGAGGATCTCATATGGTAACAGGGAGATGATGCGGGAGTAGCGGGTACGCTGGCTGCGGATGTTGGCGGCAGAAAACGCAGCGTCGACCTGGAAGAACCAGAGTGCGGGGTCGTGCGTGTAGAAGGGGGGTAGCGACAGTGGGAACGACGCAGAGGCCGTCGTGACGTCGGCGGCGGCGTGTGCGGCAGCTGCAGCGGCGGCGGCAGCGGCGGCGGCGGATGCGGTGGAGCCGGGTGGTGAGAGGCTGGTGAAGGGGTTGTCGGTTGCGTCAGATGTCGCAGCGGTCGGCGGCTGCAGCAGGGACGGCCGGAGGAGCGGCGGTGACGGCGAGTTCGGGTCCATAGTTGAGGTGTCTGGAAACAAAATTCAAATTGGTTGAGGTTTTGAATTTTTAAAATTCGCAATTTGCGGCAGCGGAGGTGGTTGCAGCGGAGCGTTGAGAGTTGTGGGAGCGGATGCGGGTGGGCCAAAATTGCGAATTTGAACTGACTATTTTAAATGTGAATTTAAAATGCGGGACACCGAACTAGACTGGGGGCGACACATGAGGTGGTAAGAAGGGAGGAAGGGTAGAAGGTTGGATGAACGTCGGGTTCACCACTGTGATGAATTTAAATTTATCATCACGGTGGCGTGAAGGAGTGAAGGGATGAGAGCGAGGGAATTTCACCTAGGCGGCGGTAATCCACCGATGTAGGCGAGAGGAAGGAAAATCACCTAGGCGGCGGTAATCCACCGATGTAGGTGAGTGGAAGGAATCTCGTCTAGGCGGCGGTAATCCACCGATGTAGGCGAGAAGGAAGGAAATTCACCTAGGCGGCGGTAATCCACCGATGTAGGTGAAGGAAGGTGCTTATCTAGGCGGCGGATATCCACCGATGTAGATAAGGGGAAAAGGTAGGAGGTGAATTCCCAGAGCGGCGGATACCACCAGGCATCTGGGAGGAGGAAGGTAGAGAGAGAAGAGAGAGCTGGTTAGAGGAAGTGTCGAATGAAGCTAAAGCTCCAGGATCCGGGATTATATAGGACTTGGAGTCCTCTCCCTCCAGCTCCCTGCTGGGAGCTGGTAGTGGGGCACCAGGTTGTGTCCCCCGGATTCTGTCGCCTGTCTCCCCACTCAGATGTTTATTGACGGAAGGTAATTTTTACATCGGAATATTGGTGAGAGCTTTAAGGTTGTAGTGGAGTGTTCCCGGGAGGGACTCACGACAGCTATTATAAATATAGACGTATATATATATATTATTATAGTTGCTCAACAACAGAATCAGGAACGGTTTGTATGAGTCAGCGCAGAAACATCGCTTCACGCTTTAACTCTATTTTCAACTCTAACATTCGTCTATCTATCATAAGATCAACTAGCATAACGAGTCACTAGGTAATACTAGTTTTTATGGCATGCAAGTAGGATTTACATAGTAGGTAAAACTTAAATTATTCTGCTTCTCACACAATAATATTATTGTCTCGGTAGGGTAGAACCAAGACAACAATGTAATGGTAACATGTAAAAATGAATGTAACCGCATGGAATACCGTGAAAACTACACCAAGATGATACATCACGTGATCCAGATATAGAATAAGGGCAGGTTGTGAGGCTTGCGCACCTTTGGGGAAGGCGTGGAGGGCTGTTTTTCATACAAGTGTGAACCGATAAATCATCGTCTTGAACCTAACTAAATAAAAACTGTAAACTACGAGGTAATTTCTTTAAACACTGGGAAAAAACTTGAGATTTTTCAAAGATTCTGAAAAAACGCTGCTAATTATTACACAACAATTTATTATCTTTATGTAGTTCTGCGTAGATCACTGAAATTCTATTAGCGTAATACCCTGAATTAGTAGGATCGTTCTTTGCGGTGGACACCTACACACACGCGGACAAGACAAAAGTGCCAGAGTCGAAGTATAAGGTCTCTAACATTCGGCAAAACCGTGAACAACATTTACGTAATAATCAACAAATATGTAAAGAAAGACCTTTTAACAAATTCCAAATAACCATCTTTCTTCAAATGGAAACTCAATTCCATAAAGCCATGCGTGATAATAATCACTGTTCCCTATCAATGATTCTGGGCTGGCGTTAGGTATGTATACCGTATGATTCACACTCATGTGGACGAAGCTTTTCAATCTTCAATCGTTTCCGTATTCAATATTCAGGCTTCACTGTGAGCAAACGGCTTGACGTACAAGTCGTACAATGCTCCGGTTGGTCTCAAAGAATATTAAGATTCACACTGAATTTGAAAACGTCATTAAAAACCCCATAACTACCCCTCGAGGAAAAAGTGCTCGAAAAAGTGAGGTGCGGCGTTTTGAAAATTGCAACCCCCTATTTTTCACCCCTTAGAGATGACTGACATTAACATCGAGCTTCGAGGACCATACCACTAATGGGACCTACAAACCGAATTTCATGTTCACTAAGGAAAGTGCGAAGTACGGCCCCCGCCAAACAGCGCTGAAAGAAATTTCAAGGTTTGGGTGGAATTTACAGGTTTCATACACACTTCCAACAGAGAGGGGAAGGAGCAGGTTTCTATATGCATATCCAAGAGCGAGGTGAAAAGCACCGAGCATGCTACTTCGGCGAGTAAAATAGGCATCAGTCCGTTTTGAGGGTGACTTTTGTTGGCTGATTTTGCGGCTTTTGTTGGCGGCTAAATTTTTAACAGGTGTGTTGGGGGGGGGGGGGGGGGGGGTAGATCTTGAGGACCTGAATCCAACAGTGCTAAACTCAATTTTTGTGGCTTACCTAGTGCCTACCTGTTTGCATAACGCCGTCCATTTGAAGAAAGATGGTTATTCTGGATTTTGTTGATAGTTATACTTTCGTAATTTGATCAAATTTGGTTCGGTGTCTATCTGTTCGTGACAAATTTGGTTCGGTGCCTCTCTGTACGTGTGTGGCAACTCCTTGCCACACGCACTATCGAATCCTCAAATCGAATCTGATTTCGCTGAAATTTGCGGATCGAGCCCCATGAATGGTCCTTTATGAATTGCAGAACAACTGGATCATTGGTACAGCCACTTCACTTGCGCAAACGCGAATCCGAGGGAAGTACCTATTCAACTTCTCGGAACGAAGGGCGCGATTTGGAAATGAACGGACGGACGACACAGGTCCTGCCTCGCCTTTGCTGACGACGATGCTATGGTGGCGTCGTCGCGGGCAGGAGCGATGGCCCTTCTGAGGGAGTTGAGTTTGGCGTTGGCTGAGTGTGGCCTGGGTCTCAACCTATCCAAGTGCCTTCACGTTCCATTGGTTCCTAGAAGCCGGAGACTGGTGGTATCACTGAATGATCCACCTCTTCTACCTGGAGGCACAAGCATTCCCAAAGCAAGACCTGGACCTGTATGGACATATTTGGGAATCCGTTTCACTTCGTACGGGGTTGCTGGACGTCAGACTCCGAATGAAATACGAGATATTGGCAGGGTAATGGCATCTCAACTTCAGCCCCTTCAGAAGCTTGTAGCATTGAGGACATCCATGCTTCCATTGTTCCTCCATGTAATGACGATTGTAAGAATCAGGAGGAGGGCTCTTCATGATCACGACAAAGTTTTAGGAACGAAATTTGGGTTATTTGGGCTTTCTAGAGACATGGAATACCTACATCTATGCCTCCTCAGGAGTGGGGTGTTGGGCCTGCCTCACTTCAAGGAATTGATACCCAACTTCGTAAAGGTCGTATAGGAAGGGCCCGGACGCATTTGTCTGGCGAAGAGGTGCCTGAGAGTCTCATCATGGCAGTTTGTAAGAGGAGGGTGGGGCGAGCAGCGGAGTGGCAAGGAACGACTGACGTAGTGGACTTTTCTGCCTCATCTGAAGATGTGGAGTCTACAGCATGGCTTAAGAACTCCCAATTCGAGCCTCATTGTTGGAGAACCTATGCTGCTATCATGGTTCACAGCAGTTCGCTCCTGATAAGAATGCGACTGTCGAGGGGACAGCCGGCACGGATGCAGGGCGACGGAGACAGCTGCACACACGATCCAGGTTTGTCCCTCCACAAGACGAGCCAGGTGTACTCGCCAAAATTCTGTTGTAAAACTGCTGTGCGACAATGCCGGCAGAAAGGGTTGGGGTTTCTAGACTGAGTGCCTGATTTCGGTAGGGGCCCGAAACTACCGGCCTGATATATAGTGTTGAGAGTTGGGATGAAGGCATGGATTGTTACGTGGTGGCGTGCTGTGGATCATCTGCGGTGTCTCGTCTTCTCCCGTTCACGAGGATAAGCTCGCCAAATACGGTCGCTCAGACGTGATTGCTTGTATAAACTGTGGCGACATAAAGGTAGTACCAGCAGTTATCTTGTGGAAGGAAGTGTCGAGCTCGCGGTCGGCCAAAGGCCTAAAGACCGTTGGTTTTCCTGTTTTCCTACTCGGGCGGGCTGTAAAGAGGGCTCTGATCGGAAGCAGCTTCATCAGGTCATTTTACAATCGCCATGGAGGACTAACATGATAGCCCATAAGTGAGAATTCTCGGGGGACTACGCCAGGCACGTGGGTTAATGGGAATTCCATTAATCTGTTGGTAGCAATCTTTTCAATTGCTACCTACCTCAACAAAAATACCAACGCTACATGCATTGCGCGAAGTGTCTTATTTTCTTTTCCTGTACCTATGATTTTGTTATGATTGTAACTATTTCCTGAATAAACATATTATGTTAAAAATCATTTATTTATTTAAAATTTACAGGTAGAACCCATTTTACATACAATAATTAAAGATTAATAATTCGATGGGTAGTTTTTGGTGAATTCCTTAATTGTCCCCTATGAATTACACATCATGAGTATGGTCATTACGCATGCGTAAACGTGAATACGAGGTAGTCAATTTTTCACAAACGAATGACCCGATTATGGACAAATTCGGTGGGTAGTTAGGATGTAGAATTATTACAGAACGATTGGATCATTAGTCCGGCCACTGCGAATGCACAAACGCGAATCCGAAGTACCTACGAATAAATGGCCCGATTATGCTCAAACAGAAAACAGTGATCTACGCAGGAGGATAGGTACAGGAAAATAATAAACGATTGTGCAATAATTTGCAGCGTTTTTATTCCATTTTCGGATTCTACATAAATATGAAACGCAAACCATGCTCGATTCCAAATGTGATTGAAATTAATAAACCATAAATCCCGTTTGTCGAAAAAAGGTAATGAAAAATAATGAACCAGAATAATGAATCGTTTTTAGAAAGATTTGCAGAGATTTTGTATAACCTGCCATGAACGATAACTCAGAGATATAAATGAACAGCTGACAGAATGTACCTACTCGTATAGGTAATTTCTAACATTTTTAACAATGCTCAAACCTGAGGTTCACCAATTCCGTTATGCAGGTATGTAGTTACGAGTAGATGTAGCATTTTGTTCCGTCTTCCTTCTAAAGCCTAATCAAATGGGAACGTTAGATGGCCTCCTCTGGGTGAAACAACCCTTGAGTGATCCAATCTGACATAAACCACATGCAACGCTGAATTAACAAACCTATTTGCCGCCTCCAAAATCTCCCGCCCGTCGCCTCGCCCACGCTCACCGGTTTCGGCGGAGGAACGATAATAACAATTATTGTAATAGCATTACAGCTGTTTACATGAGTAATGGGTAAACCTCAGGATTTCACCCCTTACTAATCCAGTTAATTACCTATCTCGAGCTCGCGTTGCCCAGCACGAAATAATTTTAGTCTTTCCGTAACTTGTGTTCTTACCTGTTGTGAAAAAGATGTTCCCAGTCTCCAAACGAAAATGATTCTACGCATCACCAAGTACATTCCTACATTCAAAGTTCGTAATGAGTACATTTCGTTTATTATTCTGTGAATAATCTCCTATGTATTAAGCTCAGCAAAACATTTTTATAGCACCCCCTCAAAATTTTTTCTTTTACGTTTCAAGGTGCGTAGATTCCAAAAGTTGCAATGTTCGTCCGCCGTACGCGTCCACCGTATTATCTTCTCTATTTCGGTCTAAAAAATTCGTTCTTTCGCACACATGCTCCATTTGGGCCCTATAGTTTTGTCCCGAAACTTTGCAGTCCATTCGTAATATACCCAAGGGCGTTATGGGTGAAAATTGTCGTAAAACGAGTTTTTTTGGTGTTTTAGTAACATGAGTTTTGTTTGTGAGGTATCGTTTTCCATGTTTTTTAGGACGAGGAGACCGAAAATGAAGTCGATTTTGATGAAAGAATGGAAAATAGAGGTTCTAACGAAGTTTCAGCCTTGAATTTACGTTAAATTTTGGTCTAAAATCGCCGTTCTTCCGCACACCTGGGAAATTGTCTGAAATCACCATAAATTTGTATAATAACACTAGAAGTAGTATCAATAGGTGAATCAAGACAATTAAACGGCAAAGATAGTTTGTCAAAAATAGGAGCCTAATTAGTTTTCGGGAGCCAAAAGTGGTGGAAACCATAACAAATAGCTATTTCAATTATTGCAGATGAAAGAAACAGTAAACGAACAACTCATTTCAATTCAATAACATATTTATTACACAATGAAGTATATAAGTGCAGAAACGTGTGAAAACCAGTTTCGTGAATGGGCCTCTAAGGTCTTGACGAACCGTCCAGGGGTTGGTTTTTTTTTTCAATTCAGTTTTTTATTCAATAACATATTTAGTACACAATGAAGAATATAAGTACAGAAACGTGTGAAAACAGCCAACGTATTTCTGTAGGGATGTCCAATAGAATAATAAACCCATGTGACAAGGACTTCGCAGCGTTGCTTAGGATGATAACTCTGCTATGAGATAGAAATACGTGAAACTACGAACAGTTTTGTGATGGATTAAAATTGGCGCATCCACCACGAGCGGTGTGAGGGGGGATGTGCCCGGCTCTGGTTAAGGGCGGACCTCCACCATGCCCGGGTTCTTTTTGGATAGTTTTGCTCGGTTTGGTTAAGGGCGGACCTCCACCATGCTCAAGATCTTTTAGGATAGGAGAGAGATTAGGTGAGGAGAGAGAGAGATAAGTAGGCGAGAGATAAGTCGGAGAGCGTAGAATGGCTAGAAAGGCGCAGGAGGCGAGTGTATATATAGGCCTGGAAGCCGTCTCCCTCCATCTTCTAACTAGTAGAGGATGGTGGGGACCCAGGTTGTGCATCGACTCCCCTTTGACTTCCGTCCCCACTTCTGCGAGTTTATTTGGCGAGAACTTAAGTTTACAATATGTAGAGGTTGTGGTTCTGGGAGGAAGCCACGACAAGTTTGCTTCACCTTTTCTACCTCATTGCGTTCCACATTGTGCAAAATCAACACGGACTTTCCAGTTGACTCCTTACCAACTTGAATCTAGCGCTCCAAATCTATCCTCCAGCTCACATAATTTAATATTCGTAGTTCCGAACATTCCCCGAAATGCAGAACAGAAATCTTTCAACATTTCGTGTTGCGTTTAAATCGCTTCCTCGTGCTCTTTCAGCCTGGTTGCTATAATGTTCAGTGCTGAAAGTATCTGATCATCGAAGCTACGATCATCTGAAACGAGATAATAATGAACTCACCTCCGAGCGACGGGATTCGCAACTTCTGCAAGCTCAGCAATAGCGTCTGGCAACAAGACCGGCGCCGTAACAAAAAAGGTTTTCCCTGTTCTTTGAGGAAGAAAACATCCAAAATCTGACTGCTCTATGGGCAATTTCGAGAAGGTACCTGCACCAAAAATTTGTTGACAGACCACTTGAACGTATAGTAAGTATATGCTTACTTTCAGCGAAATACTCTGGCTTTATACCAACAAAAACTGTATTTATTCAACAGCTAATCGCGGACACTTGATGACTCGTTCACTGGTGAGAACTGACTCCCTCATTAAAATACTGAATACCCCGTGCCCCCATCACCCATTTATTGAAAGAAAAAAGTGAAACGAAATGTTAAGTCCATTTCCAAAAGAGACCGATATTATACGTGTAGATATGTTTTTATTCTCCTTCTCTTCTTCAGGTAGGTATACGAGTGTGTTTCATGTAAGGCCGTCTCCTACTGGTCGCGTTTGACCTCCACCCAGTTATCATAGATCAAATAGATTTTAAATTTAAACTATTCGCTTTGGTAGGTTCAACTTCTAAATTAAAAAAGGTTTTTTATTTTTTTAAACCGAAATTGAACAATAAAGCTCCCGTTATGGCAACCAGAAGGGTTTAAAGAAGTGAGTATTTGAAAAATTGCAATCATTTCGAAGTGTGGGTGGGACTTGGGAAAGGAGCTTTCCTCATCATGTCAGGCCAAACAATAGAGATTTTCAAACATATCGATGCATGTCGCAGCTTCTTGTCGCAGCACTTGTTTGGTCGTCACCTCCTTCACTTCCCCTCTTTTCACATAAACAGGGACGCACTGACGAAATGACTAGTATTCTCTCGACGGCCTGATGATGACGTCCTCACATCGAAGGCGCTCGCATCCAGTACTCGACCAGCTAGTGACGACGGATTCCTCCGGAAGGTGTGGCAATTCGGTCGCCACATGATCCCCACCACCTCAACGTGTCATCGCATGATCCCGTGGAATAAGGTTCCATGTCTGCCTCTTCCTCGTCCAATTTTGGCGTTTCTTTGCATTTTACTGTTTTCAGTTCGTTCAGTTCTTTTGTTCTAGTTTTTATTAAATTTGTCGTAGTGTCAGTTGTGTTAGTACCAGAATGATATTTACCGTTAACATTTTTCTACTATAGCTAACCATCACTTAGTGACACGTTTGTTTTTATTATCGATATAGTTTATTATCAATCAAGGAATTGGTGGTCAGATTCATAATGGAATTATGCAATTCCCTCAGCAGTGGGAGAAAAACTTAACATTATTAAAAAACCCAAACAAAACCAAAACAAACCTATCGAGTTATGACCCGGTCATGTTATTACGGTCGAGCCATGAGAGCAAAAGCGGAAGAGTCCAAATTAGAAGGGTGGGTGCCGCTCCATTTAATTGACAGGGGCTAATTGTTTACTCTGAACTCATCTCCCCCCACTCTCGCCCACTGGCGAACCATTCCCAGAAGAAAATCTTGATCCAGACTGGGAGCATTGTTGGATTTTCAATCCCCGGTAATATTGGTCTGGACGTTCTTCCTGAGAACAAATAAACCCCCACGTATGAATGATAGGTAGGTATTCTAAATCAATAATGACCTAGTTTGAGTTCAGTGCTCATACCTCTTTAAAAACCAGAACCCTTTGAAGGTTCAAGGAAAGATGCGATGACGTCACTCTTCATGGAGCGTCTCAAGTTGGCCTACTTCAAGAAAAACATAGAAAATCTTAGTAGAAACTTACGGTAGCTTATTAGCATCCAAGTAGTAGAAGGAGAATTACTTGGGGGCTAATGGGCAACCCATTCCACCGTTCTGCCATTACTCCAAAGGCAAACCACTACTGCTTGTACTCAATATATTATTATAGTGTTATAATTTCGTGTGTTCTTCAACAATATGACTTCTGTCTTTTATTTGTTCATTTAAATTTAGTGGTGATGAGTAGTTATATTTCAAAGTGGATTTTTTTTTATTGTACAAGCGCAAATGCACTTCGGTCGCGCTGATTTTAAGATGGCTTTGGAGTTGTATCTCAGTAATCCTAATCGTCGAGTGAACATTGTGGGAATAAAGATCAAAGTAAGTTTATGTGTGTATGTAACTAGCAGTGAGTGACATAAACTTACAATGGTAACTGGTCTAGTGATCTATAGGGAAAAAATGCCGCAAGAATGCTGCAGGGTAGGCGCGGGGCTGCAGTTCAGCTGCATGGATTATTGGTGAGATCCACCCATTTGGGTGCTTTTTCCTCTTCGTCACATGTTCATTGGCTGACGTCATAAGTTTGACGGTAGGTCATTTTGAAAACCAAGTAATATAATGGATATTTCGACGGTCGTTTACTGCATATTCATCCTGGCGCCCATCGATTATATACGCGCCTATCGATTAAAAACCGCCGAAACCCGACCCATGAGTACCAACTGCCCATTCGTAAGCTCTACCTATGTTGCTGTTCCCGCTCTACATCGTACGAAGGTAGCATTGAATTACATAAATTATTGTGTATTAAAATTATACTCTTATCTAATAGTTTCCCGTCCCTGATATATATTATTTGATAGTTCACCAACTAACATTCAGACAAAGTCACATTAGCCAAAGGACCGAATATTACATCATGTAAACCCAGCACTCAGTATATTGTATTTCACGGATAGAACTATACAGAAGAGATAGATTCAAGGTCTTCCAGTTCGCCATGTATATAATCTTCATTGAAGTTCTCAGCCCCGCCAGTGGAAAAAAGTAATCTTTTCGCAACCGAGCTGAAAAAGTCTTTGTTGGGCTTCATTCATCAATGCCAACGAGACGCTGCTTCGGCCAAGGATACAAAATCCCAGATTGTTTAGGTATTCAAGTTCAATGGTCGTTCTTTCACCCATATGATTTGGTTTCCAGTTACAGCTCCTTTGATATCTCTGGCCGAATCGTAGGTTGTTACCGAACATAGCTGTTAAGATCATTTGGTTTTCAGAACCGTGAAAAGTTCTAATGGTTATACTCAATACGTCATCTAAATATTATATTATTTAGTAACACACAATAATAATATTATCGCCAGTAGCACAATTCAAGTACAAACTGTAGGGCAGTCGTCGAGTAGAAATACCTACACATAATACCAAAATACACAAACAATCACAAGTTCAACAACAAAAAAAAAAAAATACGTAGGAGCAATGTCGAGTATCGAAGCATTTTTTGATCATGTACAGTTCACGCTATTTTAAATATATCTTGGTGCATTTTTGAGTGTGATATTGAAACTGCATACAAATTTTTTGGAGGTGTAGAACGAAGTGGCTGGCTACATTGAAGGCGCTGGATGCCTATTTTTATAATATCGGAGTCGGTGTGATGTCTTCTAAAGTTGGAAAGCTCTTCGTGTTGAATAATTGTAACTGAAAAGATCATTGTCGAGCAACTTCTTATGTTTCTTAACATGGAGCAAGACTTCCAGCACGTGAAGCGATAGTAAAAAAACAACAGCAACAAAATTCCTTTGTTTGTGTCGAAGTGCACCACATCGAAAATCAATCGATTCTACGGTTTATACTCGCGGTAGAATAATCGAGGATCCCCCGCCTTGAAGGCAGTGCCCAGCAATGTTCATGATCGGTTTACGACTTCGGCAGATGATCCTCCACCTTCCCTTCGTCTCGGAACTCCTGCCGAAACTTTTATGAGATCACGGACCCCACCTCGTATCCGACCTGCAAACAGGAGACGGATTACACTTTTTATAACTCATAACATAATGGCATCCTCATATGTATAGAATAAGTTCGTTGCGGGTTTTCATGGCCTCACAGGACGTGATTAAGCGGCAGACGACTAATAAAAATCCCGAACCAATTAAATATGATTCTATATATATTATATGAAACATTACCTAAAATAATTAATAGTAGGGTTGCCGTGAACACCATTTTGGGCCACCGTCCAAGAAGACTTGGACCCTTAACGAAGACTTACAAGAAGACTTAACGATCTGTATTCATGAATTCGTTTTCCATAAGGCTTAGCCATTAAATTAAATGTAAATTATCAACATGTTCCACCACGGCAAAATCACAAAGAAAGAGCATGTCTGTACATTGACCGGAATATTTGACACAAACCCGTGTGGTACAATATCGTCGCCCTTACCTATTCATCGACGCAATCAGTTTTCCCATTAACTTTTAATGGGACATCTAAATTTACTATTTTCTTGTTGTAATATCTAAAATAACGTATAAAATGAATGTTATTCAACCGCACGTTCAGCACATCACAGTCTCGCAGGTTCAAGTTCAATGTACATGAATTTATTTATTTCCCATCACGCAAGATTTGGGACATCCTCTTTGCTCAGAAGCCGTGTGCCTAGAGACTGCAGAGTGGGTAATTTTTTAAAATTTTTTTCGTTTTTACACGGATGACCGTTAGGATTGAAAACTTTTTATTGCGTTCTTCCAGATGTCCCAAGGAGATGAGGTCTCCGGTCAGGTGTCTCTCGATGGTGACGTCAGTAAGAAGTGGTGTGGGTTGAGGCCAGATCCAGCGAGGAGGCGGTGGCGCCGATGCTACCTCCTCCAGATGCTTGTTCTTCCTTTTATCCCCATCGCCGCTGTCATCCTTCAAACTGCGGTCAGCCTGAGGAACACCCTCCACTACAGGGTGTCTGTCGCCGAGGTGGACTCACAGGTAATCCCTTTGTAAGCCCTACGGTGATTAACCTCCGACCATTTTTTGCTGAGTGTCGGACAAACGTCTAGGTAAGACAAGCTGGGTGCATTCTCAACATTTCAAAAGATCAAACCATTGGATCGTCGGATTCTTGTTAAAGATGGCAAAACTGGGGAAAATGCGGTTTGTTGAAAAAATTGTTTAGGTCGGAAATTGTGTGTGTGTGTGTACGTGTGTGTGTGCGCGCGCGCGCGCGTGTGTGTGTGTAAAATGAGCCAAATTGAACACCGAAGGTTTTGGTTGCTTCTAAGCACATATCCGCTCCGCCTGTCCTTGTGCCAGTTGACGAGAAACTGAGATCAGAGGTAAATAGTGGTAAATCGATAAGAAGGAGTAGGAATATTATATTTTCCTAAAGCTCCCTAGTGTAGAATAACATAGGTATGCGATTCCTATCGAGGGCCCGAGGAAGGGAGAATGTAGGTATGGTATGGATTACGGCCAATTCGAGTAGGCAGTATAGCGGCATCACTTGAATCACATGAACGTATAGAATAGTTTATTCATTTATTTATTTATTTATTTATTATTAATATACGGGCAAAAATTGCCCAATTTACAAGCATTAATAACTAGCAACTAAACATGAAAAAAAAACTATTTATAAAAGAAAAGAAAATTTGTGTTCAAAATAATAATGATTTGGCATGTCTCTTGAAAACACTTCCACTTACACAGAGTATGTCAACTTCTGACAAACTTGCCAGACAGTTGAACTCCCGCTGGCTTCTGATCAGGGGCCCACCGAGCAGATATTTGGTGGGAACCGTCTGGAGGAAGAAAGTCTGTGTAAAACGTGTCGCATATGGCGGAACGTGAAAACTTAAAAGTGATAGCAGCTCTGGACAGTCCACCTTGCCGTCAACCAAGCGGTGCACAAACATTACATCGGCCAGTTCCCCCCGCCCCCTGAGAGTCTCCAGGCCCGTCAATCTCAACATCCCCGAGGCGTCGAAATCGTCCCATCTGCTTCCCAGCTTGTATGAGACGTATCTCAGGAAACGACGCTGAACCCTTTAAATCGATTCCATCGCATTGAAGTAGTGTGGAGACCATACAATAAATGCATACTCCAGAATAGGGCAAACCAAGGCAGTGTATAGCATTGTCAAGGGGGGCCGACGGTCAAGGCTCTTGATGAATCCAAGTGTCTTCATGGCCCTTGAGCAGATGTCATCGGTATGGTTGGAGTAGCAGAGTTGGCTGTCGAACAGGACACCCAGGTCCCTAACAACCGTGTTTCGCTTCAGTACCTGCCCCGCAATGGAATAGTTAATGGCTATTGGCGAGGACGAGCGGGAGAACGATATAACTGAACATTTGCCAATATTCAGGGACAACTCATTCCTCTTACACCATTCGTCAACAGCTGACAGGGATGGCTGAAGCCGTTCGCAGTCCTCCATCGATCTCACCACAGCAAAGACGTTGAGATCATTAGCAAACAGCAAATGCCGCACCCCATCCCCGAAAACCGACCCGACATCATCCATAAATACAAGAAACATCCATGGACCCAAGTGGGACCCCTATGGAACTCCAGAAGATGCGAAGAATGGTCGAGACAGGGTATTTCGCACCCGGACGGATAACTTGCGGCCCGACAAATAGCTGGTGAACCAACTCAACAAGGAACCTGGAACCCAAATCTCTCCAGCTTTCTCATCAGAATAACATGTGACACCTGGTCAAATGCCTTCGCGAAATCGGTGTAGACACAATCTACCCGCTCTCCCACCTCAAAGGCTGACAGAATTGCGTGTTGCATCACCAATAGATTCAAAGAGCATGACCTCCCCGAAACGAAACCGTGCTGATCCGCAGAGAGTTATGGCCGGACAGAAGGCCCAATCTGCGCCACCAATCTCTTCTCAAAAGTTTTCGGTATGGTGCTCAAGGAACAGATGGGTTGGTATTCGTTCACCTGGGATCTGGCCCCAGATTTAGGGATTGGAGTTGCGTATGCGCTCTTCCAGCAAGACGGAACCACGCCCAACTCGAACGACCACAGCACCAACAATGGACCAGAAAACGAATCAGCACAACTCCTCAAAACCAACGGCGGCACTCCATCGGGCCCCATCCTCTTGGAAACATCCAGCGATCTCAGTTCCGCCTCAACCAACTCCTCAGACATCTGCACCGAGCCCATGGAAAACGATCCCGGAGAGCAGACTAAACCAGAAGGCTCCACCGGGCTCCCAGGACGATACACCGAGGAAAAGTATCTGCCAAAGAGGTCAGCTATATCAAGCTATATCAGCTATATAGTTGGGTTGGTTTGTTCAGTGGAGAGATGGAGTATCCATGCATGATATTGATACGGGACCACCTGCTATCCAACCCGCGTGTACCCTCAAAATTTCAGCTATCTATGACTATTTTTCGCGTAGTTAGAAGCGTTACAAGGAAGTGGTCAACATTTCATGTTCGCACATGTGCAGACGAAAGTTACTGTACGGTTCCAAAGAAGTTCATATGGAGCTATCAAAGTATTATTGCTGATCGACCCTCCAAGTTCGAACAACGATATTTAAGGTAGTTATGGCCGTTTCGTATTTCACGATTGCGTATGCGCAGACGAACAGTAATTTTTTAATGGTTTTTGTGTGGGACCATCTGTGACCCAGCCCGCACCTAACCTCCAAATTTCAGCCCATTTCGACCTTTATTTTGGGTAGTTATGGGCGTTACAAGGAATTGACCGCAGACAGGTAGACAGACAGGCGGACAGACAGACACGGAACCAAAAATGTTCCTTGGTGTCTGAAACGCAAAACAGCAGTGGAAATTTTTATTTTGGAGATATTCGTGGTTTGATGATGTTGTATTGAGGAGCTACATCGAGGGCTGGAATACAGGCCCAGGTAACAGCACTCAGTAGTGCCTTGGGAAAGGTGGGACTAAACCTCAATCTCAGGAATTCGCTGTATCTTCCCCTGGTGCCAAGAGGTGGCCGACTAGTGGTGCCAACAGAAGGTTTAGCCATTGAAGTTGATGGTGAATACTTAAGGGCTTCTCCACATAATATTCGTTGGACGTATCTGGGGGTTCCATTTGGAGCCCAGGGTGTGTGTCGCAATACAGCCAGCAAAATAGCGTCCATCCTTGACAGAATTGGCAGAGCCCCCCTGAAGCCTCTAAAAAAGCTGGTGGTCTTGCGAGATCACGGTATTTCATCAATGACGCATCAACTGGTACTGGGGAATACAATGCTTGCTACACGGAAGCAAATGGATCTAGCAGTCAGAGGCCACATCAGAAAGTGGCTGCTACTACCATTCGACTCTGCTGATGCTTGTATCCACGGACCAGTAAGAGATGGGGGCATGAGCGTGATGGAGCTGCTCAGATACCTGCAATAAGGTCCAACAAGCTAGGGAATGTTCGCACGCAGCAATTGTCAGTACGACTCCACCATCGGATTGCCAGAGCACAATGGATTCATAGCACCACTGATGGAGCAGAATTGGTGAGGTCAAAGGACACCAGAGCCACCACTGCATGGATCAGGAACCCGTCAGCAATAATACAGGGCTGGAAATCCCTAGGTCTGAATGAAATGGCTGCTCATGTCCTCCAGGCCTGCCCCTCTATGGTGCGGCCTAGATGCACCCGTCATAATGCTGCCGTGGACCTGTTGCATGGTTATGGAGGACGCAAAGGATGGCCGGTGTGGCTTGAGCCCCACTTTAACCTAATGGAGCGGAGCTATCGGCCAGATCTCTTGGTGGTGACACCGAGAGAGGCCTTCATCATAGATGTCTCTGTGGTCTCTGGATCCGGATCCCTCGCTGGTGTCAGTACTGCCAAGATCATTAAGTACAAGGTGTATGAGCTGCTACAAGCAGACATCCTGCCTGGCCAGATAAAGGTGACTGGCACAAACATCACCTGGCGTGGTGTGTGGCATAGTGGGTCAGCAGCAAATCTCAAAAGGTTGGGCTACCCAGAATTCATGCTTGAATGGATGACCATGCTAGTCCTAACAGGTGAAGCGTTTATATGGTTTAATGCATTCAGGAGAACGGCTGCTCAGCTGTGGCCGGCCGACCATGGGGCCTGGAGCTGAACTCAAACCTTTAATGGGGAGGAGAGAAGCCGCGTGATGGCACAGCCAGAAGAGGCCCAAACCTCCCTCCATCAACTGGGCGGCAAGTCAGCTGAAGACCTGCCGCCCTCCCTATTGCCCAGGGTCGAATCTCGGACCACGGTTGCCAGTGCTGCTGGATGGATTCAGCTGCACGATCCTCGAAGGGTGATAAAGTGACTAATGGTGAAACATTATTCTTATTACAATACCATCGTTGAAACGTTGAAAATTATTATTCAAATATAACACGATAAGTGCAAGAGTCGAAAAAACTTCATGTTCTCCAAAATTTTCGTAACAAAAAAGTTCCGGAACTTTCTTCTGCGCATGCGCAAACTTGAAATACTTGAAACGCCCATAACTACCTTAAACATCGTCGAGTTCAAACTTGGAGGGTCGATCAGGAATAATACTTTGATAGCTCCATGTGAATTTCATAGGAATCGTACTGCAAATTTCGTCTGCGCATGCGCGAACATGAAATGTTGACCATTTCCTTGTAACGCTTCTAACTACGCGAAAAATAGTCGTAGAGAACTGAAATTTTGAGAGTCCACGCGGGTTGGATCTCAGATGGTAGGTACCGTATCAAAATGAACCTACTCAACTATTCTATACGTTCACGCGATTCAAGTGAGGAAGGTGTACTGCCTACTCGAATTGGCAGACTTTTTTTTAGTCACGAATCCAAGGCTTCCCTACCTTCCGTTAGTGAGGAATCAAAAGGCTTGATGTAGTGTTTCAATGGTTTGAAAGTTGGAATTAAAATGGCCCAAATAATCGCTGCTACCTTTGACCGTCGTCCTAATTGCGAAACAACTGGTAAGTTCTCCTAAGGCCATTACCATTACATAACTTACCGAAAATGGCCTTTGGAATGTACGACCGTACATTCCAAAGGCCAGGATGTCATGCAGAATGGCGAGCCCCCTAAGCATATCACGTGTTAATAAAAAGATCACCCGTCTCCATGACCACACTTCGGAGTCCTAGAAAACAAAATCCCCTTCCACCCTTTATTGTGCCCCGTACCTGCAGGACAGTAGTGCCACCACGTATCTATTGGTACCATGTGTTCCCACAAAACTGTGCATTGGCACCGACCAGCCTGCGGTATTCCTCCCAATCTGCTGATTGTCCTATGGAGTAGTTATTCACTGATTTCGTGGTGCGGATGTGCATGCCAAGTTACCATCGTATTCTGAGGATATTCGAATGTTACCGTCTACGCTCCGACGCTCCACATTTCCGTTGATCAAACTACTCTCTAATAATTGTTATACACGTTACTAGGATTTGTAACCGTTTCGTCCAATCGACAAAGGGCGTACGATGTACGTCTGGAGAGTTGAAGGGACACCTCACGCTTAGTAGTTCACATCTCAATTTCTCAATTACCTATATATTTTGAGCGTCATGGCACTCACTAATCCGGTTTATGAAATCATCGTCAAAATCGTAAAATGCCTTTTTGCAAAAAAGTGTTCGAGTTATTCAACATTATGCGACCACACTAAAATCTGTTTATAGGATCAGTCTCTCACCACCCTAATGTATGAACGAAATCAGAAAAATCTCCCTTTTGTAGGTAAGAAGAACAAAATTTGTAGTATTTGGCCGTGCGCAGAATCTATTACTGCTCTATAGTGCTCATTGTCATGAGGTTCTCACAAAACTCTCATAACCATAACTTTGTGAATTGCAGCAAGGTAAGTCAATTCCTCCCCGGTGTAGCTACTAGATATCTGCAGTTGTTCCGCTTCGTAAAGCACATTGAGAGGTCAACGTAACGGTTGTGCGTTGAGCCGTGAGTCAGAGTATCATAGATATGTATTTTAATCTGGGTAATGGAATGTCTCGCTGCTAATAAACTTGTCCTCTAGGAAGAATAAAACTGTAACTGCTGTGTTTCCACGATATTGAGGGATTTTTTTCCATAAAAAATATACTGGTATTCCTAGGTGTGACAAAGTGCTACAGTTAAACGGTGTTGTACGTAATCCTAATGGTGGATTCACCTTCATGACACAGCGTGCATAGTGGTATTGAATGTGATTTCAGCACTATAATAATATTAACAGGTACGCATCATGGGGGAGTGTCATTTCGGTCTCAGTTTTCCAGGAAAAATGAGCAGACGGATCATATAATCCGGACATGCAGCAACTTCTGTTTAAAAAAAAAACTCTATTAATGCTTTTGTTTTCTACAGTTAAGGGCATTTCAAGGGTATTACGTTCAGACCAGTGACCCAGACTGATCTACACAGGCTATGAAAGAAACCGCTATGAAAGAAATTGGTTGTACCTACTACGCATTTCAAGCAGAAAAATTGCTCATTTTTTGACCAGTCAGCGTCCTGGGATTTTTTTTCCTGGGTTGGAAAAAGTGGTCAGGTTATCCATGTTTACTTCCACATCACCTGACTGTTTTACCGATGGTATACATAGATTGAGCTCCCCACGGTCTAAGGTTACTGATCAATACGTCCACTCGTCTATTCGGTGCTCGGTTATTGTTAATGAGCTTGTTAACGCCTCAGTCAACTTGATATTCCATTCACTTGACCGCCAGTTAGTAGGAAGTTCATAGATACGTTACTGTGGTTGATAGGTATACCTTTTAGAACAAACTCACTTTGAATGTAGATCAACTTGTTTAAGGTTGAATGACTACTATGAAGAGGGTTTCACTTCTTCTTTTATCAAAGCAAAGTTCGACCCTTCAGTACTTTCCTGCGCTTTCCTTTTTGAGGTAGGTGATAGATAAATAATTATTGATCAAAGAACCATCAAAGCTGATTCTATTGATGTAGGTAACTTACTTTGTTGAAAAACTCTGCCATTACTCTGTAAAACTCTTGAATCCCTACAACCGCGCCTGCCTTCCAAATTTCAGCTAATTATAAGCGTGGAAAGAATTTCACGTTTGCGCGTAAACATTGGTACTCAAGTTACAGTCTTTTTCAAAAGTTACAGTTTTTCTTCCGAACAGCGACCACATAACAGAGGTTACGCTACCTTTGTAGGTGCAGAAACAAAATTTAACACATACAATTCTATTAAAACTCCGAACTTGGCTGTTAATGCGTACCCCGTGGAACTTTTGATAACTAACTATCGCCTTTTAGTTTATGGAACTCATGTTGGGACCCATTAGGTAAGTAACTTCAACGATATCATCTCTTCGGTGTTCAACAGGTAGGTCGTAATCTGTTTGAATTTTTTCGTATCGACGGAAGATGATGCGAATTATCGTTCATTCCGGTTTGAGGTCGGAAACCCCTCGTTGCATGGTGGGTAATAGGAAAACGATGAGGGGAAAAGAAGTTATGAAGCCCTCGTTAGTCGGCGATAGCGTCATAAAGAGTTCGTTAGGCTCAAACTCCATTCCTTATGAACCTCCCACTCAACAAGACAGTTGCTGGGCTTCGAGTGTCGCCCTTAATAAGGTAACAAACATCCAGGCAGTAAAACCGTCGTAGGGGTTGTGATCTTAGTCCACAACCACTACTTACGTCTAATAATCCTCCAACTGGTGGGGCACCCTTTCTGGTTCACTTACAGAACTTTTTTTTACCCCTAACGTGATACATTATTATAATACAGCAGGTGCGCCCTGAGGCTTTGCAACATAGTATGTGTTGAAATAATGTAAAGGTTATAACTTACTGAGTAGGTAGATCATGGGAGTAGTAACTGTGTTCGGCTCCAATGCAGGCTACGGAACGTATTTCCAAACACCATGAGTGAGATGTCGTCGCAAAAAACGTCAGCAGCTGGCTGCCTTCACACAAATTTTGAGAAGATAAAGAAATAGGTAAGTAATGTGTTTTGAAAGTGGGGTCCCCCACTGTCAATAGCTTGGAGCGTGATTGGTATTACCTCGCTATTGTGCACTAAAATGGTTGACGGTAGCTTGTATTGCTAGCCCGATTCTCCTTTATTTTGCATACATATTTTATTTATTCGTTCTAATATTGAAAATCCGACCGAACTTATCAAGAATCTTGAAGACTCTTACGAATGATGTTTCTCATTATTTTACACTGGGTTCGCATTTGAAGCGTTGTGCAGGGATGCTACTACAGTCCTTGATGATGTGCAAACATTCGTACAAAGCAAAAGTTATACATCTTTAACTTCAGCATCGTTTATAACAATATTGTGAGTCTGACACTTGAGCGCAATAACTTCCTTAGTTTATTTACTCTCAGTAAAATGAAGGAAGCCGTTGGATATGGCGTAAAATTTGCTTTTTCTTAGGCTCTTACTTCCAAAACTAGCCAGAGCCAGATCATGCATGAACTGCAGTAGGTAGATATAACTATTTTTATTGGTATTGAACGAAGAGTTGCGTTTAATACTAATAATACTCAATTCAACATCCATAGTTACTCTTTGATTTCCTGTCATGTACGTTTTCGAGCAAACCTCTCAATTCGGTGCAGGACGAAAGCGCTACGTTCCTTGAAAGAGGGGACGAATGCGCCATAAACCTCAAATGACAGACGAAAGCGCCAAATGAAGGGCCCAATTGCACCAGTAAACAGGGCGAAAGCATCAGAGAAAGCATCGGGCGTACTACAATGTTCAAAGGTCGAGCAAACTGCCATATTCCTCTCCAACTTTCATCTCAACGAGTTGAAAATCCCAAAAACTCGTCCGGTTATTTTGCTATGCCTAGCTTTACTAGGTATTCGACTTAACATGATCGGAACAAAAACTAATATTAATTTATTTGGATTTGGAACAGTCACGATTTGACGGAAATTGGTCAAAGGCTTTGGTCACCAAAGAAACTGGTCACGATTTGTCAACGGGTTTGGAGGAAATAATTGATTATAAACGAGCGAAAACTCCGCATGCCTGTAGGGATGGCGAATACCAAAGAGAATGCCGAAGCCGAAGCGAGTAGTTCGGGATTCGCGAAACATTCGCCGCTCAGTGAATACGGCATGTCCGAACGTCTGGAGGCGCCTCATCGCCCTCGAACCAGCGTAGGCCCCCTCTCAGGGGCGACAGCTCTGCAAGAAGCAAACTGCGCCCTGCAGACTGGCGCTTTTGGTAAAACTCATAAAATTCAGCAAATGGTTATGCCAAACCCATCTGGCGCTTTTGGACCACGTAATTAGAGGGTTTGGTGCTTTCTGGTTGTAGCCCCTCAATTTTATCAAACGTTTCATTGTTTTTTCACATTAAAACGCTGATTCCACAAGTAAGGGAAAAGGTTAAAGTATATTTGATCATACCGTTGGAATCAATAGCTCATTCATTTTTGTTCTCAGGTGCATAACACAATAATTATATTCTAACTAAAGAAACTAACCGTTATCTCTAACAATACCTCTTATTTTGACTATATGTAAATTAAGGATGCAGTTGCCATTTTAGTGAAATAAGGCCGAGAACGCGAAACAAATCTTAAATCACCAGCAAAACCTCCACCGTCCAAAAACAAAGGCCGTATCAATAAAATGGCACGTCAATAAAAAGGTTTCTATGTGAATTTCCGAAAATTAGGTGTTAATAGTGATCCCTGAATTGCGGCACGAGATGCAGGTGTATATATAGCAGCTGATCATCACATTGCTTAGGCTATGTAAAAACACTTGAAACTGGAAAGTTGGTATTTACTTTATCGAACGGGGGACGGAGTTGTCAAAGGGTAAATTTTTCTCGAAGGTCTTTCTTTGAGGTTTTCCCTAACGGCCGCATAGTGAAATTTATGTGTTGCTGCCAAAAGGGTATAGACTCCTGGAAGTCCGTCGATACCGCAGTTCTCCGTTCCGGACAATACCGCTATGACGGCCATGTCAAACCACGGACACATCAAAGGGGATCCTTCATCCAACCTGCAAGTGTCAGTGAAATGGAGCGACTTGAAGCATACTTGATACCACATAACTGGATAGTTCATGCAGTTGTCCATATCATATGAGCAATATGCAGCTCTGCAAGCGTCGTAAGGGACGTACACTACAAGTTGGGTTACCATTCCGTCGTTTTTGCTCAACCCAAAACCGATGGCATAGCAAGGGGATTTACTAAAAGGTCGTTTTTCGAGTCGACGGATGAAGTATTCAGTATTAGCGTGATGGCCACTAAGGTCTACATCGTATATAAGTACAGGCAGCACAGTTTTCGTCCACTGCCAAGCGTCATCTACTTTCACGAGGGCAATGTTGAAACCCATCCGTCCGTTTCTACAAAATTGTATCGCACTTAAACTGTCCTCTACTGGATTGGTTACAGCATAGTACTCCGGTGGATTCCATTTTTTGTCTGCGTACATGCTAGTGGGATTTTTGGAAAACATTATTTTCTCCACTTTCCTAAATTGCGTCCTCTTCCTCCATTCCTCTTTCACTTTTTCGTCCCCAGTAATATAAAGCTGGTATTGACCAGCATATATCTCCAATTTGTTGCGATTTTGATAGTATTTAAGCGGTAAGTTATCTTTGTGTTGCAACTTCTTCTGGTTCAAATTATCTGACGATGTCAGTACCCAGAACTCTGATAAAATTGTGCAGCCGCTGACGGGTTCCCAATGAAATTTCCCGGCGTCTTCCCATTTGTACTGGACAACGCACGTGTACGGAAACGAATCAGCCGTTTCAAACCTACGATGATAGCCAATACGTACAAACGAATAGCACTGTTCACAAAAAACCAGTGCAATGAAAACGGAAACAGTTAGAACCAAATTCCGGCGAAAATCCATGTTTTTTGTCTTCTTTTTTCCACTATGTATATCTACCTACTCGAACTACGATCTTTGTTAACAGACTTAGTTTGTCAACTCACAATTTCCGTAACGGCGTTTTACCCGCTAACGTTAACTGACGCAGATGATAGGTTACTCAGACTTTTAAAAAAGCGCACCTACCTCTCCAAAGGTGTAAACTCAAACAAATAGCGGCAAGTTGTCGAAAGTGACCAACCACCAACGCATCCGTGAAAAATGTTTCGTAATCGGCTGATGCAGAATTTGTTTATTTGGAACTAGAGAGATGACGGCTGAGGCCATTAGTGCCTTGTAATAATCACTGTACTAATTATAAATACACTGCCAAGGTGATGGCACAGGAGCTTCCTCGTCACAATCAGAGTGACCGATTATAAAATAGAACAGACTCGGAAGCAAAATAACATAACATTACATTACATAACATTACATAACGTGAAATATACATATTACATAACATTACATGAAATATACATATTACATAATATTACGTCCATTATACATAATTGCGAAAGTTATGCGTGTTTGAAGAATTTCACGTTAGCGCATGCGCAGGGCGAACCGCTGGCTCGATCATGTTGAAATTTATATGGGACCTCAATGGGCCCTACCCGCTTAATCCCTGAGAATTACATTGAAATTGGGTGAAATCTTTGGTTACTACGGCTGTAACAAGGAAATTGAATCTTTCACGCCAGCGCATGGGCAGAGCGCACCGAGGGTCCGATCATGCTGAAATTCATACTGGAACTCACTAGGCCTTGTCCAAACAACCCTTGAAAATTTGAGCGAAATTGAATCAAAATTGTGAAAGTTATGCGTGTTTGTTGAATTTAACGTTAGCGCATGCGCAGGGCGTACCGCTGGATCAATCATGTTGAAATTTGTATGGGACCTCAAGGGGCCTTATCCGCACCATCCCTCAAAATTTGAGCTGAATCAATTCAAAATCGTGGAAGTTATGGCTGTAACAAGGAAATGCGGACAGACTCACAGACTCACAGACTCACAGACCCACAGACCGACAGACACGGAACCAAATTTGTTCAGTAGGCTTTGAAACGCAAAATGCAAGTGGAAATTTTGATTTCTGAAGACAAAAATTTTTTGGATCACGAAAGTGAACACAAGGCTTCCGCTGCTTCGCAGACTCGGAAGCAAAAATTGTCAGGAAGTAGTTTTTAGTGGTTTGTAGTGATTTTAGCGATGTCTAGCTTTTTCTGACCGTCAGCAACTCACATTTGACGCATTTTTCTTTGGAACGAAAATTTATCGAATTTTGAAATAGTTCCGTACCTAATATTGAAATTCTGACTTGAGTCCTTTACGACTTTCGGAGTTTTTTTTACATGTATACCCCCACAGGGTAACATTATAACTTTAATCAGCCTACATAGCCCTACTTATCCACCTAAATCTAGCCTGTATGTACCCTATCTAGCGGTCTCCCGTTATTGAACGTCAACTTCTCCAGATGACAGACTGCTGCTGAATATTGATGCTTTAGGTAAATAGATGATTATAATTCTCCTATTTTCCTCTACGATTAATTTACTCAAACGCAACGAATTTTGTTGTGCGTAACAGTTTTGGTGATGACGTAGGTTTTGGTAACTCGTTAGTAAAGGCTCGTTCATGATGAGGGAGGGGTCAAAATGCCCACTACGACTTGAGGATGGAAAAGCGTATTGATAACTAAATCTTGAGTTTGGTAGGGGTCCACCACCTTATATTAAGATTTTGATTCCTGATTTTCAAAATCATTTTTTTACTGAATTCCCTTACCTTTGAACATACTGCCCCCCCCTCCCACACACACACACACACACACACACACACACACACACACACACACACACACACACACACACACACACACACACACACACACACACACACACACACACACACACACACACACACACACACACACACACACACACACACACACACACACACACACACACACACACACAAACACACACACACACACACGTGTTGATGTTCAATAGTGGGGTATATCCTTCTTAGCAATCTCTTCACCTGGTTCCATATTATTGTTAGCTATCGACCTGAGGAATTGAACATGAAGAATTTTAACTGATGAGTGCTCAGGATTTTCAGCTTTCTATAGCTCCGGGAGGGTTTTTGATTCTTCTGATTTTTCATAACCTCCTTTTAGATTTATCTTGAGATATATCTAGAGAGGTTGGGGTCGTGGGTGGGTGAGGTTGGGGTAGGTACACAGTCGAGAGGAAACACGACAAATCGATCGTTCTTCAACGAATATTCGTCAACCATTCGGCCAAGAGAAAGTGAAGCTGCATCATTTTTCGTAGGCACGTGTGGAAGTGATGAGTGCCGAGATGAGTTAGTTTGACTTCCTGTAGTGCTATGACCCAGTAATAGGTGCTTGTTGACGCCTCATCCAATCAATCTAATGGTACCTACACAGCAAACTCAAGAGAAATGCGACGACCTCCGCTTCTTTATTAGAGCGAAAGAGACTATATCCATTGAGTGAAACAACAAATAATTATACCGCATCCGACTTATCCCCAAACAACCCGTTTTTTTTAAGCCTATATTCTTAGGAATCATAGAACAGTAACGAACTCAAATTAAAAGTATTACCCAAGGAAATTTAAAGTTTCTTTGTCTGCATTTCATTTCAGGTAACGATTGCCACTGAGCTTGGGAAGGTTGTGACCCAAATGCAGCTTGAGAGATCGGAAGTTGCTTTCTATCTCTTCACCAATGGAGAAGATTTTGGGTGAGTTGAGCCTACTTCATGGTACTGGTTGAAATCTGCAAAAATTTGCATAGCCTTCGGACAAGACCTTTTTCTTACTACAAACAAAAAATCCTTTCACCTTCTAAAAGAGCTTTTTCTCTGGGGAAGAGTCGCAAAGAAGCTTTTAGTTTGAGTAGAATGGCTGTCCCTCTAACAAGCTTACGTTTTCCACTCTTTTGCACCCCTCCCCCACACAATTTTCAGAGAATGATTATGAAACTATGATGCGCAATATAATGGAAATAGGTGGTTTGCTGTCAGTAAAAACTAGTGAACAGCATCGCTAGGAATTATTTCGAGTTGGTAGTCTACAAGTGACAATAATGATGAAGTAATTTGTCAGTGTTGTCCCCCTATCAAAGCGTTGTTTTTGTTGAGATGTTCTCCCACGAAATGATTATAAATATTTCATACAACCGATCTTCAATAGCCTGTCTGTGTAGCTGAACCCAATGCAGAATTAGTCCTGAATGTATGAAGTTCATCAAAATAAATAATAAAACGTACATTGGCCATTGGAATGTACCCTTGTATGCTTGTCTATCGAAATACCCGTAGAGGAATGATTAACAAATTTTGCTCCGAATGCTTTATGGGTGTTCGACTATGATCTGAATTTATTGTATATCAAAATTTCGTCATAATTAGAAGGGAATTTTTAGGAGAAATCTGTCATCAAGATTTGACATCACGGACCAGGCACTGGATAATCTAAGCACTTGGCCAACAGTTACCGTTCATACAGCCTCTGGAACCAGTCTGGTTTTCAACGATAGCAGAACATTCATGCACCACCTTCAACTCTTCAGGTACGTACCTACACTTATGGTTTCACTGTACGGATAGCATAAATTCAAGCTGCATGGTGCACTTGACTGGGACAGCTGCAGGCAATGTCAACATCATAGTTGAATCGAGTCTAAAGTTACTAGTAATATAGAGTACAATTAACACAGCTTCAGTCGTCATTACCGTGGCGTGTACCTACTGGGAGTGTGTGTAAATAAATCAAGTATCTGTTCCGTATGAACGAGTCGGCTGTTTGTTGTGAGTACGCGAGTCATTCACGCCCAAATGAATACAATACGTTTTTTGTGTAGCCATGGGTAAGTTTTTAGACAGGTTGAATACCAACTGTATTATTTTGCTCTTGGGAAGAACTTGTTGCCACAATGCCAACGAAACGAAAAGATTTTTGTGAGTCTTTTGTCAAGATCACTGTTATGAACGCAGTGCCCTTGAATTGCCCATTAAAACACCGAATTGAACGCTTTTCACGAGCTCAAATATTGAGGGTAGGTGAGGGTTGGTCCTCAGTTATGCTCATTCGTCAGTAACCTACAGTAAATCTTCAGTGTTTCTGCTTTCCCTTATTACCACCTATGGCTTAGGCCTCAATGAGGAAAGTTGCAAGAAAGTACATCCCCCCTCCACACAGGTGTACCCTGAATATTGGACTAGGAAAGTTTAAAAAAAAGCTTTTGCTGGTCTTCAACGGAAGGAACATGGATCGTGTTAAATTTTTCTTATTCTATCAACGATTCCCTCTTTAAAATTAGGTATGGAAGTCGTCTCTCAGCTAGTGCGTTGACTATACAATAATTAGTGGATTAATAACTCCGATGCTCGGTAGGTTTTCCAGCCGACAGCTAGACAGTTATCATCATGTATGGTAAACAAAATTGCAGAATTTATGATATGATGTGTGTTGGTGAAGATGGGGAGTTTTGACATTCTGAAGTTTCGAAATAAATGTTGAGAGCTTTCTAACGAGTTGCGAACGATTTTTTGGACTTCAAAACTAACGAAATTGTACGAACATAGCGATGAAGCGATTATACGTTAAAATCATCAGAAATAAATCAAAAGCGCCGGTAACGCAAAATTGATCAGCTGAATTAATGAGGAGTTCCCGTGACTTCTGTTTATTGCTTCCCCATTTTTAAATGAAATTCGGTTCCATTCTAAGAATTTTGAGACTACCGCACTCTCCTACGGTGGATAGGTAGTTCTTTTTCGGTGAGCTTTCAAAGTTTCGGCAACAATGACGTCATTGCACTCCTCCCTTGCCAAGTGTGACGTCACTTTTTGCCGAAAATTTGAAAAGCGCATTAAAAAACTATTTATCGTAGGAGAGTGCGGCTGGAAAAATTCTTGGAGTGGAACCTACTTTCATTCACGGTAGGTAGAAATAGACGGTAGGGGTCAACGAGGCAAGCCTCGGGAAATCCCCGAGGCCTGTGACGTCACTGGCCACCTTTCACTTTGCTTCCCCCTTGCTACATGCATGCCAGTAGTGTGTTTGAAGTCGTATTGTGCAGTACGTTGTTATTTTTAGTTAGAGAAATGGTTTGCTGTGCAGTTAGTGGTTGCACAAATCACGACAGACACCAAAAACAGTCGGGTCTTAATTTTCACCGTTTTCCTAAAAATAAAGAAGTGAGGTTGAAATGGATCAACGCGTGCAAACGGGCTGATCGATTTTCTTCCGATGTTTCTCGAGTGTGTTCCCAACATTTTAGTGAATTGGACTATGTCAGAGATTTCAGAGGTAAGTCGTTATTATTCAATGCTCAGTTTTCAAAAAATTTTCTGTATTTTTATCTGTGCGTATAGATACAAAAACTAATCAATAATCACACTGCTAACAAAGTGTTGATTTAACGGGTTGTGACACTATTTCTGGGGGGCTTTGAGTGTGCTGAATCCAAAATAGAGGAATTTTTTCACACAGTCAAACCAATTATTATTTTATCATTATAGTTTGGCCTAATATTACTAGGTACCTATCACATTCATCACTTTTTTTTACAGGTGAGTTAATGGGAATACCATCAAAACGCACTCTGAAACAAGATGCTGTTCCTAATTTACAACTACCCAACCGACAACTTTCCGAAATTACATTATCCCGTCAAGCCGAACGTAATCGCCGAGCAGAGAAGCGAAATTTGCGAGAGGTAGTAAAATGTGTCATGGAATCGTCGGATACCACAAAGGGAAAGAGTACAGTAGAGCAGAGATCGACTGCATTAGAAGAGGATACCAATAACTTTTTTTCTCCGGAAGATCCTACAACGTCTTCAGAGATAGATTTTTTGAGCTCGGAGAATGCAAGGTTAAAACTAAGGGGCGGTTGCTGAGCTGGGGGTTTGAAAATCTCGGACTAACTGTTAGTCCATGACTTCATGATACCGGAGTTAAAAATGGGAAAAAACGGCTTGCTGAGTCCCAGACTACGTTTTTTAGTTCTGGGATCATATCAGCCTGGGACTAAAAATTAGTTCTAGACTTTCCAAAGAAAGTACTAGATCAACGGAGGGAAACGTACGGGAATTGCTGTTATTACGTTGGTAGTACCATCATTTCCATCTGATTCTCGCCTTCATCCAGGTTATCTCCAACTTTACCTCACTCATGCCCATATTTTTCGCCTATTGTTTGTTGCCAACCTAGAGTTGTTTCCTTTCGTCGGTGTGTTGTTCCTTATCCTACATTGTAATTCCTAAAGGTTTCGACTGACTGCACCTACTCATATTTCTAGAGCCTTTGCAACATTCCATGTGTTTTAATGATAAATATGTTTTAAAATATATTTATAGAGTTGTTATCGTGAAGCAAGAAGTTTTATGCATGATTATCAAAAGTTCGAGAGTTACTCTTATCAAAATGCGAGTTTCAAGTCGACTATTTAGCAAAACCGGGTTTTAGCGAATTTTCGAAGATCTATTGCGCTGGTTGGTATTTCAACTTGCTAGGTGCCACTCGCTTTCCCGGTGCTTTTGGGTAGAAAGAATTTATAGTAGTTACAGTCACTTCTCATGTTAAATTTGAAATATCGAAACATCAATTTACTAAAATTATGTACGGCAAAGTCATTGGAAAAAGCGACGAATTGAATCATCCCTTGTTGTATATTCTCGGAAAACATATTCATTCATCCCACTCGCGGTCAGTGACATCCTCTTCATTTTGAGTATACCTAATCATCTGAGTCCTCCCATCTGTTGATCACCAGTTTCTCGGTGGAGGGTTCCTTCGGCAAAACACCTTACCGCTACCAAATCCTTGTTCCACACAGGTACCTATGGTATGAGGGGCTCGAGAGTCAGGCATATCCATCAATTCTGCCACTATTTCTATAAAATCTCTAATGCTTTCTTTTGAGAGTCTGTATCTGTCTTTGAACTCTTCGTCCGAGAGATCATCAAATGGATTGATTGGATTCCCTATCATACCTGGGCCTCCGAATGTCATCTGTTATGTAGTCTAGGTAGTCCATTAAAGTTAAAACAAACTATAAAAAACACAAACTACCAGACAAGAACGCAAACCTAAAAAAAAACCTCTCGAGACAGCAGATAAACTCTGGGATCAAAGAGATAATTCTGCAGAAGGGAGGGATTAAAAATCAGGGCTAAAGTGAGCCCAGGACCAACATTTGATTCTGGACTAAGTACTATTGGGAGCTCAGCAAGGCACCAGAATTAAAAATTAGTCATGGTTTATGTCGAATTCGAACTCAGCAAGTCATTTAACGAAGTCCGGGTTTAAAATTAGTCGAGGTCTAGAAATTGACCCTGGATCTAGGCATAGTCCAGGACCAAATATAATCCGAGTCTCGGCAACGTATTTTTCTGATAAACCCGGACTATCACCATTTAGTCCAGGACTAAGCCCTAACCTCGAGCTCAGCAACCGCCCCTAAGGGTGAAGCAATTGCAACAACAGCCTTCAGAGAGTGTTATTTTGACAGCAGAGATTGCAAAGTTAAAACTGCAGGTGAAACAATTGCAAGGAGAACTAAATACTGCGAATGATGAAATTGTTAAGTTGAAGCGTTATTCAACTGCGTTTGAGGAAACATTTTCTGAAAATCAACAACAGGCATTACTGAATGGGAGGTGCAATAAATGGTTCGGAGACGACATTGCAAAGGCAACTACCTTGCGGTGTTTATCCCCCAAAGCCATGGACTTCGTGAGAAATGTTTTTCCGATTTCCAGTTCCTAGTGAATCAACAATCAAACGCCGTCTTCGCCAATTTTTGGTGTCACCTGGCGTTATTGGAATGAGCCTCAGCATTTTACAAGCTCAAGTTTCTGTGCTATCAGATTTCGAAAGGGACTTGGTATTGAGCTTTGATGAAATGAAAATCAAAAGTAGCAGTTGTTTTGATATGAGAAACGAAATTATAAGAGGTCCGCATAATTATGTTCAAGTGATACTGATTAGAAGTTTGTGTGGTAACTGGATCCAACCAGTGTACTACAATTTTGATACTTCAGTAACTATAACTTGTTTTGTGCGAACACGAACATTTTTCCGGATAAAATGTCTAAACGTTCGTAATATCGAGAAAAAACTGAAAACCAAAAAAAGAGGGGTATCCCCGCCAGCAGCCAAGGAGAGGAAGAAAATGAAAAAAATGAGGAAAATCGTCAAGTGAAAATTGTAGTTTTCATTGTTGTTTGTTTTGTTGTTCATTATTGTTCATACTAGGTATGTTACATACTTGGTTTTTGTCCAAGAATTTTCCCTACCACAATTTTTTACATAGACTACCTAATACGATTATTTTTTAGACATTATAAATACGATTGTCATAAGATTAAGAAGAAGAATAAAAAGGACGTTGAATTAGTATTGTTATAAATCAAGTTGTTGGAAATACGGTATTGCTCCTTCCGAGAAATTACCCTTTTGTAAACATGGTTACCTCGATTTTTTGTCCATACCTATTTTAATTAGTATCTTATTCGTCCCAATAAACATTGTTTTGTCAACAGATCTGCGGGAGTTGATTTTCCTAATAGGTGGCCAGTGACGTCACAGGCTCGTTGACCCCTACCGTCTATTTCTACCTACCGTGCTTTCATTCAAAAATATAAACAGAAGTCATGGGTACTCCTGATTGGCCCCGTTTTGAAAATGGTCAGATGATTATGTCAGTAGTACTGGTGGGGAGGGAGGGGGAAGATAAGGGGATGCTAGAGGAGGAGGAGGAGGTTAATAGAAATTCATCATCGTTCTGCATGGCCGTTCTTTTTATTTCGTACCTATGTCTCGCTAAACGACTTCCTAACTCATCTTGTTTCGTCCAGTGGAAATGAAAATAATAAATATCCTTCGCACAGGCGATAACGTTTTACTTTAGTACCAACTCATAAAAACGCCTCTATTAAATCGAGTTGAATTGAAAGCAAACTGCGCCACTCATACCTGATTGGAAGAATTCAGTCGGCTTGCTGTCAACATGTGTAACGAACATCGTCAGCTGCAGTATGGATTATGTCAGTGGTAGGTGTAGAAAATACGTCAAACGTTTGCAACTCGTGGAAAGAAACTCGGCGCCACCACTTCCAAGCCATATCCCGATTAGAAATCTTTTTCAGCTCTTTTTAACTAAAGCCGAGAAACGAGCGATACTGTTTTTAGCTTATTCGACTCTCTCATTCATCCAAATTTTTCCTGAGGCTACGACCGCTAATGGCATTAATTTTGGTGGATTTAATACTGGAACGAAATGCTCTTTTGCTATCATGGTAGATATATGAGAAAGCACTGTAATCAGTATCATTTTGAGTACCAGTGTCGGTGATCAGTATTAGTTTGAGTTGTTTCTATTGATACTTTAAGAAACACCGGTACATCCCTGGCGCATTGCCTCAGAAAGACGTGATACCTACCTTATTACCTCATCCTACTGCACCCACTTGCCAATAAACCACTCTCCTAGTCCGATTCAGTTCAAGGCATTAATCTTTCAAAACCCCCCTCCCCACTTATTCTTCTTCTTAGATTTAAATGGGCATTCTATTGGTAGGTACTTACGTTGTTTAAAATCGGTCAACTTTTCTTGTACTGATGATCACTAGGTACATGATAGGGTCCTTGATTTGGGTAAATTGTGAGTTGCGTTGGCTATAATAGTAAACTAGACTAATCTAGGTTTTCGTTGTTGGCTAATCTCGCAACTCTTAGGAACTAGTCATTTTCGCCAATCTGTAACGAACCCTGCCTATCTGTACCTAACCTACCTATACTTTGGTTGCCACTGGTAAGCTTCCACCACTTATGTACCTTATGAGAATAGACGATAGCGAAATAAACTACAAGTACAGACTGTAGTGAGGTAATTGGTTCAGCATACATACGTTCTATGTTTGAAAACGTGTGTACAGATCCGACGTTACAACAAACAGTTGGTCCGCAATTTCTAAACTACATGCAGAGTTGGGAATTGATATGTGTCTAGTAAAAAAAAAATACGATTCCGTATTTTTGTCGATAGTAACAATTATTGTGAAGCGCATATATGTACAGTCGGTTCTATATTGTTTTCTGTAGGATGGTTATTGGTTTATCTGGAGCGTATGTTCAGGGATTTTTCCTCCACCCGATAGAAATAGGAGAAATGCGCCAGCAGCTTGTATTTGCCCAGCTTAAATTGATACGGAGCACGGTAGGTATGTTCTATTTCACCTTCCCATTCACCCGTTGAAGGTAAATTTCAAAGGTTTTTCAGTCGTTCAATCGTTATCTACCTACACTTTCTGCCAAATGAAGAACGAGCGTGAAATACTCCACTCCTAGCACAACGGTGGTTTCAACCCTTATTGATGAATACGAATCAGCAATATAGAAAATCACATATTATAGAACCTATGAACCACGGACAAAAGTGATTGATTTATCGAAGCTTGAAATACGAGTTTCATTTATGGAGGAAATCATGATAAGCGGAATGTATGCCTTACACTAGTGGTAGACACCAACACTCGAGGTATCTACAAAATTTCAATGGCAGAAATGATTTTTTAAATTTTGTTCATGAATTCAACCGGGCCCCTTATTGTTAACCGATTTTCCTCATCGACCCTGTCGGTCGGTTTCTTAAAAGGTTGAGTTTGGCATGATAGGATACAAACTTGCAGTTTTTCCAGGGGGGGGGGGGGGGGGGGGGGGGATTTTGCTATTGACCGACCTCCTTAGATGGTTCTATATGTTTCACGGGCTCAGTTCAACAAGCTATTCAAAACATTTTTGGGAGTGGTCCCCGTTGGCTTAGTTTTGGGAGACGCTGTGAAATCTACTATTAATATATAATTTTACGGTATTCTGTTATGTCTGTACATATATTATAATCGCGAAATTGGCCCCGTTGGCTTAGTTTTGGGAGACGCTATGAAATCTACTATTAATATAAAATTTTACGGTATTCTGTTATGTCTGTACATAGATTATAATCGCGAAATTTAATGTTTCCGTTTCACGCCATTTGAAGACTGTTGACACCATTAGGTATGTCAATGTTTCTCTCTCAGTCTGTCCGCATGTTTGTGTGCTCATCAGGCCTGAGCGGCTCGAGCAAATTAAATGAGGATTTGGGATTTTGTCAAGGGTAATCCAACTTACAATGTTCCTATTTTATTGACTGGAGGAATGTGTCTAAGGCAGTTGTGGTTTAAAACTGAGATGATCATCAGAATCTGGGGATTCTTAATTACCGACCTATTCAAATAAAATCCTGTGAAATGCACTTTGAAATGCACTTTCAGGTTGTGTTACCAACGATATTACAATATCATGCCGCATTGAGGCCCTAGAAACTGTGAAATCAAAGCGAATAACATTCACGTGCTTCAAAGATTTCCTCGTCGAACTAATGCTTGAACGTCAATTACCTACATCGTTTTCAAGTCATGAATGAGTTGCGGTCATTCTCCGCTGCTTGGGGTAAAAGGTTGTTGACTGAATCAATGAGGATGTGTTTACAACGTTGTGCTCTCTATGGAGGGTATAATGCCCTCTGGCAAGGCTGCTCTTATGATTGATTACGGGGAATTTCCCCGGCAACTCACCCTCTCATTCCCATATTAATGTCTGTTAAGTACTCAAAAGCCCTGGCTGCCGGTGCTTATGAAATGATCGCGCTCTTGTTCGTGGTTAGAACTTCCGGACAATGAATACTTTGCTGTATTTATTATTATAACTACACAAGTATATTTCTTTACTTGTTTCTTTATTTTTAATAGCACGGGCGGAAGCCCACTTACAAATAGATGATTATCGAATGATGAGTCTTAATCTAAATACTCGTACGTTAATTCCCGAATTAATAGAAGAATAGAAAAATGCTGCAAATCCCTGCACAACGGTTTATTATTTTGTACAGAATACCCTTCTTTTACAGATCACAGCTCTCTGTATAGATAACCCGTTTATATAATATAATATATACTATTCTGTACCTACATATTATGTGGATCGCAGATCCTCCGTAGGTTTCTACCTAACCCCGTACTCGTTACTAGGTGCCTACCTAAATCACGAGTTAAATGTTGCTAAAATACAGCCGATGACAAAGAGTAACTAAAACGGCAAAAAGAAACGCAAATAATGAAGTTCTAAAGGAAAATTGTTGATGTGGAATGAAATAGATGCCCCTTCTGCGTAGATCACTGTTTTCTGTGGTCAATACCTATAATGAACCGTTGTGTAATAACTTGCCAATCAATAATACTTCAACGGTTGTTCGAGTTGCAAAAGTACCGATCAACAAAATCCAGCCCCTTTTTGGAAGATGAACCGTTGTGTAATAATTCGCCGTTGTGTAATAATTTACCGTTATGTGATCATTCACCACTGTGTAATAATTCGCCGTTGTGTAATAATTTACCATAGTGTAATAATTTACCCATCAGTAATACTTCAACGTTTATTCAAGTTTTGCAAGTACAGCCATTGCAGTTGCATACAGTCATCCTTGATTATAATCAGGTGCTCCTTAGTGATGATGTCCCGGCCGGATTTATACCGTTTGATTCACGATCGTGTTGACGAAGCTTTTTGGTGCACACGAACGGCTGGACGTACAATGCTCCGGGTGGCCTCAAAAAATTGTTTAGCTCAAGACAAATTTAATAACGTAAAAAAATCACACCCTTCAATCGAAAGTTTTCGAGATACGGCGTTCTGAAAATTTCAACCCCTATTTTGAACCCCTTAGAGATGACTGACAGTAACGCCGAGCTACGAGGACCAACTAGACCCCGAACGGAACCTATAACCCGAATTTCATCAATTTTGTTTCATGGTAACTAAGAAAAGTGGTCAGTACGGCGTACGGCGGACAGACAGAAATATTTTTATTGCATTTTCGGATTCTACGTAAACCATCAAATTTTGAGGGGTGAGGGGGGGGGGGGGGCGGGGGGGTTAGAATTATTTTTTTTTTCATGCTCGATTCCAATGGTTCATTACTGAAAATAATAAACTAATACTTATAGTCGGGAACAATCAGCATTTTACCGTTAACGAAAATTTTGTCCTCTCTGAGAACCGCGTGACATCCTTCCTGCCGGTAATTTTGAACGCCGGTGGACTGATTGAATCACGTGATGAAGGCTCGTTGTTATGATCTTTGTATGTATCAAACCAATAAGAAAATCGAAACGATAGTCTTTATTCAGAAAATGTATTGAGAGAATGCGCAACTACGAGTAGGTATTTCATAATACTTACTATACTTACCGCATAAGATGAAATAAGTGCGATATTATAATACCTCAAAGTGCTGTAGTCCGAAAGAGGTATATACAAACTTCAGATTGCGTGATTCAGCAAAGATGTTTGGCAACAAGTGTCATGTAGACGTGAGGCGGCCAAAGTTAGTTCTTGTAATTGGTGAAAATTAGAGGGATACCGCGGATTGATCCTAAAGTCGCATGAAGTTCTTCGAAATCCCCTAACTTTTCTTCTGCACTTGTTTTCATTAAATATCCATTATTGCTTATCTTGTGAAGCCTCAGTTTAACGAATCCCTTCAGTGTAGCGAACTCATTTCCCGGTACTACGACACTCCTATGCTTTACTAAGTACTTTTATCTCTATCTGTTTTAACGAATTTTCGGAATTCAAGGGTTTAGGTATGACGAACTCCAATTTTGGTGTGGTGGGGGGGAGGGGGGCTTAACGAACGGAAGTGCATTCACCTCAACATAAGGGACTGCTATTGACACCTTTTCAGGACTTCGTAAACATTGATGAGAACGTTCCAGTTTCTGAACAACGTAGTGGTGAATAAGAAAGTACATCATTGAACAAGTTTTAGTAGGTAATGAAGCTGATGACGAAGAAACTGAGGAGGGAGAAGACGAACCAACCCCTGCATGTCCTTATGATTCGTCAAGCAGTTGCTGTGGCAACCCTACAACGTTTTCCTAGAACGGTGGGATGTCAGTTCATCTCTTTTGACGCACTTGACTACCAATTCCCAAGTAATCAACACCGAAAGAAAACATGGAAAACGATGCCTCACAAGCTCATGTTAATAAAACACCAAAAAACCCTATTTTTACACCCATTGTTCACCCATAACACCACTGGGTATATTCCGATCGGGTTGCGAAATTTCGGGACACAACTAGGGCCCAAATGGAGCTTGTGTGCGAAAGAACGAATTTTTTAGACCGATAGTGAAGTAGATATATGGATGATCGGCGTACGGCATTTTTGGAATCTACGCACCTTGATACTTAATAAAAGAACAAATTTTGAGGGGGGAATTTATCTACATAGGTCAGATACACAGGTCAAAGACATAGGGCGAATATATAGATTATTCACAGAATAATAAACCAAGAAGGGGTGCCAAAGAAGGGGTCAGTAGGTATCTGACTTAAACGACCTTCTTAATTTCATATATGTTTCTATTAACGAATTTGGACCCCATTATAGTGAATTATTGATTTAGCGAATTATATAGATCTATGAACCATTTTATTGTCCCCCTCACGATTCTTTACTCTGTGGCTCCACTGAATCTATATCTGTACTGAAAAAAATGAATAAAATGTGTTAGGAGCTGATAGCAGACACATATTGAATCTGTGGACACCTTCTGACATACCTACCTACTTATTTGCTGGATCTAGCATGTGTAGATCAATATCGGTGGAAGTCAATCTTTTTAAGACGAAATCTTCTAAAAAAGTACTCGAGGAATTCGATGATATTTTTGAAGGTCTGTCACACCATAATCATTTGTACAAGAATGTATTCGAGCTGTTTCAGTACACATAGAAAATACACATCACTTTCTCCATGAGCTTCGCGAAGATCATCTCAGCCTCAAGCAACTTCTTACCACCAATTCGTGTAAAAATATTTCGTTCCCCGTGAGGTATTTCGTGAGTCGAGTGGAATGGAAAATTGCTCGTAGGGCGACCGACCGCCTTGGCCGAATTCCTCCCAACAAGACCCCTATTGTAGGCCCCTCGTTGCTACACGAGTCTGAGTCCTTCATCTGGGTTACCATCCGTTTTACTTGCACCATAGAGCACAAGGGTGAGACATAACACAATTTATCTAAGATAGACTAATAATATCCAATTTTTTACGAGGGAAACAGTGGGAAAATCTTGATAAAGGCTACAGCGTGAAAGAAACTCCCGCAAATTTCCATGGCCTGACGGGAACACTGTAATGTAGAAATCCACCTCTCCGTGCCTCCTGTCCAGCCATCGGGCACCACCGGGATGAGCCTCACTGTTTCCTCTCTTTCTGTAATATGAATGATAAAAAAGAATAATAGTTGTAGGTAGGTGTGGAATGAGGAATCATTTATGGTAAATTTGGGCGATGCTTGATTTGAATTCCACACCAAACAACTGTTTCACACCTACAAATCTAGTTCCAAGTTATAGGTACTACCTACCGTTGGATTTTTTTTTTTTTACGTTGATGATGTTTTTTGGTTCAAATATTTTAGGCCCTATTGTTTACAAGCGGCTGGTTCTCCGTCATTCAGTGTAGGAGCTCCAGGTAGAAATATTTATTTTAATATCCTTACTATCAAGCACTACAGCCGACGTGGCTTCCTGTGGCTCTTTAATGTCCGAAAAACTAATTTTATAAACACCTTTCTGCAGTTCTAGTTGACCTAGGGTTACGAAAAGTTTCAGAACACAAACAGTGCCGACATACCGATTTCACATTTTTACTTTTTACGTAATAAGGACCAAGTTTTTATAAGGACGGCGACGAATTTTTTCGATTTTGATTAGTCAAATGAGGAGTGATGCTCATTTCTTCCTTACTATTCGACCCAGGTGCTTGAAATTTGACTATTATCTGGATCAATTTACTTTTCCTGGAAGTGGGTGAGAATAGCTTCGTACGGTAGGTATACGGCAATCAGCAGAGTAAACTCATAATGGATCGAATGGAAGGGACGAGAAGCGCTGAGATGATCTGAGTGAGTCCAGAGGGTTTCTTTCCTGTTTAACCAACGACCCTGAGATTCTAATGTGGGATTGTTGACAGTAGAATGCTAGGTACCAGGGGTAGGTGGGAGTGCCTGAATGAGCACCGAGGCTAATTTTTCCCCTAGTCAACCTGTTGCTGAAATTTGATGAGTTATAGGCTGAACTTTGGATAAGATTGACAGGTGCATGGACCAATGGGCAGTTTCACCGGGGTTTTTTTCTCGGCGAGTGCTTTCCGAAAATGTGATATATGAGTATCAGATGATCGAAAGTGAGCGATAAACCAGTAGAAAGAAAGCGAAATTACTTCATAGGTAAAGGTCCGCCTGGGGGGAACCCTCTGCAGAATCCACTTATGTCGTCATTTCGTTTTCTTTCTGTCCGTTTGTTGCCCAAGCTATACGGAGTTTTGAGATGAAAATTGGCAGTGGGGTTTTTTCAAGGGCGCTAAATCCGATTCTGAGCTCAAAAATAAAAAAATTCCTACACACGAAAATTGCTCATTTCGATTAGCCAAGTGGTGTTTTCGTAAGGGAGTCTGAAAGAACGAACTATTGAAACCATGCGGACTATTCTCGAGTTGCTATTTTGGCTCTGTTAGATCTGAAAATGCAGCCATTATTATGGCGAGCGTGAAACAACAACATTTACCGTGTGGATCATATAATATCGTCACGATACAAATAACATTAAACATTGCGGTATGAAGAAAGATAGAATTATAATCCTACTCCACATATCTTATGATATAGGAGACGGCAATTAGAATAAGTGATGATGGTTCGTGACCTCTGGAAGCCTTGCCGGGATGTCCAATTGTCCATTCCGCTAATGGCGTTTGTCCATCAGGTACCTTCCCCATCACATTGACTTTCCCACCGACGCTCTGTCGAATTCAAAAAAACTGGGTGAAATACGTAACGGTGCGATTCGAAATATCCCTACATGTACCCATCTTAACTAGAATTACGCTGGAGAAATATAGGTAGGTATTAAAAAGAAAACAGCCATTTCAGGCATGCGCTTCGTCTGACTGCCCTGCCGATGTCGCAGCGACGGCGACGTGGCCGGCTGTCCTCTCAAGAGGATGAGAATTTATTTGATCCGATCATTTCACTCAAGGTTGTGACGAGTGGGGTCTGGATTCGAACCGATGGACCGGTCACCATCCTAATCCCAACCAACAGCTCACCGCTGTTCCTAATATGGTTCCTACGGTTCGCCTCCAAGCGAACAAGTAGGTACAGTCTAGTACGAATAGAATACATTAGGAGTCCGAGTGACGTGTGCACGTGTAGCATTGCTGGTGACCAGATTAGCAATCGCGATGAGGAAGCATCGACTGCAGCCCTGCAACTTGGCGCTAGGCTGCGTTGATTAGTGGACTGAGCCGTTGAAGAAAATTAATAATAGGAGAAAAATGGAAAGAATCAAACTATGAGCAAAAATATTACCTATGTAGACCCAGCATTGTTGTCACTGAATTTGGCAGCAGAGGGTACTGTTGACGAAATTCTAAAAGATTAAACAACAATTGCTAATAATCAGCAAAAGCAGCCAGTTCTCAAGCAAAATTGAGGAACCTTCTGGACTGAGAAGTTCTAAATCCATCCTATTACGAATTCCCGTACCTAATTCAAAAGTAAATTTTGCTCCATAATTAATTACTGGACCCAGAGGTCAGCAACGATCAGGAATGTATAACGGAAAGATTCTTGCCAACCCGGGAGAGATGATTGACAGGGTGTTTTGACTCTTTAGCTCTCTCCATTTATATGTAGATGTTTGGTCCGCCCTCATCCTCACAACCACTGATCTATTCACAGTCATTTCCATCCCGCTAGCCTTATCCCACTTCTTCAGAGTGGAAAAGATTTGTATTGCAGCGGTGTACTTGAACTTGTATGTTTTCTGTGAAAAGGTATTGGGCTATAACTGATTACAAGAACATTTAATTATAAGTTCATTATAAATACACCAGAAGAAGTGTATTAAATAAGTTTAGGATTCTGCAGAAGGCAAAAAATCAATTTGGAGCTTTGCCGTGATAGGCCGGTTCCAGGAATACCGTGAATTTGCACAATGTGAAAAAACGCCTGACCTATGAATCGGGTAACTTACGAAATTATGGTCGGTTATACGCTCACAATGTACCCTTCCTTAGACCCTAAAGTGATTAGAAGTTAGAAACATGTAATACGACACATTCAAGAAAGCGAAAGTTTAAACAATGAGGGTAGCAATATTCCTTCCATAACCACGTAGTTATATTCATATATATATAATAGTAAATGCAATTTACTGTTGAGCATCTCCTACTTCGAAGTTTTGTGCTTTTAACAATCTGCTTTCCGACCATTTGACTCAAAACAAATAAATATCTTCCTTCTGTAGTCTAAATCCAAATGGAAATCTGAGTGAATTAAAACCTTTTCCTTCGGTGGTGAAGGTTGGAAACTCGGAGGAGAATGACCCATTTATTCGAACCCGGTTATTCGAATTTTTTATTTTTCCAAAGAGGAATGAAGGAAAATGACCGGCAGATGCCTGACTGTTGATAGTGCCTTCTGGATGAGTCTGGAATTGCCCAACGGAAAGGAGATGACAAAGTTTTGTTGCCATCAAGCTGACGGTAATGTATAAATTGTTGAATTGTTATCGTTATCTAAGTAGGTCTGCCCAACTTTTTATTTGTCGCTGGGTCTTACTTAATTTTAAAGCGTTTTTTAAACAAATATTCTCCTCCTGTTCCCTCATAATATACCCACCTAAGGTAGATATCTGGCGTCCGAAAAGGCTCAGGACCGAAATAACTGGAGCGGCTTTTTTCTAAATCCTCTACAACTCATGGTAGAAGAGACAGATATATAGAATAAGAAGAAGGATCACGTACCTGTTACAGTTCTCACTTCTTCAACTGACTGTAATAACGGGAAAAGCTCGCAAGGGAAAAACTGCAAGGTTTGTTGAAAATGTGTCGATAAGAATACAAGGCTCTGGCCGCTTCCGAGCCGTTGAGTTGATGGCTCAACCGAGGGCAGTGTACATAGAATCCGTTGCTGAAATATCCCTCGTTGGTAGTACCGTGGCTGCTGTGATAACCTCCAATCCTCAACTGCTCTTCTTCAGCACTGTATGAGAATAGATGGGTGACGGAGGCTGAGATAATGCGGTGGAAGCTCCAGGTGGGTGGAGGAGATGTGATTGTGTGCGCCGGTGAATTTCAGTACGCTCACCAGCTCAAGGATCCTCTCGCCGCTGATCCTCGTCGAGGATCCAGATAATCAGCTTGATGGTGATAAAGGCTTCACAATATCCGACCCCTCCGCCCGCCAGCCTCGCTCTAATTGCCTCCTCTCCTGACCGATATGAGTTCAAGTGGATTGCCACCGAGCTCTACGTTTTACAGAAAGGCAAAGGTTCTGAAGTTGATGTTAGACAAAATCCAGTTTAGTGATCCGGGTCTTTATTAAACTGAGCCTACTATTCAATCTGAGCACATCTTTGTTGAGGCTTGTGGGTGAGAAGTGGTTATGGGATGGGCAGGAGTGCATTAATCGTATAATAACTAAGTAGAAAAGGAGTTCAGTTCACAAGCAGCCCCATTTTTTACCTCTATCGCTGTATTGGTACATTCCGGTTTCACCCTTTTGTTATAACATAAAACCTTTTAGATATTCAATGAATTATGAACAAAATTGTTGAACTGCGGATTTTGTATAGTTTAAAACGACAGAAATGTGTAATAATGCCCTTGCCAAATCTGGGCACGAACAGTTAGATAGCTGGGAAGTGGCCCTGATTTTTATAGAAATGTAGTATATATTTTCCGTCATCCACATTAATATAGAGTCTAGAGAAATATCCAAGGGAACCCTAAAATTCCGCATCGGCTGGAAAAGCTTGTGCAGTCAATATCGGTAAAATGAATGACTCTGAGGTAAGAAGTTATTACTGACTGTCAGAAACATGTTTTCTGAGGTGGTAAGAGAGAGTTAATTCCAAAATTAATTTTCCGCGCCGTTGATCACAAATCTGTTTTGGTTTCTCCTACCTCTCGTTTTCTTCAGACGTTCTCAAACCTAACTTGAATTGGCTACCATAAAGTACCTCAGTTAATCATCTTACGTTCAAAACTGCCTTTCAAAAGGACTTACATTTGTGGTCTTGGGACGATTTAAACACCTATTTCAACTGATCGTGAGTTGAATAAATGGCAAATTCATAAAAATGTTCAGTCGTAAAGATCGTCTTTCGTTTGAGACAATTATGTTAGATGGTTGATATATTTATAGTCATCACAAGGATTTCATAATTAGGCAGATAACCGTAATGTGTTGCTCCGATCACACTGAAATCCATAACGATTATGGACCTCTCTCAGCAGCCCTGAAAATATCATCAACACTGAAACGTTGAATTGGGACTCAAGTTACAGCTCGTGCACCACGAACAACACCACATCATCACCCCCCCCCCCCCCCATACCGCCAAAATTAGGTTTGTTTGAAATTGATCACATTTCTGAAAGCATGCTTTTCTTGGTTTGTCGCTTGAATACGAGTATATGACTTTCCTACCTTCAGTAGTTCCATTATTCGATCGTTACAAGTACAATTTGTTCGGTACCTACGTAAGTTGTGCAACACTTGTATTTGCGTGCATACTGAAGCCTTTAGAACTTCTAGTTAAAGTATAGGTACCTCGTGGAAAATCTGACTTGAACTCTCTGTTCATTTGCAGATAGATTTAAAGCAGTATATTTGATGTCATTGGTAATATGCATAATCACTTTCATTACTAAGTTGAATGGCTTTTTTCGGAAACACATCCATCAAGCTGACTCCAGATGACATGGGTAAGGGAACCGTCGAACCGTACACGAAGAGGGAGGGGAGTGTCATTGATCGCTCAACTTATCAGGCAAACTCATGATCGTACTCTATAGAATTGCTTTTCTTCACCGAAACGATAATTTCTTCTGACCACTAAGTTTCCACATTCACTTTCATATTCGCAGCCATTCATATATTATGTGTTATAAGAACTCCATGTTCAAATGTGCAATACTCCTATACTTAACCTATACTTACTTGTTATCGCACAATAATCTTTCACCACTAGTTGGAAAGCTCATCTATGGATTCCTCACGAACTGATATCGATGTATGCACTCATAAATAATAATAATAATAATAATAATAATAATAATAATAATAAGTCCCCAGCCTGAATAAATAATAATAAGTTCAGCATTAATATGCTGCACGTATTATTCTTGCTTATAACAAGGAGTTTGAAAGTGAAATATTGAATTTCCAGTCTGAACTGGAGTGGAGTTGTACATTCACAATCGACTTTTTTGTTGCAGAGGAAACATCAGTAACGAGGAGAGCACCATCCGAGAAGCTCTAGAGTGGTACAATTCCTTCAACAACGCTATGATGGTCCATCTCACCGATCAAATCAAGGAAACGGACAACAGTGGCGTCTGGAGGTAAATAGAATTTGGAACATTATTGGCGTTTTCAACGTTTCAGCTATCATTATCTAGATTATAATAGTGTTTTATCGTTAATGTTGAGTTTATTTTCGTTTACAACCATCATTCAGCTTCAATATAAATTCTGGTGAATACCAGTTTTTAGCAACATCTAAACATTCTCTACATCTTCGTTTTTCGCGTGTACTGATGAAATTGCGCAGCGAAATTAATAAGAAATTTTATATTAAATAAATAAATAAAATAAAAACGTGTTTTCCTACGTTACCTAAGAACGTCTAAACCGCCTGACCGATTTTAATTACGGTTGTCTCAACATGATTAGTGAGTTCCTGAGACAGACATAGGCTATGAAAAAATCGCCGAAACGTCCTCTTTTGAAGTGAATGGGGCTTTCCTTCGAGAGCCGAAACCCGACTGTTTAGTTTCTACGAATCACAGAGTAACCTGAATTTAAATGGACCACTTTTGACGCCATACGCACTGACGAATACTATAATCGCCCGGGTGAAGCCTGCTGTTATTTGCTAGTAGGTTATAAAACAATAGTATGGAGTGTCTGATGGGGGATACCGATACCGGTGGCTGGGCCATTGTCAGTTAAGTAACAACTAAAAATGCAGCAGAGAGAGGCAAATGGGGTTTAAGATCATATCTCTGTTTGTCCCACTCCCGCTGTTTTCTACCTCCTTTATTTTCGCAAGGATAAAAATAAAAGGTGGGATTTATAATATCAGCCCGACAAGATACGTAATTCACGACAAAAATGGTGCGGATAACGGCTTTGATTCATGTGCCCGAACAGAAAACAATTATCCCGAAAAAAAGGGGTTTGCACGACAAAGTTCGTAGACCGACGGCTGATGGGCTGATTCAATTATTGAAAAAAGAATCGCCCCTCCGGAAATATATTCGTCAAGTCCTACAGTGGCCTGAATCACGAACGATAATCGGTGAATTTTTACGACGAATTATGATTTACAATAAAGTTACTAATCAAACTTCCGATGTCTTTCCACAAATTGATTTCTTTTATTAGATTTATTTTCATTAGGTAGTGATTCTCTCTGTAGTTAGGTAAGCATAAGAAAAATAGTATCTTCCGCAATACGTTACTGATTAATTTTTTGGGATATTTGAGTCCTATTAGTTCTCATCTAGCTAGGCTGGGTAGCTTCTGGTACCGTTATTAACAAGGGCGGCGTTGGGCGAATGCGAAGGTTGAAAATTACTCATAGTTGAAATCGATCGTGAGATACAGAATCTGATTATTTCCATTTAGATTGTGACTTTTCGTTCAGAGTAAAAAGTAGGTAGGTACCGACCAATATCGTGCATTATGCATACGTACAAATTCTCCGAGACGAATACTCTGAGATTGATGTGGAGTGTTAAAATAATCTGAACCCTTCAATTTTCGAATTTTCGAATATGTATTTGGAATCTTTGAGATATGCCAAGGTATTATACCTTCCATTAACATCAGGCGTGCCACCAATAACAGAGTGTGCATTAGAATTCCAACTGGGATAGGCTGACGTGACTCTTAACCACACCTGCGAATAAAGAATGGTAGGCTTTATGATCAGAGTCGACGCTCCATTTCTCGGATCCGCACTCTCTGTAACGTAGGTTTGTATATTGTAAAGGAAGATGGGTTTTTAAATATTTAGCTAGCAACGCTGCTTCGCTTCGCTCTTACTGGATGTATATTTACCCGCTGAATATTCATGTTTTATGAGTTACTCTTACTCAGGTAAGTATAACCCTGCTTGATCCCATGATGGGTAACATGTCTCATTGGGCTGGCGTTGCAGCAATATTCCATTCTCAGCCATTATGTAGGTATCCCATGCCTGAAGTAGCGTGTACCTGTCAATCTCAGTGGCATACTTATGCTATTACATGGCTATTTAGATTCCCCTTTTCCAAAACATGATCGTATTGATCGGATTGATTCAGGGTAACATTTGGGTCGATTCAAGAATTATCTCTTTAAATTTGATCTGTTGTTGAATCATAACGTGTAGTTTGAAAAAGGTAGAAAGATAATTCCTCTACGTAGTCTGAAGAAAAGTTCCTTCAAGTTTCATCAAAATCGGGTCGTAGGTTTGAGAACAATTGAGTAACTCAGATCTCGCGTTTGCTCATGCGCAGTGGCCATACCAATGATCCGATCGCGTTGAAACTCATGGGGGACCATCTAAGAGCTACCCCCAACTACCAAACGAATTTAAGCAAAATCGTGTCATTAAGAGATATCGTGCCATCGCTATCGATTTGCGTGAGATATTAAGTACCTACCGCGGACTTCGCGTTGGTTCTTGCGCATTGGCCTCAACAACGATTCGATCGTTCTTAAATTGAGCTGAGAAAAAATGTTCATCTCTCAAAAGTTAACAAAAAAGCTTCCGCAACCTTGATAAACTCATTACCTAGCGAAAAAGGATAGTACGGCGACTTTCGCCCTTCACACCGCCCTAACTGTCGAACCGAGCTCAAATGTCGTACCTACGTGCTCTTTCTATACCAATGCTTTCGATGATTTATATTCTATGTTAATTATACGTTTATCTAAAGGAGGACCAGATTAATTTTTTTAAACCTATACCTACCTCAAAGAAAGCAGTTAATTACAAATTTATTATAATAAATTACGATTTGTTCTTTCGCAAGATTTCTCATCTCATTCAAGAACCTTCTTCGAAGCATCGAACACTTCGGTATCTCGATGGTGAATGGCATAAATTACTTCGGTCGTGGCAATTTGAGCAGCGAGAGTTACCTGTGTTTCGTGAAAGACACCGTGATAGGTCAAGATCTTCTGAACGCTTCATTCACGTACTGGCCTCATCTCCGTATTCTGTATGGGAAACTGGTTCACGAAATGGATCGAAACTACACGCTTATCAAGTTGAAGTAAGACCACAGGCCTATATTTTCCATTATATTATAACTAGCTATATACCTACCAGGAATGCGTTGCAATGCCACCCAAAGAAGGAAAGTGTTCAATATTTTTTTCCGTCTGGTGCGTGGGCACACGAATAAATCAGGTTTGCTGACGCATGAGCAGGCCACATGTGTCCGCGCGCGAGATACAGTAAAATGGTTCTACTAGTTATTTGTATCAAACAAAAGTTTATTTTTTATTACTTACCTATCTGAACTGTTCTTTTATGGTAATTTTTCAATTTTTTTCCCAACGCATTGTGGAACTCTTTATCCTAAGAGTTTAGCCTACATAGGGGAATATTTTCCTTTTACATAAATATACGTAGGAGTCTCTTATAGTGATCGAAACGGGACTGACAAAAGCCGATCACTGTAAGCGGCCAATCTCGTGGGCGATTGATGGTCAACATTAGGAGAAAAAACCTATTTGACAAAAATACTTCTTGTAATGCAATAGAATTAATGTCAACAAAGCACGACATGATGGGTAGGTAGGTGTGTACATAAATATTCATAACCATGTTGCAAAATAGTCAGTTATATTGGTCTGCTTTTCTGCAATCGATAGATTATTGATGAAGTCTTGAAATTCGTAGAGTGGCTCAAAGTGGTTGCTCTGTGTTGGTCGAATTTGGTCAGGGTAGAAAGCGCTTCTCCAGCTAGCTTCGTACTTGGGGGCATTTGTTCTTCGGGGTTGTCTTCATCACTTGATGGCTCGCCGGCGCCGTCGTTGACAGGTTGCATTGTTCCCAAACAAATGTCATCTTCGGTTAGTTTTTCAGCTGAAGGTAGTTCTTCATCCACCGCCATCCATTCGGACGTATTGCGGAGGTGTTAAATCCGTAGGAGGGAGTGGCTGATCTTCTAGGTTGCTTTTATCAAATCCAGCTTTTCTAAAGCAGTTTATGATCGTTTCCGAAGACACTTCTTCCCAGGATTGTTGCAATAAATGTAGAGCGGAAAGAAGATCCGTTTTTCTACTAATCTCTGAGGTTGACTTAGCTGAAAGGTCCTCTTCCATTTCGTCCAAAATTCATTGACTCATTTCAGTTCGATAATAGCCTTGGTCGCATGGATGAATCAGTGAGGTGGTGTTGGCTGGTAGGGAAACCAGATTTATGTACTTCAATTTGAGATCACTTTTATGAGCAGTGCAGTTATCGATTAGCAGGAGAATGTCGTCATTTTAAGAACGGTCTAATTTCGTTAGCCATTCGGTCCAAATTTTGGAGGTCATCCAGGCATTTTTGTTGTTGCGGTAATCAACAGGCAACTTCGTCACGTTCTTGACGCACCGCGGATTCGCACTTTTCCAATAACGAGAAGTTTCTCTTTTTGTCCGCTCATGCTGGCACAACACAAAACTGACAAACGTTCCTTTGAAATTGTCCACTCCTTCACCGTTTCGTCTTTGAAGAAGAATGCCACTTCGGGAAGTAGAGGCCTGCACTGGAGTAGAGGCCTGTTTCGTCTGCGTTGTACACACGTTCCGGAGGGTTGTTCCATTTCAGATACTGCCACACGTTTTCCATCCAGGCATCTGCACCTTCAGAATCAGCGTCCCCTACTTCCCCATGAGGTTTTTATACACTATGTTTTCCCTCTAAATCCAACGTGTCAACCAACCTTCAGAGGCGAAGAAATCCTGTACACCCGTTTTTTTGCCACTTCCACAGCCTTTTGTCGAAGCAGTGTTCCATTCACGCGAGCAGCCCTCTTACGAACTTCGGTAAACCAGTCTTTGAGGGCCCCTTCAACTTGTTCATTCTTCCCACACCTTTTTCTTTTTCGCGAAGTGTTTTGGTTTTGCACTGACTCGCGTAGGATTTCCTCCCGGTTTTTCAGAAGTTTGCATAAAACAGGCTGAGCAATCCCTAGGTGGTTGGCAGCTTGCGTCTGACTCATTTTGGGGAGAGCATTAAATTTACTTAAAGAGTTCCACTTTGTCGGTAACACTCAGGGCGCGACATTGACTTGAGGCCATTGTTGAATCTCGTTCGAGAACGATACTAAAGCAGACGTAACCTGATAAAACTGAGCTATTGTACATACATATTTACTCAAGTGTGGCCTCTGAAACCTTGCGACAACCATAACAGGCCAATCCTCTGTATATTTACATAGAGCCGATCGGGACCTGAATTTTCATCCTTGTATCCGACTTATTCCTCTAACCGACTCTCTATTAAGCGAATTTGACTGTACCTGTGTTGAATGAACGGGGAAAACGCTGCAAATTACTACACAACGGTTTATTATTTACTTGTATAGATGCCCCTTACAGATCACTGTTTTCTGAGGTCAATACCCCCGAGCTTCCTCCAGGAAAGCCCTAAATGGAGTACTGGAGCTGGCCCGGGAATTAAAGTTTCATACAAATGAACGGGATTCAATAATTCAATCATTGATTATTTGTAGTTATTCATGAAGCATAAGGTAAATAATGAACCGTTGTGTAATAATTTACGTGTGCAGATGCCCCTTCTGCGTAGATAGTATAATAAACCGTTGTGTAATGATTTACCGTTATGTAATAATTTACCGTTATGTAATAATTTACCCAATGATACTTCAACGTTTGCTCAAGTTGCAAAAGTACCTATCAACAAAATCCAAAAGAGCCATCATTTTTCAAACGGAATAATGAAACAGAACAACGAACTCGACTTCATACAGCCATCCGTGATTATAATCAGGTACTCCCTAGCGATGATATCTGGGCCCAATTTATACCGTTTGATTTACGATCATGTTGACGAAGCTTTTCGGTGCAAACGAGCGGCTGGTCGTGAAATGCTCCGAACGATCTCAAAAAATTCTTTAGTTCAAGACCAATTTCAAAACGTAAAAAAAACTATACCTACCCTTTTATTGAAAGTTTTCGAGCTACGGCGTTCTGAAAACTTCAACCCTATTTTTCACCCCTCAGAGATGACTGACAGTAACGCCAAGCTTCGAGGACCAACTAGACCCCAAGAGGGACCTAAAAACCAAATTTCATTACTTTTGGTTCATGGATCTAAGAAAAGTACTAATTACGGCGTACGGTGGACAGGCAGATATTTTATTGCATTTTCGGATTCTACGTACCTTGAAACGTAAACCGTCAAATTTAGAGGGGTTTTTTTTCATGCTCGATTCCAAAGGTTTATTATTGACAATAATAAACCAAAAATCAGAACCCTTCGCTGGGTCGATTTTCACAATCAGCACCAACTCACCAAACAACAACTCACTAGTGTCATCACTATCGAATGAATGGTATATGAACGCATACGGGACAAAGAGAGAAAGAAAGAAAAAAATAAGCATTCATTTTATATAATAACTATATATATATATATATTGGATATTAAATATAGATATACCTATACATTTAGGAATGCACATTACAATCTTTATTGTAATTTCATACGGTAGAACCTCCTCAATTGATGTTTGTTTTGTTTTCAAAATACTATATGCAAATGCACCCTGTTGATGAAAATTACCTAGAGAGGTACCCTAGGAAATGTGCAAAAGGAGTAGGTAGGAAATATTGAAATATGAAATAAATATTGTGTAACCACAGACACATGAAAATAAAATGATAAATAACTAGGTACATTCTGGACTAAGGTACATTTTTATTGCTTCTCCTAATTTATTACAATAAGGAGCCTACACTAAGAGCGATCCTCCATAAGAGTGCTTTGTTGTTTGTTGAGCTTTTGTTTCACTAAATTTGTCTAAAATGTGTACAGCACAGAGAAGGTTATGAGGAATATACCGCAGCCATCCAATCAAACACAAGCCAAACGATATTTTGACCTTATGTCCACCTACCTTGAAGAAATGCGCAAGCTTCAAAAAACTGTTCGACGTCGAATCAGGTATGGCACTTACAAATAGTGTAAAACCGTAAACCTAATATTGTTCAATATAGACGTAGAATTTAGGTGTGTACTACAACCTAAAGAAATGTTATCAGTATTGCTTGATAGATTATAGTTCAACGATCTTAACGTACCTATGTAGCACCACAGCACCTGCATGCGTGTCTTTCAAGTAAAACCAAACGAGATGTAATTGGTAGGGTATTGTGCTGAAATTATTGATTTGTCTTTGTAGGGAGTACGTGAATGAAGACTTGGCTGACGCCAGTAGGCAGGAAGCTGTTGGAGTGACGATATTAGTTATAGTTCTACTCGTTTCACCCATAATAATAATCCTGGTCAAAAATGCTGTGGCAACGATTCAAGTAAGTGTTCAAATTTAGGCTACATTATGAACAATAATGCTTGCCTTCTTGAATCCATATAAGAATACCCATATCTGCTTTTAGATTAACATTTTGTTCGCCATTTTTCAAGAGGTGGACAAGTAGGCAGGTACTACTGCAACCAGTCGGAATTATACATACTGTATCCAAAGCAACAACAAAACAGATGGATCAATAGGCAATGAAATTAATTATGATATACTGCGTACCTAGGTTATGTACATCTACGTATGTCCAGCACTGCTTGTAATTTGTCGAGCAGGCTGGTCCCAGCCCCACTTATCGGGGCTGGACTAGTAGGTAACTACTTAAGTTTAATTTTTGACAGATTTCCATTTTATTAGGTATCAAGGTGTTTCCACTTATAATTTCAATAATATCCCACTCATTCAGCTCATCAACTTCGTAATTTTCAGAAAATAAATGAAACTGTGAAACCGTCCAACAAATCTTTACTACCTATTCGGGCATTCTCAAGCTGATAATACATATACACATATACGTATATAAGTTAATAATACGTATACGTAAATTGCATACTTATATACTACTAATATTATTTAAGGCCCTATATAGTGCCTATATGTATAAGTATTAACGCTTGGTATCACACGTCATTAATTTATCCAAGATCTGAATGATGAACACGAAGCTATACCTAACGTGTACAATATTATGTATACTGATATTATTTGACATAATATAGGACAATATTGTTGGTTTCTCTAAGTTCTGAAATTTGGTTTGCAATACTCGTGAGATAATAATTTTGTGTCCTCAACACTTACCTATCTGCAAAAAAGACATTAAAGGTTTTTCACTTCACTTAGAAGGAAACCTTTATTGTTTTAGATCTATGCTGCTCATTTAACATTGAAAGCAAGTGAATTGAAGCAAGAAAAACTGAGAAGTGATTCATTACTTTACCAAATGCTTCCAGCTTCTGTGGCTCAGCGCTTGAAACATACTCAGCACGTAAGTCTACCAATGCCATTTTGGTTTATTATTTTCAATAATGAACCTTCGGAATCGTGCAAGAAAAAAAAATATACATATTCCCCTCTCCACCCGTTATGTAGTTTCAGTTTCAAGGTACGTAGAATCCGAAAAAGGAATACAAGCAGTTCTGTCCGTCCGCCGTACTTCGTTTTTTTTCTTGGTTAACATGAACAAAAATTAATGAAATTTGGTTTAGGGGTCCCTCGTGGGGTCTAATTGGTCCGCGACACTCGGGGTTACTGCCAATCATCTCTAACGGGTGAAAAATACGGGTTGGAATTTCCAGGGCACCGTTATCTCGAACTGTTTTACGTTTAAATTGATCTCGAACTTGGGAATTTTTGGAGGCAATCCGGCGCATTGTGCGTCCAGCCGTTCGTTCGCAGAGGTTTGCACCGAAAAGCTTCGTCAACATGATCGTGAATGAAACGGTATACATCCAACGCAGATAACATTGCTAAGGAAAAACTGTTTATAATCATGCATGGCTGTATGAAATCGAGTTGGTTGTTCTGTGATATTGTTTTATTTGAAGAATGGTGTTTTTTTTTATTTTGTTGATAGGTACTTTTGTTACTTGAACAAACGTTATGCTTCATGAATAACAACAAATAATTAATGATAGAATTATTATTAAATCCTGCGCATTTTTATGAAGCTGTGATTCCCGGGCCGGCTCCAGTACTCAGTTTAGGGCTTTCCTCGGGGGAGCTCGAGGGTAGGTATTGACCACAGAAAACAGTGATCTACGCAGAAGGGGCATCTATACAGGTAAATAATAAACCTTTTCGTAATAATTTACAGTGTTTTCTTCTAACCACGATCTACTGGAATTTCTGAAAATATATTCCCATTAGTTCATTGAATGCACGACAGCTTTCTATGTAATTTATATAATTTTGTGTGAAGGTACCTGCGGAATATTACGAGAACGTCACGATTTACTTCAGCGACATTGTTGGTTTCACTGAAATTGCTGCCATCAGCACTCCGCTTGAAGTAAGTCCAAGTTTCCAGGCTGAATTTCTCCAGTACACATCACTACTTCTTCCTTACCCACCTTCCTTTTTCCCGAGTTTAAGGATACTTTGTTCTTTTCATGCATGTATAAAATAATACATTCTTTGTATGTAACAAAAAATTAAGATGTCCTCTTCGTTCAGATATTGCTAGTACCTACTTAACTAGGTAGGTGTATTAGTTATAATTAACTCCAGTAACTTATTTTATTATTTTTATTTATTTTGAGGAAAAATTACAATGTATGTAAGGCCATAGGTCTTTTATGTATACATGGTAGTTATAAGCATCATAATTGTAAGTTTCATTGCAGGGTTCATTGTAAGTTTTTTTTACCTTATTTTTATTATTTTGAGGAAAAATTACAACCTACTCGTAAATTTATGTACATAAGTAAATATTGTACAAACAGTAGATAATCCTTATCTTCACAACCTGGGACTGAACTGAAAAGAAGTCGGTTGTTATAATAATTAGAAATATGACCTGTCAGGGTCAAGGTCAAAGTAATTATCATGACTTGAAATTATACTGTGTGGTACAGTTACCTATAACTACAGTTACCTGTGAGTGCTTAAAATGCATTTGTCAGGTAAGCTTGGCCTTCGATTTTCAGTGGTAAATATTATATAGGTAGGTACATGTTATTGTTATACGTTAATTAATATTCGATTAAATCTCTCTGTAAATGTCTAGTTCATTTTTTTTCTCTTGATTACAGGTGGTAAGATTTTTAAATCGAGTTTACCGCTTATTTGATGCCCTCATCGAGAAATATGACGTTTACAAAGTTGAAACTATAGGTGATTCGTACATGGTAGCATCTGGACTACCCGTTAAAAATGGTAAGTAGATACATTTCATCAAGATGAAATGTAGCTTTTTGAATCATAACTAAATGATTAATGATCTCGAGAACTGAGACGATCATAGAAAAAAATATGCCCGATAAAGAAAAATAAAATTTCTTTGACGCTTGACGTTAACGTAAGTAGCTTCTACATAATATCTAATGTTGATGTTGTTTTTACAAAACTAAAAATCGAGATCTTCCCGGGTCCTTTGGGTCTTGATTTTTGGGTAGGTACCTGCAAGTTAAAAATTAAGATTCTCAGAGGAGATATATGTTGACATAATGAGTCAGAAATCTTAGGTAGGGAAGTAGGCACCTAATTCAGTTGAGATAATGAAAACCTCTATGAAGGAATTGGATGTACTGAGTCAGTTGTTCAATGTGCTACCTGCTAAATTTTGAAGAGAGAAAAATGTATTGACTTCTCATTCTAAACTTTTCCCGTTAATGATATGCCCGAAAATTAAAAGGCACCTTTGCTCTTTCTTGCAGGGAAACGGCACATTTCTGAGATCGCTACCATGGCTTTGGATCTTTTGGACGGCTCTACTCTATTCCTCATCCCACATAGGCCGTCCGAACACCTCCAAATCCGTAGTGGAGTTCACACAGGACCAGTGGTAGCCGGGATAGTTGGGACCAAGATGCCACGCTACTGCCTGTTCGGTGACACGGTAAACACTGCTTCAAGGATGGAATCAACTGGCGAAGGTATCTAACATAAACACCATAGGCAGAAGCTGTGAGTATTGTGCCTACTGTTGCATGGGCTAGCACCGCCATAGTGTCTGTAGTTGGTCAGAATCTGTTGTTTCGATTGTGAGTAGTTTTTAGAATTCTTTCTCAATTTCTCGGTCATCTTTACATGTCAGGTACTTACAGATCTACTCAAGCGAATGGGCCTGCTTACTACGAAATGGAACAAAACTATACTTAGATTATATTACGTCCCTTTGCATTTCGAAATCGTAAAGTCGACGTCGTCACTCGTTAGATTTTATTTGTCCACTAGGGATTAACTCTCACAGGTTTGTGCGGAAAAATTTTCAAGCCAATATTCCCACAAAATATCTAAATAGTATATCCATCATTGTAATTGGGCTTTGCCCGTTTTTGTATAAATAAATAAGTAGACTATCGATTCTCTCCGGTTACAAATTCGGTAGGTAGGTACCTAACCTAGTTGGGCACTCCTACCTTCTTACACCTTCCTACCTTACTACACTACAATCATCATCCTTCATCGAAACCTAAAAGAATAATCTTCTATATAAAACTATAACTTTTGCGTGTGGTACCTACCTACCTAATCAAGTCTAAACCGACCGTTGACCGATTTAATGAGGGGAATCTCAACGTGATCAGCGAGTTCCTGAGACGGACAATCGGACATAGGCTATGTCCATCACCAAGTAACGTGAATGTGTGCGGACCACTTTTGACGCCAGACGCATTGACGATTACTACCACCCGGACGTAGCCGGCTATAAATACGATACAATACTTTTTTATTTATTCTCAATACATGGAGTACAAAATTAGCAAAATAGTTTGCAGAACAAATATTGCCCGTCTAAAGGCAGAAGCCCGTGGCGACGGGTCAAGAGTCACCAATCAGGACCCCATGTATATAATTATAAATTTAAAAAGAAAATAAGGAAACAAATGAGACAACAACAAAGGAATTTCTCTGTCGACATAAGCGAAAACAACTGTTGGCACAAACTGGGGCGAAAACAACTGTCCAGAAAAAACTTCTGTGGTTGAAACTCTATCGAAAGGTAGATGAAAAAATACGAATTAAATAACTAAACTAACAAACATAAATGCTTTTCAAAATCAAATTAGACTGTACAAGATTCAGCGAAATCAAATAGGAAATTACCATAGCCTTATATTTGGCCTTTGAACAAGTAGTTGGCGACTTAATCCCCGCTCAATTTGTTGTACAGCACATGAAGAATATAATGAGGGCTCTTTGATGTTAAAACGATGCGGCTCCGAGGAATTACAGCATTGCCTGCTACTTGGAAACGAGTGTTATGATCGTGATAAATTTAAAAGGTGTAACCTCTAATTATCAAGAGATTTTAATGGCAGGGGATTTCTGGAATGATAACAACTCCACCAACAGCAAACGGCGTAATAGTTGACCTGCTTCAAGATATTCCAGTCAAACGGGTTTGCTATATACCTACTTACCTCCTGAACCATCCTGAACTCGTAGAACTTCTCAACCTGGGGGTCCCGCGTCGTAAACTTAACTATTGTTTGTAGTTTCCAAGTTGGCTTCTTTGAGTCAAACCGGCAAGGCAATATTACCATTTCTTCCCCTCGTTCCTTGGTGGCCTCGAATTTCATAAAAATCGCTTGCGCATGGGCAAACGTTAATCCCTAGCCATGTGTAGGTATAGCAGTAATAATGGTCGCAATGATTTGAAGTTTTTAGAGTGGTTAGAGGTTGGGCCTCAGATAATTATAAAATATACCCTTACTTCTTACTTCAACGTCTGCGCGTGCGTAAACATGAATTCTCAGGGGTTATTTGGTTGGGTAGGAAGGAATCCCATAAATGACAGGAACCATACTCATCAGTGAGTATGGAATGCTTTATTGCTATTACAGCCCCTTCTAAGATTTTATTATTTCAAAGTTGTTATGTTTACGGGGAAGCATTGTGCAAGTCCTTGGATTATTAGATTACGAAAGCGGTAAAAAACTCCTGCAACAATTTACATGATATCTACTATTAATAGGTGCCTGTTAGGTACTACTTGTGGCCCGTCTAGTATACCGAGAATAAAAGTCCATTTGAAACATCAATTTCATATATCGGATTCCCATATCAGTAGTCTTTGATGGAGGCTGCAAACTGCGGTCAGACGTTCCAGTCACACATGAACCTGTTGGCTAGGTACGAGTATGTACATACCTAGATACCTACCGTCCTTTCTATCAAACACGACCTTGTTAACTTTTTTTATATTAGTGTCTGAATAGTAACACGTCTGTGAAGTTTCAACGGCTTTTGATTACTGGGTCCACACACCATCATCATTAGGTACCTACATAGTACTTACACCTACCAAGGTTGTACTCTCTAACTCTTCTTTCATCATTGGTGGATCAGCAGAAAATCTGTTTCGTGACGTCTGCTGGTATTCACTGAGCCAGTCAAGAACTCGCGCAGTACCTCGTACCTAAAAGAAATGTTCGTAAACAACTGCATATGTACCAAATTTCATGTTGAGACTTGAATAGGTCCTTACCTTTTTAATTCACACTTGTTTTCACCTCTAGAACACAAGCCGAAGTTTATGACACAAAGGTGGAGTTTAAAAAATTTGTTAAAATGTAGTTATGTAAATTTCTGTCATTATAAACCATGCAGCGGTTTTGGCACTTCCAAAGAAGTGAAATGTTGGAAGCTTTTCTACAAGGTACCTATCTGAAATCCTTTAATATGCATATAGGGCAGTATCCAACCCTGAAGTGCGCTTCATTATGCATCTGTAGTGGCATTCCCTCCATCAAAATATTTAATGTGGAATATGGGGAATATGGGGAATAGGAGTAGCGACACCTACCTGCACAGAAAGCTGTTTTTGTGGAGATGCCATTTACGCCAGATTGACAAAATGTAGGTACCTACCTGCCTAAAAAACGTTACAATCCTCGGCACGCTCTGACACATATTGCGCCATACAATTCGCGGCTTTGACCCGTTTTCCCCCCTTCCCTATGGCAGCGCTGAGGAAACGGGAGTATTTTGCATATGCCGCTCGATATCATACAACCGCTTTTCCAGAACACACCCAGAATATGTTTCCTGTTACGATTCCCTTCAGTACCCACACAACACAGCCAACTTACACACAACATCTCGACTCACAACAACTGGAAAAAACTGGAGGGGTCAAATTATTAGGCACACGAGTGTGAATTTATGTCATGAAATTTCTACCAACATGAGTCAGGAGTCCTACCAACTATGGTATTTCTAACTAGTGTCTGAAGGGTAAATGTCACGATTTTTTGGTGAGAATCTGTGGTAAGAGATGGCAGAACCATCGGAGCCAAATTTCGTTTACTTCCAATGATTTGAGAACGGAGCGTGATATTTCGAAAAACGGATTTCTCATCAAGATGTATGTGAAATTCCGGGTAATTGGTTCAAAAAGTGTGCAAAAAACTTTTGCACTGTTCCAAAAAAAAGTTCTTTTCCGAAAAGTGGCTCGCCCATGTGCCTCGTACCCATGTGCACCAATAGTTCAGTTGGCTAGAGGTCGAAATCCCATGCTGAAGGTCGCAGGTTCGAATACCAGCAGGGAACAAAAAAATATTTTTCACTTCACATCAACAATTTACCTTCAGAACTACGTCTCAATTTTGCCATTTTACATACTGGTTTTTATGAAACTGTAATTCCCGGGCCAGCTTCAGTACCCGACTACCCGATTTAGGGATTTCCTGGGGGAGCTAGCAACTAGGTATTGACCACAGAGAGTGATCCAAGCAGAAGCAGTGAGTATAGAAGTAACTTTAGAAGTTATTTCTATACTCACTGGGCAGAAGGGGCATCTATACAGGTAAATAATAAACCGTTGTGTAATAATTTGGAGCGCTTTTCAACTTCCCTGTCATGACAATGAATGCACTGCATTCAGCAATAAACTGGCACAGAAAGTGTGCAAATTTCTGTCCACTGTTCAAAAAACTCTCTTACTTATGCACGTATTTGTTCACATTGTAATCATTTGTGGAAAGTATTCTCACACCTACTTGCACTAGGTAACACTACATAGTTGGTTCAGAAAGTCTGCAAATGTTTGCCGAACATTCAAAAACTTTTAGGTAGTAGATGATTATTCAAATTTCAATCATTTTTGGAAGGTGGTATTTCACATAGTTCCTAGCTGCGCTAGGAATAGTAGGTAGGTTCAGAAAGTTCGGCCCACTGTTTAGAAAACTGTTAGGTAAGTAATGTTCCAATTTTGAAAATTTCCAAGAGTGGCTTTATTTATGTTATTGCGTTATAATAAGAACCTTCTTTCAGGATTTGGTGGCAAAGATTATTATCATGAACTGGAGCGTTGGCTGTGGGTATCTCTATGGGGGCATTCAGAGTTCTTGAACACCTTAGACATTCCCATTTTCAACTTCCCTGTCCTGACCAATGAATTAGACGCAGTAGTAAATTTCCACAGGAAAATGATAATTTTTTCTCCTGTTCAGAAATCGGTTGGTAGGTATTCTTACCTAGGTATTATTAAACTTAGGTAGGTATTAAACTGGTTGGTAGGTATTCTTGAAAACTGGCTACATACTTAGTCACTCGTTACACTAAGTTGGTGCGGAAAGTACCTATGGCGAATAGTCACTTCCGTATTTGAAACGAAAGGCGTTTAGGTAGATAGGTACTCATCATGTCTATGCCTATAAATTTGACGAAGAATAAAAAATAAATAAAGTAAATATATTAGTGCTGAACTGCTGATATGCTAGTAGGTCTAGTGCTGAATGAAACTGTGCACGTTTGAAGTAAGTAATCACAAGGAGTCAGATATAATAAAAAACTCTTAGAGTAATGCATGCGTTACAGTGGAAGTCCCTTATGGTGGTGTAGGTATAGATCACTCTCACTCAGTGCAGATCGAAAAATCGAGGAAATCGAGGAAATTTTTGAAAACGGATTTTTATTCTCTAGAATCCAATGAAAGTACCTGTTAAGCCTTTTTTTTAAATGTTCAAAATTTGAACAATTTATTTTTGAAACAGTGAGAAAAAATTGTGCACACTTTTTGAACCAATTACCCTGAATTCTACATGAATGTTGATGAGAAATCCGTTTTCCGAATTAAAATATCTCCTTCCGTTCCCATATGAGAAGTCGAATGAAATTTATTCATTTTGGTGCTGCCACGTGGTGGTGGATTTGCAACTAAACTCGTTCCATTTAGCCTGAAGTGTGACGATACTTACCTAAATGGATGGAATACGGTGTCCTTTTATCTTCTAAAGAGCACCTATAAAAGGATTCCACTAGCTGGGCTCATTGATTTAAAAAAAATATGTAAATGATATTGATTCCAAACCTCCGATAAATTTGTTAGTTCCTACCTAGTATCCTTGAAGTACATGGTCCAAATTTCCAAAGTTTTCCCCTTAGAATGTGTAAGGGATTAATAATGTATTGTAGTAGAGTTTGGAGTAGTAAAGAGTTCAAACCATATCAGCTGTCCTCTCGGGAGGACTAGAATTTGCTTGATTATTTTCGTAAATAGTAGGTTGTAGCTTTTACCTAGGTGGGTAGGGAGGTACTAGATTTGTTCTCTAGAAACACATAATTATATGAAAAATCTCTTCTTCAATCTCTCCTTGAACTTGAATGAAAATTTTTAAATTTGTTTTTATGGAATATTGACTGAACCCCATCTTCAGTACCTATTGGGTGATGATTATTCAATAAATATTGCAATATTGCGACAGACAAGTGTGATTTGCTGAAAACGTTGACCAAATTTTGGTACATATAACTCAAAACAACACCTAGGTAATTTTGAATGAGGTATGTTGCTTCCTCAGGACTCCAGCAGACAGCCATGGGGGTCGTTATAGTATATTCAGTTGACAGATTTTCTGAGTTTGGTACATAGGTACCTCATTCATCACAGTGATGGAAACAAGCAAGCTAACTTTGTGGTAAGTGCCACTTATGGGAAAACGGTTTGTTCTACAACAGAAAGCCATGGTCATTTGAATTCCGCAATGCATACCAATAGGTCTTCTAATCATTTAGCTTTAAACCCTCAAATGTCAAATCCGAAAAGGTCGCTTCAACCTTTTGACGCTCTGGATGGTACCTACGCATCATTTTAACGATTCCATTTTCTTTCTACCACATCATGTATGAACGGTATAGGTATTTATATAATTTATTGACACTTAATAACCTTCTGTTATAGCTCTCAGAATTCATATCAGCTTGGAAATGAAAAAAGCTCTCGATCAAGTTGGTGGGTTCAAAACTGAACACAGAGGATTTGTTGACATAAAGGTAAATTTGATTCATATTTTTCAGTTCTGTTACATTTATTTCATTAGTAGGTAGATGGGTATACCTACCCTACCGCTTATATATACCTATATATATTTTGGAAAAATAATAATTTTGGATATTATTGGTTTTGTGAATATTTCATTGTACTATTCATCTTCAAGGGTAAAGGCGTACTTGACACCTACTGGTTGCTGAGTAAAGACGGGGGCGTGAGGAGAAACACAAACCAAGATCTAATGAGTTTTGCAGAAGACCAAGAACCTAACTACTTCCGTCGCACGGTGACCAAAATGCCTGATCTAAATGAACCAAAAAAAGTTCAGAAATGGTAAAATATATGAATGCTTTGGAGGGGAAGTTACCCTTATGAATCGGATAGAAGGTCGCCCTACCGGTTAGCACCCTAGGTAATATGAAATTAGGGTGTATGGGTAGTACCAAAATGTTTATTACGTCACAAGAAAGGGTACAGGCACCAGTTTTCTCACCTTTGGAGGCACCTATGTGGATTGAAGGGGGAAGCTTTCCAGCAACTATTATTCTTCGAGACTGTCTTATTTCCAAGGAATTGTCAAGTTTAGGTAGGTCCTAGGTATTTTGTAGGAAGGTTCCAACGCTCTATTGAAAATGACTGCGGACCCTAGATTACCTCATCTACGATGACTTGATGGTTAGTAGGCTTTACGACAGTCTACTAGCTGTCTTATTAAGGGTAAGTGCTTCATCCTTGTTCACATTTCTTGTAGTATTATTGGTAGGTACATATCATTAGGAACACTGAGAGTTCCATTCTTGCATTATATGGACCTCTGAAATATGTCATTGATTTCGGAAGATACCTAGCCTTTCGATATTTTTTTGTCGCTGGCTCAAAAACGTCTTTTGAAAAAAAATCAAATCCACCTGCTTAATTGATTTTTGGATTCATAATGAGTAGAAATGTATGAAGGAGATGAGAGTATGAAAGGACATCCCGGAGTTTTCAAATATCCATGTGATGAGTTCATACCAAGATCTCGGGGCTGACTGGTGCCTCTACGCCCATTTTAACCCAGGTAATTCTTCACAAGAGTTGTTTGTACTGCGTACAAACAAAATACCTACCTTAACAAGCCTATATATAATGAGTTTGGTCTTTGGTATAGGTGTTACCTACTAAAGGTATAGAAATACCTAGATTTGTTAAGTTAGGAGAAGTAGGTACTACCCATATTTCTTTAAATTAGGTACCTACCTACACAAGTTATTCAAATGCACTTCAATGAAAATTTTGTCAGATAATTTAATTTTTGTTGTAAAAGTAGAACTTAATGTTTATTATAATTACCTACCTACCTACTTATGGTAGGTAATGATAATTTCATGGATTTGGCCATTTTCGTTGGTAGGTATACCAATGAACCTATAGGTACCTATTTTTCAGAGTTTTTACTAGAATTATACTCAACTTGGAGCCACCTTGGTACCTACCTACAAGTTTCATTTTTTTATTTCTGATTTGGGCTACACTGCACTGCCCCATGACAAGTTTTTCTCCAAATCGAAATTTCTTTTTCAGTCGGCCAAGTCATTTACTGGACTGTCACGATAAGAGTTAATTTTTAACATTCCTTTGACATAACTTTGACATGAAAAAGCACCTCAGTAAATTATAACACCATATTGGTTACGAACACATTTTCTTACAGCTAACAAACTTAGTTTCGGTGGGCACCTAGCACCTACCTCTCAAAAATGTTTTGTGATATTGCTTACTTATGATACGGAATAATTACAACAATGAGGACAGTAGCGTAGCCAGGATTGCTGAATGGGGGGGGGGGGAGTATCTAAAATAGAACATATACTTAAGTTTTGACTTTACAAAGCTGAATGTAAATTTAACAAAGCACTAAATCTTAAAGGTAACGTTAGGTACCTAAGATAAATTGATAAAATAAAACATATTTATTTGGCAAAATAATAACAACAGCAGGGGCGCCATTTAAGGGGGCAGGGGGGGGCCAAGGCCCCCCCCCCCCCCAAGGAATTGATAAATAATGAAAATGACTACTGGAGTTATCTAGAATATCATAGCATTCTTTTAAAAAGTTATTCTTTAAAAAAGGAATATTTTGAATGAATATTATTGGAATTTAGCAATGCTAATTTAATGAATTGAAAAAGGATACTTTGATTTTGTTTGTATTTATTATTTTATTGAAACTTTAAATATGTAAAAGGAAGCATAAAATTAGCCTACATCTAAATGTAATATTAATTTAAACAAATTTGCGGGGGAAAAAACCCTGGACCCCCTTTCCTTAGTAGATATATCATACCCCCTGGTGTTTGCCCCCCCCCCCCCCCCCCCCCCCAACAGTTTGGTGAAATGGCGCCCCTGAACAACAGTAATAAGTACATCTTGTCAATGCAGAAATCATAATGGGCAGTTTCCGTTGTACGAATTTTTTATTCTTGATCTCAGACTCGGATTTAGTACCCTTGAAAACCCCCCACTGCCAATCTTCATCTCAAAACTCAGTGTAGCCTGGGCAAAAATTGATAGAAAGAAAACGAAATGACGTCATAATGGCGCTGAGCCCCCCCCCCCCCGGATTCTCCACTGAATGGGGAGTAGGTACCAACGGGGTCTGAAGTCGGCTAATCTTTCCTCGGAAAGTGTAGTGACGTACCACAATGAAGCTCTTCCTCTGAGCTGGAGTTACATGTTGCCCGAATCATGAATCATGACTTTCATCTGGTTTTAACAACTTTTTCTCCCTTCAAAGTGTCTCTGACCTATTTTTAATCCTCGTAAAGTGGATGGCTTCGGTAATAAACTTGGAACAATATCATGGATACTCCTTCCTCAACCGAGTAATGGTTTGCAGAGTATCCACCAATGGCCACCAGTGACGTCATCAAATCTTTACGAGTTGAAAAAATAAATAGGAGACGAATTTAGTAGGTACCAAAAATAGCTAACCCATCTCAATCTGTATTTTTAAACAGAAAAAGATTAATACAAAAAATATGTGGGTAGGTACTGACGATTAATACTCCAAGGCAATGAACTTGAAGACAACCTCTGTGTTGAGTGACGCCAAAATAACATAGAAATGATTGACTCAATGGAAATTTAAAAGTGAATAAGAAGACCAAATTATTAAATATAATCAAAATAAATCTAAGTCTATTTTATTGTAAATACTATCTGTTAATAATTATGGGTCAAACCAACAGTATTATAAGAATATCTATGCGTTATTATACCATTTGCACTTCTGGAGAGGGGAAAAAATCGTTAGTCACAAGAAACAATCTGCCTCCTTAGCAATAGTCAATGAATCCATGCCGTGCTTGTTATCGTTAATTTATTTGAATTGCAAGTGATAGCCTACCGAAAATTGTAAATTATATTTTCAGCTGTTTAATACATTCCTCAAGTGTTCCATGGGGGAATTTAAGTTTAAACTAACGTGTTTGATATGAATAATTCGATAACATCCTAAATAGCATTAAGGATTTAAAATGTAAATGTGAGGGCACGAGAATACTAATTTTGTATGTAAGCACTTATTCTGATTTGTGGAAGGAATCTTCTTTGTTGACCAAACCTCCATAGGAATATCTGAGCACGGTGGTGCCCAGCGCTAAGATTGGTAAATTGTGTTGAGGAACCTTAAGTAGCTAGGTACCTACTGCGCGTCATTATTTTCAATTATTATAACTTATGTAAGTGACGGTATAGCCCTTCAGGGTCACAGCTAATCAAGAGGGGTCATAGGTAGGTCTGCCCAAGATGTGGGAGGTTTCAACGTAGGCGTAAATCCCTCGTAAATGAGGACAAGGTAGATATCTACTCAAAATAATAGGAGCGAGACGTTGTGATTTATTGTTCTGTGAATAATGCAGGTATATAATTCATTCAGCAAAATTTGTTGAACACCTCGATTTTTTTTTTTTTACGTTTCAAGGAGCGTAGATTCCAAAAATGCGATGTCCGTCCGCCGTATCATCCATATCTACCTTGATTTTCGGATGAAAATGGGTTACGTTTAATGGGTGGGGAGAATTTTAATGGGTTTTATAGGGTTTTTTTAGTGAAGAATTGAGGTTGTAAGAAAGGTTCGGCTCCCAAAATTAATTTTTTATGAGTCAAAAACCTGGGAAATCCCCATAGATTTGTATAATAACACTAGTATTTGTCAAAAATGAGAGCCTAATCCAAGTTTTGGGGGGCCAAAATTGGTGGAAAGCATAAAAAATAGCTATTCAGAAACAATAAATTAGTTCATTTATTGTTTCTGTAGGTATGTCCAACAGAATAACAAACCCATGTGACAAGGACTTCGCAGCGTTTTTCTTTTTACCGTAGGTACTTACCTGCACCATAGACATTAATGTGCACCTGTTTGAATATGAAAATCTATTCGAATCATCTTGAGGAACCTACCTAGGTACATCTCGAGCCAATTTGTTTGGAACCGTTCATTTATCCCTAGCTTCAAACTTGTATGCTCAAAAAGTGAAACGTTAATAAGTGCAAGCTATAATACACGTATAAGGTATGTTGTTCGCAGACGAGAGCCCCATTCTTACTGTGACAGTTTATTGACAATGAATTTTTACGATGCCACAGTCGGTTTTTTTCAAGTACATGTCCCAGATACGCGAATTTCTCGTAGTAAATGAAACCACCTACTAATATCGGGTAGGTACTTTGCGCCTGCCAAATGAATATTTTTTACTTTTAATTTGATAGGTGTCACCTATAGCCTACAATACACGAAGGGAGCACCGTAGGTAGCTACGCTCCGGACTTGTTTACTTTGATTCATTACCTGTGTGTTCATGTGTTTTAAACCCCATTGCAACAGGAGGTTTTTATTTGTTTCAAGAAATTCGAAATTACCGCAGGTTTTGTTTGGCACCTAGCGGAATACACAGACTGGACGCCACCATGATCATAAATTCATCTCATTGTACTCGTTACTGTGTTTAATGAAATCAATCTAGTCTTAGCATATAGGTATTATTACCAATAAATGTAATTTTATAAGACAAATTTGCAAGTTACATTGTAAATAAAAAATATATTATACCTACCTATTTAGCTGATGTTCCTCCTAGATGACCCCCAATTGCCACTGGTTAACTCCGATTCATCACCATTTTCTATCGTACCTGCCCAGGAATGTGAATTAGTTTTCTCTCTTGGATCTCTGACAATGAAGCATCATGTAGATACCATGATTTTAACCCATAAGTAAGCTGCAACTTAGTGTTAGCACACGTGTAGGAATAGAAAAGTAACCATTTATCCATGAAAATGACTGAAAAGTATTCGAAGAGTACTCTCAAAATAAGTACTACATTTAGAAAGGAGGGGAGATCATCAATAACAGATCCAGCAACAATTTTGTTTTCAAATTTCTTTATTAATCCATGAACGGAAAGTTAGGTATTTCTTATTAACTAGGACTGAATGCAAAAAATAGCAACTAGATTAAGATTATAGTATTCTTTCTGGACTCACGTGCGCAATAAATAAAATCGAAGCTTTAAACATACTTATATCACGAACGAAATTGTACTTGTAAAATATATATTGATTATTTTTCAAGGTAGTTACAGATCAATAAAAACTGGGATTCGATAAATTACCTAAGTATTGTCAGGATATGATTAGCACGTCCCTGTTTTCCTATACTAAAAAGGTTATTATGACATGGGTTGCATAAATTGACAAAATAGTCGTGTCTTAAGGTACCCACGTCATGAGAATAGTTACTGGTAGGCAACGAATTGAAAAATGAAGTGATGAACTCATGAAAAGGAAAGCACCACATCAGGTAATTTATATAAACATACATTTTGGGACACAAGTGTTAAGACTGTTCATCCAACGTTTAATGAGTAAATAATGGCAAGTAGCGCGTCATTTTATCTTTTGAATACATAAGTAGTTTTCTTCGGATTTGTACGACTACTGCACTAGCCTTACTAACGTAGTAGTAGTGCATTCGTTTTGAACATTTCATTCAATTTTGTAAAATATATGAAATGAATAAATAGTAGACCGTCTATTGCTTTGCAAGAAAGATTCAATGTTACATCGCCTCACAAAGGTCACATTCTTCAAGTGAATAAAAATGCTTTGATCCAAAAAAGTGATAAAAGGTACAGTTTTTCTGCAGTCTGCAAAAAAAATCATAGCCAGGTATGACAAATTGGAGAATATGCACTCTTACATAATTTAGCCAGTTTGTGAGATTTCGATATAATCAAGATATTCGCTGTGGAAGGTATGTAATCGACATTTTTCATCAAAATTAATTTGGAACCTCCTTTGCTGTCATCAACATACAATATCATCAGAAAGCACTCAGATTTCCAGATCAGACAAAACCAACAATCACCGATTTACTATACAATAGGTTAGGTTATTAACTGAACCCATCAGTTTTCGAGAGTGTAATTACATGGTAATGATCACGAAAAAAATGTGACTTTTCACAAACTTAGGTTAAAATACGACCAGCATTACAACTCACGTGGCACTTATATTAACCAATTTAGTCAATTCTTGATTTGTGACAGCCATTTTTTTGTGGCTGGATTATTGGCGTCAGAGGAAGGTAAAAGTATCTAGTGGAATGGATAGATGAAACGCCGTGACATGAAAATCAATAACCGTGAGTCGGCCATTAATCGATTGAAAGGAATATAATACGGATTAAAGTTTTAAATATCACAATTAGGCACTCTAGTATGCATTCACAAAGATCTTGGAGTTATTTTACTGATCAGTGAAGTCAAAGATTTTAATGTAATCCCTCGTACATAGTGTATTATTGGTAGGAACCCGGAAAAGCTTTCAACATAGAAAACCCAACTTTGAATTTACAGTGAAGAAAAACCCAATAGCTTCAAAGAATATAATAAAATACGATGAAAATCCAGATCAACCATAAAACGGCTAACAGTAACACGAATCCTATCACAGATAAATAGTACACCATTCTCTCTGGTAGCGAACAATCGAAATACCGCTATTTACAAAAGAATGTTTATAGCAACTCAAGATCACAATGCCTGATTTCAGGGAACGCTTTCCTCAATTTCATCTCAATGCGATCTATTTCACTCCCGATGTTGTCTATGATGCACTCGCTGTGTTTTAGAATGAAATTCTCAAGTTCCTCTACGTTCTTGAAGCTCTGAACTTCGGCTAAAAGAGCTTGAAGGTCCTGATTGTCAAGATATGACCTGGCCATTTCCCTGCCATCAAAGTCGAGCTCGGCTTTGTAGCGGACTAGGGAGTTGCCCATGTCAATCCCCTTGACGTCGTGGATGGCTCTGATCATTACGTCTTTCTCGAGGAACGCGTTGATCTTTTCGAGATGTTCCTTACTAATGGACCGACCAACTAGGGCGGCAACATTGGTGTATATAATGAAAGATGCGACTGACGCCAGGATACCGCCGATGACGATCGAACCAATCGCGTCAGGGAGTGAGGAGTGGTATACAGAGGTCAAACCCATACACCCTGCAGCCACAACAACTCCAACAACTGCTGCCATATCTTCGAGGAGAACTACCGTCACTGAAGGATCGTGCCCACGTAATACGTATTCTTTGAAGCTCATTTCCTTCTCTTTCGCCCCCTTTTTTATGGAATTGATGGCCACCAAAAGTGTGGCACCTTCACTAACAAGCGAACCTCCTAAAATACAGTAAGCCCAAAAGAAAGCCTCGATGGGTTGAGGGTTAAGCAAACCTTGGATGCCGTGGTAAACTGACAGCCCAGCTCCAACACAGAAAATGCCGACACCGGATATCAAAGATGCGACGTATTTCATATTGGCGTATCCATAGGGGTGTAACTCGTCGGCTCGCTGCACTGACTTGTGAATGCCATAAGCCAAAATCAACTGGTTTATTGTATCCGCTAAAGAGTGGATTGCTTCGGAAAACATACTGTGAGATCCAGTATACAGCCAAGCCAGGACCTTGAAGAGAAAATTGCTAGCATTAATAGCTACCGCAGTCAACACAACTTTACCTGACGATCCTCGAAGACCTTCTGTCACACTTCCTATACCTATGCCAGCCTGTTCATTTAGTTCTCTTCGATAGTCCCTGAGACGTCTCTTATTTGAAAACATACTTTGGACGTAAAATTTACGTTCAAGTTCTCTATTTAATAACTCTTTCATCAAGTTCTCTCGTGAGCCCCACACTTCCAAAGCTTTGGCTTCCACGTCTTTCCGCCAATACACGGAAATCGGAGGTTCGCTCTCATAGGGCGACCTTCTCTTGGTAGCTCTCAAACTCTCAAGATCTTTAGGGCGCAAAGCAAAATCTGACATAGCTTTCGCGGGAGTGATGAAATTGCGTTCCATGGACGTAGCTGTCAAATCGACTCTCAACCTTTTCTTGACAGCTTTGGTGACTGCTTCTTTGATTAGATTGACGGTCTTGGGTTCCGCAGGAGTCACAGGAATAGAATCCACGGAGGTCGAAGAAGGTGGTGGCATAACAGGCCCAGCAGAAGGCGGTACAGAACCAGTGCTTTGTGTTTTGACAGAAGCTCCTTTGGCTTCGACTGCTGGTTTCGACGGGTCGGGTGGATCGCCATGACTGACCGACGAATATTTCAATATATTTTGTAACTTCCTATACTGCACATACCTCGGTTTTAATACCTTTAGAATCACCACCGGATCCAGCTGATTGGAGAAGTTGCGCATGAAGAAACATCTCGATAAGCCAGTAGGTAATCGGACCATTCCAACTATTCACAGCTCATGAAGGTGAAGCTTTGCAGTCCCGATCGGTCGGAAAAGTTGTTCAGAAAAACACAAATGTTAGAGAACCATAATAGAATACTGTTATCGATTTTCAATCCTAGTAATAATCACAAACAACAATGAATCACTGAATAATGCAAGAGGAAAACGAAAACTGTGCTGTATAGATTACTGCCTAACCTGACAAGTGCAACAACGTAGGAGGTTACAAGGCCTTTTTGCATGGATCCTACAACATAATGTACATGATTTAGGACACCCATCCAAGTACTAACCACGCCCGACGTAACTTAACTTCGGTGATCGGACGAGATATTACTGTCAGATGTAACAGAGATATCAATGCAATGAAAATGTTGAAAGGCAGCTCCTGGGGAAATCACCCTACCGTCCAAGAAAACTTATTTAAAGGAGTCACCCTACCTAAAATTAAATATGGAATGCATGTGTACTCTTGGGGATCTGAAAAAGTAGTGAATAAACTACAAGTCATTCAAAACTCAGCCCTTCGCCAAATTTTAGGTGCTGTATCGACCACCCCTATCCCATCCTTACACACAATCACTGATTTCCCTTACATGCACGCTATTAGACAGCTAACAACAGACCAAACCATATGCCGCATGATATGCCATGATCCTTCGATCAGAACTCTCGCCAGAATATTTTACACTAAAAATTGTTATCTTACCAAACATTTCAGAGCCCTTCAGGAAAGATATCAGACCGTTATGAAACTAATTAAAGATAAAAATATTGCAACACTCTCTTATAAAGAAATAAAATTTAGAGCCCCTAGCCCGCGGAGTTATGCTGCTATTGAGTCCATACCCAATATTACCAGCAAACGAAACTTCCTCCCCTCGCAACTCAAATTCTACACAATGGAGCATATAAATAGCCAATTCCATGACTTTCACCAAGTATACACAGATGGATCTAAATTGTGTAATGGGGATACTGCCTCGGCCTACTTTTGCTCCGAGCATAAAGCAGGCAAAGGTTTTAAGATAAGCCCTGTGTGCTCTAATTACACTGCAGAGTTGTTTGCCATTTACAAAGCAATTCAGCACCTATTTCAAGACCACTCAGATCAGTCAAAAAACGCAGTAATACTTACAGACTCCAAATCGGCTATATCTTTTCTGAAGAACATAAAAATGGGGGACAACCCCCCTCCACTAATGCAACGTATAATAAATTTAGCCAGTGGATATCAAAGAAAGAATAATAAACAAATTTGCTTCCAGTGGATACCAGGTCACGTGGATATCCCCAGAAACTCCATCTGTGACCACTTGGCCAAACACACAGCGGAAAAGGGAATTCTCTCCAACATCCAAGTCGCCTCAGTGGAGGAAGCCAAAGCCGAATTTGAACCAGCTGCAAAGGAACTCAGTCGACAAAAAAAAGAACTCAGACTCCTCACTGCTGGACAGCAAACGCAATATATTATTCCCCAAAACAATTATAGCGTATGGTATAAAGGGATCACTAGAAGTATTCGCTTCTTCACAGTCCTCAATAGGATACTCACTGGACACGGAAACACGCCATACTACAGATACATCGTTGGGAACGGGGCGAATGCACCAATTGCGACGGAAGACCAGACCTTGGCCACCCACTGAACTCATGCCCGAAGTACGAAGACGACAGAAGAGCCCTTCTCCAAAAATACCAAGAAAACAACATTGACGACATCCTTAAGAATAACTTCCGAATCGAAACCTTCGCAGAGATATACCAATTTGTGAACAAAAATAATATAGACATCTAAAAAAAAAGAAGGAAAAAAAAAACACTAACGCAGTGCAACATGGCTTCACGCTGGCACTAGAAAATCGAAAACCACCACCACCACCATGATTTAGGATCCATGCCGTGCAAGGGGTCAAGTGTGAGCGTGCTGCTCCTGCCACCGTTTTTGAAATGGGGGTGAAATTGCGGGGGTTGGATTCTGAAAAATCCACGATTTTCTTATGGATTGGCAACTTTTGTGTTCTGCCATTCTTTCTGATTTACCTATTTTGTGAAATCAAATTCGATATTTTGGCTGTGATTGTTTGAATGAGCGAACTGCACTCGGAATTTCGTGGAAGAAGAGTACCTACTAAGTGAGTACCTACTTAAGAAAGTGATACAACATACCTACAAGTCATGGAAGCCAAGCGATCCAAAGTAGTGGTATAGTTGGTAGGTGCCTTCCTTAATAATTAATAAATTAGGTATGGGATACATGTACATGGACATACGGGGGTGCATGTACCTACGTGTTCACCAGGCATGGGCACCTAGATACCGACCTTGTTTCTATCTCGGACCTCACCACAGTTAGGTGCCTATATACCTACCTAGAGGAAGTGATTAATAGACGTGCCCAATCAGGTAGGTATTTTTTGGTAGGTACTATGTAGGTAGTTATAAATGGTTAGTTTGTAACTACTAGGTATTTGGTATAATTTATAGGTATGTATTCCATTTATTTATCACTTCATGTTTTTACATAAGTAGGTACATATTTGTAATTCAATTGGAAATATTAAGAAATGCTTCTCTGGTTTCTACTGCCTTTACTTTTTTGATCCATATTCACGAAGATATTTTCAAAATTTGTAGTCAAATATCTCAAAGCCAATATCAAAATGAAGCATCCAATCAATAACATGACTGTTAAACGTACTGGGCGATGGGTTAAATCGTTGTACGTCCTGTAAATTTTCCTCCAAAAGTGCCTACTACGGTCTAGGAAAAAATTCACGTACAAGTTTCTATCGTAGTAATCTGTATTTGTCCTGAAACGGCTATATTCAAAACTGTCGGTATAGTTTGCTTCTTGTCCTGATAAAATTCGGTATAGCCTCTTCGTATTTTCGGTTGGAACAATAACAACGTGGTCAGTACATATTACACGCTCGTATTTAATGGGAAATGATGTAGATTCTTCGGAAATGTCTCTGCAAAAATCTTCGGGAATTACTCGCAGAAAGTTGGAAGATGATTTTTTGCGAATCCTCAAGTAGCAAGATACCTCATCATGTAAATCATCGCCCTCAAAGGAGAGTGCTACAGACCTGCAGAGATCCATAATCGAGCTGTCCAAACCAAACATTGATGAATCGCTCTTGGGGAGAGAGCTGTGCAGTGCTGCCAAGCATACCATCAGCTGGAGATCAGTTTCGAGCATCGAGCTCAAGCCAGAATTACCGTGTACCGTCTTGTTTATTTGATCGTGAATGTCACATATAGTTCTGGCATGCAAATTTGCTGCAAGATAAAAACACGGAATGACAGTTACTCAGGTGAAAAGTAGTCGCCCTCGTTCATAATATTTAGTTAAGTACATTTTAGGAAAAGTACACAATGATTTTTCCTGAGGCTATCCAGAAGTATTAATTGAATGAATATTGATGAAAGAATATCAACTAAGCTAAGAATCCATAGGAATACCAGTCCTTAAGTATTAGGTGAACGAATATTGATGCGGAGCCAACGGTGATTATACAAACACCTCTATGTATGATCACGGACGATATTTTTATATGATTTTCTATTACCTTCGATACCTCGATTTTTGGGAATCTCTGCATTAAACAATGATACTTCGATAGGTACCTACCCTACACATACATTTCATAACCCACTGATGGCGTAATTTTGTGTCGTATGGCCTGTCTAGAGTAAATACACTCAACAGATGGCGTTACAAATCAACAGCACGTGAACTACAAATCAATAAAATAATCCTATCAGTAGGTAACTTACCAATGGCAGTCGTTAGTAAGAAAATGGAGAAGTTCACAACGTAGCTCATCATGTTGGGCTGAGCGGAGCTGGAACTCTGAGTGAGCAGGCATAACTATTTTTAACCCAGTAAAGTTGTTTATTTTTCCTTACGTAAATTTCCTGCTTCAGTAGAATGGATACCGTGCAGATGATATTTCTGGGCATTTGATCCGATTCCAAGAGGATTTACTTAACCATTATAAGCCAAACTCAAAGTAACAGTTCTGTGCACGCCATTGTTGTAGTAGGACAGTAGGTAGGTATGCACAAATGAATCCAATCAGTTAGTGGTATTTCCTAAAATATGTGCTAGGCTGGGCACTAGTAGAAACCATCTAGGTATTTAGTAAATAATGAAACTTCAGCATTAGGTAGCTGAAAATCCATCTGCCGAGGTATGGAATGGAATATTCGAAGGGAGATTCTAAGGGTAAATGATTCAAAGATTATTAGCTATGTGAGATTTTCACGACTTTATTTTTCTCCCCTTTTATGAGTTGGTGTATAGTAAACTATTCCAAAAATTCCGATTAAATTACTATTATGCCCATGGGTTCCAACTCTCGTGACCCCCATCTGAAAATTTGGATAAAACGAAAAATTATGCGTGTCACAAGGGCTTCCTAGTTTGCTCAGGCGCTTACAAAAGTTCAGTTAGGATTTTGAAGGTGTTTCTATCTAGAGCACAAAGCCTACCTTGGATTTAATCAAATCGGTTGAATGGTAAGGGATAAAGGGTGGAGTGCGCCTCATGGAATTCCGCGAATGGCCGTGTAAGAACAAGTTGTTAGGTACCTAGTTCCTATGTCATGAATATTGATGATAACCATTTGGTACCGTAACCCCACAAAATCGAACGACTAGAATCAGATTCTTCAAGGAAGGTTTGAAACGCTAAACGCAAGTGACAATTTTAATATCGGAGGCAACGTTTTAGTTATTTGATAGAAATAATCCGAATATTATTTTTTGTTAGTTACCCACCTACCTATTTTGCCATTTATTTAAACACGGCATTAATCTTTCATTAATCTAGGTACGTGCCTAGTTCCAAAGTCAAATGTTTAGATACCTGCCTATGTAGAGTTGAAAGGGTAGACTACATGTCCTAAAACTCCTAGCACAGGCAGGAGTAAAGGGGTAGATCCTTGGTCTTCACCTTAGACAGCTAATATTTCGCTGTTACCCTCAGTCAAACAATCATGATAGACCGCAGATTTCATGATGCATCCTTTCAATTGATTCTAATCCAATTCAATTATGGATCAAGGTATCTATGGTCACTCCACCACTGTTTATACCAATACACTAAATCAATCGAAAATCTATTATTTGAACCAAATTCCCAACAAATTTCACACGACAATGCCCAGTCACATTTATTAACACCATTCAATATACAGCATTGTACTAGGCACACTGTCATGTTTTGTTCGTAATGATGCTGCTTTACGTGAGAGGAGCTTCAAGAAGGGCACAAACAGTGGTACGTAAATGATACATACGTAAATGATAGCGGGCAGGATGAGAAACAACTGCTTGTAGTAAGGCATTTTCTCCATTGTGAAAATAGGTTTGTTTCGTCATGAGTAACATTCACTGTACTACGTGCAATCGCTGATCACTTCCCGATAACAACCTGCTTTGAAGGACAGTTACAGTTGCTAGAATTAGCAGTTGTGAAATTTTAAGTACCTACTTATGCATCAACATAACATGTCTTGGAATATTTTTTAAAAGGCTGATCGAATTCGAGGTAAACAAATCAACCGCGAGGAAGTGGCGAAATCCAAACCAGAACAATATGGAGCTTGGCGCAGCACACTCGACCAATCCGTCTTATCAGGTTTGATACCTCCTACCATACCTCAGGCACTGGTACCTACATGGAGTAAGTTGAAAGTCGTGGCCTTCCAGAGGGTGGATTTGAAAAAGATTGTACCCAGACGCGTAGGCCAGGAAATCGTCAAGGCTTACACAGCTGGAAAAATCGTGGCTTGGAAGAAATTGAAGGAATGTAGCACCCATTGTAATCCGTCTAATTATGTCAAGAACCATTCTGTGATGTTTAACCCTTGTTTAACTCCCGAAGATGTCCGTCCATCTGTTTTCCTCTCGTTTAAAAAATCAATGAGTTCTAAAATAGTCACACCGAAATCAGGTTTCTTGAAGTCCAGGTCCTACTATCACACTGCATCGCTACCCGAAATGAAATTCAAAAGCGCCTTTCCACTGATATCAACTGACGAGCGACACATCCAGTTGATACCAAGGAGGTTGATGGAAACGGCTTCTACTCCCGCGAGATTTTCCAATACAATGGTGACCACAGAAAAAGGAATCACGGTGAGGTTTAAAAAAATATAAGTTCGACCCAGGTGTAGTTACCTACCACTCTTACATCTATAATGTGGCTGTATATTATGCGAGTAACAATGGGATTTCTAACCTCATCTTTTTCTAGATCAACCAGAAGGTAGGTTAGGTGAGCAACCACTACGGAAAACTAGTGACCTTGACAGGTTGTCTAAGGTCAAATAAGTGGATTTAGAGAAAATGGGTTAGAAACACTGTTGCATGTTACAGTTCGCTTGACCATGTCAACAAGAGCTCAAATACGAGGGTCACAAAAACTTTAGTAGGTAAACATGTTATCCTCAACATGCATAATAATAAGCGACGATTGTATATTCAGATTAAAGTAAACACCACTGGATACGCGAGAGAAAACATTACCGTGGAAGTGGAGAATGGATGGTTGGTCATAGAGGCACTTTCAACAGCTTCTGAAGAAGGCGGAGGCTACTTACAAAAACACATGATGCGCCGCTATGAGATCCCGCCTTATTCTGACATAGTTAACATCAAAGTCGAGCTGAACGAACAAACCAAAGAGCTTAGGGTCACCATACCAGCACTGAAACCCAAAGTTAGTTACTCCCTTCTCTACTTTCATAACTTTAATGGTTCCCATATAAAACTGAGCTACCAGGGGAAACGACCCTGTCCAATTTTGGTTTATTATTTTCAACAATGAACCATTGGAATCGAGCATGAAAAAAACAATTCTAACCCCCCCTCAAAATGTGATGGTTTACGTTTCAAGGTACGTAGAATCCGAAAATGCAATAAAAATATTTCTGTCTGTCCGCCGTACGCCGTACGGGCCACTTTTCTTAGTTACCATGAATAAAAATTGATGAAATTCCGGTTATAGGTTCCGTTCGGGGTCTAGTTGGTCCTCGAAGCTCGGCGCTACTGTCAGTCATCTCTAAGGGGTTGAAATGTTCAGAACGCCGTAGCTCGAAAACTTTCGATTGAAGGGTATGGTTTTTTTTACGTTATTAAATTTGTCTTGAGCGAAACAATTTTTTGAGACCACCCGGATCACTGTACGTCCAGCCGTTCGTGTGCGCCAAAAAGCTTCGTCAACACGATTTGAATCAAACGGTATAAATCCGTCCGGGATATCATCACTAGGGAGCACCTGATTATAATCAAGGATGGCTGTATGAAGTCGAGTTGGTTGTTCTGCGATATTATTTCATTTGATAAGTGATGGACTATTGGATTTTGTTGGTAGGTACTTGTGAAACGTGAACAAACGTTGAAGTATTATTGATGGGTAAATTATTACACAACGGTAAATTATTACAGAACGGTAAATTATTACACAGCGGTTCATCTACCAAGAAGGGGCTGGATTTTGTTGTTCGGTTGAAGTATGGGCAAGTTATTACACAACGGTTCATTATACTTGACCAGAGGGTAGGTACTGACCAAAGAGAACAGTGATCTACGCACACATCAACAATTTTCCTTCAGAACTTCATTATTTGCGTTTCTTTTCGCCATTTTCGTTACTGTTTGTCATCGAAAGAATTTTAGGAACATTTAACTCGTGATTTAGGTAAGTACCTAATAACGAGTACGGGGTTAGGTACTAACCTACGGAGAGTCTGCGATCTACATAATATGTATAGACTAGTACATATCATATAGACGGGTTATCTATACAGAGAGCTGTGACCTGTAAAAGAGGGCATTCTGTACAAAATAATAAACCGTTGTGCAGGGATTTGCAGCGTTTTTTCTCGCGGAAGAAATATCGATCTTCCGCGAGAAAAAATTGGATAGTTCGGGGGCTCAGTTGTTTCATACTGATTGGCTCCTCCAGCATCCATGGGGCTTTGAGCTGGCAACATAGGAAGGAACGTAGTAACAATGACGGGGCCTTACGGGTTGATACCCTGGCTCATCCATGTTAAGGCTGGGGCTGGAGCCACTTGGAATCATGTGGACAGCAACAAGCCAAGTGGTTTTTTCGAGTATGGGGCCTCTCTTAAGTTGTGTTCCTATAGAAGTACAGATCAAAAGTTCTTTTTTTCTCAAATGCGTTGTACGATTATATAGCACAATGGTATAACGGTTAGCTGCTACCATCAAAGCACGCTGCTCCAGTAGAGATGTGACGTTAGGTACGCTGCGGATTGGAACTAGTATATCATTTTCTAATGGGACTTGTCAAGAATAAAATCCAATAAAATATTACGCAAACGAAAGTGAGGGCCAACATTTCAATCCCTTCTCGTATACGTGAAAGTGCCACTTTCGTTTCCACCAGCTAGCTTATCATATTAGACACTAATTTTGCTAGAATGTGCATAATTAAATTGTACATTTCATAACTCTATTGTTTTCAGGACACTTTCAACTGAAGGAGCACCGGAAGGAAGCCATGCGAAGATCGAGCTCACCATAACCAATTTCAAAAATAAAACAATGACTATTAAACGACAGTTAATTTTATTTCAGTTCACAAAAATCAAAACAATTTCCTCAGCACAGATTTTTTGCATAATTTTCTTTCTTTTTTTACAGTTGAAGAATAAACAAAGTTATAACTTATCAATATATTTAAATGTTTAATATATAAAACTAATATTACATACTAACATGCATATTATTCATCTACTTTTACGGTGGGTAAGTGGAAAAACTATAAACTGAAGGGCGAGGGATAATGAACTGATCAAATGCAAAAAATGTAAATCGTCCGTAGTGGCCCCATTAGGAATTTCCCGTAATAAAAACTAAAGGGATTTTTTTTTGAGTATTTCGGTTTACAGGGTTGTGATGAAACGACCAGAACGACGAGGAACCAGGTGTATATGAAATAGGTAGGTAATATTGGTCTTGTTCGGAAAGTTGTGCAACGGAAATTATAGTACGTAGGTAGTAGGTAATATTTCTCTGTGGGGAGTAACAATAAAAAAGTGGTTATTAGAAACTGTACAAAATCTTTGCTCACGTAAAATATTTCAGGAACTCGAGGGTTTCGAAGTTACAACACATAATCGTACAATAAACAAATTTGAAAGAACACAAGATGTTACGATGAGATGGAACATACCACGTTGTATCCCCAATTACAGTTGAAATGCTACATATCCAATTCAACTTGTTGAAATGTGGCAATCGGTATGTCCCTAGAATATTGCAGTGAACAAGTTTCTATGTAAGCACATAAAACAAACTTTGCAGCAAGAAGGAAATATACATTTATATTAGTTCTGTGACGACGTGGTAACGATTTCATGAGTAAAAATTGGTACAGAAAGTCGATAGACTCTCTCCATACTAACATTTATATAATGTATAATGATGTACCCGCAAAATACAAAATATAACTTTATACATGTTTTTACGATCCTGTCGCACTGATAAAATATAATATAATATAATCAAAACACTCAAGTTTTGTACAACATACATATAGTATACATTGAAGGATATTTTAAAATAACAAGGGTGCAAGGAGGGAGGAGGTCAGATTCGATATTTTATTACTGTCTGGTATATTAACAATAGAGAGGGCCGAATGCTATACGTTCATAAATTACTGGTTGGTAGCATAGTTCAAGTAGAAGCACTTATAGAAGGAACCTTGCACCCTCCCCTAGAAAAAATTAGTCATAATAAAATTATTAAAAAAATAAACATCTGAATAGGTAGTCAACAACAATACACAGAAACGATCAACTACAAAATCATAGGAATCATGGTTAAACGCTTCAGATCAAGAATGCCAATTAAACAATACGCATCTATGTGCCACAAAATAATTTTTAAAAAACGTATATAATTATCTTGATGTGTAGTATGGGTAGAGCCAAGAGAGTCAGGGCATTGAACGTACAGATACTGACGGTGTCGGCACGTCCGTTTTATTTGACATTTTGCACAGCGTGAGTAGGTACACTTGAAATACGAAAATAAATATGGCTGGTTAAAAAGGTGCCACAATTAGTTCCAACAACACCCAAAAAACTGAATTTTATTTACATGAATTAAGATGAAACAGAAACAACAGTGAGATATGTTGAATAGACATCTTACTAGCTAAATGTTCGCCCCCACTGAACAAAATGTAAATAATTATAAATCTTGATCAAAACTGGAATTTGTTCGTCGGAACCATGTAACTTCAGCAGTTCTTATAGTATTACGAGTACAAGAAGCACTCCTACGTAATACTGAGTAGGTATGGTAAATGTTCGTAAAGTTTATAGGTCGTGTTAAATTAGATTTCAGCTGCAGACAATAAACAACCATAGATTCCACCCAGGAATAGGTACCACACTTCGGTCAAACTTCTGTTACTGAGAAGTATTTCATAATGTAGGAAGACAAATACCTACAACACGGACTGGATTGTAATCCAATTAAACTAACAATTAAAAAAAAAGTGCGAGACTCAAGGGTTTTTGTGATGTTAACCGGGGCCAATTTGGCGGGAAATCAAATAACGATGTAAGATTAGTCAAAATCTAGAAAGGTGTGAGCAGGAACGAGCTGACTATTAGAAAACGAGGAATAACTCATCAGTTTGGAAGCTGTGGAAGAAAATTCAGATTGGGGCTGGGATACCGGGGCGTCACAATAATCATAATTTATATACACACAGTTCATTCACTTGAGTGAAATATGTAAGTCTCTTGGTATGATGAAAGTTTGACCCGAGGAGCGCAGGCACTTTCACAATCCCCCTACCCTATTGTGTCTCGACTCAAGTTGAGGCAAAACCCCAACATTGGGCTTTGTATGACGATATGCTAATGGTTTCAAGAGAGTAATCGAATTAAATTTCAAAACAGCGACACCTGAAAGTTGTAAAGACATATAAAGCCAACCAGAGAACACACAAATGGCAGGACAGTTCACCAACATCATGGTTTATTTACAACATTAAGTAGACAAGGAACAAATGAGCAACTAAATCAGGGCTGGCACAGTAGTCATGGGATAATAATGAGTAGGCATCGATGAACGACGTATAGTTTAAAAAATACAAAAATAAGAAAGGCACGAAACAGCGTTGTCAGAAATGGATGAATCCTAGAGTATGGTGGTCAGACCTCAATACTTGCAGCTACGTATAAGTACATATATCTAGATACCTACAGAACAACTTAGATCACCAATAAACGTGTCAAAACCACGGGCCCATTTACTGAATGGTGATGATGCAAACTATTTAACTCGGAATCGATAACTCGAGAATACATCGCAACCAATCGACGACTTATCACAATGGTGCAACAGAGAAAAGTAAATGAAGCGTAAGTAGTTGCTAATTTTGTCAAATCAATGTCCATAATTATAAAACTTAGTAGAGATCGATAAGATTTCAGGAATGAAGATCTTGCAACAGGTTGGCTAATGATTAATACCATCCATAAGAGAAACCGACGCTGTTGTGGGATACATACATTTACAGCGGGTGGAGTTTCCAGTATTATAAATCCTTAGTTTAAATTCAAGCTATTTGATTTGTTTGGCCAACAGACCTTGAGTTTCAGAAGACATATTCTTTTCATACATAGGAGACAATATCAACAAACTATACACAGGTACCTATTAACGAATTCTGTTATTGTGGATATTTTGTAACTGAATAGATTTACATATGAAAAAGGTAGATAAATGTAGGTAGATAAATAAAGAAAGATATTTACAATAAATGATACAATTACTGCAGAGCTAGACAACCTCAAGGATCTGCTCACTGACGGTGATATGATTGATAAGTTACTTCATGTCCAATGGTGAGGGAAGGATGAGCTTAACAGTGATTGTTACAACAGGTAATTGGTACAGACAAAAGGCCACCTCTGGTTATCAATACGTTACAGTTACCTACTCTATGCAATAAAGAGAGTAATAACTGTTTTCTCTGTATTCCAGAGCGTTATTACAGAGAGCAGGTAACGGTACTTATTGATAACCAGAGACTTTCGACAGTGATTTCATGCTCCGCACTAATACCAAGTGAAATAGTTAGTCTAACACACTGTCCTTTGCTCACATTTTGTGCAATTTGCCACTTGCAATGCCTGAGCCCATTTATTTTTCCGTGTAGGGCATGGCCTTCGAGTCTGATGTATTTTGTATCACTTCAGCGTCTCAAGACGATGGGGAACCGAGCTCTGCTCTCTATCCCATCTTATTCAAGTTCGTATGGTCCTATGGTCTACACTGTCCACTTCTGAGGTCATCTCTCAACTGAAAACTTCGAGATCTCTGGGCTCTTGTAGTTAGAACTCTTTTTCTGGAATAAGAAGGAAACTAGGGAAACTTCACAGCTGTGGAGCAAAGGGGGTAGTAGGTAACAGACAACCAACTTGAGAACTGACTGATGAGTGAAATGGCACACAAGAGGCAGCTTCAACTCAACCAAACCGCCATCATACTGCCACTTGCCAAAAGTTCCCCACAGAGCCAAGTGGCTTGCATGAGCGTGCCGTCAGCTTGTGCAATAGGCAACTGAACACTCTCATCCGCTCATCGTTCATGTCTCCCATTCAACCTCCCTTTTGTGCAGCCTACTTTCTCAGACGTTCAATATTAGGTACCCACATCATAATTACTTGAAACAATCACGGTTCAAGCCACTTTTTTCACATGTAGATAATGCTTGAGTATTTTTTTGCATGACACTTGGAGTAAATATTACAACTAAAGTGCTAAAAAAAGTTCTTCGCAGTACAACAAGAGGTGCAAGATCAGCACATTGAAGATTGAACAAATGTCTGTCTTGAACCAAACGAATTGAGCGATGGTAAAATCTTAGCAGCAGTACGTACCAAAACATATTTTACGACATCGTTTGAAGTTGTCAATAAAATCCAAGGATGGAAAAATGTTACTCAGATAGGTGTACCTAATTGCACTATGCACCCAATTATTATTATTATTTTCTGTCAGAATGAGAACGCCAGTTAAGATCTATTCATCTATCTATTCATTTAGTTTCAACAACAGAAGCTGCAGTGACTACTAATTAGGTGTTTTCATTCAGATTTCAATAAATTACTGGTTATTTTACCCACCCATTTTCCAATAATTTCATCTTCCATCCCATTAAAACGCTTGATCCCAACTTTTCTACATAGTTGCCAGCCAACTTTCACTAAATTTTCACATTCTAGTCAAATCAGAACTTCAAAATTAGAAATTTCAATTCAATCCAAGTCACTAGTCTCCTTATCGTCAGAAATAATTTATTTATATGTAAAATCCTTATTAAATTCTATCAACGTTATAATTACTGCGCTAAACTCCGGCGTCATGAGCTGACATGAATATCTCTGTAGTCCAGAACGTACAATATAATTATATAACGTGTCAGCAGTACATGAGCTCATCCCCATTCACTCATGATTAATCCAGATATGGAGGCAGTGAGGCAATATACCATACTGCATATGTTTCCTCGAATTTACATAAACTTGGGGTTTGGTCGTGAAGAAAATCATCACAAAGTATAGTAAAAGAAGGATGTTGAAACATAACAGCCACGTTGACTGCCAAGGCAAAAATGGTTTGTCGTCAATCTGAGACGTATACAAGTTCCAAGTTGATAGAGTACACATACCTAGATGATAGAATCAACATTGCTTCCAACCTCACGGCCAGTCCCTAGTGACCAGTTTGGTTGGTGTACTGTTATTCATTACCAAGAGCTCCGCACACCAAATGAGATGCCAAGCTTCCAGGTCGAGGGAGGTCAGGTTTCCGTCCAGGGATGTTTCTGCATGGACAATCCCAGCAATCTCGCTTCCAAATCATATCCACAAACAGCCCCATCCTGATTGCTGCTGGTTCTAAAGGATGCACATCCAAAAAGCATCATACTCAGGGTGGATGTGTCAGATGTCAGCACTGTAAACATGCCCCTCTGAAAGGATACGCGCCTGCCCACCAACTTCATGCGTTTCCAGAAATATTCTGTCCAATTCAGGTTATATAAATCAGTAATAAGTATGCACCCACGAAATTTCCTCATTACTACCCCTATCAGGACAACTCGAAGAAACTCGTCTCAGTCCAGTCATTTGTTCAATCGTCAACATGTCAGGACAACCATTTAAAAAATGCACAAATACATTAATCTGCCCTTAATTACATAATATAATACATAATGTATTTACATTTTGTAAATGTGAGATTTACAACTGGAATATTAAACACCTAGAATCCCTTGGAGAACAAGGGAATGTTTATTTGCTCTTGAAACCTTAGCCATTATGGAGTCCTTAACCTGAAATAAACAGGAAATACCTCAACCTGAGTCGGGGACGTCGGCAGGTGGTATTGTGAATCTGTAGAGTGGGTTGGTATGCGCCCCTAAAGGCTAGCTCTGGACGTCGGGCACCCTGCCGCTTGGCTACAGCACAAGATCAGGCAGGGGCGCTGCGCACTAGGCTCCTCCTACTTTACGCTCCTTGTAGTAGATCTCCTCACTTTCTTTGTCACACAATAGGAGAACAACGGCGCCAAAAAGGAAGATGGCTGCACCCCAACCAACTCCATAGGCCCATCCGAATTCCCACACAGTTCTGTTGCCTGGAACATAGATTACTCACTGTATATTCAAATAGTTGAGATAATAAGTTCTGCTATCTGTAAGAACAATATTACGGTTAATTTATTTACTGCCCTCATTCATATACTCAGTTGCGCAGTATGTATGGAAGAAGTAGGGGAACGTACAAAGTTTGGGCTTGAACCACTGCACAGTTGGACTTCTTCCTTCCCTTCATGCCCAGAGCGAGTTAGCTCTGAGCTTGTTCCAACTTTAAAATATATAATTATGTGGTGAACCTACTTCACAGGGGTTCAAGCAATTCATTCATCAACAAACTGACTTCTAGCATCAGAGCAAACCATGCTTTCCCCATGGAGGAAGCACCATGACTCATCTAGTCACCATCTTAGCCCATCAGGCTTGAATTACCTGCATTTACTACTCACACAACATTATCAGAGGACAGAGTTTTCTTCCTTGGGGAGTTCCTTGAAGTTATCTCCAACGAAACTGAATAAAACTTATTTTTTGTCTCAAAGTTCCCAGTAGTGTTGCACCAAAGAGAGACTGAAATTCATATGACGTCACCTGGCAACGCCAGACTGGCAGTGGTTACTAAATCCATTTTCACACTCTTACTACCGTACAGACCCAGCATATAACTTACCACATCTTTTCAGAAAGCCCTTGGTGAAATCTATCATTTGAAGGTGTTGTGATATCACTCCTGGTATGTAAAGATTTCGCAAATAAACTTATGAATGAGTTGGTAGACGTGGGCAGGCAGCTCGAGAGAGCTGGAAGGGCCGAGTGGGAAGGGATCCCCACCTCCCTCTCGTGGAGGATGGTGGGAGCATAGTCCCCAGACTATAAAAACTCGCCTCCTTCGCCTTCCAAGTCTTTCTACGCTCTCCTTAAGTCGCGGACTTATCTCTCTCTCTCTCTCTCCTTGCCTCACTCCTCCTCACCTAAAAGATCCCCAGACTGGTATATCCACTGGGGCACCTAAAGATCCCCAGACTGGTATATCCACTTGGGCACCAAAAGATCCCAGACCTGTATATCCACTGGGCACCTCCTAAAAGAACCTAGACTGGTATATCCACTAGGCATGTCCGAAAAGATCCTAGTCTGGTATATCCACTATGCATGTCCTAAAAGAACCCAGACTGGTTCCCACTGGACCCATCCCGAAAAGAACCCAGACTGGTATACCCACTGGGCATTTCCCATGCCTTGACTTCCTCTCTCATCGAACCACAACAGAAGGGATAAAGAAAATGCCTGTCAGTTCCCCACCCAATGGATAATGGGCTGTCTGTCCCCACCCAATTTGTGGGTGAAAACTTCTCCTTTTTTTGCCAAATTCTGTTTAATGTCGTTAATTATCACTTATTGACCACATAATGAGGTGTTTATGATCTATCTATGAGAGAGAGAGAGAGAGAGAGAGAGAGAGAGAGAGATAAGTCATCGACTTGGTTTGAGCGTAGAATGAAGTAACAGGCGAGAAAGGCGAGTTTTTATACTACTTGGTCTACTCCCCCCCCCCCCCCCCCCCCCTCCATCAACGTCAGTTGAAGGATGGTGGGAGATCCCTTACGGCCCTTTCGAGCTACCTGCACCTAGTCACGTCCGCCACTTCATTCCTTTGGTTTATTTTGTGAGATCTTAATAATAATTTAGATGGAGTGATGTTCTGGGAGGATATCACGACACTAATGTTGGGTTGTTGGCAGCACTGAGAACCTTCACCTCCAAAGTTTTGCTCCGCCTCCTTGGGCCAACAGCCAATCTGACGTCAATAGACCTGATACCTGATTTCTTGCCACATTTTTCCTTTTAATCACTCTATTTTAAAAACATTGCTTATTTTTTTAAACGGGCTTCATCGCCATACTAACGATGTAACACCAGGTATTTAAATATTTGGAAGAAAAAATGGTACAGGTACCACCTGCTTTTAATAATTCCAAGGACGAATGAACTAAGTCAAAAAAATTATTCAGAATTATTAAAAGCGTTTCTGAACATGACTTGATTGACTTTAAAAAGATTTGTTAAGATCGTTTTTAGCCTTCAGGAATTCATGTCTAATTGAGAACTAGCAGTAAGGTCGAATAACGACTGAGATAAAACAACTCCAAGACCTACCTTGATTGAGCTCCGCCGCAAAGCACACTGGGTAGACCACAAGGGCTAGCAAAACGCATATCACTGAAAAAGAGGGAAAAATTGAGAAATTAGTTAACAGTGCAACCGTAAATTTTTCGGATTAAAAATATGATTGACGAAGGGGGGGTGGGGGGGGGGGGGGGGGGTGCGATTAGCCTAGGAGTCGAAAGACATTTTCTGCCAAGTTTCGACATTGTTTTTCCCGACTTTTATAGTTTAAATTTAAACTATTCATTAAGGTACACCGGGGTAAGTGGAGCCTAGAATTTCATTATCTCCACTTTGAACCCTCACGAAATCCACAATTTTCTACCGATATCTCTCTAATTTTTATCACGTGTTCTCCAAACTATCCTCAATCGTTGGCCTAAATTTGAAAACAATTGCTTCAATCAATCTTCTGCAAGATCAGTTTTAAAATTTCCCGTCGGGTTTCCACTTGCCCCGGTTTATACGGGGCAAGTGGAAACACGGCCTAATTCTGTGTTGAATTGATAGGAAAATGAACGGGGCAAGTGGCAATGAAAAAGCGCAAGAAAAATACACCAGAAAAAATTATCTTTATTTTAAAATGTCTTGTTGTTTGAGCAAAATGGAATTTTTAAAAGCCCACATCAACATTCTCTCTACTCCAAGGCTCTTCAACAACCAATAAACTATTAATAACATTGAAAAACTTATGAAATATATAAGCTTAGGGCCAGAATGGAGAAAAATAGAACAGTTTTGAGATTTTTAGCAGTCCTCAAGAAAAATAGGGACTTCGAAGTAACTTTCAAGTAGGTAGGAACGAACTTGGCTAATAATACACAATATTCGACAATAGGTAAACTGCACAAAGCAGTAAATTTATACATAAAACAAAGAACAGTAAAAGTAGGCTTAGATAATAAGTATAAACAACAATAATTTAACAGTCCGGACAAAACACACAACCTAAATATCAGAATTTTAGACAACAGCCAGGAACTTGATAATAAAAATATAAATATTGTTAAGTACTAAAAACATAGTGACTAATTATTAAAACTTTTCCTAGCAACTTCAACGCTCTGAGGTTTTGGTTTATTATTTTCAATAATGAACCTTTGGAATCGAGCATGAAAAAAAAAAAATTTAACCCCCCCTCAAAATATCATGGTTTACGTTTCAAGGTACCTATGCAGAATCCGAAAATGCAATAAAAAAAAAATCAGTCATGCAGCATGACTTAATGAGCGAATTTTCAAAGAAATATTCGAATTAATGGCTATGGTTTTGAATAAAGGAAAACTTCGGTCTAAAATTTGGTTTTCTATGTATATTCTCTTCGTATTTATTTTAATTTGTACGTTTTGTCCATCCTGATTCTACCGTTTGTTTATTACGTAATTGTACTAAGTGCTTATTTATTTGATCGCTGTGGGTAAATTCAAGGAGTTGTACTAATCGTTTGCCTCCCCCTTTTTTGCTTCGAACTCTCGTCTTCAATTAATACTTCTCAAATTTTTCAATCTGACCACTCTAAGGGGGTGGGGGTAAGAGTTTAAAGATTATCCTAGTTTTGGGTAATTTTTGCGCACTTTAAATGCTCTAATTTAAGAACGGATTTAGATATCTAAAATCCGATTTCACTATCGTGTTCAGCGTGCAAAAACCTTTAAAATGAGGGGTCACTTGTTAGAAAATAACATTTTGGGGATTTTTGGGTAATTTTTGAGCACTTTAAATGCTCTAATTTGAGAACGGATCAAGATATCTAAAATCCGATTCCACCATCGTGTTCAGCGTGCAAAAACCTTTAAAATGAGGGGTCACTTGTTGGAAAATAACATTTTGGGGATTTTTGGGTAATTTTTGCGCACTTTAAATGCTCTAATTTGAGAACGGATCAAGATATCTAAAATCCGATTCCACCATCGTGTTCAGCGTGCAAAAACCTTTAAAATGAGGGGTCACTTGTTAGAAAATAACATTTTGGGGATTTTTAGGTAATTTTTGCGCACTTTAAATGCTCTAATTTGAGAACGGATCAAGATATCTAAAATCCGATTCCACCATCGTGTTCAGCGTGCAAAAACCTTTAAAATGAGGGGTCACTTGTTGGAAAATAACATTTTGGGGATTTTTGGGTAATTTTTGCGCACTTTAAATGCGCCAAAACCCTCCTTAGAGTAGGCCAATTTCGCCCATCTTCGAACTTAGCCTTTCGATTGCCAAGATAGATTTTTTGTGCAAATTTGAGCTGTTTATCTCAATTCTATCGAGAGTTATCGTCTGGAGTGACACATATATAAATAAATATATATATATATATACATATAAAAAAGTGTTAAATTTCAGGAATCGTTTTAGAATGGTCTGAAACGGATTTCTATGAAGAAAATTTCCAAAAATTTATATTATTTAAATTTCGAAGCCATTGCAATAGCTTCATTTTCTTTGAAAATTCGCTAAAAGATTTCTGTCCGTCCGCCGTTAGTGCTTTCTTAGTTACCAAGAACCAGAATAGATTAAATTTGGATTATAGGTCCCGTTCAGGGTCTAGTTGGTCCTCGAAGCTCGACGTTACTGTCAGTCATCTCTAAGGGGTTCAAAATAGGGGTTGAAATTTTCAGAACGCTGTAGCTCGAAAACTTTCAATATAAGGAGGTTCCTATGGTTTTTTTACGTTTTTAAATTGATCTTGAACTAAAGAATTTTTGAAAATAATCATCTTCAGGTGTACCATCCTTGAATGGAGTTTCAATTTTATTTTCGATAACGAATAGTCCATTCACGTGCAGGGCTTCCTTTGTGGAAAGGCGAAATCCTCACTTCTCCATTATTTTCACAAAAATTAGCAATTCTTAGTTCATCCTCATATTTCAGAGTTGTTGGTCTTCCCATAGAATTGCTCTTCACCCCTCTAACACCATGCACATGTTTGCTGATCGTAGATTTATGGATGCCATGAATTTTACCCGTCCTGTAAGTAGTCAACTCACCACTGTATACAAAGGAGTAGTTTTTCTCTTTGTAAGGTTGCTTACCATTGTAAGGTTACTCCTAATCTGAAAAACAAAGGAATAAACAATATCAAAAGGTACCAAAGTGCCTCAGTTATCCTAAAAATACCTAGGCCAAGTAATTATTTCAAGTGTTTTATAAAGTATCTAGGTACTTAGGCAGGTAGGTACTTCAAGTGCTCAAGCTCAAGTTATCAGTTAAGGTTAATTAATATTTTGTAAGTAATTATAAGTTACTAAGTATACCTCTTTGTATGAGTCTACAAGTGAAATTCAAACGGTGGGGGGGAAGTGGTTACCAAATCAGGGAAAGTGGAGCCTAGGACCCACTTCCCCCAATTTTGTAGGTTCCACTTGCCCCGGGTTCAGGAAAAACTGGGGAAAGAGGAAACACACAATTTATCAATTCCCACATGTAAATAATGCAACCAAACTTCTACATCACTTCAAGCATTTACTAAGGAAGGACTTACCATAAAATGTTCAGCAATATCTTGCAAATCATCTCCTCACAGGTGAAAAAAGTGAAAAATGGTATAGATCGATCACCAAGCTGAATGGACCCTGAACCACTCTAACTTTTCCCACATCCAACCACGTGAACTGGCAGGGCTGCCAACACACCTGCAAGGATGTTTAGGTTACTGGCGAAGTTTTTCTGCCAGAGAAGTTCAGTTATCCTCCTTTTGAAGCGCTAATGTCGCCCTAGGCTCCACTTGCCCCGAATTGACACTTACCCCGGTGTACCTTATTGGTTTAGTCGAGAAATTTAATAATGTGTAATAAATAGAATAAACTAAGCGGGACAGCACAGTGAAATAGAATGAAAAAACCATTGCAATGTCTGTATCATTCAATCACATCACAATATAGTATTTCTAGTTCACTTTGTCCAATACCCAAAGTATTTTGCGACTTGCCCATTGGTATCATGTTGGGATCAAAATCGGTACAGCCATAAGCACTCATTGGTTACAGTCGCAAGATTTCGTAAACAGCAGGTAGTTGCGAAATTTCAACAAGAAATAATACCCGTAGACACAGGAAACGTTGCCAGAACTCCCTGTTGTGCCATCAGTGGTCTACCAATTAGGTTCACCAATTTTCCATTGTCCACGTGATCTACCGCCATCAAGCGCTATGATTCATTTGCTTTGACTGATATCGCGGTGACAAGCGACGCCGCCGTCCTGATGCGTTAATTAAATTTGAGGGCACGTCACAAACATATTTCCCCTCAGAGCCCATGGGTTGATGAGGTTGCTCCGGATAATACTTGGCAGAATAGCTCAGTGGAAAGTCTCTAGAAACCGGACAGCATCAATATTGTAGCTCTCTGCTGTACCATCCAGATTAATCCCCTCCCCCCACCCCAAATCAATTCTGCCCCGCCCCTCACACTGCCTTTGTTTAAACCGAAGTTTGAGGGTGTACTTTGAGGAAATGCCCTCCCTTGCCATTCTTGAGTCAGACACAGATTGAAGGATTGAAGGATTGTTTACCCTTCCTTGTCAAGTAGAATCTATTTCACTGAAAGGCTTCATCACCACTTAAAGTTACAAAGTGCGAATGAAAATTATAGATTGGGTGGACGATATTAAGATAGTCGGTTAGGTCTTACTTTGGCTTCTCGCACACAAAAATGAGGTATCACTATCCTCAATACCTTCTTATCGACAGATAGCTTGTGATTTGATCCAGCTCGACAACCACAGACCACAAAAAAATATACCTAATGATAAAAAAAAACTACAGGATAAAAATAAAAATAAAATAGTCTATTTCCATGTACACTAGCAAACTGTAGACCGGTCTCGGTTGTTACACCATCGTCAGTACACTATAGAAATGGTGTAACAACCGAAACCGGTCTACAGTTTGCTAGTGTACGTGGAAACAGACTATTTTATTTTTATTTTTATCCTGTAGTTTTTTGCTGTGGATTTCCACTATTCCGCCGCGAGTGATTTAAGTTATATACCTAATGATATTCATGGATAAAGGTGGGTACGTAATATACCTACCCAGTAACCTTGCAGTCCTGGGGTGGGAAAGATGAGGCCGAAAATGAAAATGGCTGGCTGATTACCTTTTGGTAGGTTTTACCTGTTGTATTGTATCTAGTCCAATAATGATCAACAGTGGTGCTACGCGAATCACTCTAATTACCACAGAGGATGCCGTGTCCCATGCTTGAAAGCATACCATTACCCATTCAACTGACATTAGCTGTTGCAAATTAAGTACTATACAGGGCATTGATGTACTACGTGCATTCGGCTATTGAGTAAGGAATAAATACTTACTCGGGGAGTTTATGATTTCTGAAAAAACTACAATCCTTATGATAATTTAAAGGTAAAAGGTAAGGATGGACTGCTTCCTACTTGCCTAAAGCAAAGGTCTTAGACTCCACTGAGCTGATGTTATTGGACTATTCAGAATTTTGCAGAAATCACCGAATTTCGACTGCAAGGTTACGAGAATCGTACTAACAGAGAAAGGTAGGTAACAAAGATGGAGCAATAGCTACGCCAAGAAGTCATAAGAAACCTTACGAGAAAGAATGTTCTCAGCTTAACGGAAAAACATTGAACTATGCAATTTATGGTTTTAAAGACGCCTGGCTTAATCAACATCCACTCAACTAATTCTGAGAAACACTCAGCTTCCAGCATAACTACAGCGGTTTGGGCAGCATGAAATGTTGAGATAAATTTAGAATTTTCCAACGAGTGGTGAAAGATTTTCATGGGATGAAAACTAACGCAGTTATCATTCTAAATATGTAGGTATAGCCTACAAATCCGGATGATCGATTCAAATCGATTTAGCGGTTTGGCCGTGTGATGTCCAGACAGACTTACGATAAGTAATGTATAAATGTAGAGAAGTGTTACCAGCAAGCTTTATAAGCTGGGAGGTCAAATTGATTTGTTTGTTTTTGAAGAGGTGAGTCTGGGGAGTGCTTTGATTTCACACGTTTTCAAGGAAGCGCGAATTGAAGCAGCTCCCACTCAGGATTATTAGCCAAAGGCACTGGAGGCTGAGAGATATTTCAAATTAGAGTGGTTGCGGCGAAAACACCGTTCCGTGGTAACCCCCATTACGGGATGTGGGACGCTTTTCAGTTAGCCCAACCAGTTTAATGTAAAAACACAGCATTAATAAATTTACTGTAGGTACACTTACAACGGGAGGCCGCAGTTAGTAGTTGGTCACCGACCCCTAACTATTCTTTCCCCAATTATTCTAAAAAACGCTGCAAATTATTACACAATGGTTTATTATTTACCTGTATAGATGCCTCTTCTGCGTAGATCACTGTTTTCTGTGGTAAATACCGTCGAGCTCCCGCCACTAAAGCCCTAAACGGAGTACCGGAGCCGGCCCGAATTAAAGTTTCATACAAATGCGCGGGATTCAATCATTCAACCATTAATTATTTGTAGTTATTCATGAAGCATATATAAGGTAAACAATAAACCGCTGTGTAATCCTTGTAAACCTTTGTTTGATAATTTACCACTGTGTAATAACGTTGTGTAATAAATTACCCATCAATAATACTTCAACGTTTGTTCAAGTTGCAAAAGTACCTACCAACAAAATCCAAAAGATCCATATCATTTTGATTTATTATTCTGTGAATAATACACCTATGTATTCGCTCAGCAAAAAATTCAAAATTCAAGAAAGTATTCAAAATTTTTTCTTTTCCGTTTCAAGGTGCGTAGATTCCAAAAATGCAATGTCCGTCCGCCGTACGCCGTCCGCCGTATCACGTGTACCGGCTTCATTTTCTGTCTAAAAAATTCGTTCTTTCGTACAATTGCTCCATTTGGGCCCTAGTTGTGTCCCGAAACTGTTCAGCCTGATCGAAATATACCCAGGGGTGTTATGAGTGAAAATGTGTATAAAAATAGGTACCTACATTTTGTGTTTTAGTAACATGTTAGTAAAATGAGCTTTTGAGGTATCGTTTTCCATGTTTTGGGGGACGAGAAGACCGAATAAGTAGTCGATTTTGATCAAGGAGTTGAAAATTGAGGTTGTACCAGATGTTCAGCTCCCAAAATTGATTTTTTATGAGTCAAAAAACTGGGAAATCGTCTGAAATCACCATCAATTTGTAGAAAAACACTAGGGAAAGTGTCAACACGTGAATCAAGACGATTAAATGGCACTATCTTATGATCAAAGATAATTTGAAAAAAAAAGGAACGTACCTAATTCAAGTTTTGGGGGCCAAAATTTGTGGAAACCACCAGAAATAGCTATTTCAATTATTTTACATGAAAGCAACAACAAATGAACAGCCAGCATTTCTGTAGGTATGTCCAGTAGAATAATAAACCCGTGTGACCAGGACTTAACAGCGTTTTTCAAATGAAATAATATCACAGAACAACCAACTCGACTTCATACAGCCATCCGTGATTATGCTCAGGGGATACCTAGCAATTATATCTGGGCCGGATTCATCTCAAACAATTCTTTAGTTCAATAAAAACGTAAAAACACCACACCCTTCTATTGAAAGTTTTCGAGCTACGGCGTTCTGAAAATTTCAACCCCTATTTTTCACTCCTTAGAGATGACTGACAGTAACGATGAGCTTCGAGGACCAAATAGACCCCAAACGGGACCTACAAACCAAATTTCATTAACTTTGGTTCATGGTAACTAAGAAAAGTGCGAAGTACGGCGTCGGACGGAAATTTCTTCATTGCATTTTCGGATTCTACATACCTTGAAACGGAAACCATCAAATTTTGAGGGGGGTGTTAAACTTTTTTTTTCATGCTTGATTCCAAAGGTTTTGGTTTATTGAAAATAATAAACCAAAAGTTGAAAAAAAATCCTCCAATATGTGGTACCTACGTAATTTGCTCGAACCTATAAGACGATCGCAATAAATTTTAGAATATACATTACTGAAAATTCCGTTCTACATGGTTGGACCGAATCTCAGTCTAAACGAGATTCAGTTATTCAGCGACTGAGGAGATCTATCCAGGAAAAGTAAAACATTTTGGCCCTTGAGTTTCAATCACCCCGAATTATTGGCTACATCTAATATACAACGGAATGAGTAAGTGATTGTACAAACATGATAAGATCATCACGTAGACAGCTATCCTGTAGAACTTGTATTTCGTTCGGTGGTCCGATGTTCGCAGACCGATCCCCGTCAAAAGTGTCGCCATCGCATCTGTCACCAGAGCTACGATGCACAGGCCAGCAGCGACTTTGATGTAAGCTGAAAACAAATAAAAATAATTATACACCGTCAAAATAATCTAATAATTATAATTGCCAAAGTTGTAGTGCACTATCATCAGCCTTCGATTCTCCAACAAAGCAAAATCGGCAGTGTTTTGAATACATACGTGCAAGTACATAAGTACCTGTTGAAGGCACTAGTTATATATTTCAACAATCCCCACCGGCGGGAGTTCCATTTCGAAATTCTACGTACCATAATAGAGGGAGGGGACAATCCTTGTTTATTGTAGGTTAGGGATCTATTTTTTTTCAACTACCGATCAAACCTTAGGTACCTATGTAATACTTGAACGGCTATGGATACGTACCAACTTTTCTCTAGAAATTTGACAGAATCAGTCCAAGTGTGACATCACGAACTCAAGTTTTTATTTTTGTTCATTTCAATTCAGAAGGTTGTTTTATGCTAGAAAACGATTTTTCAAGGGTTCAAAAGTACCCGTTTAGCGATTTTATAATCCATCAAACGTTCATTTCTAACAATTCTCTTTGTTTCGAAACGAACAGTCCGAATCGGAGGAAAAATAATGAAAGGCGACATTAACCTTGTTTCAAATTACGTATAATTTCCATTGAAGAGAGAGAAATATCCACATTCTCGCCAGCTCACTCTTACAACTTTGGGTTCTTGGAGTGGATAAGAAATTACATAGTAGCTTGGTTCAATCATTCGCGAAACTCGTAATGGATTTTCTTTGAATAATGTATTAAAATTCATAGTTTCACCAGGATGTGTAATTGCATTGCAAGGTTGAAAGGAGCTAGTTAAGTTTCGGTGAATAATTAAGTTCATCAAATGAATTTGGCTAAATTACTCTGATGTTGGAATTCAATTTGTCAACCTTGTCTAAAGGAAATCCACAGTTGTCGCTCGCATTGTACCGCTCGTAGTCTGCACTTGAACTGCTACAAGTACAGTGTTATTCTCGGAATACCGCAGGTTTCCTAAAGGGAACAAGTAGCTTTCTCAATTAATTAGTCCACTGTCCCGTTAAAACGGGGTAGGAGGGTTCCAGGGTAGCAGGAGCCAGGGTTGGCTGGTATTGGCGCAATTGGATAGTTGACCGCATCTGTTGTGCTCCTCATTCTCAACCGCCCCGTTCGTGGTAGTCAACTTGGTAATTAGTATAACTTGGTACGAGCCCAACTCTGCCCAGACCTCTCTCTCCCTCTTATTGTTAGCAGCGATCCTTAGTACTACGTAAAATGGAGAAACTCTGGACTTCGTATAAGCCCCTTTGGACGCATCGCATCTCAATCACTAGATAGAACAAAAAACGCTGCAAATCCCTGCACAAATGTTTATTATTTTGTACAGAATAGGTACCCTTCTGTTACAGATCACAGCTCTCTCTATAGATAACCCTTCTATATAATATATGTACTATTCTATACATATTATGTAGATCGCAGACCCTCCGTAGGTTGGTACCTAACCCCGTACTCGTTACTAGGTACCTACCTAAATCACGAGTTAAATGTCGCTAAAATAATTCTGTCGATGAAAAACAGTAACTAAAACGGCAAAAAGAAACGCAAATAATGAAGATCTGAAGGGAAATTGTTGATGTGGAGTGAAAAAATAATACAACTATCTAATCGCTCAGCAGAAAATATTTATAACGCCCCCTCAACAATTTTTCCTTTACGTTTCAAGGCGCGTAGATTCGAAAATTGCAATGTCCGTCCGCCGAATCACGCGTAACTACTTCATTTTCGGTCTAAAAAATTCGTTCTTTCGAAAAAATCTTTCGAATCAAACCTCAAAAGCTCATGTTACTAACATGTTACTAAAACACAAAAAGTACCTATTTGTATACACATTTTCACTCATAACTCCCCTGGGTATATTCCGATCGGGCTGCAAAGTTTCGGGACACAACTAGGGCCCAAATGGAGCATGTGTGGGGGGAATTTTTAGACCGAAAATGAAGCCGGTATTTGCTGAGCAAATACATAGGCTGAGTATTATTCACAGAATAATAAACCGTATCATGCATACCGGCTTCATTTTCGGTCCCAAAAATTCTTTCTTTCGCACACATGCTCCATTTGGGCCCTAGTTGTGTCCCGAAACTTTGCAGCCCGATAGGAATATACCGAGGGGTGTTATGAGTGAAAAAGTGTATACAAATAGGTACTTTTTGTGTTTTAGTAACATGTTAGTAACATGAGCATGTGAGGTATCGTTTTCCATGTTTTTGGGATGAGAAGACCGAATATGAAGTAGATTTTGATCAAAGTGTGGAAAATTGAGGTTCTACCAACCAAATGCTCGGCTCCCAAAATTGATCTTTTTTTCTAAAAAAAAAACTCGTTCTTTCGCACGCATGCTCCATTTTGGCCCTAGTTGTGTCCCGAAACTTTGTAGCCCGATCGGAATATACCCAAGGGTGTTATGGGTGAAAAAGTGTATACAAATAGGTACTTTTTGTGTTTTAGTAACATGTTAGTAACATGAGCTTTTGAGGTATCTTTTCCATGTTTTTGGGGACGGGAAGACCGAATATGAACTCCATTTTGACTAAAGAGTGGAAAGTTGAGGTTCTACCAAATGTTCAGCCCCCAAAACTGATTTTTTCATGAGTCAAAAACCAGGGAAATCGTCTGAAATCACCATCAATTTGTATAACAACACTAGAAAAAGTGTGAACACGTGGATCAAGACGATTAAATGACACTACCAATGATCAATGATAATTTGAAAAAAAAAAAAAAAAGGAGCGTACCGAATTTGTGTTTTGGGGGCCAAAATTGGTGGAAGCAATCAGAAATAGCTATTTCGATTATTTCACATGAAAGAAACAATAAACAAAAAGCCAAAATTTCTGTAGGTATGTCCAATAGAATAATAAACCCATGTTACAAGGACTTTGCAGCGTTTTTTCTTTTACGTTTCAAGGTGCGTAGATTAAGAAAATGCAATGTCCGTCTGCCGTCCACCGTATCATGCATACCGGCTTCATTTTCTGTCTAAAGAATTCTTTCTTTCGCACACATGCTCCATTTTGGCCCTAGTTGTGTCCCGAAACATTGCAGCTCTATCGGAATATACCCAGGGGTGTTATGAGTGAAAACGGGTATACAAATAGGTATTTTTGGTGATTTAGGAACATGAGCTTTTGAGGCATCGTTATCCATGTTTTCTAGACGAGAAGACCTAACATGAAGTCGATTTTGACCAAAGAGTGGAAAATTGAGGTTCTAACGAAGTTTAAGCAATTCATTTTTTATGAGTCAAAAACCTAGGAAATTGTCTGAAATCACCATAAATTTGGATAATAACTCTAGAAGTAGTATCAACAGGTGAATCAAGACAATCAAATGGTACTATATCATTGATCAAGGATAAACTGTAAAAAAAAACGAGCTTAATTCGTGTTTCTGGGGGCCAAAATTGGTGTAAACCAACAAAAATAGCCATTTTATTACACACGGACATGAAAGAAACAATAAATGAACAGCCTGAGCACAATAAATGAGATTTATTCCAGTAGAATAAATAAACCCATATGAAAAGGACTTTCAGCGTTTTTCTCCCATAACACCCCTGGGTGTATGCCGACCGGCCGAAAATTCATTCAGCTTCCAAAATTGTATAATAATACTAGAAAAAGTGTCAGCAAATGAATCAAGACAATTAAATAGCACTATCAATGATCAAAGATAATTTGAAAACGCTGCAAAGTCCTTGTCACATGGGTTTATTATTCTATTGGACATACCTACAGAAATGTTGGCTGTTCATTTATTGTTTATTTCACTTGAAATAATTGAAATAGCTATTTCTGATGGTTTCCACCATTTTTGGCCCCTAAAACACGAATTAGGTACACGTGATACGGCGGACGGTGTACGGCGGATGGACATTGCATCTACGCACCTTGAAACGTAAAAGAAAAATTTTTGAGGGGGTGTTATAAAATTTTTTTGCTGAGCGATTACATAGGTGTATTATTCACAGAATAATAAACCAAAAAAAGAGAATATGAAGTCGATTTTGACCAAGAGTGGAAAATTGAGGTTCTACCAAAGGTTGATAATCCCATAATTGATTTTATAATAGTCAAAAACCTGGGAAATCGTCTGAAATCACCATCAATTTGTATAATAACACTAGAAAAAGTGTCAACACGTGAATCAAGACGATTAAATGGCAATGATCAAAGATAATTTGAAAAAAAGGAGCATACCTAATTCGTGTTTTGGGGGCCAAAATTGATGGAAACCACCAGACATGGCTATTTCAATTATTGCACATGAATGAAACAATAAATGAACAGCTAAAATTTCTGCAGGTATGTCCAATAGAATAATAAACCTATGTGACAAGGACTTTGCAGCGGTTTTTTTCTAATGATATCTCAATAGCTATGTACACTACCAGTCACTAATCACGAATAAATAATCGATTACTTCAGTATCAATGCTGTTATCCAGCTGTTTGCTAACAGTTAAGCTGGCATTGACAAACGCCTCAATCCGTTATCCAACAGTTTATAATAAATGTTGTACGTATTTATAACTGTCCTTTAGCGCTGCAACTGACCAACCGGCCTACTGTCCGCTCAACTCCTTATGAGGTTTTATGTCGATAAACATCGTCGTACGTTCAATAGGAAAGTATTTAGCCTGACCGGGATGCCACCCTGTACCAAAGAGGTGTCATGACAAATTACAGCATTCGGATGAACAGGAGTTACAGTGTACCAATCAAAGTAGACTTCGTTCTCTCTCTGCAGATCGAGGGTAGCTTTCTAACTTAGAGTGCCCCCTCATCGTAGCAATTACAGCATTCAAACAAAACAGGAGAGAAACACCCCCCCCCCCCCCCCCCCCCCTTCACCGACAAGATGACCGTTGATTTCCCATCAACCGGAGGTACCGGTAAAACCTAGGCGTGTTTAAAAAAAAAAAAACGCTGCAAAGTCCTTGTCACATGGGTTTATTATTCTATTGGAGTTCTAGAGATTCTTGCTGGCTGTTAAATGTATTGTTTCTTTCATGTGGAATGATTGAAATAGCTATTTATGATGATTTCAACCAATTTTGGCCCCCAAAACATGAAATAGGTATACGCTTTTTTTCCAGATCATCTTTAATCATTGGTAGTGCCACTTAATGGTCTTGATTCACATGTTTACACATTTTCTAATGTTATTATACACATTGATGGTGATTTCAGACAGTTTTCCAGGTTTTTGACTCATAAAAAAACCATTTTGGGAGCTGAACCTTTGGTAAAACCTCAATTTCCGCGTCTTTGGTCAAAATCGACTTCATATTCGGTCTTCTCGTCCCCAAAAACATGGAAAAGGATACCTCAAAACCTCATGTTACCAACATGTTGCTAAAACGCAAAAAGTACCTATTTTTACACACATTTTCACTCATAACACCCCTGGGTATATTCCGATCGGGCTGAAAAGTTTCGGGACACAACTAGGGCCCAAATGGAGCATGTGTGCGAAAGAACGATTTTTTTAGACCGAAAATGAAGCCTGTACACGTGATACGGCGGACGGCGTACGGCGGACGGCGTACGGCGGACGGACATTGCATTTTTGGAATCTACGTACCTTGAAACGGAAAAGAAAAAATTTTGAGGGGGTGTTATAAAAATTTTTTGCTGAGCGATTACATAGGTGTATTATTCACAGAATAATAAAGCAAAACCAAACATACACCATAGAGTAGAGAAAACTGGGACTGATTGCAACCCTAATTTCAGAAAGGAAGGAAAGTAGTTTCAGTAAGCAACAAACACCCGCTCGTAGAATTATACATATATATATATATATGAGAGCAATCCGTTCAAAGAACCAACATAAGAAGCTGGACTGAGAAAGGATGGGAGAACAAACATGGAACGGCAAGACGGTTTGTCCAAGCTATTCCAGTTATTCCCGGAATCTTTAGTGAAAATCCCTCGCGCCCTAAGGCTGTTTATACGAGAAGTACCCGTACTTGAAGGAACAAATTCAATCTGCCCGGCAAACAGACCAGAATCAATTCAATTCGTGCGTTTCTGAAGGCGAGAGGAAAAACAAGCGGATAAATCACATTCCCCCGGAAAAAGGGAAAGACTGTAGAATTCCAGAAGTACTAAACAATTCTAGTCAGCTACCGCTCCGCGTGAATGGAGAGCAGCCCAGTGCGGCGGTAGCCTTTTGTAAACAGAGGTATTTCGCCTGTGTTTTAAATGAATGGGGAGCAGATAGGCAGAAGTCAATACCAAATGAGTTTGAGACAATTTATCCTGATAACAAAGCCTGGAGCTGAGTGGATGACTACAGTGCGTACAACGCCACCACCCTGTTCCACACTTCTCCGCTTAACCGGACGTTTTAATTTAAATTGAATCTAAAAGCTTCGCTCTTCAACTGAAAGTTAACAAACTCTTCCATATTATGTAATCCAGAGCAATCGTTTCAGTTAGACTGTTAGAGAACTCGACCAAAATACCCGGAGGAAAAGTTTTCAAATCATCTAGGACTGTGATGATTGTATTACATATTTCCAAACTCATTCCAACAATGTCATTTGTTTTTCAGTTATGTATATCCATGATTTATTGGATAAAAGTTCTTTCCGGTCCTCAAATCATCCAGGTCAGCATGACTAGCCTGAAAATGGGATAATGGGGTCAGCGCGTTCGCATTTTGGTTTATTATTTTCAATAATGAACCATTGGAATCGAGCATGAAAAAAAAAATTCTTACCCCCCCTCAAAATTTGATGGTTTACGTTTCAAGGTATGTAGAATCCAAAACTGCAATAAAAATATTTCTGTCTGTCCGCCGTACGCCGTACGGGCCACTTTTCTTAGTTACAATGAAACAAAATTGATGAAATTCGGGTTATAGGTTCCGTTCGGGGTCTAGTTGGTCCTCGAAGCTCGACGTTACTGTGAGTCATCTGTAAGGGGTTCAAAATAGGGGTTGAAATTTTCAAAACGCCTATACCATTTTTTTAACGTGAATATTTTTACGGTTTTAAATAGTTCTTGAACTTGCGAGTTTTTTAAGACCATCCAGAGCATCGTACGTCCAGCCGTTCGTTCACAGTAAGGCCCCGAAGTTTGCACCGACAGGCATTTTCGACTCCAGTGTGAATGAAATTGTATAGGTACAATTCAAACCAAATCTCGTAACCAGAGACGCGCCCACAGTAGGAAATTTGGCGGAGATAAAATCATTGGTAGGGATCACCTGATTATATTGGCGGAGTATGAAGTCGAGTTGGTTGTTCTTTGATATTATTTAATTTGACAAATGATGGCTCTTTTGGAGTTTGTTGGTAGGTAGTGAAACTTGAACAAACGTTGAAGTATTATTGATGGGCAAATTATTACTACGGTAAATCATTACTCAACGGTAAATTATTACACAACGGTTCATTATACCATCTACGTAGAAGAGGCTGGAGTTTGTTGGTAGGTACTTTCGCAACTTTTTTCACTCCTCATCAACAATTTCTTTTCAGAACTTCATTATGTGTGTTTCTTTTTGTTAGGTACTGTTTGTCATCGGCAGAATTATTTTAGCAACATTTAACTCGTGATTTAGGTAGGTACCTAGTAACGTGTACGGGGTTAGGTACTAACCTACGGAGGGTCTGCGATCTACATAATATGTATAGAATAGTACATATCATATTATATAGACGGGTTATCTATACATAGAGCTGTGATCTGTAACAGAAGGGTATTCTATACAAAATAATAAACCGTTGTGCAGGGATTTGCAGCGTTTTTATAATGAGGAGCAATCACGACTTCTGTTTACATTCTTGAATGAAAGTAGCTTCCATTCTAAGAATTTGGGGACAAACCGCACTCACCTACGATGAATAGTTTTTTCTATGATCTTTCAAAGTTTCGGCAACGAGTGAGTGACTTCACACTTAGCAAAGGGGTCCCGCCCAGGTGGGAGGGGTGCAATGAAGTCACTCGTTACCGAAACTTTGAAAGCTCATAGAGAAAGAACCACTCATCGTAGGAGTGTGGTTAGTCTCAAAATTCTTAGAATGGAATCTACTTTCACATATGACAGTGGGAAAGTAATATAAACAGGAGTCAAGTGTACTCCTCATTTTTCCAAATAAAAGATCGTGCGAGTCCATACCAAAAGGTTCCAATACGTTGAGTCCTATCTAAGGAGGAACGAGTGTCAGTATTGGTCATTATGACGTCATCTGCCCTTCCGCATGGCGTACTGTTTCTGACGTAACGAGCATCTACCTCTTCACCTTTGTTATGACGTCGTGGAGGAATGCAGAGCCCATAATTGGCAGATCGGAATTGCTGAGGATGATGAAACAGATTATGAAGAAAAAAACGACCCTTTCGCATCCCCCAGGATAATTATGTCGATTACTCAGGTTTCTTAAGCTCATCTGTCGTTGTTCAGCTGCTTGTAGTTTTAACTCCTCTTGAAGCCACTTGTAGTAATTCCCTTGTACAGAAAGTTTTTGAGTTACGGCATAACGCCGTCCTTCGCGAGCCAACTAAACCCCAAACGGGACCAACAAACCGAATTCCATTGGTAATTTTGGTGCATGGTAACTAAGAGAAAGGGGAGAAAAAAACCGAAGTACAAGGCACGGACAGACATTTCTTTACTCCATTTTTGGATTCTACGTACGAACGGAAACCATCAAATTTTTAGGGGGTTAATTTTTATTTTTTTAAATTTATTTATTTATTTTTCCCTCTTGCTCGATTCCAAAGGTCGAAAGACCTCCTCCTGGATTCTGAGGTCGAGGAAAAGTTTTCAGATGATTTGAAAGATCGGTTTTGTGTAAGTTTTTGCTCCATAAAACCCCCACTTTTTCAGTTCTGTTAGGAAATCAATCGGAAGTTATGTCCCGCATACGTTTCCCCCTCCTTTCATCACCAGACTCACTTAGCAAACTGAAAAGTGACCTCCATAATTTCTCCACTCATTTTAACAGCAATCTTCACTCACGCTTAGGTACCAAAAAATGTATCTAAATGTGGAGATGGCAACTGATGAAGGTCATCGTCAACACTTACTGACATCACGAGCACCGTAGCAACCTGGGCCAGCAGCTTTGACATTGAAGGGTAGCGGAGGCGGCGCATGTTCTCCAATGCAGTGGTAGAAAAGTCCTTGTCTCCAACCTAATGCCATAAGCCAGTCATTGCTTATGAGCGCCAGTACCAGCAGGACGATGACCATGATCCCACAGATGAAGGCAATCACCTGTAAAGGAACAAAACGTTTGAAACACAAGAATCTTCCAAAATTGTCTGTATTTTAGCCCTATAAGTTTGTTCAAAGTTCATATTGTTGTGATTTTGTCATCAACGGCGTCGACTATTACCATCTTTACAGACGGACTTCAGTAAATGTAGACACAGATGAAGTGAAAATCATAAATTTTTATCAGATTTCCTTATCCATTCAGAAGGATGCCAGGAAGATTAGGGTTAGCGACCCTGCTCTTCCCATCGACCTCGATCTTCACGTGAAAAAGATTTCTTCATATTTTCTGAAGGTCCTACTAGAAGCAGGACTGAAGAGAAAAACGGGAAACAAATTTTTCGAAGAGCGCTGGTGCCTTTTATGATGGTACCCCCTCCCCCCCCCTCCAATGCGAAAACGTCTATATACTCGTAACTTCCTGACAAATGAATTTTTGATCTATTTTGCTAGGAATGTAGTGTTTCAAACCATTTTCTATCAACCTAAAACAAACTCCAGCTCTGATCAACGGATTGCGTCCTAGTATGTACTAAGTTTGTGTTTATATGGTCTCATGTGAATGTCATAAATCTCGAAGTCTCTGCAGCCTTACAAGAGGTACGTATGGTTGGAACTCGGGAATTGATCTCTTCGAAACTTTGCAGTTTTGTTCACGCACAAGACAGGACAGTTTTATTATTTGATTAACGAATGGTCGGTTTCGATTCGAGAACGCAGAAATTCGAAAACATACGCAATGTTCACGTCTGAAAATCCAATCGCAAGCTCTATTTTCGGAACCGAATAAACAACATTAAGTGTTGTTTATGGCTCCAGTGATGAATGTATCACGTTCGGATCAAATGAATATAAAAACCAATCTAGGCCGAAGGCAATGAAGCGCGCGAATTACAGCGTATGGGGGAACAGCTTTCCACTGATAAAGGGAATTGAGGGATTGAGAGAACACACGCTTCAGACGAGGGGAAAAGGGATTAAATTATATACGGCAGCAATTCAGCTGGAGCGTGGAGTTTGTTTTGATAAAGTTTATTTTGATAATTCTCAAATGATCGATTTTAAAATACGAGTAGCAAACGGGACGATTACCTACCTAATCCAGTGAAGAAACATTGATGAATAAAATTTAATTCAGGGATGGAAGCTGAGGAAAACCGACTATTTCCTGACTGATGACGCCTACCACAATGAACTTGTTGTATCTTTCTTCTTCTTCTTCTATATAAAACTCCAAGTGTTTGCGTATGTTACCTCATCACGTTTAAACCGCTTGACCGATTTTAATTAGGGGAACCTCAACGTGATTAGCGAGTTCCTGAGACGGACAAGACTACGGTAAAAGCGCCGAAAAGTCCTCTTTCGACGTGAATGGGGCTTTCCTTCGCGACCCGATTGTTTGGTTTCTACGAATCATCAAGTAACGTGAATTTCAACGGGCCACTTTTGACGCAATGCGAATTGAGGAATAACACCTACCTATCTCCCGGGCTATAAAAAATGCAAGTTCACTATAAAATGCAGGTATTAGAGCTTGTGATGACTGATAAAACTGTTCCAAGAATTCCAAACAATGAATAACAGAACGAACTTGAAGTGAAGGGCACTTTTGAAAACGGATATCTGATCATAGTCATTAACGCTCAATAATTCGATGGCACCTACATAACGGAGGTGATGAAATGCACATAGGAGCATTTCCTGACTTGAAGTGTGAGGTAATAAGTAGGTACGCAAGAAAAAAATTCAATCGCGCATGTTATGTTCAGACGAATGTACTATGCAGATTTTTATAAAATTCATATGAGTGCCGCACCACTTGAGTACCAGACAGAATGTTGAATTTCCTCAAACTCGGATGAATAGAACAAGGGGATGGGCTGAGGCAGAATACGATTTGCATATTTAGGATTCGTACAGAATTTAGAGTATTCAATAATCTTTTATTTGGGATCTAATTAGTAAACAGGAGAGCGATTCGTAATTAGGTACCTACGTCCATTATTCTCTACGAGGTTTCTGAGAGAAAGCAGTACGAATATCTTTGTTTACGATTTCACGTGTGCCATTTTGTATTATATAGAACCTCGAGGGACCAACTTATATACACTTAAACAAAGTTTACCATGATCGAGATTGTTTCTACAGACTTACTCCCTACTACTGCCATGAAAGGGTACATTTCGAAATTGAAATATTCTGTAGGAAATATTTCGGTCTATATGTGAAATCAAAATGAGCTATTCAACTGTATTCAATGCTGCACCTTAGTTACCAGGGGTCGTAAAATGAGATCGTGAAGTGTCATTATTATTGAGTAGACATGTAAATATTCAAGTTGAGGTCGTGAGAGTCAAAGCAGCCCAGAACTACAATGGTAACAGCCCATAATGTCACTGGCAGGGACTCCCTTGTATGGCGGACAAAGTTGAATCCAATCGTCGCTGAATTCCACAGTCTCCTTTCTCAACCAAACTGGATCAAATAAGACTCTTTTATGGACTTCTGATAACTGCGGGGTACACAGGATTCCTTTCTGTGATGGCTCAACTATGCGAAGAGCCTTTTTAAATATTTTGCCGTCATTTTCTAACACGAATGACCCAGCTAGTGATATCTGAATAGTTGGATCGCGTTGCACGCAGCAAAATCATGATGCAGAAGGATATGTCTTGGCGAGATTCTTAGGCAAGAGATTCAAAAAATCAATATTCAGTTGGCTGGTAGAACAGTTTTACCAGAGTTGGTGGCGAATTTTTCCTCCTCCAGTTCGTCTAGTGGATTCTGGCATATGCCGACGACACTGCCCTGTCGGTCTGGGGAGCAGAATGATCTTTGCTCACTAATCAGATCGCAGGTGGTAATGCACGTAGAATACCTAATACAAACATTCAGACTTCATACAAAAGAAAATTGATAGTTGAATTAAAACGAAGCTGCAGAATATCCATTTTCTCACAATTTAAACCATAAAACAGTTTTTGTAATTCAAATAGCCGCCACAGCCTATCATACCATTCAATGACACTGAGAGTTTTAGATGGAATTCGTACCTATAGTTGTGTCTTGAATTTATTATAACCGGAATCTCTGCAACATGATCCTTTCGTCAAGAAGTCCTCTAAAGATGCCTAAAAGATCTCGACCCCCTAGTAGTTCGCCATTCCGCAATAACAACACTTAGTTACGGGAAAATGATAAAGCCACAAGAGCGAGTCGTCAAAAGGGTCGGTACCTACAGAAAAACCGTGCATTTTTTTATAGGACATTTTACGCTGATTCCGAATATAAGTACTCGCTGTTCCCTGACATGAACTTTCCAGCTGCAAGAAAAAACCAGATCTTCGAAAAATCTCGAAATTTCGCCATTTTTCTTCTTCCTTTGTTATAATCCTGATCATGGAAGAAAGAACTTCTTTCTTCCATGAATCCTGATTTGACCTCACTGGGTATATCCCGGGGGGGACTTTTCTCGAACGATATGTCACGACCCATTATTTCTATCTAAAGCCCCTGCAGGCTTCACATGATTATTATGAGAGGCGGAGCTAATCGCTGGTCAGGTAAAAGCACATGCAAGGCTTTTCAAAGCTTTTATTGGTGCCAGCCCTGGACGAAAACCACAGACGCCGCAAACTTTTACCCCAAACGGGGATATTAAGATCTGACGCTCTAGCCCGCTCGACAGCCCGGCCCCTATTTCACCATTTATGAAGCAATTTTCACCATAAGTAGTTGATTTATTATATAAGAAAGGGTCTATCCCACAGACTAGGGGACGTTTTCAGTCGATGAGAAGAAAGCAAAAAAACCTGGGGAAAATGTGGTTTTACCCACAGAACCAACATTTTTGACCTTTGACCAAAGTTTGGGTTTGAGTCCACTGTGCGACGGGTCAAATCAGATTTTTGGGGGTAAAATTTGAGTTTTTTGGGTTAAAGAAAAAAAATCCGGAAAAACGGCTCAACATCGAACACAACCGAACACTTCAATAAATTAGGTCGCTGTTAGAGTAAAAACGTTAGGTTGTTTCTGTTATCAACTGAATCAATATCAAACAAATGAATTTGTTCTGAACAGCCTTATGGTTCAGTTACCGGGCACAAAGTTAATTAGGGAGCTCGTTAGCCTTTTGTTGTGGGCGTCTTGGTGAGCCCCGGAGTTCTCGGTGCCGAATGAAACTTGGGGAAACTGGGAAAGGGTTTTCTCAAAGTACCTTCCGTGTCTCACCCTCTTTCGAGTTGAAGGGGTAAGAGTAACTCGAAGCGGTTATAGTGTCTCCATATTCAAGGGACTAATTCGGGGCAACGTCTTTATTAAGCCACTACCCCCCCCCCCCCCCCCACCACTCTTTCCACTTTGGTAAGTAGTATGGAGAGGGGAATCCAGCTACTTGATTCACCAACTCCAAGCGAAGCTCCTTCCACAAACTTAATTGTCGCTAAGTACTTGGGAACGGTTCTGTATTCACCTAATTTGAGAATGATATTACTCCCACAGCTACTATGCGTATTGTCATTTCGAATTAATTCGTTTCCGTTTCTCCCTTCCACCCAAATTTTAAGTAAGTTCTGTCATATATTAATATAACAGTTCAAAAGCGTCACTACAAAATGTTAAGAATACCGTTGCCGACCTTAGCAGTCGAGCGGTCAAAGGTGTTGACAAGTCCTTATTTTCAATAAAATAAACCTTTTTGGAATCCAACATGAAACATTTGTAACCCCGACCTCCCCTACAGATTGGATGGTTTCCACTTCAGCGTAGAACCGAAAATGGAATCGCTATAAATTATTACACAACGGTTTATTATTACTCTGACCCAGGATAGCCCACGGTCATTTTGAAATTCTGATGGTCGCTGAACCTAAGTAGGGCCCTCGATGTATTCCCAAGTTTCGATGATTCGTATGACCTATAGGTACTTCTTCAACTACTTGATGCTAGGTACAAGTATGTTATTCACGAATCTACTTAGGTTACAAAAATGACCGGGTGAGGGGTTTCCTGGGAGAAGCATGAGGGTAGGTTTTGACCATAGAAAATGCGGAAGAGGTATTCATAAAGGAAAAAACAAACCGTTGTGTAATAATTTTCAGCTTATTTTACGCGTTTCTCAACGTCAGCACGACCAAAACATATTCAAGGCTTTCTATACCTTTCTGTAAGAAACGCTATTATGTTACAAGGGGTGCGTTTAGGTGTGCCTATAATAATAACTGTTCTATTTACGCAAATTGAGATAAAATTGACATCAGCCCTAGAATTATAGGAGTTTTTTAGTAAAGATAGTTTCTCTATATGGACCCTAAATATCCGAAGCATGAAAGCAAACATGGATCAACTTTTTTGTTACCTGGAACAAATTGAGAACAAACCAAAGCTGATCGTCCTGACAGAAATATGGTTCGACCAACATTTCGATTACGCTGCGGTCTTCGCGATCCCGGAATACGACCTTCTCATCAGCACATCGACCTTGAACAAGGCCTGCGGAGTTGCCGTCTACGTTGCGAAAACAATCCACATTGACAACCACAAAGAACTAAGGATCAGAGGGTGTTCAACGATAAGTATTAATTTTAAAATCAACTCACAGGACTATAATATTATTGCTATGTATCGCTCACATATTGGTGAAATTTCAGAATTTGTAGAAGACGTTAAGGAAAATGTTAAACCATTAGCGGGAGAAGGAATAACCATTTTTACAGGCGATATAAATCTGAATATTATTGATAATAACCCAGGTCATGAAATCACAGATTACTATGACTTTATGCATAACTCCGGATTTATTAGTTGGATTGATGTACGAGTATACCAACAAGGGGTAACAGCTGTCTTGATCACATAATGGTGAAAGCGCCTAGAAGTGAGTTTGCACGTTCGGAATCAGCTATTATGAACAATATAAGTATGACAGATCATTTTCCCGTAGCTTTCAAGATAAAGCAAAAGCTTAGAAACACTGAATCTGCGCCAAAACCCAACTACGAGTATATTAAGAGAATCAATTATGATTCATTGCACGAATAATTATTAATGATGCATGTAGACTGGAGTCCTGTTTACTCACAATACAATGTGAACCTAGCATATGAACTATTTATCACAATCGTGAAAAACTGCATCGAGTTGAGCTCCACATATGTTGGACCGAAAAACCATAAACAGCGTAAACTAAAACCATGGATTACCACTGCCCTAGTGAACTGAATAAACAAAAGGGATAAAATGGGTAAAAAACTGCAACGAAACCCTAATGATCAAAATCTAAGAAACATATACACCAACTATCGTAACTATCTCTTCTCTGTCACGCAAAAAATTATTACTTCAGATCACAACTTGCCGCATCTAAAAACCCTTTTAAAGTTTGGAAAACAATTAACACGGCACTAGGCAAAAATCTCAAAGACCCTATTGTGATCAAGAAATTAATTTGTGATAGTGAGGAAATAATTCAAGACCCCAGAGAAATAGTCAATAGGTTGAATGATTTCGTTACATCAGTAGGAGAACAATTAAACTCAGAATTTCTAAACTATCAGCCAACCAGAGATCTTCCAAACATGGCTTCATCTAAAATGAGTTTTAGGACCACTACAACAGAAGAAGTGTTGAAAGCTAATAAATCAATCAGGGGTGGGACAGGTCCAGGCTGGGACGGAATATCATCCAACCTGATTAAAAACACGGCACTATTTTTAATGTCCCCTCTTACTCACATGATTAACCTGAGCTTATTACAGGGTGAATTTCCAAATTGCCTCAAAATAGCTATAGTGCGGCCTCTGTATAAAAAAGGACCAAGAACACTAGAAAGCAATTACCGCCCTATTTCGCCGCTATCAAACTTTGCGAAAATATTTGAAAAAATAGCCAAGTCGCAACTAATAGAATATCTTGAAGCCAATAATCTCTTATCACCTATCCAGTTTGGATTTCGACAGCACATGGGAACAGAGGATGCGCTAGTTAATCTAGTAACGGAAATAACAAAGGGGCTCCACGAAGGAGGCAAAATAATATCAATATTCATTGATCTTACCAAAGCGTTTGACTCAATAGAAACATCGAGATTAGTCCTTAAGCTTGAAAGAATTGGGCTTGATAAATCTGCAGTTAGATGGTTCGAATCATACCTCACAGATAGACAACAATATGTGCAAATTCAGGATATTGATAGCAAGGCCAAGGATCTGTCCTTGGCCCAATTTTGTTTCTGATACATATAAATGACCTTTTTACTATGAACTTGAGATGCAAATTTGTAGTTTTGCTGATGATATAGCTATTGTGATATATGAGAGCACCTGGGATCTAGCGCATTCTATCGCAGAAATGACTGTCTATGAAGTAGCCAAATGGTTTAGCACAAATAGTCTCACCATGAACCTTTCGAAAACCAAGTACATTACATTCCAATAAACAAAACAGGACTTCCTAATGACTCTAAACTCAAAGTTCACAAGGAAAACTGTGGCGTAGTAAGAAATTTGTGCAGCTGCATGGAAATAGAAAGGCTGAATACAATAAAATACCTAGGAGTGCACGTGGATCAGCATCTAAAGTGGAAGGATCATGTAGCTGAATTAGTGAATAAAATCAGGAAATCCATGCACTACTTTCTGATGCTACGAAGATGGCTAACGAAAGAATACCTTAAAATGGTGTATTATGCTCATGTATATAGCATTTTAACTTATGGTATCATTGTCTGGGGAGGTACGTATGCGTCAACCTTTAATAGTATAAACATAGCAATGAATACAGTTTTGAGAATTGCAACACTAATTCCCATAAACGTACTTCAACTAGTTACCTATACAAACACTTTGGTGTTCTCACTCCCAGAATGGCTTGAATTCACAGAACTGTTTTATATGTGCATAAACACCTGCATTTATTTACTAAGCAAGCGGTGATTAGACCGACGCGAACAAATGCCAACTATGTCCTCCAGATACCACAGGCACATAACGATTTCTACACTCGACAATTTCCATGGCTAGCTCCAGCCCTATTTGAACAGTTACCGCTCCTAACCAAGACTTCAACATCAACAGGAAAATTTAAAAAACTAGTTCTAGAATATTTTGAGCTTGAAAATAACGAAAGTATTGTTATAAATAAGTTTAAACTAGGATAAAAATACAAATCCGCCTTCGTAGCATTAAGTGTATTTACTACCTACTTAGGAATAACCTGTAAATACTGTTGGTTCTAGATCAATGTAACTCATTCTCCAAACACTTGAGGTGTGTTTTTGTCAATTAAACTGCTGGTACAGACATACGCAGCAATAAATAGTGGTGGAAGAGACGAGCCTGGACGGGTCATTGACCTTAGGCTCATAAACCAACATAAGTTTAGATCTTGTATTATTTATAAAGACTCTCTAAAAATCATTATATTTGTTGTATAAAATATTTGCTGAATAAAAAAATTGAATTTGAAATTTTGGATGGAAGGGCGATCGTGTGAGCAGGCTTTTGTGGGAGGCAGTATAACATGGAGATAGGGAAGCTTAGGGACAATTCGTGTGGGTGGAGGGTACAGATCCAATCATAAATATGAGAACGAGGTCACGTAGTTTCCGAGAGCGAAAAGTTTTCGGTCAAATAAGGGGGTAGAGTGGGGAACCCCACTGGGGATTTAGTAGGTAAATCAATTCCAAACCCCGGGTTAATCTCTATATTAATATGTCGGCAAACTTTCGAGAGTTAAATTCAGAGAAGAAAAACGTGACTTATGATTCTGATCATAAACCGAGGATTTAGCCATTTAATTTCCTGGGAGGCCAATGGTTTCACCTTCTACTTTTGGTCAGGTATCAGACCTACTATTGTGGAATAAACAAAAAATAAATAAACCTTTGGATTACCACCTATTTATTCAATACAAAGCTTTTCGCTCAACTTCTGAGCATCATCAGGTAGGTACTCACATAAACACAGATAAAAGTGTCACTTCCCAGCTATTCGCTCAACTTCTGAGCATCATCAGGTAGGTACTCACATACACTTTTATGTGAGTACCTATACCTGATGATGCTCAGAAGTTGAGCGAAAAGCTTTGTATTGAATAAATAGGTGGTAACCTAAAGGTTTATTTATTTTTTGTTTATTCCACATTGCAAGATGGCTTACCACATAAGTTGTAAAAACGCTGCAAAGTCCTTGTCACATGGGTTTATTATTCTATTGGACATACCTACAGAAATGGTGGCTGTTCATTTATTGTTTATTTCACGTGCAATAATTTAAATAGCTATTTCTGATGGTTTTCACCATTTTTGGCCTCTAAAACACGAATTAGGTATTCCTTTTTTTCCTTTTTTTTCAATTTATCTTTGATCATTGGTAGTGCCATTTAAACGTCTTGATCCACGTGTTGATACTACTTCCAGTGTTAT